>CM044958.1:25277980-25973758 GCA_024516035.1 Bactericera cockerelli
TTTATACGTTCTTACTTCTTTTTCGTTTCCTTTGTTTAAATGCAGTCTGAATGGGAAAATACGTAGCTCTATGGAATTATTATAATTATGTACTATATCAAATATGAAATGGGTATTCAAAGTAAGTTAAACAAACATAGAAAATAATTAGAACTATATGTTCGTTATAAATATTTATATTTTATCCATGTTTATAGCAGATTGCAGACACTTAATAATAATTATGTAATATTTCTTTCTCTTTATTTCCTCGGTTTACTAGTCCTCTCTCTGTCTCTTTCTCTCTCTCTCTTTCTTTCCCCTTTGTCCAACAATGAACGTTACAGTTTAAAAAAAGTTAAAACTTTTTACTTTTATAAGTGAAGTCATAAAAATTACAAATTGAATTTATTAAAAAATTCAAACTTAATAAGCGCAACAAAAGTTTGAAAAACTATCAAGTCACTTGACATTAACTTCCGGAGCACTCCTAGTCTGCTGGATTACCAACTAAGGTTGGTAATCCAGTAATCCATTGGGAAGTGGACTCATATCCAGAGGTCCAAGTTCAGCGAAGATTTGAGTGAGTTTGAATTGTTGTGATATCACATTATGATGAATATAAATATTATAACTTTTTTCGTAACTTTCGGCATTTTAATATTGCACAGGAATTGAGCTTACATACCCTACTGAGCCTAGTAACATTGAAAAGACTTTATTTGCTTATTTTCAGATTCAGACAAGCGACTAGTCGATTGATTGCATTTTTGGTTTTTGTCGAAAAATAAACTGTTTTTGATTGCATTGTCCGACAGAAAAAATATAAAAATGGAGTGATAATAAATAATTTACAAGTGTCCCCAAGCGCAGTCGGATTTTAGCAAGAAAGTTTGGTTTGAGTTCATTATGACAAGCACAGATCAGACAAACTCGTTAGTATTAACTTTTTTTTAATTGATAATATATCCTGTATCCAGGCATTCCTCTATAGATACGAAAAGGGTATTAGAGAGAGAGAGAGAGAAGGAGCAAGGTAGTGGGGTAAACTACCTTGCTCCTTCTCTCCCTTTCTTTACCCCACTACCTTGCTCCTTCTCTCCCTTTTTTTGCCCCACTACTTTGCTCCTTCTCTCCCTTTCTTTGTCCCACTACCTTGCTCCTTCTCTCCCTTTCTTTGTACCACTACCTTGCTCCTTCTCTCCCTTTCTTTGTCCCACTACCTTGTTCCTTCTCTCCCTTTCTTTGTCCCACTACCTTGCTCCTTTCTCTCCCTTTCTTTGTCCCACTACCTTGCTCCTTCTCTCTCTTTCTTTACCCCACTACCTTAGTGGTAGTGGGACAAAGAAAGGGAGAGAAGGAGCAAGGTAGTGGGGTAAAGAAAGGGAGAGAAAGAAAGGGTGAGAGACTTGCACGGGTACGGGGATATCGCTACCTTTGGGTGTGAACGTATAATTGACGGTAATTGAATTAGCATATCTCAAATTTCTATTCGAAATGCCTCTAATTTTTCCAAGTGGAGGGAGATCGGATGGGATGTGCATGGGTAGGGATGTTTAGTAACCTAGCAGATCGGAGGGGACGGGAATAGGGAGGGATGTTTAGTAACCCAAGGTTTACCTTTCCTACCGGGTGGATATAAATCAGGTTTAATAATCATCTTTTATCATGTGAGACGAAAGTTTAGGCATACTTGAAAAATCATGGTGCTAGTACATAACTTAATATATAGGTACATATATATTCAAAATTTAATATGTTAAAAAAAATTGATGAAATAAGAGGTAGATCAGTCATGTAAATTATGTGTTTAATTTAAAAGATATTATAAAATACTATAGCTCATGCACATTTATACTATAGCTCACAGCCGTAAAAAATGTCCCAATTCCAATCAACCTCAACCATGAGGTTGAACATCGTCGACCTTGCTTGAGCGGGATAAGACAGAGTAAAAGAGGACTATAGCTTACATTTATGCCACCAATTTCCCCTAAGCGAGCTGTTAGTGGCTCTATCAAATTGTATATGTGTTTTATACTGATCAAAATTTAAGCTTAGCTTGTTCAAAAGGTTTCGGATGGTTTAAATAACTACCACACGGTATATCTATTTGAACATGAAACTCTAAACGCCAGAAATGTATGAATTTTGAATGAATTATGAATAATCATAATGAAGTTAAAATGCCATTGAAAACTGCTGAGAGGTGAATAATGCTGTGCTTGTCATTGGCGACGGGCTGATAATTTTATAAGTATACACATTACAATATGTATTTATGTATAATTTTATAAGTATATACCTAGGTTTTGGTATATATATACCAACAAACCAACATATTTCATAGTTCATATCATATATTGTTAAATCACTAAGTACTCTTACGTTTCAAAAAGCGCTCTTAACCGATTTTCAGCGTCGAATTATAAAACAAGATTAAAGTTGAGATTTCAGCCTGACTGTCACTCAACTCGGGCTATTGTGTGATGTGATTGGTTGAAACTCCGACTTGGGGGCGTGTCTGGCTTATCTTAACTTCAATCCTCTTTCATAATCTGGCCCTTATTAGAGAGAACCTACATTTAAATATGTGTACAGTGTACTTCAGCTCTGTGGTAACAAAAAAAATGTCCGAGGTGATATTATGTTTGGCTTTTGTTGTAGAGATGGACGTATTTCTTTGTTAAAAATGATATTTATTTGAAAATGATTGGATTTTGAAAAACTGGATTAATAAAATTAAAATAAAAATACACTGCTAATCATTGACACAATACTTCATCTGTCAAATGGGACTATTTTTTTTTTTTTTTTTTTTTTAAGTGGGGTTTAACGTCGCTTTCAACTGCCATGGTCATATCACGACGGGGGTTTTACCCTCCATTCGCAGGAAACTCACAAACCTGCTACTCACATTGACCTCACCCAGCCTGAGTGGGGCCGGGAAAAGCCAGCGTCACGAGAATTAGAATTTGAATGGTCACCCATCCAAGTCTTAACCTCGCTGGATGTCGCTTAACTTCGGTGTTCTGAAGGGAACCGGTGTATTCAACATGCCATCGACGCTGGTTAATGTGTTGGTAATACTAACAAAATTTAAATAACCACCACTGCAATTCCACTGGGGTGGAACCTCCTTGATAATTATAAGAATAGTCACTGATGGCAGCACCTTACGGTGGTAATACTTTTGAGCTCGTTGTTCTTTTATTTTTGTAAAATGAGCGGTTCTCTTTGTTCTATTAAGAGTCCTTTTTTTCTGCTTTTACAGACGTAGTTTTTTCTCTCGTGGAGTTTTCTTTATTATAAGAATTGTGATGTTAAAAAAAGGTTTTTATTAACATCACAATTCTTATAATAAAGAAAACTCCACGAGAGAAAAAACTACGTCTGTAAAAGCAGAAAAAAAGGACTCTTAATAGAACAAAGAGAACCGCTCATTTTACAAAAATAAAAGAACAACGAGCTCAAAAGTATTACCACCGTAAGGTGCTGCCATCAGTGACTATTCTTATAATTATCAAGGAGGTTCCACCCCAGTGGAATTGCAGTGGTGGTTATTTAAATTTTGTTAGTATTACCAACACTTCCCCTAAAATTTTAATAACCCTCCGACACTGATGAAAAATGAAAAAATACATAAATTTATCATAAATACTTCCCCTGATAATTAATACCCTCCTGCACTGGTATAAAAAAAAATGTTTACTTCAATTGCCATAAAAAAATATTTTTCCTATCATAAATACTTCCCCTGATAATTAATACCCTCCTGCACTGGTATAAAAAAATGTTTACTTCAATTGCCATAAAAAATATTTTCCTATCATAAATACTTCCCCTGATGAAAAAAAATTACTGTCAAGTATCTTCTAAGGTAATTGCACTTACAAACTAATTAATTACCCCCTTTTTTTTAAATAGGAAAAATACAAATTGTAACTATTAATTATTATTATTAGTTTCTACTATTACAATCTTAATAATAATTAATTAAAAATCTCACATATCAGCTGATAATCTACAAATTCAGCACACAAGTACTACTTAACAGTTACAAATGACATCGTAAATTTCAAGAAAAAATATTAAAAATGTACTTAATTAATGGACATTAAAAATACAAGAATAATGTTCATATCCAATAAAATAATTTCACCAAAAATTACAATAATCCTAGTAGTTTTACTATTTCTTTTGTTTTAGGACCAGGTAAATTCTTAGTAAAAATATCAGCAATATTATTAGAAGATGGTACATATTTATACAAGATAAACCCATCTTTTACTTGTTCTTTGCAGATGTGGTACTGTAAATCTAAATGTTTTGTTCTTTCTGTCAACAAATCATGTTTACTCAAAGTAATAGCACCCATATTGTCAGCATAAATAGTGGTAGGTTTAGGTATAAACTTATCTTGGAGCATTTCTGTAAACAAATTTCTTAACCACTTAAGTTCTAATGCGGCCTCTGCCATAGACATGTACTCAGCAGCTACAGTACTTCTAGCAATGGTACTTTGCTTCATACTTTTCCAAATGATAGCTGCACCAGCTAAAAAAATAACAATACCACTTATTGACCTGCGCTCTTCAACACAACCAGAACCACCCCAGTCTGCATCACAGTAAACTTCTACTGGTTTTCCTGTCTTCTGATATACAAGTTTTAACTCTTTAGTACCATTTATATATCTAAGTAAATGTTTTACAGATCTCCAGTTACTTTCTGTGGGACATTGGTTATTCTGACTAACTTTATGTACAGCATAGGATAAATCAGGTCTAGTATTATTTGACACATACAAAATACTACCTACAGCACTCCTATACATAGTAGAATCAACTTTCTCATCATTATTTGATTCACAAGTTTTTGACATAGGCAATGGTGATGTACAGGCTTTACTGTCCTGTAAACCAAATTCACACAGAATTTTATTAATGAAATTTGCCTGAGAAAGTGAAACTTTACCATCATGTTGTTCAATTTGAAAAGATAACAAATTCTTAGCACTTCCAAGATCTCTTATGTTAAGAATAGAGCTTAATTCAGATTTAAAACTAATAACATTTTCCTTAATTCCTATTACTAGCAAGTCATCTACATATAAACCAACAATTAAATCAGGTTTTACAAAAACACAGGGATCACTAATACATTGTTTGAATCCTAACTGAATCAATACTTTAGTAACACAAGAATTCCAGTCTTTGCTGGCATTGGGTAGGCCATAAATACTCTTCTTGAGTTTACATACATAGCCATGTCTACCTTTTCCCTTCTCTACATATAACTCGGGTTGTTCCATGTACGTTTCAACACTGATGGGACTATTGAGATATGCACTAGTCACATCTACATGGTCAATGACCCAATCATTTTCTACAGCAACAGCAATAAGAATTCTAACAGTTCTTCTCTTCATTACAGGACTAAAAGTACTCTCCCAGTCAAAACCCATTGATTTCTTAAAACCTTGAGCAACTAGTCTAGCTTTAAATCTCTCAACATTACCAAATTCATCATTTTTGATCTTAAAAACCCACTTAGACCCTACTACTTGTTTGTCTTTTGGTCTCTCAACAATCTCCCAAACATCATTGTCTACCATGTTACCAATTTCAAGATCCATTGCTTCTTTCCATTTGTCCTTGTCCTTTGAATTGATAGCTTCCTGACACGTCTTTGGTTCATAAGATAACACAAAATTTTCAGCATTGTCCTTGTCCTTGAAATAATCACATTCTGCTCCTGCCACTGCACAACAACCCTCTGAACACGTTTTGACACTCCTCACTCTCTTTGATCTCCGCAACACTGGTTGACTGCTTGTCTCTTCAGCATGATCAACAATTTGATCAACACATTGATCATTTTGCACTTCCACCAACACAGCAGGAACATCATCATTGTGCATAGGATTTGCCAACTCCTCCATCAACTCATCTACAGGAACTTCATTGTTGTCAAACAGTACAGATTGTGCTAACATGTCGGAAATAAAGTCTTCTTGAATGATACACAACTTTACGTCATCAGGTTTCTTTTGTTTGAAAGGAAATACACTTTCATTGAATACAACATCACGTCTTATGATAATGCATTGACGTTCTTCACTCCAGAGTCTGTATCCATCCTTGGTATCTTCTGCATAACCTATTAGTATGCATTCTTCTACTTTGGAATCAAGTTTGCCACTACTTGTCTTCTTGGCAAATGCTTTACATCCATACACCTTCATTCTACTCATGTCTTCTTTTGTCAACTTTTTATTGTCTCACAACTCATACGGAATTTGATTATCAATAGCGGATGATGGACATCTGTTTCTAATGTATGCAGCTGCCATCACTGCTTCCGCCCAAAATTTCTTAGAAACTCCAGATTGTACTAGCATACAACGCACCATCTCCATCAGTGTTCTATTGCTCCGTTCAGCTACTCCATTTTGCTGAGGACAATAAGGTACAGTTTTGCGATGTGTTATGCCATGAGATTTCAAATGTGACTTGAAATCAGATCTGGTGTACTCCGTTCCATTATCTGACTGTAACGCCTTGATTTTAGTGTCAAGTTGGTTCTCAACCAATTTTTGATAATTCACAAATTCACTAAATGCATCAGATTTTGACTCCAGACATTTCACAGTTATGAATCTTGAATAGTCATCAATAAATGTCATAATGTAATGAGAACCTCCAAGAGAAGCAGGGGTAAACTTTCCCATTAAGTCACTGTGTATGATTTGCAACAGTGCACTAGACTTATGTTCACTTTGTTTAGGAAAACTTATTTTACTAAACTTCCCCTGTACACAAACTTCACAAACAAGTTTACCTTCATCCTTCATTTCAAGTACTGGCAATTTCCTCATTGCATCTTGATGCAAGTGGCCTAGTCTTTCATGCCATATCATATTTGAAACAGTTTTGCAAGCTGCTCCATTTTGTGATTTACTTTCAAAAATATGTGAAATATTTTTGATAGTATTCACAATATATACTCGATCCTTCTTTAAAGCTTTGAAAATTAGTTCATCCGACTGCAATACAACTGCTTTGTTGTCCATGAACACTGCACTTAAACCTTTATCAGTCAACTTTGACACAGATATGAGACCACACTCCAGATCAGGTACATACAATGCATCACGCAATGTAACGGTCAAACCACCATCTGACTCGGGTGTTTTTATCACTACTGATCCTTTACCAGCAATAAAGGCTGTATCTCCATTTCCCATTCTGATTGTTCCAGATACATTTTTATCCAAACTAGAGAAATCATCAATGGATGGGCTCATGTGGTCAGTGCAACAAGAATCAAGAAACCACTCCTTTCTCTTCAATGTGCTTGTTTTACCAACAGAACAAAAAGCTTTGGCTTTTTCAACTTGATCTTGTTCATCAATAGTACTCACTGCTGATTTGGCTAGTCTTGCATTCTTGAAATGTTGTTTAGTGGAACTAAACTGCACATTTGAGTTGTAATTTGGCCTCACAGGGCACTCTTTTGAAATATGACCTACCTCTCCACAGGTGTAACACTTGTAAACTTTGTTATCACTTTTCTTCTTGCATTGAGAATAGTTTGGCTTCTGATTGTCACTCCTATCAGATTTGAAATTCTTGACATTTCTGGTAGATAGTGCTATGGATTCTGAATCCATTCTTGATTGTCGTTTCTCCTCTACAAGCAGCTTTGACATGACACTGTCAAGCTTCAGATTTTCCACATACTCCATGGAACGAATAAAGATTTCAAAATTGTCTCTTGGCAATCCACGCAACAGATACAAACACAACGTATGGTCACCAAGGTTGATGCCACATCTTTTTATCTTACGATTCAAATCCAACAGCTTAGAAATGTAGTTTGACATGTTCATGTTACCTTTCTTCAATGTAGATAAATCCTCTAGAAATTCAATTTGTTGTAGCAAACCAAATTCTTGATTTAACGTCTCCAATGTAAGCCATGCTTTTTCAGCTGTTTTGAATTCTCCAATGTAATCTATGTGTTTGTCACTCACACTCAACAAAATCAAAGACAACGCTCTGGCGTTCTTCTTACGTTCTCCAGCAGTAAGAGTTTCAAATAGCTCCTCTCCTCCATAACCAGGTTCAATTGCCTCCAGACAGTCCTTCTGCTCCAGTAAGGCTTTGGCCTTGATGTGCCATGCAAAATAGTTGTCATCAGTCAGCTTCAGACCTTTCTCCATTTGTTCTGAGGAAGCCATAACTCCTTAGCTTTCACACAGACCACAGGTACTCCTTCTGCTAACAACTCCTTGATGAACAAAGCATGAACAGAACCAACTCCTGATATTCTGATACTCACTTGTTCCTCCTCTCAGAGTGTAGTAGCTCTGGGCCCATAACCTGTTATAAATTGACAACACATTTGCTTACTGTACAAAAGAAACTACAAAAAAAAGGTTTTTATTAACATCACAATTTGGTAGCAGAGCGTGGTTATTTAAATTTTGTTAGTATTACCCTATTTATTTTACAGAATGGGAACATCTACAGAATGTCTGCTGAATTTCGTCGAAATCCGTTTAGTAGTGTCTGAGATTTGCGCGTTACAAGGAATTTATTTAAAAGACCGACAGACAGACTGACCGACACGAAACCAAAGTTGCTGAGGAGGTTATGAAACGTCCAGAAATAATAAAAAAAAAAATTGAAATCGGAGAAAAAAGATATTTTTTTTTCAAAAACGAACACAATACTCCTGATTTCTGATATTAGATATTTCACGGGAGTAACAGTAACATGTCAAGCGATTGGATCTTTTAGTGGCTTGTTCAATGGAAATCATGAAAACAGCTGTCCAGGTATGTTCTGCTATTCATGTTCACCTAATACAATCAAGCTCGCCGGTAGGCGAGCGCTCGTCAAGCAGCGCCAGCCTACCGGCCTATATTAACACGAAACAGAGTTTATATGTATTTTGTTTTATTGTTTTCGCACACTTCCCGCAAACTTTTATCAATTTTTATTTCAAATTCGTAATGAGACGCGAAAATAGATTGTGTTTCACGAAAGCGCGAGGTTCCTACTTACAGTTAAAGTCGTTTTCTAGCCACGCCGAAAATCTTGAATTTCATGAAATTTTTCATACGGGTTTTTTTTTTTTTTTTTTTTTTTCAGACCAATTTTCTGTCAAGGGTACAGCAACGTGTGCTTATCGTGGAAAGACGTGAGCTACGTTTTTGAATAGAGAATTTTCATCTCTGCATACCTTTTATAGTTTCAAGTATTTATTTTTTATAGGATAAGAGATATAGCCTTCTAAAATAAAACCGGAAAGTTGCACAGAGCCGCCCCTGGTTATCTTGGAGCTGCGATTGTGGTATTTTTCGAAAGGTCTTACCATAGGAAAAAATATAAAAATATAATTAAAGTATTACAATGGACCAAACTTGAGTTATAGCCTTTGAAAGGAATACTTATTATGGAGCCCAGAGCCGTCTATTGTTATCCTAGAGATGTATTTCTGGTGTTTTTAGAAAGGTCTAGTCAAAGGGAATGAGATCACTTAATTTCAGATGGTTGAAACAAGTAGAAAAGTATTTAAAGTCCTCTAAAGGAATATCTATAATGAACCCTGGAGCCACGCCTAGTTATCCCACGTGCAAGACTGAAGGTTCTTTCTAAAGGTCTAATTACGGAAAATTATAATATGATGTAAATAAAATTTCAGAAAAATCAACGACAGTGTGAGACACAAAAAGAAAAAACTGAATTAAGATTAATGAGAGTAACAAAAAAATCTTCGCCGCACATAGAACTTAAAATATGGGTGGGACCCTATCGTCTTTGCTTCATCCAAGCTGCCAACAGACCGCTTTGTTAGAGTGGGAATAATAACGTTTTATAAATTCATTAAAAGGTTTCTACATCAAGAGGTAAACTAGATCTATATTATTATTATGAGCAGTGTATAAAATATTGGCCAGTAAGAAGCAAAAATATTGATTTGCAGATCAAATGATAAATATAATAAAATATTATGTATCAAGCTCGCCGGTAGGCGAGCGCTCGTCAAGTAGCGCCAGCCAACCGGCCTATATTAACACGAAACAGAGTTTATATGTATTTTGTTTTATTGTTTTCGCCCACTTCCCGCTAACTTTTATCAATTTTTATTTCAAATTCGTAATGAGACGCAAAAATAAATTGTGTTTCACGAAAGCGCGAGGTTCCTACGTACAGTTAAAGTCGTTTTCTGGCCACGCGTAAAATCTTGAATTTCATGAAATTATTCATACGGGTTTTTTTTTCAGACCAATTTTCTGTCAAGGGTACAGCAACGTGTGCTTATCGTGGAAAGACGTGAGCTACGTTTTTGGATAGGGAATTTTTATTTCTGCATACCTTTTATAGTTTCAAGTATTTATTTTTTATAGGATAAGAGATATAGCCTTCTAAAATAAAACCGGAAAGTTGCACAGAGCCGCCCCTGGTTATCTTGGACCTGCGATTGTGGTATTTTTTGAAAGGACTTATCATAGGAAAAAATATAAAAATATAACCAAAGTATTACACTGGACCAAACTTGAGTTATAGCCTTTGAAAGGAATACTTATTATGGAGCCCAGAGCCGTCCATTGTTATCCTAGAGATGTATTTTTGGTGTTTTTAGAAAGGTCTAGTCAAAGGGAATGAGATCACTTAATTTCAGATGGTTGAAACAAGTACAAAAGTATTTAAAGCTCTCTAAAGGAATATCTATAATGAACCCTGGAGCCACGCCTAATTATCCCACGTGGATGACTGAAGGTTTTTACTAAAGGTCTAATTACGGAAAATTATACTACGATGTAAATAAATTTTTAGAAAAATCAGCGACAGTGTGAGACATAAAAAGAGAAAACTGATTTTATATTAATTATGAGAGTAACAAAAAAAACTTCGCCTCACATAGAACTTAAAATAAGGGTGTGATTTAACCGTCTTTGCCTCATCCAAGCTGCCAACAGACCAATTAATGATAGGAGAAATAATAACGTTTTATAACTTCATTCAAAGATTTCTACATCAAGAGGTAAACTAGGTCTATATTATGAGAAGTGTATAAAATATTGGCCAGTAAGAGGCAAAAATATTGATTAATGTAGATCAAATGATAAATATAATAAAATATTACGTATTGAGCAGTCTCTGTGGTCGTCGACTGGTGTAGGCAAAACACAAAGTTTGCAAGGTGACCTGGGTTCGAATCCCGGCTAGGTAGAATTTTTTACTCTGTACTTTGGATGGCCGGTTTTCTGTTATATCTCGTGAGAAAAAAAAACAGTAGTTACTAGTTTGGGTCAACCTCCTACGACCGTTTCGAATGAAGTGAGTATGGTTTAACAGTTTAACTTGATCAACATTGATATGTCACAATCTAACTATCGGTCTACATGTATGTAACGTGATATAAGTTGCATATTTTGTCCAATCGAGCTGAAATTTTCAGGGTATGTTTCATGGATACATGTTTGCCTATTATTAATAATTATTAATCGTATATCTAGCCAGCCTCCGTGGCTTAATGGTTGTGACTACTACCCGTAGTCCAGAGTTCGCGAGTTCAACTCTCGGTTGGGGCAGACTTTTCGACAAAAATTCTGTTTCATTCAAACACGTGAGGCTGGCATTTCCGGCCTTACCCAGGCTGGGTGAGGTTAATATGGGTAGCTGGTACGATTCCCAGCGAATGGAGGGTAAAACCCCGTCCTGACTATCTCAGTCAGGACGTTAAAACCAAATAGAATCAACTGGTCACAATAGATCTAATTTGGTCACAGTGTTAATTGTAAGGGTTTCATTGGATACCCTGCAACCAGGTCACATAATAATAATAAAAATGTATATCTAGAACAATTTCTTACTTTTTCTTTTTATACTGATTATGCTGAAATGACACCATGTTTAGCAACTTACCGACCTCAGTAGCTTGATCGATAAGGCAGTGGACTTGTAACCTAGAGGTCGGTGGTTCAAGTCCCGGTTTCAGCGTAGATTTAGTAAAGCGACTTTGAGTAGTTGTGACTTAACTTTAATGTTTAGGAACTTGAAGTTAGGTAAATATATGGGTCATCATTTCTTAAAGCCATAGTAAGAAACACAGTTTCAATCAATCGGACGGTTTAGGGAAGTGTAGATTATGTAACTCAGTTTTTAAACTAGGAAATGGAACTTCTAATTTATTGAAACACTAGCGGTTTACACCCGCCGCTTCGCCAGCCCATCACACACACAAAACACACCACACCACCACACACAACACACACACCACACACAAATCACACACACACACAACACACACATACCACATTCACACCACACCGCACAGAAAAGTAAAAATATGAGAAAAAAAGTGTGTCACAATCCATTTATTGTCCTTACCCGGCATAGCTCAAGAAGGGCTCATCAGAATTTTGCGATCGATATGTCAAAGGAAAGCTCAGACTCTTGCCTAAAACTTTCTCACTTTGAGTTGATATGTCGTCACTTCAAATTTCAAAAAAAAAAAAAAAAAAAAAAAAAAAAAATGTCAATTAGGTCACAATATTTTACGTGTTACCCATCCATTTTTTTTACCTTACCTGGCGTAGCTCAAGAACGGCTCATCAGAAATTCGCGATCGATATGTCAATTGAAAGCTTAAACCCTTGCCTAAAACTTTCTGGCTTTGAATTGAAAGGTCGGTGCGACAAATTTCGAGAAAAAATGTCATTTAAGTCTAAAAACGTAAAAGAAATTGTGGCGCCCTTCCAATTTTCAGGACTCGCCCTTTTGAGCGGGGCTGGCACCCTAGTTAGAATTTTATGAAATCCTTTCTTATTGGACATCTTTAATATAGAAAGAAGCCACCAGAAAACCGGTATGGAGAAACAGTGATGTAAAGGTAAAAAGATGAAAGAGCGCAATTTTTCATGCAAATGCGCCCTTTTTCCCCCGTGGCGGGCGCCCCAGTGGGAATATTTCAAAATCCTTTCTTATTGTGCATTAAAGACCTAAAAGTGACCTACATGCCTAATTTCAGCTTCCTAGGACTTACCAGTGCTGAGAAATCGAGATGAATGAGTGAGTGACTGTCACGTGAGTGAGTGTTAACTTTCGCATTTATATATATATAGATTTAAAACCAGAACACCTGACAAATTTTGTGAACCGAGATTTATCTCCTGTACAAGTTCAGAATGCAATTTTGTGAGATTTAGTTCGTGTACTGAATGATGAAAGAAACGGTGCTTTTGTACTTGGTTCTTGAGTAATTACTCGAATCCACTATTCCATTTACATCCGCTCGCAGAATCTCAAAAACCAAGTACAAAAGAACCTGGGTAAATACTCGGTACTTTTATGTAATCGATTACTGAAGTACCGGTTCTATGAAATACTCGGTATCACCCATCTCTAATTATTGCCAACAATACTGAAACGGCGTACTTTTCTCGTAGTGAATCTAGCAGTGGGCTTCAAAATTTGAAAAGATCAACAAAATTGCTGAGCGCTATCTAGTGTCACTGAAAGGATCACACTTGTTATCTCAAGATTTCTCCTCTCTTCAGAAAGTACTATAAAATTTTCTCTCAGCATCTTTCTAAAGTTTCTTTTTTGTTTGAGGGGCTTGATGGAAAAAAGGTGTAAGTCGATTTACGCCCTTTTTGCATCACTGATTTAGGAAAATCAATTAAATCAAAAAGTAGTGATATCCCCCAAAAAACACTTCGTGTAAAAATAGTCGTCAAGTGTTGGAATAGTTAAAAAGAACTGATATCAAAAACGTCAATTTTCTATGTTTCAAGGAATTATTTTCACGTAATTAGTCACACAACAAAATAATACTCTTGAAAGAACCATGTTGTATAGTTACAGAACCACGTCCTTGACTACTGCACACTGTTTTGTTAGCAGATTACTACACATCAATTTCAGAACAAAACAGTATGCAGTAGTCAAGGACGTGGTTCTGTAACTATACAACATGGTTCTTTCAAGAGTATTATTTTGTTGTGTGACTAATTACGTGAAAATAATTCCTTGAAACATAGAAAATTGACGTTTTTGATATCAGTTCTTTTTAACTATTCCAACACTTGACGACTATTTTTACACGAAGTGTTTTTTGGGGGATTGAGCAGTCTCTGTGGTGGTCGTCGACTGGTGTAGGTAAATTACAAAGTTTGCAAGGTGACCTGGGTTCGAATCCTGGCTAGGTAGATTTTTTTTTACTCTGTACTTTGGATGTCCGTTATTCTCGTGAGAAAAAAAAACAGTAGTTGCTAGTTTGAGTCAACCTCCTATGACCGTTTAATTTCGAACGAAGTGAGTATGGTTTAACTCGATCAACATTTATTTGTCACAATCTAATTATCCATCTACCTATAATAAATGTCAAAGTCACTCACTGACCACTGACTGATCATCGCTCTACAGCCCAAACCGTAAGTCCTAGGAAGCTGAAATTTGGTAGGTAGCTTTGTCTTATAGTCTAGCTGTGCAATAAGACGGGATTTTTCGAAATTCCCACTACAACACCTGCCATTGGCGAAAAAGGATTTTTTGCTTTCACGGCCATGCCTCGGCCCGCAAAGCGGGCGACAGCCTGCTTGTCTACCTATATATGAAACGTGATATAAGTTGCATTTTTGTCCGATCGTGCTGAAATTTTAAGGGTATATTCCATGGATATATGCTTGCCTATTAATTCATAATTATTAAATGTATATCTAGTACAATTTCTCACTTCTTCTGTTTATATCTACCGATTATGCTGAAATGACACCATGTTTAGCAACTCGAAGTTAGGCAAATATATGGGTCAACATTTCTGAACACATAATAATACTCGGCATTTTCATTTGTCTCTTTATTTTACCAAGATCGAATTGGTCATGTACGTAGGTACATAATATAATTAAAATTGTATTGTAAACAAAACCACGAAACAGAATTGTCCGTTTTTTAACGAGTTCATTACTAATTTTTCAATACAAGGTTAAAACACTAGTTGATTATTAATGAATTATTGTTAATGGATTTTAAGATTAAATAGGCATGTTTTTTTCTTCATTATTATAAACTGGTGTAAGTCCCACAAAAGAAGCACCATTTATCACACCAACCTCATTTTAAAACGATTGTGACCAGTTGATTGTATTTTGGTTTTAACGTCCTGATTTGAACTAGTCGGGGGAGGGTTTTACCCTCCATTCGCTGGGAATCGTTCCAGCTACCCACATTTACCTCACCCAGCCTGGAGGGCTGTGATTCGAGACTCACGTGTTTAGAGGGGAAAAAATATTAGAAAAGTCTGCAACAACCGGAAATGGAACTCGAAATGTCTGGTCTACGGGCAGTAGTTACAACCATTACGCCACGGAGGCTGGCCACTGACAGTCTAAATAAAGCATTTATTTGGATCAATACTTTTGTATTTTGAATCGTAAATTACGTAGATCTCATTCAAAATTTACAAATAACTACCTACAAATACAGGGCATCCATAAAGTCTCGCCCAAGCCTGGGTTTCTCGAAAACGACTCAAAATATCAAAAAACGCTAAAACCCGTATATCTACACAGCCCCAGTCAGGCTGGAAATGGACCAACTTCAAAATCTTAAATAAAATGGTGTGTCTTGTGGAATATTGTCTAAAGGTGTCATTGAGAGAATTTCATTACAACAAATTTCAGTGAGCTACGACTTGCCATTCTTGAGATACAGGGTCGGACGTCCTGCGTATCCATATATTTTGACGTATAACTTGTTAACCGTAAATTATAGAAAAATGAAATTTGTCGATAAGAACTCCTTATGGCAAGACCTGTCGAACAATTTATAACTCGACATACACTCTTGATATTAATTTCTGGTCGGTTTCGTCAGGCAGCCGGACGAACAAAAAAATTTTTTTATCGAAAACACAAATTAAGTTTTAACTTGTTCGAAAGGTTTTACCACAAGGAGTTATTATCAACAGACTTCATTTTTCTGGATTTTATGGTTAACGAGTTATACGTCAAAATATATGGATATTAGGCAGGACGTCCGACCCTGTATCTCAAGAACGGCACTAGTTCAATATAAATTACCCAACATTTATATATGATAGTCTTATAATATTACTGCGTATCACAAAAACCTTAAAATAAAAGTCTTCTTTCTTTTATCTGTTGATTACTTTCTATTTCATCTATCAGAGGATTTCATCTAAATCAAAAAGTAGTGATATCCCCCAAAAAACACTACGTGTAAAAAAAGTCGTCAAGTGTTGGAATGATTAAAAAGAACTGATATCAAAAACGTCAATTTTCTATGTGTTGAAGAAATTATTTTTCACGTAATAAGTCTCTTGATAATTCAACCAAAATAATAGCCTCACAACAACAATACACCTTTGAGCAAACTTCGATTTGGTAATTTGAGAATTTAACCAAAAAATAGCCACACAACAAAACAATGCTCTTGTAAGAACAATGGTTCTGTAATTATGCAACATTGTTCTTACAAGAGCATTGTTTTGTTGCGTAGCTATTTTTTGGTTAAATTCTCAAATTACCAAATCGAAGTTTGCTCAAAGGTGTATTGTTGTTGTGAGGCTATTATTTTGGTTGAATTATCAAGAGACTTATTACGTGAAAAATAATTTCTTCAACACATAGAAAATTGACGTTTTTGATATCAGTTCTTTTTAATCATTCCAACACTTGACGACTTTTTTTACACGTAGTGTTTTTTGGGGGATTTCTCTTTTCACTGATAAATTCCTAATATTAGAAATCGGAAAGATAGTGTTCGTTTTCGTAAAAAAAAATATATATATATATTTATTTTCTCCGATTTCAATTTTTTCTATTGAAACTGATTATACTGAACTAACACGAATAAACATGAATATTCTACAAGGGGATCATTGTCTAATTAATGAAAACAAGACGGGAGACAAATCCCTCAATGTTTGGAAACAAATATCTCCATTCTGAATCAAATCCCTTGTCTCTAAGTCCGAAGTTTATATTACCCGCTGCAGTTTTAATCCATGAATTTGAATTCGCTTTTGATTAGTAAACCGCAGACTCTGCCATTTGACCACATTCGTACTGATCAGACTATTCACTTACCAAACAGAAGCATTAGGCAAGATTTATGAACCCGAGCAAGATAATTCAAGTGTAAATACACCTAGTGCTAAACCATTTTGGTCTATTATTTATGGATAACCATAATGTTCCTTATTATGTTTGTATTTAAAATCTCAGCGAACAGAATTGTACTTAGGTCTATCTATAATACTTATTCATGTCAAAAACCTAATAATGGATTTCGGACGTATTTATAAATAATTGATAACCAATGCCTTTTAGAAACTTACCATCCTAAGTTTCTAAAATATTACTCAGCTGCACATTTTAGGTGGTTTAGAAATTTCGATAAATATATTATGTAGGACGTAGGATGGGCATTACCTACTTTTCAACTTACAATTCATAAAATGTATGATATTATGCATGTATGTATATAGTTGTATACTGTATAGCATACCTTAGACTGGCTTAGGCTACCAACAAAACGCACATCAGTATACTGAATCAGTAAAATTAACATACGTAATTATCTAAATGGCGACATGCAAAATAATAATGTGATGCATCTACACTCCACAGCTCTACCTCTATAGATTCTGTAACTGTAGAATACCTAAAATTACTATAAAAAATATATAGATGTTAATTCAAATAACGTCAAGCACTTTATGCAAACTATTTGTTTTCAAATAAAATGAAATTATGTAAAAGAGATTGTTAATTATGAAATAAACATAATTATGTTTAACTTGAGCTCATTAACGGAATAAATAGAACGGAACAAGCGCTGGCAGGATATGAAAGAGGGGGGGGGCAAAGAGTAGAGTATCGAGATACAAAGGGAGGATAGAGAGAGGAGGAGGAGACAGGGAGGCAACGAGAACGGAGGAAGGGAAGACAAATTAGAAGAGACAGAATATTATAAAAGATGGAAAGAATAATAGGGAAAAATGGGGATATAATAAATAAATAAAATAATAAATAAATAAATAAATAAAATATTGTGAGTGACATTTTTTCTCGAAAATGTGTAGTGCCGACCTATCAACTCCAATAAACTTGAATTTGACATATACGAGTATTATGTAGATTTGTAGATCGCGAAATTCTGATGAGCCGTTCTTGAGCTACGCCGAGTAAGGACAAAAAATGGATTTGTGACACAAAAAATATTCACGTTTTTTTTTTTACTTAAATGACATTTTGTTTATATGAATGTACCAGTGTACCTAGTGTGTTCAGACATTTTTTCTCGAAATTTGAAGTGACGACCTATCTCAAAGCGAGAAAATTTTAGGCAAGGGTCTGAACTTTCATTATTTGACATATTGATCGCAAAATTCTGATTAGCCGTTCTTTAGCTACGCCGGGTAAGGACAAAAAATTAATGGGTGACACAAGTTTATTTCTCACTTTTTTTACTTTTCATTGCGGTGTGTGTGTGTGTGTGTGGGTGTTTGGGCTGAGTGTGTGGTGTGTCTAAGTGTGTGTGTGTTTGTGTGTGTTGTGTTGTGTATTGTGTGTGTGAGTGTGAGAGACTTAGGAGGTAGTGGAGAGATAGTGGAGGTAGTGAGAGAGACAGTAGGAGGTAGTGGGAGAGATAGTAGAGGTAGTAGGGAGAGATAGTAGGAGGTAGTGGGAGAGATAGTAGGAGGTAGTTTGAGAAAGTAGGAGGTAGTGGGAGAGATAGTAGGAGGTAGTTGGAGAATAGTAGGAGGTAGTAGGGAGAGAAAGTAGGAGGTAGTGGGAGAGATAGTAGCAGGTAGTAGGAGAGATAGTAGGAGGTAGTGGGAGAGATAGTAGGAGGTAGGGAGAGATAGTAGCAGGTAGAGGGAGAGATAGTAGGAGGTAGTGGGAGAGATAGTAGAGGTAGTGGGAGAGATAGTAGGAGGTAGTGGGAGGTAGTAGGAGAGATAGTAGGTGGTAGTGGGAGAGAAGACAGTTGATATGGGAGAGGCAGTTTAGGAGAGGAGGGTGAGAGGGACTAGAAGCAGTTAAATTAGAAATGCAAAATAATGAAATATGTAAATGAAATTAGGGAAAGAATATAAAAATACTCTCGACATGATTGCTAAGAGCGCTCTAAACATTTTTAAAAATTCTATTTGCTAACAACTCTCTGTCTCTTTTTCAGTTCAAAATTCTATCAATATCAGCAATAACCTCTTATATTATTCGAAAGTAATTAGAAAATAGAAAATCTTGAAAATTGAAATACTTCTCTTAATTAAATGCTGAAAAAAGTATTATCTCTAAGGTTCTTGTTATTTATCATTATACAGCTATTTCCATGATACAACAGCTTCTCTAGACGATTGTAGTCTGTGGTTAGCTTGTCGAGCAAATAGTTTATTTACTCCGGGATTCAAACCTTGGCTCTTTCGCATAGTATTTCACCATTTAGCTAATCATTCGCGCAATGGTCACTTAATAGCTAATGATTATTGCTGATCCACTCAAAATAATATTATATCAAAGAATTATGAAGAAGTAGGTTACTATTATTAAAGGTAATACGTATAGAACTTGTATGGATTCCTAGGTTGGTTTTAAATAAATATTAGAATTTATTGTTTATCTCTTTAAACTATCTACCTCTACTACATATATTATATATTTTTTTCTATTTATTTATAGGTCTGTAGAGGTATCATCATCATAGGGTGGCTTCATCGTGAACGATGGTAGCCAGACAGTGGAGGAATGACTCAGCACTTCTACCACTGTCTTTACAACAAGGCTAATAAATGACAAGGGCCCCCAGAACCAAGCCAATGCTGGTCTACTATACACTACTCTTTATAGTCCCCCAGCCAGACAAGAGGTATCAGGATATTTCCATAGATATGAGGATAAATTATAGCAGGTTGTCCTTTTAAAATTTGTGTTAGTCACAAGCATGATGTAACAAGAGTGTGTAATAAGGGGGATGTAACAAGGGTGATGTTGCAAGGGTGATGTCACAAGGGTGATGTCGCAAGGGTGATGTTGCAAGGGTGATGTCGCAAGGGTGATGTTGCAAGGGTGATGTCGCAAGGGTGATGTTGCAAGAGGGCAATAGGTGAGTTCGGTGCGAAGATTACCCGCACCTTTTTCGCATGTATGAATTTGGTGCCGCCGAAAAAAGGTGATGTATGAGTTCGGTGCGGTCCTAATGACTTATAAATTGATTGTTTTTTTATAGTGTACTCTGTTGCTTGTTAAGAGTCATCCTGCTGTTATTAAGTTAGTAGATTATGTTGTAGACAGTTACATTCAGCAAGGCTGTCCATTAGGCCGGAGTGAAACAGGGGGGTAAAAAAATAATTTTGGAATTTGAAAACGCCTAATATGTCAAAAGTTGTGATTTTGTGAGTAGATCAATCCCTGAAAGTTTCAAAAATTAAAAAAATGATCTTGAGTCTCCACATTGAGCTTAAAGTTTTTGCTATTTTTGAGTATGCAATTTGAAGAGGCATCATCGGTTTTTGCACTTGAAGAACGTCTAACATGAAGTGTGTTCATTATACAAAAAAAGATAATGAATTAAATTATGTTCTAAACAATTTTTTCTATATTTTAATTCCTTGAATCTTCTCTCTATGATGTACTATTCATGAGGTAGAACATAAACAATTGTAACTCCCGCAGAAACTTCGGAAAATGATAATAATATGGTAGGTTATTAGTCCATATCATAGGTGCTGGTACCACTCAGGCCTACTTTTTTCAGACTAAAAGATTTACGTTGTTAACTATATTTAGTTGGTTATTTAAGACATCTTCCTACATTATACGAGTACAAGTAATATGTACGAGTATGTCTATAAAATCTATGTAGGTAACTGTGCGCGAAAATAAATGTAATGCTTATTGTCATTTTCTCGCTTGTTCTTGTTCTTGTCCGGTCTCGTCTCCAATTTGTAGCTTTGTAATTAAAACAGTACAAAACTGAGCACTTAGTTTTCAGTTCTTTCTTTCTATGTGAAAATGATTGTTAAAATTAATTTGTGCATTCGTTAGAAATTAACTACGGATATTACGGATCAAATTTTTCTAGGTTGACTTGGTTATTAAAATAAAATAAGTAACTAATTTTTGTATGAAGTGAAATACCCATATCATATCAGTATTACCTAAGAATAATAATCGTTTTGATTGATAGTTAATTACATGTATTAAATCTTTGAATTATAACTTTATTTTTTTTTTTAATTTGCAGCCGCCCTACTGTAAGTTTTTAAGATTTGACCCTCTTTTCCTACAGAGCGTTATTAAGGCACTTCATGTAAAAGATAGAAATTTTGATGTTTAAGTTATCATGTGTGTTAAAGTAAAGTTGGGAAAATGGCCCACTCAAGATGGCTCACTCTACAGCGAATCGTGCATGTACTGAGATTATAATATAATAATATGTAACTTCAACATCTCCCAGCGAAGATCTCCAACTTCTTTCTGATTACATAATGAAAGTGATTGCACCGTCGTGGTTTTAAATTTAAGAAATAGCTCAATCCACCCATGGGCCCATGCATTTATTTAAAATGATTAAGAAATGTTCTTGCTTGCCTATACAATACAAAAAACTTATATGTTTGATGTGATACAGAGAAACGCGTATTTCGCTCACTCTGAAAGATAAGGCTGCGGACTTGTAACCCAGAGGTCGGTAGTTCATGTCCCGGTTTCAGCGTAGAATTAGTAAAGCGAGTTTGAGCAGTTGTGATATCACGGAAGTGTTTAACACAAATATGATAACTTAACTTTTTTTAAAAAATCGAGAAAAAGCATTAAGAACAATCGTACAGACTAGAAGAGCTTAAACCTCGGCCCTATGTACTTCTTGCAATGCTAAAGTGCACTGGCAGTACAGTGGTTAACGCGCTAGTCTGGTATTCCAGATAGCGAAGGGATCCGTTGGTTCGAATCCCACCCAGTGAATGAACTTTTCCTCATTAATTTGAGTTTGTGTTCACATAATAATAAGAAAATGTTTTGGTGGTAGAAAATGTTTTGAGCACTAACCTCGCCCGGTGGTTACCTTCACTAAAGAGTGCTATTATTATTATTAATGATTTGCGCTCTAATGTGCGAGAACTAGCATTGGGTAGACTTTTAAAAGCCCGCAAGCTTCATAAAGATAATGTGAACGATGGTAGCCAGAAAATGGAGGAATGACTCAGCACTCCTACCAATGTCTGTACAAGGAGGCTATTAATTGACAAGGACCCCCCGAACCAAGCCAATGCTGGTCTACTCCCTGTTTATAGTCACCCAGCCAGACTGCTGGTCTCCTCTATGTTTATAGTCCCCTGGCCCCAATTGTCTCCTCTTAACTTTGAAGCAGATGACTACTTCAACCTCATATATCAGTTGGGAAAATACACTGGATCCAGCTGCCACCTTGAACCTGACTGATGAAGAAATTATGTGCCTGCATCCGATCCCAAACAGAGTTCGATGCTCAACCAACCAGCCACACTCAAATTGTGGAAAGGTGTATCAGGCTGGTAACTGAGGCATCACAATCTGTTTGTGGCGAAGTTGCCCGAAACGGATTTATACGTGCTCGACAAAAGAGTCGTAAAAATATTCCTGGGTATAGCACAAAAAAGATTTTTTCGGTAATACATAAAATGAATGATAATCATATGAAAATATAAAACCTATGATCCTTAATTTTGTAAACTTTTCATTGTTTGTTCTTTCTGGTAATGTCTTTAATTACATATGATACTAGTTATCATATAAGATAATAAAAAAAATATGATTTTTTAGAAGCGTGCCCCAAAAATTATAATTTTCATAAGTTTTCAACAAGAGTCATAACTATTAGGGTTCTATCTCTTTAACTGTACATCATAGAGAGACGTTTTATGATACTAAATGATACAGAAAATTGTTCTCAATACAATTTAATTCAATACTTTTTTTGTAAAATGAAAACTTTTCATGGCAGAGGTCAATAAAGGGTAAAAACCTATGTTGCCCCTTCAAATTGCATACTCAAAAATTGCAAAAACTTTAAGCTCAATGTGGAGACTCAAGATCATTTTTTTAATTTTTGAAACTTTCAGAGATTGATCTACTCACAAAATCACAACTTTTGACATATTAGGCGTTTTCAAATTCCAAAATTATTTTTTTCACTCCGGCCTACTGTCCATTTCCTCCTTGAAGGCCATGCCTAGGGTTAATAGTAGGGTTAGGTAAAATACAATGAAGGCCATGCCTTGGATTTATAGTAGTTTTAGGTAAAATACAATGAAGGCCATGCCTTGGGTTTATAGTAGGGTTAGGTAAAATACAATGAAGGCCATGCCTTGGGTTTATAGTAGGGTTAGGTAAAATACAATGAAGGCCATGCCTTGGGTTTATAGTAGGGTTAGGTAAAATACAATGAAGGCCATGCCTTGGATTTATAGTAGGGTTAGGTAAAATATAATGAAGGCCATGCCTTGGGTTTATAGTAGGGTTAGGTAAAATACATTGAAGGCCATGCCTATAAGGAAAAAATACTATAATTACCTGATCATCAGGGCAAGTACCAGGGCACCGAATTCATACATGACCTTTTTTAGGCGGCACCGAATTCATACATGACCTTTTTTAGGCGGCACCGAACTCATACATTTTTTTATTTTCCGCACCGAACTCATACGTAGCCTGCAAGAGTGATGTTGCAAGGGTGATGTTGCAAGGGTGATGTTAGAAGGGTGATGTTGCAAGAGTGATGTCGCAAGGGTGATGTTGCAAGGGTGATGTTGCAAGGGTGATGTTGCAAGAGTGATGTCGCAAGGGTGATGTTGCAAGGGTGATGTTGCAAGGGTGATGTTGCAAGAGTGATGTCGCAAGGGTGATGTTGCAAGGGTGATGTTGCAAGGGTGATGTTGCAAGGGTGATGTTAGAAGGGTGATGTCGCAATTACTTGTACTCGAACCACCAACCACCAGTTCACAATTCCACCACCTTAAGAATTGAGCTTCTGAGATGAGCAAGAGTTTCAATGATATACCAGTATAGCTACATTTTCTTGAGCTCCTCAGGAGATGAATAACGTGTTAGCTGAATATTTTTCCACATTGCTATTTTTCAGAGTGCTATGGTCATGTTTATTTCAATATCAGAAGTACTTCCTATTGTTCGCCTGAATTTCGGAGGTATTTGAGTAGAAATGTTTGGATTCTTTTCATGGAGACTACTGTCAACGTAATCCACTCAACTTTTGTTATAGATTCAGAAAGGATGGTCAAATTGAATTTCCATCCTCTTGCTCTGAATAAGAGAACGAGAAACTACTTTGTTAAGAAGAGACGAGAACGTGCTTGTATATTTTGCATCTCAATCTTACGAGTACTTTTCCAAATTGAGCTGTTAACATTTCCGGACAAATTAACCCTCCTGATTCCAAGAAAGTGATTTTTATCAACATATCTATTCGTGTGTGTGTGTAACTGTGTATGTATATGTGTGTCAAGTTAACACGAAATTGAGCTGTTAACATTTCTGGACAAATTAGACCCTCCTGATGTCAAGAAAGTGATTTTTATCAACATATTTGTTCGTATGTATGTATGTGTGTCTAGTTACTATGTATGAAGAAATGTCTGATTCGGGTTCTGGTGACCCTAAAGCCTGTTTTGGCACTAAAAAATTACTATCGAAAAATTTGGGTGATTACAATATTTTCTATAAAACTATCGGTTAAGAAAAGTAAAAATGTATAATAATTAATTTAATATATGATTGTAGGTATACATTTTATTCAAATGTATATGTATTGTGTATGCAATTTTAAATAATATGTACATACACGTATGTGGGTGGAACCACCATAAGTACAAGACGATTTTATTCAAAATAGATTGGAAAAACGGATATAATAGAGAAATTTTGAAAAGAGAAAGTAGAATGATAAGGAAAATAGAAGGAGAGAGAAAAAAGAAAAAAACTTAAAGCCAAAAAAGGAGGAGAAGGAGATGGCAGGAAGTGGATAGCAGGTAGCAGGAGAGAAGAAGAGCTCATTACGAGAGGAATATCTACACTGTATTTCAATAGATAGATGATAAGGACACTGTCCCTTCTGCCCATTACGAGGGAGGAAAAGGAAAGAGAGAGAAGAGGGAGTAGAAAGAGCCTCATTAGGTAAAAGAAAATATCCTGATCTCTTCATGTTTAATACGTTTCTTTCTTTTCTCTGTGTCTTACATTACTATTCTCTCTCTCTTTCTCTCTCTCTTTCTCTCTCTCTCTCTCTTCTCTCTCTCTCTCTCTCTCTCTCTCTCTCTTACATTACTATTCTCAAGAATGTAAGAATGTTAGGGATTAAACATTAAGGAACGAATTCTGATACAGGATTAGTTAATCTTAGTGGACACTATCCATTAACTTTCACCTTGACAACTACTGCAGAGGTCATATGTAAGCCAAGCTGTGTAGCTGTACATTACCACTAGGGTGTTGGACGTAACGGACCTATAACCAGCCTTTGCGGCGGAAAATCTTGTTTTAAAATACCTATCTAAGGATCGGCTTGGATTTGATAATCAAGTTTCATAATACGACGCTAAGTCTTCATTTTTCACATAATATAATATCATATATATCATATTTGGAGATACAAGACAGCTCCGATAAAAATTCTATAAATCGTGAATAAGATTTAAAGCCCTCACAAGGAAGTTATGTGTTTATAAATGGCAGTGTATATGTATATTAAACTGTACGCATTTTCTGTTAAAACTCCTATTAAACTTTTGGCATTCACTACTTTGGCAAATTATTTTTCTCGTGTTCTTTTATGTACCTACTATTCTATTATAATATGAATTTATGCTCGGGACAACACACACGAATGAATAGTAAGCATGAAAATCGCCCTACAGATAGAGAAAATTTAATCATACCCGCTTACTAGATGGGAGGGGCTGCCCTTGTCATAAGATCTGAAATGATGTATGGGCGGCCTGACGGAGAGGAAGAGGTAAGGGGGAGGATGACACCAATGGGGGGGGGGATGCGCGGCTGGGGAGGTAAAAGAAGAACAAAAACCGAGCTTGGAGAGATGTATATCCCGTCCACATTTTTATTCCCTCATTTTAATTTTCCTCCCATTGTAAATTAGATAGGAAAGGTTTTCTCCCTGGGTGTGTACAGAAAAAAATGACCATCACCCGACCACACACACACCGCCGCTTCGTTTCCAAAGTCGTAAATTTTGCCACTAATGGCTTCCAAAATGTTTTCACTTTATTTTGTTAATCCAGTGTTTCATTGCCAGCGCTCTGAGGAGGGAGCAGTTGTTTTCCTCTTCGGGTCATGTGGAAGAGAATATCACACTCAATTAATAATTAATGATGAATAATACTTGATTTATCGCTCTTTTCTGTGTAGTATAGGTAAAAAGTGGCTTTTAAAAATGCAAGTTTTGGTGTAGTTTTGATTTTTGGTACCATAGTGTATTTTTGAGGTGCTAAACATTAATCTGAGGTTGTTATGGAAAACCGGTTATGGAAAACAGGTTTCATGGTAAAGTGAAATATGACATTTGCCTTTTTTAACATTCAGCATTAACTTAATACGTCACACGTGTATGTAACAGTTGAAAAAAATTGACCTTAAAAAATATGGGTAAAGTAATAATATGTCGTGAATACTGAATGCTCAAATAAGATCAAAATTTAACCGAGAATTTGAATATGCAATAAAATTTAGGTCGATCTATTTGAGATATTGACGTTGACCTTGAAGGTCAACCTTGGCAGATTTGTCAAAATCAGATATTCACTTGTAAGTTATAAAAATGATCTCAGAATATTTTTTATTTGAACAGAACAGCCACAGGCTTCGTAAAATAACACCACTTCAAATATTCCACTAATAAACGTAATCGAATTAAAATTACAAACTCGGTTTAAAAACTTTAGACAAACATCCAAAGTTCCAAATTTTGAAGAGATAGACGAAGGTCATCATAACAAAAATTTATTTGAGTTAGAATCCAGTACGAAACTATCCAAAAGATGAAAATGGCGTACTGAAATAACCTTGTAATAATAAGAATACTTTCAGTGGAAGGTTTAATGATCAAAGGATTTTCTACCACCTTCAAACTTGGCACAGAGTCTCCCTTTGATATTTAGGTGCATATACCTATTGAGAAATATTTTTTAAAATAATCCAAATAGGACAACAGCGACCGGCAAAAACCATAAAGGTGACAAAGTGCCGGGTTTCAGCTAGTGTATGAATGAGTTATCTATCTTTCACCAGGTGTCCATGAAATATCTTTGCATTACTTTATTACTCTGCTTCCTACTGGTTGGAATATTACACCTACTTGAAAAGGAATTAGACCTAGCACTAGTAAAAAGGTGAGAAACCTTGCAAAAGGTCTTTAGAATAAAGGCCGGGACACTAAGCAGTCTAATCACGCACTGGTCCTTCCCTAGTAGAGACAACGACACGGACAAAATATGTTGGTAGGAGAACACACAGGCCCGCACCGCGATCATATTTATAGAATCAGGAAATTTCCCTGAGATCATATAACATAGAGGGAACCCAATGTATCAAGATTTGCGTCCAAGAGGGACCATCAGCTGATTTCAAAATCAGTACCGGAGTTGTAGTATTTTTTCTCTCGCAAAAGAGTGGGTACCTAAACTACCTAATTCTTCTAAAATAATATTTTTACTTTGTTCATATTTACCTATTAGTTATTTTTGACTTTGCTTCCTCTTTTACTTTCCTTATTTTCTACTTATTATGTAGTAATATAAGATTAGGTATCTGACGTGAAAATTAAGGATATTTAGGTAGATATCCGCCACTGCATGACGTAAACAAAAAAATTCAAATAAATTGAACCAATCAGAAGCCGGGATTTGTTGAAAGAGGGACCATCAGCTGTTCAAATTTGGACGCATAAATTTGTTCAGCTCGAGATAGGTAAGGTTCCCTCTATGTTATATTATGATCTCAGTGGGAAATTTCCTCAATTCTTCTATGAGCTTCTCGCCCTCCATGTAGCATTGGCCGCACCGTCACCGTCAATAAGTAAACACTGTGCTAGTCTGTGACGGTGCGGGCTCGGGGCGGTCAAACACGGCGACGGTGCTGGCGTGGTGCGGTGATGTGTGTCCGCACACCGTAGCACGTCCAATACACGGCCGTGTGTTGGAGCGGGCTCGGTGCGGTTATATGTGTCCCGACCTTAAGAAGTATTATCATGGTGTAGAATAAGAAGTATAAACATAAACATAGTCTTATCAAGGTAATTCAGAAAATAAAAATCTATAGATATTTTATATATGTATTATTATAGTGTAAGGTTTATCTATGAAATCCTCTGCACTAAAAACAGTACTTTTTCACTCCACTATTTCTGAATTCCCAAAGTCGGTTAAAATTACGAAATCCATTTTTGCAGAGTTGAAAGTATTGCAAAAATGCACATGATAAGAAACTCAAACTCAATAAGAATCTGAGAACTGAGAACGAAATGTTTATTAGAGATTGCTTCTTCAGCAGTATTCATTTTAGTTTTAGGATGGGGAGGGAATAGAAAAAAGGAAAAATGGGTTTTACTTCCGACTAGATCCAGACATCTCGGAATTTTTTCCTTTTCATAATAATGACCGTGCCCGAGTGAGGTGCTAACTAGCTGTGCATGTAGGAGACCCAGGATCGAACCCCGATGAGGCCACTGTCTCTTCAGGAAATCGGAGAATTCTCAACTCTAGGTTTTGCATATGATCTTAATGGAATCAATCACCTTTTCATGGTTACCTGTTGATTCTGATAAAAAATTACCCGCCTATTTGATTGGTTACTGTAGTGTTTAATATTGTTTTTCATATTATTTTCTCTTTGTTATTGTCTAAATAAGTGTTATCATAATATGTACAACGTTAACCAAAGATATCTTTTTTTTCATTTTTAACAATAAAAAATAATTTTATACCTTCAAAATTGAATTTTAGTTTTCTAATTTTGAGTGGTTTTTAGATTGCCCATTAAAAGGACCATTGAACTTCTTTCATAGATGATTTTAATTTGAAAATGACACTATAAAACCATTTTATTCTTTTTAAACTTCTTTTTAAATAACATTATTCTTCGTCAGAATGCATTATTTCACATTTATACCTGAAAATTTGACGAAGTTAAACAAAATTGAATACTTTAAAGAGCTTTTTCTCAAAACCAATTTTGCGAAAATGGCAAAATGACGCTTCTCAGGGACTGCTCTTCATTTGAGATCCATCCGCGTCATTCGTTTACGATGAATTCTTTTCCACCTTCTACAATAATTCTCCTCAGTCAGGAGTCACCATAAGAGTTTTTTATTATGCTGTGAGATTGTCGTACACGATGATAGCTAGCCATTGAAGAAATCCTGATGTCTACCACATCAATGAGATTTTTAACAAGAGCTCGTTAACGTTAATGTTAATGTTTCGTTAATGTTTCTTGGCTAAAACTATGATTTCTAAGAAACACTCGTCCGAGTCATAATAAAATTATGAATTATGATTCTACATCCGATCAACGCCGCGTCTTCTAATCGGATATAAAGTCACCAAACTGATTTCTCCCTCTCATCTAGCGTCTCACACCCCGATTCCTCATAAAAATGACAGTCAAATCTATTCCGGCTTTCGACATAATCGTAAAAAAGAACATCGTCTTCCCCGCGATACACTCACTCAGTTCTACCCTTCAGCATAAAAGCCATGAAGCGAATTATGATAAGAAAATTCTCAACCATAATCATGCTCTCCAGAGATGCAGAAGAGAAATTCAATTATTTTGCGGAGCATTTTATTGACGATTTGAAGAGAGGAAAAATGAAACACGTCAGAAGACAGGATTGAGAGGAGGAATTGCGAATAAATTTAATAATAATGCATACTTTTCCCCACACAGAACTATTTGATAGGAGAGATCCATTTTTGCTTTGTTGGATACGATATTGAACACCAAATGAAATGAAGGTCTGGTAGTACCCAATATTCGTAAATATCTCATATTTCTAACCGTTTAGGTTCTAGGTTGACTCCAGGTCAGGTTATTTCCTGCTAGATTTCGCATATACGTCACTACATGAAAGTAGTAATAGGGCCCTCATTACCTAATGTGTTAAGAGCACCATTTAGTCTCAAAGTTTCAACTTTTACCTGCTGTCAAGTTCATTTTGGCCGGCAGCTCGCACTTCATTAAGCAGGTGAAACTATTTATTTACCTAAAACGCTTTACATGTTCTCCTCTGACTTGCATAAACTTTGCCAAAACTTCCAATATCTTTCACGGAGCTAACGCTGAGGGGGAAACCTTTACAAATTTACGCACTGTGCCAAGTCTGAGGGAACTAATAGCGTAGCAAAAGTTTGGCGAGTTTTTTTTTAAATGATCTTGGAATAAAATAAATAAGCTCTTAATAATAATAATAAAAAAAATTATGGACACAATACTTCCTCGTGATTGCTTCTCATTGTGTAGATGTAGGTATACACTTGGGAATTTTGAGATTTTATACAAAATCACTTGTATCTCCAAAACTACTTAACCGATTTTCTTTACATTTCTTTTTTATGGTAGAATGAATATCCATCAGCAAGTTGTAGACCTTATTTTTTCACTTTTATGCCCAAAATTTTGATACTTTCTTAAATATCAGAGCTAAATCATATGTTATTAAAAAATAATTATAAATAAAAACACCAAAGCAATACGCATTTAAAAACAAAATTTCATTAAAATCGGGAGTACGTTCACGAGATCTTTGGACGTTGCGCAACTTCAGCAACAATACTACTAATTTATTGGTCTAATGAACATGTTACTGGATTGTTAAACAAGTTAAGCGGGCCGGGCCTCCTCCTGACTGTTTGGCCGGTACGGTGCAGCGCCCAGACAGTCTGACCTCCCTACTTCCGTCCCTGTTACAAATACAAGGTGTCCCTTTTACAAATGCATGAGTGTCCCAGACATACAAAGTACAAGGTAGAAATTTTACAATACAATAAGAAGTATTAACACTAATAAGTATAACTATCGTGAAAAATGCACAAAAATTCGAATACTAATCAATCCAATGGTAGTTATGTTTATTTAAATTCCTTCTTTATCATTCTTTTTGTCCTCTCTCAATCAGCTTCTTTTTTATTCCCTTGAAAATTCCAACGATAATGTTGTAATTTTTTATAAGATAAGAAATGAGGAGTAACAAGAGGGGGGGATATTTGCGAGGGTTGAGATTTTTTCTCATTTTCTTAATAGCCAGACATTTATATTGTTTTAAGTATGAAAATAATAAGGAGAAGGTAAGGAACGATATTTTTTTATTTTCTTTTTCTCTTAAAGTAGAAAGCGGTAGAGGAAAGAGATTTAATTCAGATTATTAAGATTACAAAATGTTGTAGAGTGTAGAGCTGTAGAGTGAGGACCCTGTGTCAATATTGACTCAAAAGTAATAATAAAAGTAGGTGTTCTAGCTTTAGTATAAATTTTAAGAAGATTTAATACGGAAGATCTCAATTCGAAATACTGCTGACTGCAATCAAATTCAAACTGTGTCCCTGATGGTATTTTTATGTACGCCGTTGTTCATGTAAGTATGCAATGTGCAACATACAATTGTCAAAACGTGATGTACTTGTGCCTACCTAGTTATACGAGTATTGTGTTCTTTCATCATCGATGCCATTTCAGTTTCTGAGAAGTTTAAATATTAATTAAAATAATTGTTTGCTTATATCAGGAAGCTGCTGTTGTTTATTCTTACTTCCCTGTTTACCGAAAGGTATTTCGTTGGGAATACAGGGTGAATCAGAGATAGGACTTTTCCATGTTAGTATATATTTTCTATTTCAAATATAAGGGAGTCACAACCGTGGCCGAGTTGTGTAGGGTTTGAATCCCAGCCATGCGCGGATATAGCCCTCTTGTACTGGGGGGGCACAACAGCACAATATAACTAACTAACCGCCGCTTCCCAAGCCTATCACACACACACACACACACACAACCCCCCCCCACCACACACACACGAACACACACACAAATACACACACACCCACACACTTACACAAATGTCAATATTTTTCGTGTCACCCATCCATTTCTTGTCCTTACTGGAGCTCAAGAATGGCTCATCAGAATTTCGCGATCAATATGTCAAATGAAGACTCCAGCCCTTGCAAAAACACTCTCGCTTTGAGTTGATAGTTTGTCACGACATATTTCGAGAAAAAATGTCATTAAGGTCAAAAAACGTAAATACTTTTTGTTTACCCATTCATTTTATGTCCTTACTCAATGTAACTCAAGAACGGCTCATCAGAATTTCGTGACTGATATCTCAAATGAAAATTTGAACCCTTGCTTAAAACTTGATACGCCGCCGCCGTGGCGCCGTCATGACAAGTTTTGAGAAAAAAATGCCATTTCGGTCGAAAAATGTGATTTTTTTTTGTGTCACCCATCCATTTTTGTCCTTACCCCGTGTAGCTGAATCCTAGAGATATATTCCCTGATCCAAATGGACCTATAAGTAAAATTTCAGGTTTCTCGGACAATCTGTGTGGATTTGACAATTTTATTATTTAGTTATTTCTTATTGGTCTTAGAATTGGGAATTATTTTGGGGCCCGTGCCCCCCTAACTCATTGAGATCACTTTTTTACGGGATTACTCTTAGAATTGGGAATTATTTTGGGGTCCATGCCCTCTAACTCATTGAGATATTTTTTTTACTGGATTAGTCTTAGAATTGGGAATTATTTTGGGGTCCATGCCCTCTAACTCATTGAGATAATTTTTTTACTGGATTAGTCTTAGAATTGGGAATTATTTTGGGGCCCGTGCCCCCCTAACTTATTGAGATCATTTTTTTAACGGGATCAGTCTTATAATTGGGAATTATTTTGGGGGCCGTGCCCCCCTAACTCATTGAGATCATTATTTTTTTTATGGGATTAGTCTTAGAATTGGGAATTATTTTGGGGCCCGTGCCCCCATAACTCATTTGAGATTTTTTTTTAACGGGATTTTGTATAATGAAATTTGAGAAACACCGCTTACCAAAAAAATCTGGGGGGGCACGTGCCCCCCGTGCCCCCCCCTATATCCGCGCATGATCCCAGCACAGTTGGAATTATTTGGATCTGTGCTTTTGGGTCCTCTTATACCTCGGGAAACTGCGTAGCTGCTTTCCAGCTGTGGTATAATGGGGAAAATAGATATTAGGATATTAAAGGATAAGGAGAAAGTCTTATAATTCTGCGCTAACCACTAAAATTATGCAGGTAATACACAAAGAAACACATTTATTATTAATCCTTTATTTTAACGATTGTTATGTTTCTTTTTTGTTGTCCTTTTTGTCTAGCAACATCAATTTTAATTTGGCAAAAAATAAACATCAATCATTTTAAAAAATAGACAAGAACAGCACGTTACGTTACGCACTTCTTTTTTTCCTATTCAGATTTCGATCCGGTCCTCTTTTGAGTGCTCTGACTTTTTACATAATATTAGTATTTTTTGTATTTATCACAATATTTTTATTAAAGCTTTGTATCTGTTTGACTTTTTTTGGATTCTTATAAGAACTTGTAAATTGGATTATTTTCTATAATTTCTCCATTAATTATTTATTATTAACCATTCTGTATAAGCTCCTCTCATGTTAATTAAAGTGAGTAATTTCGAGAAGAAATATTATTACATACGTAGTACAAAATATATGTATAATGTTAGATCTCTCCTACAATTGAAATGGAATTAATTCTCTACTCTTGTATGGAGGGTTAGGGTGTTTTAGTAATGTATCAGCAATTTATTTCCTAATCTTTGAAGATTTTAGTACAGAAACTCGAGAAAACATTGCATTACTTTCATATGAATTAAATTACTGAGTGTATACTTTTAATAACTGAGACTTCTTACAGAAAAAAAATAGAAAGAGAGGTGATATAAGAAAAACATAAAAGACAGAAAGCGCTGCGTATAAAATGTTGCATGATGAGCAAAAAGAGTGCGGTTAGACTCTAAATGAAAATGCATGAAAGCCATCAAAAGTATGCAGCATGAACTAATGAAGTCTGAGGCTGAAAAAAATAGAAGGACATAATAATAAAGAAGTGGCTATTTATTAGGGAGAAGAGGAAGATCAAAGTAGATCTTATTCTATACTTATACTAATTTTCCTAACTTCTGAAACTTGATGCTTTTATTAATTAATTTTCTGATACATAGTAAAATTGTATCCTACAGTAAAATAGTCCTAATTGGGCAGTATAAATAAGGTGATATTATTATTATTGTATTATCCCATAACCGACCTCAGTAGTTCGAGTCCCGATTTCAGCAAATATTTATTAGAGCTTATTAAAGTAATAATATTGTGATAGTTATCACATCGTGATTTAAACAACTTTGATAACCTTAGTATAATAAAATTTTCTACAAGAGAGACTATATCAAGATTATCGTGATATGAAATGAATATGGACGAAGAAGAAATTTGAAGTAGTCACTTGAGTCTTCACTTGAATAGTTATATTTTCCATACTTGTAATGATGCCACTTGACATGGTAACCCACTTTAACCAATTTGATTTACAAGATTTACTAGCTTTTTGTGTATGTTTAATGCATACATAGGGTTCCATACCACATTCCTGATGAGGCAGTCGTGTCAGTTATACGACTTTCTGATATCTATAAACAATAAACAGGGTTAATGTACATACATGTATCTATGTTACGTTCAACTATTTTCTCCAAAATTTTTCTTAGTGTGTGTATTTAATCAGTTCTTGATCGGTTTCTTCTAAACCCAGCTTGGTATTTTCCTATCTTTGCATCTGTATATGCTTCAATTTGGTATAGGATTATTAAAGATAGGACTTTATAGCAGACATTTAACAGTGCAATGGCTCTAATATTAATGCTCATTCACAGCGCTCCACTCTGTGAAATGAAGTATTCTTATGGTTGAATCAATTAATCCAATTTCGTTTATTGATGAAGCCCTAAGTTACATCTTAAGTCTTCATTATTTAACACTTAGGTTGCTTAGTACACCAACAAGAACACGAATACTCTTCATAAGATTTTAAGTTTAGACCTCCCTCTTCCCAAGCAAACCACATGACGTGAGTCAAGTGCTGTTTCTTATCAGTACCTCACATTGTTCAGGAGTGTAGATACATAAGATCTAACTTCCATTTATTTTCCCGGATTATCTTCAGTACAGCTTTCTCTCTCTCTTTCTCCTTTCTCCTCTCCCTATCATTTACTCTCTCTCTCTCTTTCTCTCTCTCTCTTTCTCTCTCTCCCTTCCACCTTATTTTGTTACTTCCGAGGAATCTCTAATATTATAAGTCCGAAATATTGTATTTGTTTTTGTAAAAAAATATATATTTTTTGCTCCGATTTCAATTTTTGGGTGTTTTCTTGTGAACCCGATTTTGATGAAATTTTGTATATAATATATAATATATACAAAATTTCATAAGATATATAATATATACAAATATGCATGCATATATTATATGCATGCATATTATGGTTTCACATAGGCCATTTATAATTATTTTTTAATTAATTATGATTTAGCTCTGATATTTAAGAAAATCCAAAAAAAAATTGACAAAAAAGTGAAAAAATGAGGTCTTCGACTTGCCGATACAGAATCTTTATAATCTAGAATGTATAAAAAAAAAAGTATTCCACCATTTATAACAAACTAGCCGTTTGCCCGTGCTTTGCAACGGGACTAAATTTCAAATTTACTAAGGCATGGCCGTACTGCTGGACAGCAATGCCTTTTTGAACTTTTTATAATTTTTCTGGACAAAGCGATAATGGTTTTGGGGGGGGGTCAATTCTGAGACATTTTTCGCTATCTCTTACCGTTTTGGCTAAACAACTCCGGACAAACAAACAAACAAACAAACATAGGTAGGTAGGTAGGTAGGTAGGTAGGTAGGTAGTCCTTTTTTCTGTTTTATATATAGAGATTTTAAGAAAATCTGTTAAGCGGCTTTTGAGATACAAGTGATTTAATATAAAATCTCAAAATTGCCACGTGGATACAGTGTGAAACAATCACGAGGGAGTATTATGTCCATAATTGGTAGTGTTTTTTTTTCTCTCTTGAAACTATTGAGAACGTTTCAAAATGAAAACAGTATATAAGGTTGAAAAATCACAGTTAACAGCTATACGTCAACATAAATCTCATGAGGGCTCAAATTAAAGCTGGTATTATGAGAAAATCGTACAGGAAATAAAAAAATGTGAGTTTTTAAGATATTTTTTTGTTTCTTTTTCATGTCACCAATTCGTTTTCTATCCTAGCTCGTCGTTGCTTAACATCAGCGACATGTCCGATTCACGAATCATCTCTAATGTAGGAAGAACTTTTGTGTCAAATTTCAAATCTATAGCACTTTTCGGGTCAGGCACTAACCCATTATACACAGACAGATAGAAAATGAGTTTTAGTAATAAGATTATTTTCACTTATTACCTGTTCGCCTCATTTATTTTACTTCATTTCTTTTCAAGATTCTTTTATTCTTCTCCTTTTTCCATTTACTTTTTCCTTCTGTATTTTCTCCCTCTCCTTGTTTAGCATTCTCTTTATCCTGCTCATAGTTGGTAAGCAGTAAGAAGACTTGTACTCATATCTTTATCTTTCTTCTTTGTGAGTTTGTCACGTCTCATTCATCTCTCCTGTTTGTCAGGTCTCATGTTTGCTCCCGTTCCGTTTGTCAATGTTCTTATCATTTTCCCCTGACATCGCACACACTGGGACAATGAGATAGAGCGATTAGAAGAAGATATAATATATAGAGAGGAAAAAGATACAAAGTCATCCAAAGAGAAGGAGAAAGAGTCAGATAAAGATAAACAGAAATATTAGAGAGAGGAATATTAGAAGAAGGAGAGACAATGGAAAGATGAGACAAACCTAAATAAGGATATGAAAAATAGTGGTAAAAGAGAAGGTTATAAAAAGAGCAGATAAAAAAACACGAGGAAAGGATAAAAGAGATAGAAAGAGGGATACAACAGAGAGGTGAGAAAGTTATTAAGGGAAGAGTGAGTAAAAGACTGAGGAATAGAAACGGAAGGAGAGTGACTGCAATATGAGAGTGATTGTGTGTGTGAGAGAGAGAGAGAGAGAGAGAGAGAGAGAGAGAGAGAGAGAATGGAGGAGAGACGCAGAGAAGGGAGTGTAACAGGAATAGAAAAGTAGGTTAGATGCCTGAAGATATTTCGAGGAAGTACGAGTTTACTGAAGAGTCGCAGTTATAAAATGTTATTACTAGCTGACAGCTGTAGAGAGCGAAGTATCAGAAGTCTATTCATGCCGGGCGTTCATCACCTGGGCTCCATCGCTCTGCCGTATCCCAACAGTAAAATTACTTCCTACTACCTATGCAGTTCCCACTGAAAGTAAAATTACTTCCTACTACCTATGCAGTTCCCACTGAAAGTAAAATTACTTCCTACTACCTATGCAGTTCCCACTGAAAGTAAAATTACTTCCTATACCTATGCAGTTCCCACTGAAAGTAAAATTACTTCCTATACCTATGCAGTTCCCACTGAAAGTAAAATTACTTCCTATACCTATGCAGTTCCCACTGAAAGTAAAATTACTTCCTATACCTATGCAGTTCCCACTGAAAGTAAAATTACTTCCTACTACCTATGCAGTTCCCACTGAAAGTAAAATTACTTCCTACTACCTATGCAGTTCCCACTGAAAGTAAAATTACTTCCTACTACCTATGCAGTTCCCACTGAAAGTAAATTTACTTCCTATACCTATGCAGTTCCCACTGAAAGTAAAATTACTTCCTATACCTATGCAGTTCCCACTGAAAGTAAAATTACTTCCTACTACCTATGCAGTTCCCACTGAAAGTAAAATTACTTCCTACTACCTATGCAGTTCCCACTGAAAGTAAAATTACTTCCTACTACCTATGCAGTTCCCACTGAAAGTAAAATTACTTCCTATACCTATGCAGTTCCCACTGATGGTAAATTTACTTTTAATTGTCTATACAGTTCTCACTGACCATAAATTTACTTTCTGTAGAGCTGTCTCATAGAGATAAATACAATTAGTCACCATTGTTTCCTGACATCGTTTTTTCCAATTTGCTCTTATTATTACTAATGTTCTTTTTTTTTAATAAACTCCACCCATCCCTGTTGGGCGATTGAAAAGGGGCACCTACTGGCTTGAGCCTCAAGCCCCCTGTCTGATGGATTTGTCCCAACTCGTTACATTGTGCTGTGACACCATAATAAATATCTCTTGATAGGTTCTTCTTACGTTTTGACTTGGCGGGTCGGAGTGCTACCGCGCTCTTTAATTTATTGAATAGAAAGTATTGGAATCGGCCATTTTTTCACTCTGAATATTCAAGGGAATAAAGGCAATTTTTAAGCGCAGCATAAAATTCAAAGTGCCTATAAGCCTACCTATGCAACGCTGTTTATTGAATTCACTTCGAGCGTGGGTTTCATTCAATTTGAAAATAGCCAACATCGGAAAATGGTAAGCCTTTCAGAGTTAGTGATTAGCGTTTTATTACGTACAAGTCCGTGAAAGATTTTAGTATCCCGCAAAACAAGTCGAATAAAAATAATTAAAGCATGTCATATGGAATAAATTAGTTACGACAAATTTTATAGAAGGTAAAGGTTAGACAAACAAGACACTTGTTGAAGTACGGGCATATGAAATCGAATAAATGACATAACATCCGTCAATGAGAGAAATGTTGAGTTAAGTCACTCAAAGCACGTAAATATCTAATCTAATAAAACTACTAATAATGATTTTTTAGAATTATCTTAAGAGATAAATTTCCACCTATTAATAACAATAACTAATGTGAGATTATCAATTCTGATAGAAGTGTCGTGAAGATTTTTCAAGAGACTATTTAATGGACAATGCTACTACTGGTGAAATTTTACTTCTTGAGTGTCATAATCAGCAGTTTCGTTGGATAATACCTCACTTAGAGTGACAAAAGAGCCAATTTCCTGTTCATAAATATGGCTGCTGAACCCAACCTTCCATATCTGCTAGGTAGAATGAGTGTCATGTTATAAAATATTGTTTGGCAATCAGACAAGAATAATAATAGTATTATTACTTCAATGCCGCATGGTTGAGCAGAAGTAATAACTTGGATACGATTGAATAATAATTAATTCAATATTGTGGAGTGAAATATGTATGGGTAGGTAGGTGCTCATCTCCTTTTGTTTTTTATCGAAACTAATAAAATTTCAATAAAAAATGCACTCTAAAGCGGGGAATTATTTTTAGACGCGGTAACATACTCGTGTGATAGAAAGTAGTAAAAGTAAGGCCGTGTTTCCAACATCCTGTTGATGGTGCGGCGGTATTGGGGTGATTATATTTTCAAGTGGAGTTTTGTTCACTAAGAGGACGGGAAAATTCAGTGTTTTGGGCTGAGCAAACATCTCTTCGATTAACTGTTAGGTTACGGATCTGATTATTTCCGGACTGAAATAATTTTATTCTGAAATAATAAGATCCCCCAAAAACACCACTTCGTGGTTAAAAAAAGAAGAACGCCTCACTCAAAAGAATGATTATAATTAGCTAAAAATAAATGATATCAAATTGAGAACACCTTACCCCCTCTCTTTCTATATCTCTGCACTCCTCTCTGAATTTATTCCTCTTATGTTTATCTTTCTTTATCCTTTCTAGGGGTCATCCCAAACTTGATTTCTCTTTAAATTTACTTGTTGCACGGCAATAAAAAATGGCGGTCGGAGTATGATTTTTCTGAACTTATTTGATTTGAATCGAGAAAATTACACAGCGACCGCCATTTTCCATTTTTTATTGCCGTGCAACAAGTAAATTTAAAGAGAAATCAAGTTTGGGATGACCCCTAGAAAGGATAAAGAAAGATAAACATAAGAGGAATAAATTCAGAGAGGAGTGCAGAGATATAGAAAGAGAGGGGGTAAGGTGTTCTCAATTTGATATCATTTATTTTTAGCTAATTATAATCATTCTTTTGAGTGAGGCGTTCTTCTTTTTTTTACCACGAAGTGGTGTTTTTGGGGGATATCAGTTCTTTTTGTACGAAAATATAGGTTCATACACTACTGAAACATTATGAATAACAAAAGTAAATAAGCTGGAAAAATGTGAATGTACCAAGTTGTCTTTTTTTTAAGATATAGTTCTAGCAGTACGTATTTAATTTTTCTAAGGTCAATATGTATTTGGATCATAGATTTGGCCCCCTGAGTCCCTAAAGTGAGTAAATAATATTTAATTTTGCAATACAAAACCTTTTGATTCTATACTCAACATGATTATGTTTATCTTTCAATGCTAAATAGACCTCGGAACCTCCTATGAAGGACAATAAAACACCTGGATTTACAAATGCCAAAGAAATTAATTTGTAATCACCTTATCAAGGTGAGGTAATGAGTTCTCTCCCGTTGACCTTTTCTTACCCGAATTCTCACCGGCTTGTTGCAGGGGTCACCACGAGTATCTCTCCCGGAAATAAGACCATGCTTTTTTACATTAGGTATTTAAGAAAATGAAAACTATAAAATAATCATTTTTATATAAGAATCGGCCTTTTATAAGGAAATCTTTAAAATCTCTAACTAATGAAAGGCAATGCCTTCAGTGTATAGTAGAGTTAGGTAAAATACATAGAAGGCCATGCCTCAGGAATATAGTAGGGTTAAGGATAATACATAGAAGGCAATGCCTCGGGTTTATAGTAGGGTTAGGTAAATATATAGGCCATGCCTTTGGTTTATCATAGGGTTAGGAAAAATACATAGAAGGCCATGCCTCAGGTCTACATCGATGATTCCTAGGTGTTTCGATTATAATTTTTATGCTAGGCCTAAACTATGTAGGTATAAAATCAGGTAAAACTGCAAGCGACGCGACGGGAGACAATTTGGTGTTGATAAAACCATGAGCGGGAGAGAACTCGGTGGTGACGTCCCTTATCAATACCTCACGAGGTATGAGTGTACCCCGGACATAATGGACAGAGAAAAAAAACTTCCCTGAAGGGGATCGAACCCAAGTCATCATGCGTGCAAGCCTAGTATGCTACCCACTTGGCCAAAGTCACTACTTTGTCACAACTTTTAGTGAGTAGCATCGACATTATGAGAGCTAATGCATCATATTTTATCTCCATCCAACCATGATTGTCCAAAATCAATCTCGTAATGCCGCCACAGGTCATTGGCCAATTCTGCAACTACTAAAATTTTCCTCGCGAGTCGCGAGGGTAATGGGGTCGTCATTAAGATCAAATATAAAGATCGGAAAAACAAAACAACGTTAAGCCCAAATTGAAAATATAGAGCTAAAAAATTTTGTCCCCGCCAGGATTCGAACCCACGCTGACTGGGTGGCAGGTTGAGCATGCTATCAATAGACAAAGTTATCTTCTATAGAAACCGACGGAAAATGAACTAAATTAATACTTGGAAACTTAAACATTAAAATTTTGCAGAGAGAGAGCGAGGTCATCTCGAAAAATACATACTGGCCAAGATCTGACCACTAAGCTAAGGATTCGAAGGTACCTACCCGCCAAAGAAAATGAAAAGGCCACCAGGTGCCACCCAGTGGACCGGATGAAAGAATAAAATCAATAAATTTGGTATCTGCTCATCAAGATCTTTCATTTGATACCACTTAAGATTAGTATTATTCTTCAATTCCCGATTTGGGCTCCCAAAACCCGAGGCCGCCTAAATGGGCCGCCCGCTTATAATTTAGAATTTTTTTTTGGTCCGGGCTCATCTCCATTATATCTTGATCACTTTAGACACCTCACTTAATCTTCAGTGCCAAGTTAAAGACACGAAGTCGGGTCTCAAAGGATCCGTATGAAAAAAAACAGAAAAAAAAAAAAAAACAAAATTATGAATCTTTTCATGTCTTTCACGATTGTTGGGGGGTCTCGAAAATAGGGTTCCCGGTGGCCTAGGAAGTCAAACAAAGTGTCAAATCAACTTATTTTTCAACGTAGAGCCCATTTCTGAAATTAAAATCGCGATTTTTGAAATTCATGTTGCACTTTTCGCTGGCTGAAAGTACATGAAATGCATGGGAACTATGTTTTCCGTAACCTTACACTCTGCCGGCTGTCTCTTTCTTAGTATAGGCGTTCTTCACACCTCGGCCGAGGTGTTTGATATCTTTTTCGCACTACTATTTTGAAAAATGTACTATGAAAAATTGTATAAAAAGCAATGAAATTAGAAGAATAAAGGGAGATGACCTCTCGTGAAAATGCTTTGATGCTTGTTGTTCTTATAGTCTTTGTATTACCAGACCCACAGACGCCTTGACCACTGAACTACCGGAACAGTGATTACCTACTTAGGAAATGGGTAATCGAGTCCTTAACTGTTGTAAATTTTTAATAAAGAGTTGACTACTACTGTACGTGTGCTTATGTCTTGTGTACTATACGAGCGAACACAGGCAGGTATTGACGTAAAAACATGCCTTTCCTCTTTTGAACAGACATTATACCTAGGTATGTTTGCATGGATCTTGTGCGTAAGACTTGAACTCCATGCGAGTGAGACTAGTGAGATATTTCTCATCTCGTGGACGGGTTATGTTTGCAAACAGTGCAGGAATACATTAGACAGGAACAGAATTGTACAGTAGCTGAGTGGTTTAGTGAACAAAAAAGCACAGGTTTGAATCTTTTAGGCAACACTTCCGTTTTCATAAATTTGAGATAGTTAGAATACAAAACAAAAGACTCAGATACTTTTCTGCGAAAAAGATCCTGGATTTGAGACATGAATATCACAAATAGGTATTAGGTTGAATTAGGTGCATGTCACTGTGTGTTCCAAAATTACCTTAGTTCTTAATGAGCAGTATTGTGTCTTTCTACGACCATTAGATAGCGCGTGCAAAACAATGAGGTGATAAGAAGGCAATTAACGAATTGACTGCCAGGTCCTAAGAGTCCTAAGGTATAAAAAACTTTGATAGGAGAAATTTCTAACACTCAAATATACATAGGTATGAAGTTATGAGAAATCGATGTACATTATATTATGTGCTCTCGATCCAAACTTGTAAAATGCAGTTTCATATATCACTATCATATTTTTAACATTGACTGATATTCAATACCCTTGATTGAATATTCTTGTTGGCTAGAACTGCAATGGCTTGTTCTAGAGTTGCAAACTGCAGATAATAGAATGGAACTCATTCTTTGATGTTGGAAAACAGAGAGACCTTGTTGAAAGCATAGGATAATCGGAAGAGACAAGAGAAGAAAGAAAGCTGAATCAGTTTGTTTTAGATGAACCCGGACAATTCTCATGACTTGGATGGGAAAAAACTAGTATGAACATTATACGAGTTTCTCTTGACTTATCTCAAAAAGAATACCTAGTTCAAATTAAATAAAGATTTGGAATATTTCTATTGTGCTTCCTTATGTTGCATTTCTCTCCAAAACGTGTTCTACTTCTCCTCTCCTTACTTCTGTCCTCCTTGCTCCTCCACCATTAATCCTTTTTCTCTTCCTCTCCTCATTTTCGTCTCCCACACCTACACACTTCTTCTGCTACCACACCTAATACTCCTCCCAAGGAAATTACCTTTTCAGTATTTCACAGTGTTTCTCCCCTTCTCACAAGTTTTTTTTCTATTCAGCAAAGTTGGACATTTCAAGTTGAGTTATGTTTAAAAGAAAAGTTTTGATGGATAAGTTTGGAATGCTATTTTTATCATTATTTCTCTACGTGAGCCACAGGGAAAGCAAATGATTGCTAAGGCTCTGCATTTCGTGTGTGTTATCTTCAGGAACCTTTAAAATACTAAAATTTACTTTGCCTATTTCTTCCAGATAGCAGCTTTGTTTATTTTTCTGATCCTATATGAGGCATAGCAAGCATATTGTAGTTCGTCCATTTTTTGTCATTTTTAGAGGCTCGTTTCTTTTTTCTCTTTCATTTTTACACTTTCTATCTACCTCTCACTTTTTCTTTCCTCAAAAAATAAGAAACATACCTAATATTATTAAATCAGGGAACTATTTAATTGTATTTTTATCAAAATAATCTGGTAAGTTAAGGTAAAAAAATCTTACAACAGGAAGAAGGCCAAAGGAGTATAAACAGAGCAAGCACAAACTATCCAAAACTAAGAAGCCAGGTTAACATAGAAATATGAGTTTCAGGAGAAGCAAGAAAAATAATAGGAACTCTGCTGACCTGTGTGTCCGGAGACATCCGATCACGACATTACCTCATTCAGCGTATTGCAATTGCTATACAGAGAGGTAATGCTGTGAGTATGAGAGGAACTCTCCCAACCTATGAAAAATTAGAGGAAATATTTTACTAGTAAAATGTTGTTCAGGTTGTGTTGTTTTATTAAAAAAGTCAGGACGCACCAACTTTTAAACTAAAGTTGGCTGAGGACGATGGAGACCATCACTCTACCCCAGCTGTAGCCATGCTGAAAACTTCTCGCCCATCAGAGGGGAGGCATACTACGGGATGGGCAGGCTGCAACACAGACCACAAGCGTCTATAGTAGCTCCTGTTTCATGGCTACGAAATAAAAACGGCTGTGAAACACTCATCTTTAAAATAAAAAAAATATTGGTCGTAATATATGTGTACGGACTTCGCAAGAGATCTGAAAACTTCATTTTACTCTCAAAATATGAATATTGCATCTAGGTGTATCAACGTGAAATATTAATTTTATTTCAAAATTTAATTTCAAACTTTGGAAAGTCTCTAAACCAAAAATATCTCAGCAAAAGATGAAGGAAAGGACCGCAAGCTTTCTTATAATATTAATTTCATTTCTATAGGGAGGGAGAAAGGTAGAGAAAGAGAGGGAAGACAAGCAAGAAGAGGAATAGAGAGAGAGAGAGAGAGCAGGGACATTAAAAGAGAAGCGAGAAAATTATTAACTTAATTATGATTTTTAATATTATACACCAAAGCTGAATATGTATATTGTGTACTTACTTGAATGATTTATATAAAGGTAAGTATATTATATGATTACATATTATGTTACATAACTTCCTACATCATTTTAGCATTGATTTTTTCATGGTAGTTGATATGAACTTTTCATAATATCCGTAAAATCATCCTATACTTAACCATATTATTAACATTATAATTTTTGGTTAATTCAAGCTCCAGAATACTGCACTGTACAAGAGGATAAAAAAATTAGCATCTCAGCTTTCGTGGTTTAATGTTCAAAGTAAAAAAATGTCACCAATCTGTACAATTACTTTTATTTGTAAAAGTAAATCATTGTTGTAATTTAAATTAAAAAAGATCGTTGTTTTTCTGTTTCTTTTCATGAAACACCAGTTCACTAGTAGAAAATGCATTTACTCTGTAAGTCTGAGTGTAATGTTTGTGTCTCTATGATTTATGGGGCTACAGTTCCTGTGAGGTGCATAATACAAATAACTAGTCTGAATACATGTTCACACAACAGTCTTTATGGCTTTGAATAATGTAGAGCGAGAACCCCCAATGAACTTCATGAAACTAATTTAATTAGAAACGTTCATGAAAACGTTTTCTCCGAATGTTCATCCTTCTCCTTTCTTTGTCATTTTTGCTTTCTCTTTCTCAACACCTACCTATCAATCTCTTTCTCTCTCAAATTTCAGCTCTTTCTATTCCCTCTCTCGCCTTCACGTTCACCCACCTATTCCCTTAGCTTTAGCTGTTCTCACCTATTGTATCCTCCCCTGTTGCGCTACGGTCTGTTATTTCTCTCTTTGAGAGAGACTTGACAGCTACAGCACCATTCTTATGTGGTAGAAACAACCCCAAGAGTTCTGCAAGTTCTCACAGGTTGCCCTTTTAATTAGGTATAGCAAAGACTAATTTAATTCTGGACGGCTTCTATTCTGGGTGGTCAGAAATATAAAGGTAAATTAACATTGGAATAAAAAGGTGGAAAATTAATTATGTCTTTCGCAAGAGATGTTGTCTTATGGAGTGTCCTGAAAATAATTATTCCATCCTTTCTGTGGTTTTATAAAACTCTCTGTTGGTATCCCTTTGCCTAGGCATGTCACGTGACCAATAATGGCAGGCAGTAACCATTGCTACTAATTATTATGTTATATTATAGACCTCTAAACTCTAAGAGGAATGGTTCATATCTGACAGTAAGTCAGAGAGTGAGTCAGACATTGAAAATTTTACTTTTACAAGTAGAGATATTGAGATTGAAAATTCCTGCAGCTTTTACAAGAATATATTTTAGCAAACTTTCTATGTTAAATGGGAGGTAGAGGAGATCAAAAATGTAGAAATATCTAACAACAAAGAAGAAAAGCGAGAGAAGATTTCTTTAATTCCTCTCTCTCTCTCTCTCTCTCTCTCTCTCTCTCTCTCTCTCATTCTTTCTCCCTCTTTTCTCTCTCTCTCTCATTCTTTCTCCCTCTTTTCTCTCTCTCTCTCTCTCATTCTTTCTCCCTCTTTTCTCTCACTTTCTCTCACTCTTTCCTTTCTCTCCCTCTTTCTTTCCCTTTATTCCTCCTAATTTCACCATTTCCAATTTCTTCACCTATGTTTCAGAATTTTCAACATTTGCTTCGACACAAGTGATGGAGGAGAGGTGAGGCGGAGGATATTAGTGAGGGAAGTATCTTCAAAGTTTAAAATTAAATTTCGTGAAAAAGAAAACATTCTTATTTCGAGTACTTCTCCCGCTCCAAGCTCAGGCCTCCTTCTTGCTCACAGCTCGAAATACCCTAACTTCTGAACTTTCTCACGTAATTTTGAAGGTAATCTTCAATAGCTAAAAACCTACTTATTTTGGAATCTCAGAAATAAGTTGCATTCCTATTAGGTACCTTCGTATTGTATCAGTATCGGGAGGCAAAAATAAACGATTTTCTTGGAACAAGTCTGAAAATTTGCACTGATAATCTAAACAATATTTTAAGCATATATGTACATTGTACATTAGACTGGTTTTATCTCATAGAGGTAAGAAAAAAATGTCAGAATTTTTACAACGCTCAGGCAGAAATGAGTTCGGCTTTTGCAGAAATTGAGATAGACAAAATTCCAAGGCAATCAGAGTACGTTAACAGGACCCGCTCTGGCCTCAAAGTTTCGAAATTTGCCAAATTTTCGAGGTTGAGCTGACATTTTCGGCTATAACTCGAGAACGAAAAATCATACGAGCTTTAAAGGTATATCAAATGAAAGACCATATTGTTGGCTTTACTTTATTTTGGAATACTAGTTCCCGAAATCTTAATGGTTACTGACTAAATTAAGAATGTGTAGTCGAAAACGGGCCAGGTACCCAAAGTAGAGCATCTAAGGCATGATAGGATAATGGGTGAAAATACTTATGATTTATAAAACTTATACATATAAATGTTAGAAGATTAGTTTTGATTGATTTTTTGACACATTATGAAGCTATAAATACCCGTTTTTACCTACTTGATAGTTCCTGACAGCTTAAGGCATGGCCAGAAAAACAGAATAATAAAACAAACATATTACATCAAAGTTATTCTCATTTTTTGATTGTAGAACTACAAATATCTAAAATTAAAAGTACAAATAGGTATTATTTCGTCAAAAAAATACAAATTAAGCAGTAAAACTTAACTTAGTTAGTTGGGAGAGGGTAGAGAGGGAACTTTTTGAAGAATCAGGATTGAGTCTCCTACATTTACTCACAACTTGTGGGACAAACTGTTTCTGACATTCCTCTCTAGTTAGTAAGTCGCTGAAGTCACTCCTCAACTTAACGCCTCTCTTGGCTGTGTCGTTTACAACTTTAAGGGATTGTACAATTTTAAGTCCTTTCTGATACTGAGGCTCACCATGCCAGATTTAGGGGTCTACCCTCAAAAAGTCAATTTTTATGACAAATCGACTGAAGAAAAGAAATGTTTCGTGAGTAATGAACTCTTTAAGGCCCCTCTCACATAAGCTGGTATGTCTTTTATTCGTACTGTAATGTTGACATTTTTTGTCCCCTATGTATCATCAGTAGAACTGAAAAGCTTTGCAGCCATTCCAGACTTTTCATCATGTGACAAAGTTAGATCGAAAAATCCCAAGCCAACAGTTTCGGCATTCAAGTACCACAGGTGATAGACAACTTTATTTAGTGCTTTCTCTGAACTATTTGTTTTGCTAAGACAGCATCAAACACAGGTGTAGAGTAAAATGACCCAGCACATTAATAGAAAAAATGTTAGAGCGGGACTTGCTCTCCTTAGCATATCGGCACAACATTCTAGAAGTTGTCTTGAGAAGCGTCTTTGACTGTAAAATGGGTAGTAGAACTGAACCTCATCCAGATAATTTATGAGAACGCGAGTAGCTCAGTGGTTAAGCACCGCTTGCCATGCAGAAGGTCCTGGGTTCGATCCTCCATGCCGACAAAAATTTGTATTCTTAATTTGGTTACAATTGTTTGTAAGGGATACCTTCCGGTGAGCTCGTGTTGACCCAGCACCTAAATGGGAAGTATTGTGTCACTTCTCGCCCATCAGAGGGGAGGCATACGACGGGATGGGCAGGTTACAACACAGACAACAAGCGTCTACAGTAGCTCCTGTCTTGGCTATAACCTGTGGTACTTGAATGCCGAAATTGTTGGCTTGGGATTTTTCGATCCAACTTTGTCACATGATGAAAAGTATAGAATGGCTGCAAAGCTTTTCAGTTCCTCTGATGATAGAGAGGGGACAAAAAATGTCAACATTACAGTACGAATAAAAGACATACCAGCTTATGTGAGAGGGGCCTTAAAGAGTTCATTACTCACGAAACATTTCTTTTCTTCAGTCGATTTGTCATAAAAACTGACTTTTTGAGGGTAGACCCCTAAATCTGGCATGGTGAGCCTCAGTATCAGAAAGGACTTAAAATTGTACAATCCCTTAAAGTTGTAAACGACACAGCCAAGAGAGGCGTTAAGTTGAGGAGTGACTTCAGCGACTTACTAACTAGAGAGGAATGTCAGAAACAGTTTGTCCCACAAGTTGTGAGTAAATGTAGGAGACTCTATCCTGATTCTTCAAAAAGTTCCCTCTCTACCCCTCTCCCAACTAACTAAGTTAAGTTTTACTGCTTAATTTGTATTTTTTTGACGAAATAATACCTATTTGTACTTTTAATTTTAGATATTTGTAGTTCTACAATCAAAAAATGAGAATAACTTTGATGTAATATGTTTGTATTATTATTTTGTTTTTCTGGCCATGCCTTAACCTGTCAGGAACTATCAAGTAGGTAAAAACAGGTATTTAAAGCTTCATAATGTGTCAAAAAATCATTCAAAACTAATCTTCTAACATTTATATGTATAAGTTTTATAAATCATAAGTATTTTCACCCATTATCCTATCATGCCTTAGATGCTCTACTTTGGGTACCTGGCCCGTTTTCGACTACACATTCTTAATTTAGTCAGTAACCATTAAGATTTCGGGAACTAGTACTATACAATAAAGTAAAGCCAACAATATGGTCTTTCATTTGATATAACTTTAAAGCTCGTATGATTTTTCGTTCTCGAGTTATAGCCGAAAATGTCAGCTCAACCTCGAAAATTTGGCAAATTTCGAAACTTTGAGGCCAGAGCGGGTCCAGTTAACGTACTCTGATTGCCTTGGAATTTTGTCTATCTCAATTTCTGCAAAAGCCGAACTCATTTCTGCCTGAGCGTTGTGAAAATTCCGATATTGATTTTTTAAAACCAGTCTATTGTACATGCTTATTAAAATTGAGATCTTTAGGTATCTGTGTATTTTGAGGGAAAACTAAAAATGATTAAAATAAAATTATCAGATGATGTTTTCAAACACCTGTGCAACGTCCTGTCTTATGCCATTTTTTTCTTCTTTTTTTTCTTGGAGTTACCAAGATTGATTGTGGATGAATTTTGTAATCAGAGTTAGGTAATTCTTATACTGTTTCCTTATATTCAAATCAGAAATTTTCTGTAAATGTTATCTACAACCGAAGTTACATCACTTTTGAGGCGCATGGAGATACACGGAGTTACCTATATGGAAAATGGTAAGTGGTCGGATTTTCAGTGGTGTTGAAATTATAGGTCTTTACATACTAAATATATTAGCATGAAATTAGAAAGAAAAAATGTTCATAAAAAAAAAAAAACAAAAACAAAAAAAAAAAACAAAAAAATGTCCTCCGGTAAAAGAAACTTTTATCCGTTCTAGGCTAAGATTAATTCGATACCTTGAGGCAAATCTTGCACAGTCGTACTTGAATCATAATGACTTGGTTCTGTTTAAAATGAAAGAAAGGTTTTAGTGTCTTCTGAATGGAAATTCAGTTGTGAATTAATTATAATATAAAATGAATTAAATAGAAGTACTGCATTTTCAGCACAACAAAACTCAGTTTGGAATGTGAGAAATACCAAATGTTCCTGAATATCGACAGATTTCAGGAGAGTGTTCTTGTTTTACCTACTAAACGTTGAAATGGAGCTTTCTTTTATCAAACGGTACAGCGTTGGAGCTTATTTCCTCCTTAGCTCTCTATCTTTTTCTATTTCTTTTTCTCTCTTCTAAACAACACAACATATTTCTAGTTTTTCTAACACAATTACAGCGATGGTAGCAGAGTAAAGGTTCAAAGTTGAAACGTGTACTTATATTTCTTGTTCCCATTAGCGGAGCACAACTATCTTTCTTTTCATTTTTGTCTCCTAAATAGTTTTTTCTCTTTTTGTCATTTTGTTCGAAGTGGCTTTTCTTGCTATTCCACCTCCTTGTTATCATTTCCAAGTAAATCTTCCTTTGAATAGTTTACGCTCGTTATAAAACTGTAGCTACATAGGTATATAATTGTATATTTATAAAAATGTGTACTTAATACCTACCTGTTTTTACATAATATTTCTCAAGTCACATGGAAGTTTATGCCATAGGTACTGGGCCCGACCTTGTGTACGTTCTTGTTTGATTATTAGTCTGTAGAGTTCCAGCTGTTACAGGGTAGATACTCGATTGACCTCCGCTTCGTCTCGCATCGCTACTTATTTCAAAAAGATTAAACAACAAAAAACAAAACTTCTAAAAGGCAACCAGCCCACAGAAGATGAAAATACTACAAATGTTTTTATTTTTCACCCTGTCGAAAACGGTACCTACTTATTATTGCTGAATACCTGAGTTTGAATATCTTTGGCACGGAAAATGCTGGAGAAATTAGGTTTCTGCTTTGATATGAATTTAATTGAAACGGGGAATATTCGCGCTTTTCAAACGTGCAATTTGTTCCTCCATTATTAGTATTATTACTTTTCCTTTCAATCGAAATATCTTCATCTCTCTTTATCTCTCCCTGTCTTGTTTTCTCCTCTTCCCTCGTTTCTCCTCATCATGATTACTTCTCAATAAAGGTAGAGGAGATTCTCAGTCTCACATCGGCACTAATAGTATAGGTATGTAATTATGATAATGATAGACTAATTATTTTACTTACGACACTTGACGATGCGATTGCCTACCGTGGAGCTTTCTCCCTTTTCTTTGAACAATTCCTATAATTATTACAGTTTCCTCTTACTTTCTTTCTTTTCCATCATTCCATATTTCAAAACTTTTTACAACTTTGCTTTTTTATTTTATTTTTAATTTAAAAAAAAATACTTTATCCATCTCTCTTTCTCTTCTGAATCATCATATGGGCAGATAGATAACTAGGTATATAATTCTGTCATCTTGACAAATATTTCTGAGAAAATTTATTTCGAGTATTAGGATTTTTTTTTTATATAGCTAGAAATTCAAATTATGACGTGTCTATGTATTCATTTCTGCCAGTGAGAAAGCAATTTGGGTTAGATGTTATCTATCATTTGACTATTGTAATATTCATTGCAAGTGTGGTAGAGATTGGAGGGATCAAATCTGTTCCATAATAGGTTCACCTAGCTCCCTCCATACATAGGGTCTAGTGGGGTTCATTCAACAGAGGGAAAATTTGGAAAGTACCTAATAAATAACTAGGGCTAGTGGTGGGTGGTGTGTAATTCTGACTCTACTGTATGTCTGTAAGGGAAGCTCCGATTCGAGCTTCCCTTACAGACATACAGTAGAGTCCGATGTATGAGAAATAAACTATTGTAAAACTCACACGAATTTATATTAGAATTGAGGAAACTTTATCAGAAATTAACACTTTATCAAATTAAATTTTTAAAAAAATTGAATTTTTTTATTAAAAGTATCGAAAATATGTGTAAAATAACCATTTAAACTATATTATCAAATAAAATACACTGCCTATTATGAACACAATACTTCCTCGTGAATGGTAATCAAAATTTTCAACTCTTATTATCGCCAGAATCAGATAATTTTTACTGAATCACTTGTATTTACAAAATTTCTCAACCGATTCTCCTCAAAATTTAAATGGTAGAGTACCATTTTTCTTTTATTCTAGATTCTACAAAAAATTCTGTATCGGTAAGTCGTGGGGGACCTTATTTTTTGACTTTTTCGGATTTTCTTAAATATCAGAGCTCAGTCAAAAATTATTAAAAAATATTATAAATGCACTTAATGCACTGTGTAAAACGCTACTACCCATATACATACAATATTTCATCAAAATCGGGTGTACCGTTCCCGAGATATAAGCGTATAAGTAAAAAGTTGGTGGTCAGACGCAAGGTCTCTATTACCAAGAACCGCTAGTGTCAAATTGTTAAACTGGGACCATCTATGATTACGTCTTCTATACCTATGTGCAAAAAATTTCGTCAAAATCCGTTCAGTAGTTTCTGAGATTTAACAGACACAAAACCCAAGTTGCTCACGAGGTTATGAAACGTCCAGAAATATGGCGCTGAACCCTAAGTAAGCGGCCATACCGAGAGGACTCTGGCTTATCAAACACCTCGGCCGAGGTGTGAAGAACGCCTATACAAAGATACCCTACACCCTCGACCCTGGTACCTACAGCTTATTATGGACATTTTTTGGTACTCCGTTGTGGCCGCTTACATTCAATAACATGGTTGGATTATTTTACGAGGTACTGGTTCTACCCCAGATTTCAGGGTAGGTATAAGCCTCCGTTGTGTCGTGTACACAAGAGAGTCCTAGGCCCTAGGGTAGCGCGGGTACCACGTAGAATAATCTAACCATGTTATGAAATGTAAGCGGCCTCAACGAAGTCCCAAAATCGTCCAAATCTAGCTGTAGGTACCAGGGTCTAGGGTCAGGGACTTCGTTGTGGCCGCGCACTAAGACCGGTTAGGTAAGGTATTTGTATCATATAAATTATTTATGAAATTATGTAGGTTGGTACGACTGCTAACAAGAGCTCATTTCATTATCTACTGACTCGCATACCTTCCCCAACGAAACAACCGAATAAAATTAATTTAAAATATATTCTTGGCTCCATCCCTCCCCTTCCTAAAAAAAAAACTTTGTAACAGATATGTGAGCACTCAAAAACCTCAACTTTACAGAAAAAATAATTAATTTTATTTTTGTAAAAATGTGCTGAACGTAGTTTACGGATGAAAATCACTCAACCTTATAATTTTCTTTTAGTTTTACCGTCAGGGTATGGTATACCTTATCAAGTAAAGCGGCCTCTTAAAGGTATCTAAAATAAGGTCGGAGTAAGTAAAAAATCCTCCAACCACTCCTATTTTTTTTCCTTGGTAGTGTACTGATATTTAATGGGATACTTTCATTCCGCGTCAAAAATAAACTATGGTACCAGTGGTACCTATCTCTTTTTGAGATTTTCATATATCAACATTATCAAACACCTCGGCCGAGGTGTGAAGAACGCCTATACAAAGAAAGAGACAGCCCGGCAGAGTGTAAGGTTACGGAAAACATAGTTCCCATGCATTTCATGTACTTTCAGCCAGTGAAAAGTGCAACATGAATTTCAAAAAATCGCGATTTTTATTGCAGAAATGGGCTCTACGTTGAAAAATAAGTTGATTTGACTCTTTGTTTGACTTCCTAGGCCAACGGGAACCCTATTTTCGAGACCCCCCAACAATCATGAAAGACATGAAAAGATTCATAATTTTTTTTTTTTTTTCTGTTTTTTTTCATACGGATCCTTTGAGACCCGACTTCGTGTCTTTAACTTGGCACTGAAGATTAAGTGAGGTGTCTAAAGTGATCAAGATATAATGGAGATGAGCCCGGACCAAAAAAAAATTCTAAATTATAAGCGGGCGGCCCATTTGGGCGGCCTCGGATTTTGGGAGCCCAAATCGGGAATTGAAGGATAATACTAATCTTAAGTGGTATCAAATGAAAGATCTTGATGAGCAGATACCAAATTTATTGATTTTATTCCTTCATCCGGTCCACTGGGTGGCACCTGGTGGCCTTTTAATTTTCTTTGGCGGGTAGATACCTTCGAATCCTTAGCTTAGTGGTCAGATCTTGGCCAGTATGTATTTTTCGAGATGACCTCGCTCTCTCTCTGCAAAATTTTAATGTTTCCAAGTATTAATTTAGTTCATTTTCCGTCCTTTTCTTTAGAAAATAACTTTGTCTATTGATAGCATGCTCGACCTGCCATCCAGTCGGCATGGGTTCGAATCCTGGCGGGGAAGAAATTTTTTAAGCTCTATATTTTCAATTTGGGCTTAACGTTGTTTTGTTTTTTCCGATATTTATATTTGATCTTCATGACGACCCCATTACCCTCGCGAGGAAAATTTTAGTACTTGGGTGGAAGAGATTGGGTGGAAGAGATTGCCATAGGCAATAACCCCGCCCTTTAGTTAGGACATATGTTTTCAAATATTTTCTATTCTTTTTCATTTTATTGTATATATTTTTTTTTTCATTTTTTCACTGTTAAAATTATTATTTATATGTACATAATGTCCTTTTGTATGTAATAAAGAATTATATAATAATAATAATAATAGTAGTTGCAGAATTGGCCAATGACCTGTGGCGGCATTACGAGATTGATTTTGGACAATCATAGTTGGATGGAGATAAAATATGATGAATTAGCTCTCATAATACTCACTAAAAGTTGTGACAAAGTAGTGACTTTGGCCAAGTGGGTAGCATACTAGGCTTGCACGTATGATGACTTGGGTTCGATCCCCTTCAGGGAAGTTTTTTTTCTCTGTCCATTATGTCCGGGGTACACTCATACCTACACTCAACGGGTACACTCAACGGGCGAGAACTCATTAACTCACCTTGATAAGGTGATTACAAATTATTTTCTTTGGCATTTGTAAATCCAGGTGTTTTAGTGTCCCTCATAGGAGGCTCCGAGGTCTATTTGGCATTGAAAAATAAACCTAATCATGTTGAGTATAGAATCAAAAGGTCTTGCATTGCAAATTTATATATTATTTACTCACATTGGGGACTCAGGGGGCCAAATCTGTGATCCAAATACATATTGACCTTAGAAAAATTAAATACGTACTGCTAAAACTATATCTTAAAAAAAAGACAACTTGGTAGATTCACATTTTCCCAGCTTATTTACTTTTGTTATTCATAATGTTTCAGTAGTGTATGAACCTATATTTTCGTACAAAAAGAACTGATATCCCCCCAAAAACACCACTTCGTGGTTAAAAAAAGAAGAACGCCTCACTCAAAAGAATGATTATAATTAGCTAAAAAATAAATGATATCAAATTGAGAACACCTTACCACCTTTCTTTCTATATCTCTGCACTCCTCTCTGAATTTATTCCTCTTATGTTTATCTTTCTTTATCCTTTCTAGGGGTCATCCCAAACTTGATTTCTCTTTAAATTTACTTTTTGCACGACAATAAAAAATGGCGGTCGCGGTGTAATTTTCTCGATTCAAATCAAATAAGTTCAGAAAAATCATACTCCGACCGCCATTTTTTATTGTCGTGCAACAAGTAAATTTAAAGAGAAATCAAGTTTGGGATGACCCCTAGAAAGGATAAAGAAAGATAAACATAAGAGGAATAAATTCAGAGAGGAGTGCAGAGATATAGAAAGAAAGGTGGTAAGGTGTTCTCAATTTGATATCATTTATTTTTTAGCTAATTATAATCATTCTTTTGAGTGAGGCGTTCTTCTTTTTTTAACCACGAAGTGGTGTTTTTGGGGGATAATATATAGATGCTTGTTTTTACTTCCGGTAAATTTATAATATTAATCCAGCTAAGGAATAAGTTGTAGAGTGCGTGAGAGGCGACGCAGTCAATTCCTTCGGATATTAGATAACAATTGAAGGCCCAGTTTTCAACAAAAAAAATCATTTATTTTTACATCAAATTCTGCCACCATGCAAAAATCTTGAACATTTCTTTATTTTCACCCCAACCTACGTCACTGACTGAAAGAGACAGCATTTTTTTTACTATTTTGTTTTATATTTGAGAACAATAAACGGAAGCAGCAATAGGAGACAATGAGTGCGTCTTCAATCACATCAGATTTACTGAGAACAATTTATCTTTGTCTTCGCGGTGAATGGTGAAAGTTTGTGAGGGCCCGATCAAAGGATACACTTTTCCAAGACACGATCAATCAAAAAATCTGGGAAAATAAAGAACTTTTTTGTTTTTGACTATCTGAGACTTCATTCTGATCGAACTGTAAAATCTTTTTATTTGAATTAAATTCGCCGGTTAGTGTTTTATTTATACCCTACTCATATTTACTGTTAATTTTTAGGAATTACAGTCGAACCCGGATACAAGATAATCCAAGTGATAGAAAAAAAAACCTTATGTCCTGTTTAATCTACTAAAGAGGACAATTTTCGTTACAAAAGTACATTTAACCTGGAAATTTTCCTCTTGTAGCCAGGTTCTACTATATTTCAGCACGCTTTCACACTGGATTAATGACCGAATTATAAAAAAGATGCGAGAAGATAAGACCGTTCCTGAAGTCGGATTTTCCACCAATCACAGCGCACTAATAGTCCTACGTGAGGGACGGTCTAGTTCATCTTTCTTGTAATTCTATTTCATACCCTAGCCCTAAAGAATCGTTCATCTAGAACTTTTCTTTTCACGCAAGCAGGTTTTGGTCCTAAAATGTAAAAAAAAAACACACATGTTACACACAAATAGGTATTCGATGTTTCTGGGCCAATTTTTATGAAGCTTTCACAGAATGCTTAAATTGTTATTGATTTAGCCATGTAAACTAAAATATTTTAGAATTTTTATTACTCAAAAAGAGATTTAGTGTTTTGTTAAGCTGGGTACAATAGCTCGGGTGTTGGTCTGAGCTCAAGTTTGTTAAGAGTAAAAAGTAGTTTACACAAGGTTAGTTAAAATAGAAATCTCATTTTCCTAAGGCAGCTTTAAACGGATGTCCAGAACCACTTGTGAATTTTATTACAGAAACAAAAAATTAACCTCGGGGATATGAAGTTTTTCTCTTATGCCTCCGTGGGTATACAGCTGGTTTTTAAACTTTCAAACCGATATTAAATAGTAAGAGGTAGGTAATATAGAAGCACAATAATAGCTACCTATATAAATAAGTTATAAAATTCTATAAATAAAATTACTTACCAACGCAATTGTCGACCGTCTAATATCGACACGTCTTTACGCAAGAGAAAACAAAGAAATTCAACAATACTAATAAAAAATTGCGGCCGATTGTAATCCATTCCACATCTGGTATGGTACCCAATAAAAAGAAATTAAATTGAAAAATAAATACGGAGGAATATCCACTTGTAAAGTGACAGGACGAGGAAATGTCCGGAAGCGGAGAACACGCGAGGACTCGAGGAGATCTGAGAGGTTGACTGACGCGGGCAGATGTAAACTTCGCTTTCTTCCCAGCTTTCGCCGGTTGCTAGGCAACGGGCAGGTTTTTCCCACTAGAGCCGCTAGCACTATAGCACCTCGCGAGGACGGCCTGTAATTAAGCCATCCATCCATCAGAGGAGCAATAACAAACGAATGAAATTTATTCGACAGCTTGTGTTGTTCCTGCGGTGGCTGTTCCAATATGTTCCAATTGATCATCCGACGATAGTGTAAACAGTGGACTCTGTGAGGGAGAGGTGGGGGGTGTTGTTCCCCACTTTGTCGTAATTGCCGGACGAGCTGTGGAAGTTTGAATTGACAAGACTCGTATTGTGTCGTTCGCTTCTTCTACCTTTTTATGGTAATTTAGGGTAAAAAAACATGTACAGAGTTTTAATAAATCATTAGCTGGCGCCAATGATAATACTGTAGCATCACTAGATCACTAATGAATCTGTTATGAAATAAAATTAAAATCAGAAAAAGGAAAGTAAATAATAATAAATGTACCTATGTATGTTCGTGGTATTCTCCTTTTTAAATGGTATTTTTAATCATTCATGAAGGTGATCGTAAAAATAATTATTATTTTTTTAAAAAAAGTTCAAATAAATTACACGATTATAGAGTATTCAAATTACAGCGTTCCAGTCAGATCTGATAACCAAACAAACCACCTAGTACACTACTAGGCCCTAGTACACACTAAGACTTTTACTTCTTTTGGTCAAATTTTCCAAAAAAAATTGACGGTTGAAGTCCGTCTTTTATGCCAAATGGCTTAAAAATCAAGAGTTCCACAGTAAAACTGTCTTTTCGATGTCGGGAAATGCATTCCATCATGAGGGGCCAATTGAGCCCTACCTTCTGTTTAGGAGAGTAAAGTTTTCACAATTCAATACATGCAGGTGCTGCTGCTGTCAAGTGCTTACTATCAGAGGACTAGACAAAACCTTGTGTACCAAGTCAAAAGCAGCTTATCATGAAAAGGTATTATTTTAGAGCAGGAGGTAAAAAAGCTTTGTTTCCTTTGTTCAGCGTGCTGGCATGTTATATTTCCTACTTGATAATGTGCTGACGACAGGTGAACCAGCGTCAGCAAAACTCACTTCTCCACAGCATAATGGAAGGTTCGTCAGTTGCACAGACATAATTATGTAAGTACTTGTAAAATATTATGTGATACAAATTTTACGTCGAGGTACTCTTGACGTGATAAGTTTAACATAATTCTGTATTTCGTTAAAGTTGACTGTTGAGTCGACATTCTTAATTCTCTAAAAACTAGGTTTGAAGTGATGCGTCCTCCAATTTTAGGATAAGAGGTAGGTCTAGAAGGTTGGGAGAGAGAAAGATACATACTTATACATAGGTAGTATAAAAGTAAAAGGAAAGAGAGAAAGGGGTATAAGATGTCTGGAAGAGAAGGAGGAAGAGAACAGGTATTATAATATACAATGTGATAGGACTTTACTAGCGTGTGATGTTTCAAGTGTCATTAAATGCCTGGTGTAGATATACCGGGTGGTGATATAAAAATTCACTTAAATATAGTACGATACACATAAATAAGGCCCATCTTACAGAACAGACATTATTCCAACAATCAAAATTATTGGTACGGGTACTAAAAAAAAGTTATATTAAATTTTTTGGTAGGTAATCACTTTCGTGGTATCAGAACTACTCAGACTTGTTTTACTAAATATACGTTGAAACAAGGACTTGAACCACTAGCTTCCAGGTTACAAGTCCACCGCCTTATCGATCAAGCTAAGGAGGTCAGTAATTTTTGGTACAATATGATAATATGTCGAAGAAATACTCGCTGATGTACACTATTGTACACGTTATGGATTCAACTTATTAGAATATTAGGATTTGCAAAAAGATATTATTCAATCAGAATCAACGTAATTTTGTGGCATACTACCCTTTCAGTTATTTTACACCAGAACGATACTATTTTGAAAGAAACTGTGTTATTTGAAAAACAAATAGTTGTGTCTAATTAAGTAATGGTCACCCGGTATGACGTACTCTCTGCACTCGAGTATTTGGCCTGTCCTCAGCAGGAGTCCTGGATTATTCACCTAACAAGATGGCCAGGGGGACTGATAACGTAATGAAAAATGGTCTGCTAGCTGCCAAGTGTCGCTTAAATAATAATCAGAAGGACTATGGAGCCTTTCTGAGATTTTGAACCCTGTGTTTAAGGAAAATTTGGGGCCATCATTTTAGCACTTATTTTGGACCCTCCGTTTTAGGATGTTGGTTTGGTGGCAAGGAAGGAAATCGAAGTCTTGTAATTTCAAGATTTTTCTCAGCAGTGAAATCGATTTTTCTACCAGAACAGATTTTTATCAAAATTTCATAAATAAGATCGACAGAGCTCACTCAACTGTTGAAAACTAAATAAAAATAAAAAAAATACATTGAGAATATACAATTTTTTCAACCCAAACACTTCCGTCCTGTAGATCAGAAAGGAAGTATGGCTTTTCCGCCCCTGGAAATTACTTGACACAGCCAGCAATCTCCAGGACTTGGAGTATATCACGAGACGCCCTGCATCCATCCTCCCTTCTCCCTTTGCCAATCTTATAATAATTTTACAATGTCAAATTTAGCGCCAAGAGGAACTTGATAATTGTCAGAAGGCTTTTGATTTTCCAAAACAAAGCATAAAACCACAAACACGACTAACAAGATGAATCTTCTGCGTCGACGCTGTGCCGTACGTTGTCAACTCGCAATTTTGGCTAAGGATATTGTTCGGATCATTTTGAAAAAATAAAAATAATTTGAATCTGACTAGAGCGCCTTGGGAAAAGATAGGAATCTGACATTGTCTACATGTTAAGTATATTAGTGAAGAGACATAGCCTATTTTATCATATCAGGGTCCTGCAAAGTTTGGGACCTAGTCAAGGAAGGGACAGTATCATTGAAAAAAACACACTGCCAATTATGGACACAATACTTCCTTGTGATTGTTTCACATTGTATACACGTGGCAATTTTGAGATTTTATACTAAATCACTCGTATCTCCAAAAGAACTGAACCGATTTTCTTCAAATTTGTTTTAAATGGTAGAATACTATTTTTCCTACATTCTGGATACTACAAAAAATTCTGTATCGGCAAGTCAAAGACCTCATTTTTTTTTTTTTTTTATCTTAAAATATCAGAGCTAAGAACCACTAGTGCGATGTTCATGAATTTAAAATGGGACCATCTACAGAACGGCTTCTAATTTCATCGAAATCCGTTCAGTAGTTTCTGAGATTTTCGCGTTACAAGGAATATTTTTAACAGACCGACAGACAGACCCAAAACCAAAGTTACTCAAGAGGTTATGAAACGTCCAGATATATCAAAAAAAAATATTATTTTTTTTACAAGAACATTGTGTTCGAATATTAGAAATTTCTCGGAAGTAATTGTCTCGCGGGGTATCAAATTCAAAGTTTCACGAAGTCATTGATTAAAGTTTAATCTCAAGGTTAAAGTGCTTAAAAAGGGAAAAAAAGTTTAACCTGAAAAGGGACCAAAATATGGCCAGCATTATTAATAGTACCTACATTATTATAATGAGTACTTACATAAGGACTATGCTATGACCTTTTATGAACGCATTGAAGAAAATAAATGATTTTGATAAAGACTCATATGTACCTATAAGTCAAAAAAAAAAAAAAAAAAAATGAAATCACTTTATTTATACTGTCAAACTAGGACTAATGAGTCTCATTATTAAGCCCAAGTAATCCCAAGACGTATTAGTTATGGGGTTAAAATACCAAATGGGAGGATAAATTGTAGTCTCCCGGCGACCTCTGGATTACCACTCAAAACTAACTCTTTAAATCTTCAGAATAAAGTAATTGAAAAAATCGATTTATAAGAATACAAAATAAATAAAATTATATATTCATATTAGAAAATCCACTAAAATACATTAAATAGAATGAAAAAATCATCGAATCACATCGAAATATACATATCTTTGGCGTTAATATTATAAACATCTCCATAAAAAGTTCACTTTCAAACATTCAAACTTCCTAAAAAAAAATTATTTATTGAACTTGTAATTACGAGTATTTCGATTACAATATGAATAATTGAATGCCTTTTTAAATCGTAAGAAAAAGTCATCTGCTACTTGAGATACAAAAGTGTGTCTAGTAAGAACTCATTCTGTAGTTTGAGTCCCCTCAAAGAGACTGTACCTATTTAATTAGATCGTTTTCAAAACGAATCAGTGTCATTATTAAATTTAGACAGTTTGCTATTACATTTTCTTTTTTCTGGAATGAGTAGGACTCGAGCCCTCACCTCCCAGATCAATATCCACCTAGCCAACTGCTCGGCTACTGAAATTGTTCAGTAAAACAGAATATAAAACTCATAACTCGGTGTAAAATCTTGTAAAAAATTTACCACTGTGAGCGCGATGAGCTTGCATAAAGATCCCAGGTTCGAACCCAAGGGCCGACAAAAAAAAATTGTATTAATAATTTGGTTATCGTTATTAGTGAGAGACACCTTCCGGTGCGCTTGTGTTGACCCAGCACCTGAATTGAAATAATAATAATAATACTTTTTAGTGGAAGATAACCACCAGAACAAGGTTAATGCTGAAAGCATTTTCTACCAAACAACACTCAGATTCTTATTATTAGTGGTCACAAACTCAAATAAATTAGGAAAGTTTCATGCATTGGGTGGGATTCGAACCAACCTAAGCTACCTGGATTACTAGACTAGCGCCTTGACCACTTGACTACCAATGCACGGAAGTATTAAAGTAACTACTTCTTCATGACTACGAAATAAAAATGGCTGTGAAACACTCCTCTTGATTATATTAATAAATAAAAATCTCGAGTGTCAACGAATCTCACTGGCCTCAGCTCACTTGAAAGAGATCAGGGAAAAGCTCAATTCACAGATGACTCACTCCACTACACTGGTTCGTATCAGTTAGTTAAAGTTATCATATTTGTGTTAATCACTTTCGTGATATCACAACTACTCAAACTCGCTTTACTAAATCTACGCTGAAACCGGGACTTGAACCACCGACCTCCAGGTTACAAGTCCGCCGCCTTGTCGATCAAGCTACTGAGGTCGGTCCACTGGTTCTTATCAGTTGACATGAGAGTGGAGCAAAGGCCTCTCCCCCTCACTCATGTGAATTCTGAAGCAGCGATACAGGAGGGCGGACCCTAGTCTACACCTGTCCTTCCCGCTCCACCTCAGATCCTTGGCGAAGGCACTCCCTATCTCGTTGCTGAGATTGTCCACCCGAAGCGCTGCTATCATGGCGGCCTCGCGAGAGAGAGCCTCATCCGAACTCGTGTTCCGGAAGGCCGAGAGGCAGACGACCCCTACACCAGACTTCCACAGCGAGAGTATCTGTCGCGTTTTATCATTCTTGGGACGTAGGCTTCTCTCCAGTGCCACTTTAGCCTCATGCAGGTGAGCGTAGGGTCGCGCGTTAGTACCTTTCCCTGGAAATTGAATCATTAGAATACCAAAGTTGCTCACGAGGTTATGAAACGTCCAGCAATATGCAAAAATTGAAATCTTAGCAATTTTTTTTCTTTACAAAAACGAACACAATACTTCCGATTTCTAAGATTGGAAATTATGTTCTTTTCTTTGATCCTTGATTGAAACTGATATAATCAGGGTGTCTCCTGGTGTCCCCTAAAAGAATAACAAGTATTATTCTGATATAGATCACAGACAAATTAATATGATTGATTTTCAAAAAAACAAAAGGTCAAAAGCACGATAAGTCCTATCTTAGGCCGATATATATCAGGTAGACTATTCTCCAATAAAAATTACTTACCGACGTAGAATATAGCATCGAGAAAAGTTCTGAACTGTTCCACTGGTTTCAGCAGTTTCTCTCGCTTTGGCAGATTATTTGTCACGCGAGAGTTGAGCAGCAAGTAGGTGAAACATGTTTTTGGTTGGCAAGAATTCTTAGAGAGGAAATGCTCGGTGAGTTTTTCCTCGAGATTGTCATATTTCACCAGGGCAGAGGGGAAGTCTTTGGTGAGAATGAACTCGAGTTCAGGAGAAAAGGTTCTCTTGTTCTGGTTAATGCTACTGAGAATCGGTTCTGGAATTGAAAGGTGGGTAAAAAAAATGTGTAGCAAATAATAAATATAATATTAACAATTTTTTTCTCTCTCTTTATTGCCATTTTATTGTTTATAATTGGTTCGAGGTATAGGAGGAATTTTTCAATGTATGAGGTTAAATAAAGATTCAATTCTTTCTCTGTCTCTTTGCTTTTTTGATTTTTTTTTATTTTTTTTTTAATAAAATTAAATACTAGCTATCATATATTAAACCAATTTAGCTTTTGCTGAATGTACTTTAACTAGTAAAAAATTAATAATATTTTACAAAATATATGGATTAGTTACCTCCTCCCAGCTTGTGTCTGTCTCGGTACCTGAGGTACACAGGTTTGGTTGTCTTGGTAATGGGTCCTGGGTTCAGACCCAGATTCTTGAGTTCCTTCACAAGAACATCGGTGTCATAGCCATTGTTTAGGGAGTCCAAAGCATCCCTAATCAGCTTCTCACACAAAGTATTGTTGAATCTTGAGCCAGCTTGAGAGCCCTGTGAAATAAATATATAATAGATACTCTTCCTTCCAGCTTATAACAACTCAAATCAGTTCTCAAAAGATTACTGAAGTTAAGCATGGATACCTAAATATTGATTTTTTTTTAGGTGTGTAGGTTAAAAAAAATAGGTTGAATACAGCATAATACAAATACAGCATAAAAAGTTTAGTACATAGAATGTCAAAAAGTAGACTGAAATGGTTTCAACATTATGATTCGAATGAATGAAAATAAATTACCAAAAATAATGTATGTAAAGAAAGTTCAAGGAAAAAGATATAGAAAAGAGAGGGTTTACTCTAGAAGTAATTGAGAGGGACCAAAAATATAATAATAGACTATGGTGGAGCTGGAGAGGCTTTGTCCATTGACCTGTTATGACAGAACTATTTTGATTGATACACAGCATAATACACATATCTATTGAAAAAATAAATACCTGTCAGTAGGCTGTGCACCATGTTTCAGCAGAAACTTGGTTGTCTGCACTCTGTCATTAGAAACAGCTACATCTAGTGCTGTGTACCCTTCTTCTGTGGAGGCATTCACATCTACTTTCCAACTAATCAGATTCCTGAACAAATCCCGAGAGAACTTTGTGCAAGGAATGGCTGCAGCAAAATGGATGATTCCAATAGAAAGCACAGGGTGAATGGCATCAATGTCAGGTATTTCTGTCACTAATGAATAGCATGTTTCTGTATCCTCATCTTCTAAGGACTGGAAAATTGCATCTGTAAGAAAATTATTGACATTGTTGATTCATACATAGTATAAAAGTAAATACTTTTTAGTATAACCATAATTTACTGCAGATACCTTTGAAACAAAATCAGTAAAATAGAGAAAGAAAAATGTTGGAAAATTTATTTTACTTATTTACAGTACTTACAGAATAAAATTGTCTTTAATGGTTATCTTCCACACAATTTACATATTTTTAATATAAATTTCTGATGTTTTTGATATTTTCACCATAAGCTCTTGGGATAAATTTTGTACAATTTTATTGCAATATGTGGAAATTTCTTGTTAACTATAAGAAATTTAGTGATATTTATAAGATAAAATCTTACACATACGAGGGCGAACCCAAAAGTAACGGGAATTAGGTGGTGGGGGGAACACGGAGGGGGGAATTGGGTTCTCCAGTGATTATTTTCCAAGTGGCCACTCTCCCAAGTAAGTGTGCAAAGTTCATTTGCTGTGAGTGCATTCGTTCGCCCGTGAGAATTTTTCTAGTGAAACGACTTTTTCCGTTTCGGCGAAAACGTGAAATGGCTTCAAGAACGGACAAAAACATTGAACAAATCAACACTCTTGTCCGTGAAGACCTTGCCGAACCATTGATCAACTTTATGAGATATCTGGATAGTCATGGAGTTCAATTCAGAGGATTTTAACTGAAGATTTGATCATGAAGAGGATTGCAGCCAAATTTGTTCCTCGCCTTCTCTCCGACGATCATTTTGTTCCGGAGCGTCGACTTCAGGCCTGTCTGGAGCTGCAAAATCAATTGGATGAAGACCCAGATTTTTTTCTCAAGGTTGTAACTGGCGATGAATCATGGTGCTATGGCTATGACCCCGAAATTTTTACAGCCGCTCGTTGATCTCCGCACTCAGCCATTTCACGTTGCCATTTCACGTTTTCGCCGAAACGGAAAAAGTTGTTTCACTAGAAAAATTCTCACGAATGAACGAATGCACTCACAGCAAATGAACTTTGCACACTTACTTGAGAGAGTGGCCGCTTGGAATAGAATCATTGGAGAACCCGATCCCCCCTTCCGCGTTCCCCCCACCACCTAATTCCCGTTACTTTTGGGTCACCCCTCGTATTTTCAATACTTTGAAAACAAATTTCTAGTACTTTTTAAATTTTACCCTGAGATGATATGTTATTCTTTTAATTATTAAACACCAGTTTATTACTTTATGGATTCACTCCCACCCTAGTATTATATTATTACTTTCATACGTAAGTAGGTCTGTATCAAAATGTTTTTTTATTTTTATTTATTAAAACAAATAAATGTTCAATAGGACATATTCTCACCCAAGACAATCATATTTGGAAGATTCACATTTCTTGACATTACAATGAACCATTTACACCTGAAACAGAGATAAGTACAACAATACAATAAACAGCTTCTATTATACAGGGTGCAGCAGGACCAACTGACATTTTTCTAAAACAACTTGCATAAAAAAATTGAGGGGTGGTAGAGAGATAAGAGACCATTTATTTGATACTCTACTTAAAATTATTATTTATTAGACATTAGTTATCATCAGTTATCATGACATTTATCTTTGGGGTGTGAAGTGCAAGTTGAAGGGAAGGGGAACAAAGGTCCCATATTCAGTTATTCACTTATACCTTATTTCATATTTATGGAAGTTACATAACCTCCTGAGCTAACTTTTTCTCATGAAGATTTAAGTTAAGTTATAATATTTGTGTTAACACTTTCAGCGCCAGGTGATACATGGAAGTATCACCTGGCTCTGCGCTATTATGGGCTAGTATGAACATGGTGATACTTCAAAGTATCACCCACAGAGTCTTCTATAAGACGCTGGTGATACTTGTGAGTAACACTTTCTATATGTTTAACATGAGGATTGTGTTGCTCTGGCCTAGCAGTATCCAAGAACATGTCCAAGAACATGGTGAAAGTGTTAATCACTTACAAGATATCACAACTACTCAAACCCGCTTTACTAAATCCATACTGAAACCGTGACTTGAACCACCAACCTCCAGTTTCAAGTCCCTCGCATTACCATTCAAGCTACTGAGGACGGTAGATTTCTCATGAATATTTATGTGTCATTAATAAGATTATGTGCCATAAAAGGGTTGGGTGGAAGAGATTGCCATAGGCTATAAACGCTGCCCTTTAGTTAGACCATCTGTAAAATATATTATTTTATCTATGTTGTTTATCTTTTCTTGTTTAAATTGTTGTAAATTTTGTATTTTAATTTTTATAATTACTTGTTTGTTGTTAGAATACCTCTATTGCTTTACTATTATTATTATTTTATTTTTTTTTTTCAGAAGAGGAAAATTTGCATCAAACACCAGCGTAGGTTAATGCCTGTGAACCAGCAAGAATCTAAAAACCTCTTCTTAGTTATGTTTTGTTTTATGTTGTTCTGGGATACCTCTACCTTATACCTCTATGTCCTATTAATAAAGAATTAAACAATAATAATAATGAAAGATAACTCACAGTTTTCAAGTGGGTACTGAAGAACATCACACTTGTGACCTATTGCACAATTTTATTCTTGCAATTCAAGAAAAGTTCAGCAACAAATCCTAAAGATTCAACACCACAAGATAACAACACTGCTCGCCTACAGGTGGGTGGAACACAAGTTGAATACAATACTACCTATACTGGAGGGACCCTCAATCCAGGAGGAATTAAGAACCAAAACTCAGAGAATAAAACCAATTCTACATGACTGGAAAATATTAGAATTATATCAGAACAAAAAAAGAAAGAAGGTAAGTCTAAAAATCATAAAGAGAAGTTTCTAAGAGTTGGAACTTTTAATGTTAGAACACTCAGAAATGAAGACCGATATATAGAACTGGAAAATGCATTGCAAGATACAAATTGGGACATTCTGGGCTTAGCAGAAATACGCAGGAATTACGACTCCTTTACTGATTTAAAAAATGGGAACATATTTTGCCATACAGCAGCAATAAAAAGCAACCTTGGGGTTGGATTCTTAATTAAGAAGAAATGGGGTTCAAAAATAAGAGAATTCAAGGCAATTTCAGAGAGAATGGCATTGTTAAAAATTGAAATAAATGAAAAAATACTATACATTTTACAAGTTCATCTTCCAACTTCAGATTGTGATGATGAAAAAACTGAAGAGTTTTATGAAAAAATTAAACATGAAATTTCAATTGTAAAAAAAGTTGGCACTTCAGTTATCCTTATGGGAGATTTCAATGCATCAGTTGGTAAAAGGCTAAAAGGCGAAGAACAGATAATGGGTACAGTATGCTATGGTACTCGTAATCACAAAGGTAGGATGTTACTAGAATTTGCTGCCAGCATGAACTTGAAAATTGCAAGTACATTTTATGGTGAATCGGACAACCAGTGGACTTGGCAGTCACCATTGGGTAAGAAATACCAAATAGATTACATCTTAACTGAAAATCTGAACAATATAACAAATATGATGGTTGAAAATATAAAATTCGAAAGTGATCATAGACCAGTAACAACCACTATTAATCTTCTTTGGAAAAATTCAAGACCTTTTATACAAACAAAAAAAATATTAAAAATAAAAAACTCAAATGAAAAATATAGATCGTACCTATCTGAGTATCTAAATGAAATCAATGTATCAGAAAGAATAAATATAGAGACATATTACAAGCAAATTGTTAATAGTATTGTAATGGCAGTGCAACAAGAAAACAAAGATAATATAATAAGTAATCAAAATAAAATATTTAGCAAAAAATTGTCAGACAACACCAAGGAACTCATAGAAAAAGGAGAAATACTAAATAAAATCCAAAACAAAACAGAAGAACAAAAAAATAAACACAGAGAAATTAGAAAAGCTGCTAAGAAGGGTATTAGAAATGATATACGATTATTTGAAGAAAAGAAATTACAAGAGATCCTAGAGAAATCCGGCTCAACAAAAAAAGTTTTTAAAGAGCTATCAGAAAACAAAAGAAGTTACATCCATGCATTAAACACAGAAAATGGTAAGATTACAGATAGGCATAAAATAGTGGAAGAATTTACTAAGTGGTATGAAAAAATATATAGTTCTGAACCAAATACCTCTGAAAACATAGATCGTGAAGCATATGGAAGAGAAGACACTGAAGCACAAGAAACAAGATCAGAAGTTCAGTTCACAGAAATAATAAAAGTAATCAAATCATTAAAAAATAACAAGACACCTGGAGAAGATGGTATTATAAATGAATTGATCAAAGAAGGAGGAAACAACCTTACCCAGCACCTATGTAATCTTTTTAATGAAATATTAAAACAAAACCAAATACCAATGGACTGGGAAATAAGCACCATTATACTCTTACACAAAAAAGGAAGAAAAGACTTGGTAAGTAATTATAGACCCATAAGCCTAACTTCAAGTTTGTACAAATGTTTTACCAAATATGTACAACAAAAAATAGAAAAAAATATCGAAGCAGATCAACCAGAAAATCAAGCAGGATTTAGAACATCATACAGCACTATAGACCACTTGCAATCGGTTAACCAGCTCATAGAAAAATGCAAGGAGTTTAACATAGAACTACACTTAGGACTAGTAGACTATAGCAGAGCGTTTGATTCAATTAAAAAAGAGCACATTTGGCCAAGCTTAGAAAGAGCAAATATTGAGAAACAATACATAAAAATCCTGAAAACTATTTATGACAAAAGTAAAGCTGTAATTGTGACAGATAGGAAAGGAAGAATGTTTAACATTGAAAAAGGTGTCCGGCAAGGTTGTCCGGCTTCATCAAGTATCTTCAATTGCCTGCTGCAAACAATATTTTTAGAATTGGATTGGAAACATTATGGAGTAAAAGTTGGCAGCGGGTGGTTGAATAACTTGAGATTTGCGGATGACATTATACTAGTGGCTAAAAATGAAGAGGAATTAAAAACAATGTTTGAACAATTAGAAGAGAAAAGCATAGTAAAAGGCCTACAAATAAATAAAGAAAAAACAAAAAATTTAAGCACCAAAAACATAGGTAGCATAGAGGTTAATGGGGAAAAAATTGATCAAGTGCAGGAATATACTTATCTGGGCCAGTTAATTTCATTCAAAAACCGTATGGATCAAGAGATAGATAGAAGGAAAAGTTTAAGTTGGAAAAAATATTGGTCTCTCAAAGCAATTTTCAAATCTAGAACATCACTGAAACTAAAAACAAAAGTCTTCCGCAGTTGTGTAATACCAACATTGATATACGGATGCCAAACATGGGCTCTAAGAAAAGATCTAAGTAAAAAAATAAATTCTACACAAACTACAATGGAAAGAAGTTTTTTGGGTTACAAAAAAGCAGACAGAATAAGAAATGAAAAAAATAAGAAATATACTGCAAAGTAAAGATGTTTGGAGTGAGGTACAAAAACTGAAAATGAAATGGGCAGGACACCTTGCAAGATTACCTGAAGAAAGATGGTGCAAAAAATTAACTAATTGGTCCCCATCTGTAGGGAAAAGAAACAGAGGTCGACAAAGGAAACGTTGGGAAGACGACTTAAATCCGGTCATAGGGACAGACTGGAGAGAACTAGCTAAAGATAGAAAAAAGTGGTCGGAAAAAGTAGATTCTTTAACACAATAGGATTTCATAAATATATCTATAAAGTAAAAAAAAAAAAGTGTTGAAAAATTCAGATGAAATATATTAATAAATAAATAAAAAATATGTAGTAATCAAATAGTTTAAAGTATACAAAAAATAAAAAATAAACCCCTATAAGGGAGGCCCATACTCTGAAAAGGGTGTATACCGGGCTTATTATTATTATTATTAATAAGATTATGTGCCATAAAAGGGTTGGGTGGAAGAGATTGCCATAGGCTATAACGCTGCCCTTTAGTTAGACCATCTGTAAAATATATTATTTTATCTATGTTGTTTATCTTTTCTTGTTTAAATTGTTGTAAATTTTGTATTTTAATTTTTATAATTACTTGTTTGTTGTTAGAATACCTCTATTGCTTTACTATTATTATTATTATTTTTTTTTTTTTTCAGAAGAGGAAAATTTGCATCAAACACCAGCGTAGGTTAATGCCTGTGAACCAGCAAGAATATAAAAACCTCTTCTTAGTTATGTTTTGTTTTATGTTGTTCTGGGATACCTCTACCTTATACCTCTATGTCCTATTAATAAAGAATTAAACAATAATAATAATGAAAGATAAGTCACAGTTTTCAAGTGGGTACTGAAGAACATCACACTTGTGACCTATTGCACAATTTTATTCTTGCAATTCAAGAAAAGTTCAGCAACAGTCAGTCAACTGATAACTCAGATGATAAGAAAAGAAGATGAGATGACAAGCCTAGAGTATAGCATAGCATGACTTTAGAGCATAGAGTGACTAGAGTAGATAGTAGAATGTATAAGGAAGTAGAGCAGACTTTGTTGTGTAATATTTATTAACTAATTAACTAGAAAGAATTCTAATTTTAATTAATAAATTAAATTATTATTTATCTTTTTATTTGATTTAAAATTTAAAAAAAGTTCAACGTCTCAACGATTTTGCCAAACACAACAAAATCAAGAGCGCGTTTCAAAAAGCGCTTCGCGGAATAGGATTTCGATTTAGAACATTTGGGAGCTGGTATACAGGGTGTTTACGAAAAAAGATAATGGCAAAAATTGTCAAAGCTGTGCGATACTCATAAGGCTTCATATTACAAAAAGCCTTCAACTTAAACGGCTATGCAGGGATTTCATTGTTAATAATTTAGTAAGTCGTGGTCCCCATCATAGAAAACACCCATTAGAACATACAATTTATATGCCTGCAAAATTTTGTTTTTCCCTTGGATCGAAGTCTGAGGTACTTTTTATCATTTGATTTGATCTGATATTTTTATGATAAACTAGCCGTTTCCCTGTACACCTAGGGACTAACTAAACTAACAAAGGCATGGGCGCACTGGTGAGTGCGGCTATGATTTTTTGTATTTTTTTATATTTTCTTTTGAATCTCTTCAGATGAATTCAATCATGGGTGGTTCTTTATCAATATTTTGCTATCTTTTTTGCGATATTTTGTTTTAGTATTTGCTAAGACATTTTATTAATCATTAAAAATATCACATCAATAAAGTGTGTGTATCACATTCATGATGATTAACTACCGCAGAATAGATAAAAAAAACAATATTTTGCTATCTTTTTTGCGATATTTTGTTTTATTGTTTGCTTAGACATTTTATTAATCAGTAAAAATATCACATCATTAAAGTGTGTATCAGATTCATGATGATTAAATATCGCAGAATAGATAATAAAAAAAAGTACCTCTGACTTCAATCCCAGCGAAAGAAAAAGATTTTTTTTTTAGTAGGCATAAATAGTATGTTCTAATGGATGTTTTCTACGTGGGGGACCACAACTTACTAACTCAAAAATATTTTTCAAATGAACAAAAAATGTATGTTAATTTGAAGGCATCAAATCTATTGCAATGTAAACCTCTGAGTATGGTACAGAATTGGTACAGTTTTGACAATATTTGTCATTGTCTCGTTTAATTGTTTAAGATACGGGATTGATTAATTTTATTATTGTCAAAAAGAAAAAAAATACGTTCTAAACTAAAACATGTTGTTCCCAGACGGAATGTTCAAATGTTCATGTTGTTCTTGAGAAAAAATTGAGAATTTTTTTTTCTCAAAAACACTAAAGTGCGTTTTGAAACGCGCTCTTAAAATGACAACGTTGATTTCTAGATAAGAAATTTTCGCGGTAAATTTGAATTTATATTTCTGATTCTGAATCCTGGTAAATAAAAGTAAACAAATGATGTTAAGCAACGTCCAGCGAGTTGAAGGTGAAGATTTTGCGATGCCGGCATTGTTGGCACTCGGTCCCAAACCATGGATCTTCACTAACTACTCCTGAAATATTTTTTTTTGTTTTGCTCAATTTCTGTGAGAGCAATACCAGGACGCTCCTCAGAAGGTACTTAGTGCCGCCTATGCCAAGGTGAGAATTAACCAATTGAAACACTGTCTCAGGTATCAACTGACACAACTCTGTACCATCCCTGATTGCAAATGAAGTAACTATTAAATATTAAATGAAGGATGTGTATAAATGAAAATTTAATAAAGTTATTGGAAAATAAAAAGTAATAATGAAGATTAAACTTTATCCTTGGGTGAAAATATATGCCTAGATCTTTAACTGAAAATATTTGTTTGAGTTGTACACCATTAATCACTTTTCTATATTTAGTTCCATTAGGTTTCTTTGGCACCAAGAGAACAGCAATACAGTAATTCACAGAGAAGTATAAATTTATTTTCAGATTATAGCAATTTGAAATTGTTTTTAAGTAGGTACCTAAATATAACTTAGTTTTCACAAGAACTTCCAGAGTCAACCTATCAAATGCTTTCATAACTACATATTTCTACTTTCTAAATGTTCATTAGAATTTTATGTGGGATATTTGATACCTAGCTGGCATATCCCCTAGTAGGTAATGGGAATTTGGTGATAGTCCTGTTGTTTCTCATGTAATTTCCAATAAGAAACCCTAAAGTACAATTTTATGCACAATCAAACTAACAGTTGTTGATTTAGGAATGGTTTATGGAATAATTAGTACTGTTAGTCTGATTCAGCTGAAAATTGTTACATTAGCTTCCTTGTTTACATTCAAATTAAAAAAAAAAACTAATAGGTACCTACTTTAATCTCACATCTACTTGGAGGATATGCAAGTCATATATTGAAAAAATAAAATCCTTTGGACCAACCATAAAGTAGAAACCCTGTATGGTTGCTGTCATAAATATTTCTATTTCTTGCCAAGTATAGGCCATAAAATGATGTCATCTTACAACCCAACTTGGTCAGAATTGATGTACAAAATTATGTAGATGTTACAATTAATTAATACAAAATCCTTTAATGGAAAGCCACAACACTGAGTATGAGCATCAGAATTTTAGTCTAGAACCCACCCAAGTGTTAAGAACAGTTTTTAAATATAAATGAAAGATAAAATCTTTGTTTTCCCAGTGCCTAATAATAAACTAAATGTTTCATTTTGCAGGACTATAAATACTGCAGGACACTGTATCATATACACAAAGAAATAAATTTGAAAAGTATGACATTACTAGATACTCCATTACATCCATTGCTAACTCCAGAATTACTTACTTCTCTATCTCAGAGGAAAATTTTCACCATAGTACATTTTGTATCTGAACCAGTTGAAAAACTAATCACAATAACAAAACTGAGCTTCAAAGTAAGTTAAGGGTTTCTTAGTAGCTTATAATTACTTTAAGTTGGTATTTATTTTATACTTACTAAAACTAAGCACTTTTTTCATGCTAAGGTTTTTGCCCATGACTGCCATCCTATTTGGAATTATTCAAAATCCTTTCTTTGTATACACTAAATACCAAAAGGAGACCCTGGTGATTTATTGCCAATGTTGCAGGTCACAATGTTTCCATCCCTCTCTCTCTTGTGCTTTTCTTTTCCAAAGGTTCCATGTTTTATAAGTTTTATACAGGGTGTGCATTTGTTGCCAGAATTCTATAATTGACTATCTCAACCAAAGTACAAGTGTGACATATCAAATTGCATTGTTTTTCCATCAAATTGCATTGTATTTTAATTTAACCCTGTTTGCTTTCATATAACCATGTTTTTCAAAATAGCAATCCCATGAAATGTGAGTAATTTCAAAAAACTCAATATGTGAACCAATGTTGTTGTTGTAGCCAGCTTCGCTACAGCTGGAGGGAATAGTGATGGTCTCGAGCCAACTCTATTTCAAAGTTGGCTTGTCCTGAACTACATATTTCTATGTGTGATTAACCTTCTGAGGACTTGGAGTTTTCTTTATAATGGACTTTCTGTATATTTTTATAATACATTATTTATATGCTACTAGGATTATATTTAATTTATTTTAATAAGTTCCTTCTGTTACAATTTCATGTTTGAACTCAATGATTTATTCTTTATTACAGAATATCTTGAAAATAAAAACAGCTCTGCTTAATCAATTTGCGCCTCCTCTAGTACAAGGCATAGATCTTGCTATTTCTGTTACAATTTCATGCTTGATCTCTATGATTTATTCTTTATTACAGAATATCTTGAAAATAAAAACAGCTCTGCTTAATCAATTTGCACCTCCTCTAGTACAAGGCACAGATCTTGCTATACAAAACAGACAGCACTCAACTCCTGTGTCTTCTGGTATCCCTGGGTAAGTTTAAGAATTCAGTTTACTAAAGAGTAATTGAGATTTTTTGCATAGAAAATAACTGTTTAAAATCTAATGCTTCACCTACTACCTGGCCAATGCAATTAATCATATTCATATCATTCTTTTAATTTATTGTGTCTTAGCCAGCTTGACTTTTCTAGTATTTTTGTCCTTAAGACAAAGGGCAAGTACTTTTGAGACATACTGTATAACAGATGCTGTTAATTGATTGATTTTTGCATATTGAATAAAGCAGTAGTTGTGAATTTTTTTGAAAAAAACATACATACTCATAAATGTTTAAAAAATTGAATTGATTCAGAGTGAAGTGAATATATTCAAATATTTTTCTCTACAGGCTAGATGCTATTCTACAGGGTGGTTTCTTTTCTGGTTACATCTATGAAGTATGTGGTCCTGCTGGACAGGGAAAGACTCAGCTCTGTCACACTGTTGCTGCACATGTGAGACACCCTGTATTCTATATTGATTCTAAAGGTGATTTTTCTGCTAAGCGGATCTGTCAAATCAATAATGAGGTAAATATTTTTCCTAATATTAAAGTAAACATTACTTAGATAAGTATATTTTCACAATATAACTTTCCTTGTCCTAAAAGGAAAGAAAAATAGTTCATGCGACGAAAAAATTAATAGAATATTAATTACCTCTCATGCTACAGTCTTGTGTTATTTTTTTACATCACAATTTTTTGGTCCAATGCAAGTGCACAACTGTACAGAATGTGTTTTTTTCGTCTAGTGACATCTGCTTTGATTGTATCAAGTTGTGAAAACGGGACGATATGTTATTTGTAAATAAAACTTGATCCAAAATGTTTAATAATAAAATATTTCAATATTTCAGGTGTGTACCAAGTATGAAAACAAAGAAACAAGAACAAAAAAGAAACAATTTAATTACACATACAATAGTTTTTCAGACACTTGTCACAATAATTTTTCAGACTCTTGTGACTTCCTGGAACATCAAATTAAAAAAAAAAAAAATATGATACTTGGCTTTTTGGCGCGTCTTGATGCGTAGAATTCACCCCTATTTATTTCAGTAGGCATAAATTTGTCTCTTCTAATGGGTGTTTTCTACAATGGGGAAAACGAGTTACTAACTTAATAATGCAATTGTTTTAAAGACATTTAAGCTAAAGGCTTCAAATTAAAAAAAAAAAAATTAAATGGCTTTCTGATTCTGTCGTTGTTTTTACAATATCTTTCATGGTTTTGAAGAAAAATAAAATCGTGTGGTATACGACAGGGGGGACCAAAAATATTAGTTAATGGCAATTTTCTCGAAAATGGTAACGAACTGACCACTAGCTTACTAAGATTTTTTGTAGCCCCTGACCCACTAAATAACACCTTTTCGTATTGACATCTAATTGAGAAATACCCTGTATACGGGTTAATAAATAATAGCTCAGAAGGAGTATAGTTCCTTTGCAATTTAAGCATTTTCGGAACATTGTCCAGCTCTCAGCTCGTCACGATTCATATACTATAAATATGAATTATTTGCAAGACCAACCATTGTTAGGACTTTCGGCTTTTTTTCTGCATAAACATATTGAAATCTTTTGTCTGCATCAGCTAGCTGGGCTGATTATGGTTAGGGTTTATTACGTTTGGTCATCTCAAACAGGGGGAACAGCCCGTGGTCCTAGATTCTTTTTAAGTCCCGGCTACCACACGGGACTGGACAGTTCCTCAGACCTAATTACGCAAAAGCATAATAATACACTTTCTTATACAATACGAGGTGTTCAAGTTTTTTTTTTATATAGAAAATTTCAGAATCAATTCTAGGGGACAATCTACAAGTTGCACTTAAAAAATCTCAGCTCATTAAAAAAAATGCGGACGAACGGAGATACAAACAAAATAATAATCCCGTTTTGAATGCAAATAGATACAAAATGTTAATTTATTATTACCTAAGTACTTAAAGACATGAGAACCATTTTCACTTATTTTCTACAAATATTTTTCAGGTGATAACTTTTTTCAAGTATTTTTTTTTTCTTCATTTTTTGAAAAACAACCTTAACCTAAGATTATTTTAGTCTCAGAATGTCTCCTGGACTAACCATAATAAATTATTTTATATCCAGGATTTCCAGGAGACACTGTTGCGCGTTTCTGTCACTGATGTCTATAGCTTGCTTCATGTCATAACAGTATTGTGTGACCTAGTGTCCACGTTCAAATCCAGTCCTCATCAAGAAACAACTATCATAATACTAGACTCAGTGCCCACTCATTTCTACGGTCTATTGGACACGGGTAATAATTGTAAGTTTACACTTTAGTTATTTATTTAACATACATACACATACTTCCAGAGAACTTCCTCTGTTATTTATATTATATCACAAATATAAAGCGAGAAAAATCAAGTGGGTTTTCGGATGTCAAAATCGAATCAGCATTGACCACTTCGATGGTATCGAATTTGAAAGGTTAGATCATTACTAATGCAATACCACACGATCAAAACTTTGCCGTGTCAAATAACACAGAAATCGCGAATCAACGTTTCTTCTGTCTCAATCAGCGAGCGTTTCAATGTCGACACTCACTGCAAGGTTACGTGCTATCTGGGATATGTTTGCACGAACATAATTGTTGCGAGCATAATAATGTTTACACGAACAACTCGTCCGTGTATCCCCGTCTTGAGAATCAGTCCGAATTTCCAAAACATGTGTAGATATTATGTATACCTCATTACCTCAAGTGTACACTAATAAGCAAGATATTTTATTTCAATCTTAATGTTCCCCAGGCAAACTCCAAATTGAGTCTGTCCAAAATATCCCAAACATGAAAGCATCTCAATTTCCCTATCTATCCTCTCTAAACAGAATTGAAAAAATGAAACTGGGATTTAGGGAATGCAAAGCGCTTTCTGAAATAGGACCCAGGAGATTAATATTATTTTTTCAAATAATTACTGAAAAAGAAAAACATTTTCCTCAGGTCAGGCTTATCTCAGTCAGATTGGAAACCTGCTCAAGTACTTGGCTCACCGGCATGGCTGCATTGTCCTCGCTACCAATCTCCTGTCCCTATCCCCTGAGCCTCACGAGGCGCACAGAGTGGGCATGGGCAAGTATTGGAGCCATGTCCCTCACGTGAGGGTCAGTATGACTGAGGGCGATCCTCTGGCCCAAGATTACAAGGTGTCCATCATGCAGACGAATCGCAGAAAGCTGACAGTGAAGCACACTGAGACTGTAAACATCTCACTAAAAGGAGTTCACTGATTTTGGTTGATTTGTTTTATTTTAGTAGACACCGTGCCTGAGTGGTGTAGCGCATTAGGCTTCCACGCAAGGTGACGTGGGTTCAAATCCCAGCGAAGTCAGATTTTTTCGTTTCTGCACTTTGGATGTTCGGGGTCAAATCATACCTCCTGAAGAAGAATGAGTAGCTAACTTTGATTTGAGAATCAACCAAGAGCGGAATTGTGGGCCTATGATATACCTACATGAATATAAAAAGATATAAGGTCCTATAGTTCTGCGCAACCCAATAAAATTGTGATGTAATAACATAAAAATAGATAAAATAAAATAAATAAATTTTATTTTTGCTCGATATCTCTTTAATTCGAAATAAATTTATCCTTCATTTTTTTATACTCACAAAGCAGCTGCAAATAACCTCCCTGGAGAGGGCTGAAATTAAGTAGTATCAAAAGTTTTCGAATTCTATCTTTCAGGACTTTTCTTTATCAATAACTTATGAAAAATGGTGTATCGATAGAACCCTCGCTCGCACTGGCTGGTTTCATTTGAGTGCATTGAAAGTAGAATATGTGCGTCAGTGTCAGTGGCTCATTGAAAACACCAGTTCTTTTGAAATAGTTTCCATGTTAACATACCAACATCTAGATGTTTAATTAAAAGTAATATCATAACGTGTAGATTAAGAAGTGTGGAAACCACCCCCCGCCGGCCTACATCTTCGCGTCCTCAGCACTAGACAGCGCTTGTATCGCCGGAGACGGATCCTCTCCTCGCCCCTCACAAAATTTCTTCCCGGTACAAATGTAAACATAAACATAAAAAGTTTAAAAAGTTCAATTTTTTTCAAGATCGAGATAGTTTCGGCATTTTTGCTGAAATAACAATAAGTAATTGTGATTTGAGCATTTTGAGCTTGGTTATATGATAAAAATCTTTTCTAAATTAGTTGTCAGTACCTTTTTAACTGTTTGATATTATTATGTAACTGTTAAGCTTAATCGCAAAAAGGATACCGAGGAAGAGATTTGCAAAGTGTTACGTGTGGTGCTGTATGGAGCAGAGACGTGGACGATGAGAAAGAAGGAGGAAAAATATCTGGAGAGCTGCGAGATGTGGGTGTGGAGAAGACTAGAAGGAATCAAGTGGTCAGATAAAGCCAGAAATGAAGAAGTATTTAGAAGAGTTGGAGAGAAAAGAGAAATATTGAGAACCATGAACAGAAAAAGAAGCTGGCTGGGTCTCATACTGAGGAGAGATTTTCTGCAGAGAATCATCATGGAAGGAAATCTGGAAGGAAGAAGATCAAGAGGAAGAAGAAGGTTTGGAATGCTGACAAACATGCTGAATGGAAGAACATTTGAACAAATGAAGGAGGATGCCCAATGCCCATGATCGAGTAAAGTGGAGAACGTCAAGTTGAAACCTATTGATGGCTCGTTGAATACACCGGTTCTCTTAAGACCACCAAAGTTAGGCAACGTCCAGCGAGATTAGGACTTGGATGCTGGCTCTTCTCGGTGCAACCCAGGCTGGGTGAGGTTAATGTGGGTAACAGGTTTGTTAGTTTCCTGCGAGTGGAGGGTTGAACCTCTGTCATAACTGACCATAAAGTTGAAATATGACATTAAACTCTAATAAAACACACTAATAATACAAAAGGATTGGTGGGACATGAGTTTTCTTTCCTTCCAACCTGGGTGTTTTCTGTACTAGAAACCACTGGGTTGGAAGGATCTAACTCTCATCAAAGCTGGCTTTCTTTTTTCAAGTAAAGTGTCATGAAAATTAAGTCATGATTTTTGTTCTTTCTAAGTCTGTAGACTTGAGAAGCAAGGGAAAAAATCTGGTGTAAACATCACACGACTTTCCTTATCCCCCAAAAAGAAGTCGAATTCCGCCACTGGTGACTCAACGGTAACGGATAGTTAAAAATCAGTGCCAAATTCGTAATCAGCACCTTAAAATCATTGGATTCTATATGTCGCAACCCCCATCTAGGGTAAATAATAAAAAAGTTAGTCCAAGCGGTCCCCCCAAAATACCGGTAAATTGGGGCCGGGTGCCAAAAAGTTCAAGATATCAAAAAAATGATGAGAATAGACCCCTATTATTTTTTAAATCCGAGAAAATGTTGTTCTCTAACTTTCTTTGTATCTTTAACCAATTCAAAGAAGCGGCGGTTGCGGCCAATATTTGCGGCCCTGCGGCCGCATCTTGCGTCCGATTTGAACCAAAAGTTTCGTGGTTCGTCTGGTGTATAAAACTAATTTGCATACCAAATTTCAAGTCTCTAGCTCTTACCTTTCTCGAGATATCCTGTTTACACACACACACACACACAGACAGACGCACGGACCAATGGCTGAAAACAACTTTTTTGGTATCCTGAGGCTATGATTCGTCCACAAATGTGAAAAACTGGGTAGGTCAAATTTTCGACGAATACAATACTTTCCTTATTATAGGATAAGGAAAGTAAAAATGGAAATATTTAGGGTGAAATTAATAGACATTGATGACTTCAGCATTGGTTATCCTGTGCTAAGTAATACGCAAATCTAGACTTAGTGTCCAAGAGGTATTACAATTTTTTTAAATATTAACTTTGGCCTTAAGAAACAATACATTAAGGATGTTATAAACTTTTTTCTAAAATATTTTGTTTTGCAAGTTTACATTTTTGTTTCCATAAGTTGTAATAATTTTTCCTGTATTGAGTGTAAATCCTTAATCTAATTTATTTTATACAAAACAAAAAAAATTGTGTGTGTTCCCTGAACTGTGCTAGAGAATGTATATTGGTATCTAATTTCTTATACTTTACTTATTTTATGTTAATCAACAAAATAATGAAAATATAAGTATGTTACATTTGTGTATAAACATGATAATATTAATTACCTATATCTTTTCTATTTGATAAAGTTTGCAGGAAGGTTTAGACACATTATAGTTAGTATCATTATTAAATTTACTTTGGTTCATATGGGCTGTGTGGGCCCCAGAGCAATAAGAGTGCAATTACCTCCACTACAGTACATAATTATTAGTAGAATAGTAAATAAGTTTCTTTGTGTTATTATATCACTATTTCAGTGGGTAGCATGGAACTAAAGAACTTGCACAAGTTATCTTTTAATATACAATAGCTTGATTTGACCATAATTCCACCAATGGTGTCTGCTCACAGTACTCACATCAAAGCATCTATTTATTTTTATCTCACAAGGTATATGAGTGGACCCCAGGCATTCAATTATAGAGAGAAAAATTATTGTCCCACTGGGTATCGAATGCAGGTCACTGTGTATGCAAGCCTAGTATGCTACTCACTCAGCCACGATTACAACTAATTATTCCCATAGAATAATAGATATCAAGAAGTGCAGTAATCTCTTTAGCAACTTCTTTATAATTTGGATGTTGTCTCGAGACACCCTAATAAAATAATAAATTAATTACTTTAATGAGACACAAAGGAAAACTAGTACTTGGTATCGCTCGTAAATCATATTGTTAGTATTTTGTAATAGGAAGTATTGGGTATATGTATGTACAACATGTTTAAATTGTGCATTTTTTATTGAGGAAAAATGTACGTGTCAATCGGGATTTGAACCCTACCGTTTGTTACCATTCACATAAAATAATTGAGTAGGTAACAGTTACCTACTTACCTGATGCCTATTAATTAATTAGTTACCTACATATATGTTGTGTGGCTTATTTCTCATTGAGGAATATTACACAGAAGTTTTTGAAATTTCCTTTATAAACCATTTATACTTCAGGTTAACAGAGTTTTGAACTTTCTAATTTACCTAAATAAGGGAAACGATATTCCCATCTTAAAAAAAAAACAGTAATACTGTCGTGATTATAGTGCTCGATTAGGACTATCATGTCCCATTATTCAAACAATAAGTCCAACGCAATATAAATATAAAAATTCTGCACATGTCAAATCTGCATCGCCATCTCTGAGATGAGGAGAGTGTCGCCTTAACCACAGAGCCATCGAATCATCTCATTGAGGTGAATTAATAACACGTTATGAAGCTATCGAGACAGCCCGCGAGAAATATTCCGTCTGCGGCGATGGTGTCGCGCTATGTGGCGTGTCCACGAAACTGGGGCTCGTTTCCACACTTATTAATCTACACGCTATGGTAATATGGACAAGATTGGGAAAAGGCTTATTATGACACTGTCTGGAGACGAGAAGTAGTACTTTGATCTCAAACAACGAATTTCCATTGCAATTCAAAGAAGGAATGCGGCAAGTGTCTTGGGCACCTTGAATTCACGCTTAACACATAGACGACCGGCATGTTTTTAGTGAATTCTCCCGTGGGACCGGCGATGTTTAGGCTATTCACAGGCGTAGTACATGCGTGTACCACCGGTGGTACACCCGGTCTATTCCGTACAGAGACGCGTGTACCACCGGTGGTACACCCGGTCTATTCCCTACAGAGACGCGTGTACCACCGGTGGTACACCCGGTCGTCTAAGTGTTAAAAGGACTGAATTACTGAATCAATTATATTTATTAGACGACTCAAACTCAAATTAAAGTGCGGATAGTTTCTTTCGCGGAGGGCGCAATATAAGGATTTCTAAATAAAAGTTTGGATTACGTTTTGTGGACACTTTACACTGAGACTTTCCACGAGACATTAAATTTTCAACGACGCGACGTTTAATCCTATGAAAATTAAAAAAAAATAGACTTCTGCACCGTCAATGAGATATCTAAAAAATCATGGTAATCAACCCCATAAACTTGAGCAGATTTTTTTTTATATAGAAATTTCCAAAAAAATGTAAAGGTGAAATAATAATAAAAAAATTTAAGTAGGAGTAAGAAAAAATTAATTACCTCTCAAAAAAATCCGGTAGCTCCGGGTCCCTGCAGCACAATGATATTAGCTTAATTAAAAAAAAAAAAAACGACCGAAAAAAATATTTTCTCTACCTTATACTCGTAGATAACAGATTTTCAATCGGATTGAGGTCGGCACTAAGAGAGGGCTAGTCCAAAGTGTCGATATTCTCCTCACCCAAGATCTCCCGAACACAGTTTGCCACATGTGGGTGGGCATTGTCGTGCATGAGGAGGAGTTGGTCGCCCATAATTTGATCTAGAAGAACCACATGTGTCTGCAGGACTTCAAGAAGCTAGAATTTAAACAAAGAGAACTTCAACTGGACCCAAACTCTCCAGAGAGCACAGGGAAAGGAGACTCAGATTCCCCTTAGAACACGTGGATTGGACACCCGAGCAATGGCACTCTGTTCTCTTCACTGATGAATGCCGGGTGTGTTTGTTTGGTAATGACAGGTGGAAAAGAGTCTATCGAAGAGAGGGAGAAAGGTATGCTGAGTAATGCATCACAGAAACTGTCAGTTTCGGCGGTGGTTCCTGTATGGTGTGGGGTGGGATTCAACTGAAAAAAAGACTGAATTGTTTTTCATCACATGCGGTGCAAGAGGTGGCCTGAACAGTCAGCGATACATTGATAACATCCTGCAGACCCATGTGGTTCCTCTCGCTCAAATTATGGACCAACAGTTCCTCCTCATGCACGACAATGCCCGCCCAAATGCGGCTAACTGTGTTCGGGAGTTCTTGGGTGAGGAGAATATTGACAATTTGGACTGGCCCTCTCTTAGTCTCGACCACAGAAGAATGGGAGAGGTTGCCCCAAGAAATTGTGGTTCCTTTGATCCAGTCAATACCAAATCGAATGAATGCTGTGATCAAAGCTCGGGGAGGCAACACAAAATTCTGATTCACCATTGTTATGAATGAATCTTGTTGATTTCACAGGTTATAACGTCTTTTGTTAAAAATAAAAATAAATCATGTTTTTCTTCTTTTTTGACATCCTGTAGTAAAATTTAATTTTGACGGCTTCTGGTAGTTTTTTTTTTTAAACAAAATAACTATGAAATTATGGAAAACAAAATTTACAACATTTTGAGGTATCATACGACTCGATGGAAATATAGTCATTTCGGAGATATCGCAGATTTGGTGGAGGAAAAAGTTTGATTCGCTTTTTCTGCTCTCAAGTGTATATAACCAAAAAACAAAATAGCTGATTTTCATGAAATTTCGGGTTCGTACTTTTAGCGCCCTGCAGCTACATACCAAATTTCATTGCCCTACGCCTTACCATTCTTGAGATACTTTGTATACACATACATACGAACGGACCATTTGATAAAATTACTTTTTGAAATCAGGAGAATCTAATTCGTCCAGAAAATAATGTTATCAACTCAATTTCGAAAGAACTGACCGAAAACAATACTTTCTATACGTTATAGTTAAATGAAACCAAAAATAACTGTGTCACCTTGCCTCTGAAGTAATCTTCAACTATTACTCAGTCCGCAATTGGCCTAAAATGCATTAATTCAACGAAATTTGAGAGTTGAGAGTGTTGAGACCTACTCAAAATGATCAGTTCAAAAAATCTAGTAAAGATCTAGCTACTTCATGAAGTAGAAAATGAAAAAAATGGCAACAGTGTACAAATCTTATAAAAAAATATAAAATAAATAAATAAAATTTTAAAAAAATTGATGTTGATCTATCAAATAAAATAATTATCAAAAAAGTTAATTATAGAATTAATTTAATTAATTACCTGTGTATTTGTGTAAATGAAATTATGATTTTGGTAACTTCTGTGTTCTTTTAACCAATTAATAGCATTTTTTTATGTGTTGAATATTAAACCAGGAAGCAATAATTTTGAACCACTGTCACATAAATCTAGTTTTTTCATAGGAGATTTGGATGTGATATTATAAAAAAAGAAAGTTTTTGTCCAACATTTTACCTAGTTAATAAATTGTTTATCTTGTGCCAGTGTTTGAGTAGCACTAAAAAATGAAAGTTTTATTTTAAAAATGCTTAATAAATGTTAAGAAAAATCCAAAACAATCTGGAAACACAATATTGAACTTCTATGTATATGTACCAATGGTTTCTTCCTGTGGTCCTCTCCTTTTCACCAGTTAATCAGTCATAATTATTTTCAATAAACATTTTCTCGGATCCCTCAATGAGAAACTAAAATTATCAAAGTTTCATCTTGGCTTTCTATTCCTGATCTGCTGTTACAATCAATCTTATGTTGTGATATTCAACACACTTGTGTGTATCTTTGGTATCAAAATACTCAGAAATTTGTATCTATTCAGCAATCAACAATATTGTAGAATGTTACCAAATGATCAAGTAAGTGGTTTTATCCTCAGCCTATTAGTTAACTATCATATATTATTATGTATTGTAAAATAGAACTCAACAACCTACTTATGTACTCATCTAATCTCATCTTAAGTACAAACTTTTCTGATGTAACCTAAATAATTCTCAATTGTCTTACGGCCATCTAGAAAACTAGAGATGCTTGTGACAGGTCCCGGCTCATGTACATTTAAGGTCATGAGATCACTTTGGAGTTCTGTGTTTGGTGGAAATTGATCATGCAACCTTAAATCAACATGAGCTGGGACCTGCAGCTGCATCTCAACCCAGCAATGTTACTTTTGGTACTCAATGGTTTTACTAAAAAATGTCATTTTCTTAAAGTTAACTTTATTATGGCTAAATTTCAAACTAAAACACTACATTGTCTGCTGTGTGATATTTTTGGACCAATTTTGTCAAAACATTGTACCTATAGTTACTCACAAGAAATTGTACACAGTGTGTCAGGCAAATTACATATTAGAAAGTTGAGCTTTTTCATGCAAAATTCTGAGCATCCTAGTTTCCTAGGAAAATTTGAAAGGGTCAATTGAAACAAATAATATAAAATTTTTATTTTTTTCCAACAGGTAATGTTTTAAAGAGTCTATCAATCTATCTACATTCAAATATTTTCATCTCAAATCTAAATTGAAAGGTTATCTTTACCATACCTAGTAAATTTTGTGGCTCTCTTCACAACTGCACTAAAGGAGCTCTTCTCCTAATTGTTACTTTTGACTTTCCTTATCTTTGTAATATTGTTTGTTTTATTATGGTATAATGTCATTTTACAACTGCATGGTCATTGGTCATTTATGACCGTTCTCTCTTATAAATAGGAAAGGAATGTAATCAACCAAAAAGGTGTCAAAGAACATTTAGGGTCTTGTAGTCTTCCATGATTGTCTTGACACAAAATTGCTACGCATATGCGCAGTCACAATCTTGACATGAAAATAGGAACCAAGTGGAAAAAAATCAAATGGACTTCAAAATATAATATGGTGAATTATTTTCTAAAAATCCTTTGACTTGGTAAATTTAACAAGGTGAGATATTATACACAAGTTCATTGTGGTTTAGGTAGGGTTAGTTCCAGCCTCCATGGTGTAATGATTGTGACTAATGCCCGTAGTCCAGATTTCCTGAGTTCAACTCCTGGTTGGGGCAAACTTTTTCATGAAAACTCTGTTCCATCCAAACACTTGAGGCTGGCATTTCAGACCCTACCCAGGCTGGGTGAGGTTAATGTGGGTAGCTGGTACAATTCCCAGTGAATGGAGGGTAGATAGAACCCTCCTGACTTCTTCAAATCAGTATGTACATCAGAATTAGAATCAACTGGTCACAATAGATCTAAATAGAGGTCGGTGTGATAATTGGTGCCTCTCTTGTGGAACTCCAACCAGTCAATAATAATAATACTAATAATAATAATAAGTAAATTTAATTAAATTTCATATTTTAGATAATGGACAATTAATATTTGTTGGGTAGAATGATCGGGTGAAGAAAGAGTGAAAATTAGCACAGGTGGTTAGAAATTGGTCTAACTCTTCACTATTTTTTTAAACCCTGTGAAATTGCAAAGTCTGACTTACTAATATCACAAGTTTTCCTTGGATTAAAAAATAATAACTGTTTATTTTGATAATTTTTTGACATCTTGAACTTTTTCCCAATTTAGCTGTATATTATAGGGGCTCGCTTGGACTAACTTTTTATTTTTCATCATAGATGTAGGTTGTGACACATCAAAGCCAAAGTTTTTGTATTACTACTTAGAAATTTCATTATTATTTTTGGTTTACTGTTATCATTCAGTCACCAGTCAGAGGTGGAAATCAACCACTGTAAACAAGGATGGGACTATTGTCTTGGTAAAGAACTATCAGTAGAGAATGGACTAGCAAACCCTAACAAGCCAGGCTGGCTTGCAGTTTCTCAAGGGTTTAATGACTTGTAAAAAAAGCCCAACTTCTTGCTATGGTTGATTGCTTATACCTAGATATACATATAATTTCCTTTAGAACAAGCCAATTTTCTTAACTAAAAATAGACCATCAGAACCCCAGCTGTAGCCAAGCTGGCTACAACAACAAATATAAATAATCATGTTACCAATGTTCTTAGTAATGCTGCACTACCCACAAAAATTGTTAAGAGGCCTTGTGCTTCACCACAGATAAAATCATACATGGTCAATATTTTACCTCATTCTAAGCATTCTATGAAACAATTGTACCCATGTATGCTATCTCCTATGAAACTGTTTATCTGATTGTAATAATAATTGGCAGAGTTGCTCAAGGTAAAGTCTAGATGGCTTTAGTATACATATAAAAAATAGCATTTTTTTCAATATAAAGCTGAGCTTTTGATGGCCTTTTTGGTGAAAATTGGAAATGATTTTTCTATCTTTATTGAAACAAGCAAGGCTCTTGAAATTTTGTGGAGTTGTTTAAAAAATATATTTGAGCTCAGTAGTAAAATTTGGATGATTGTGATAGCTAAGAGGGCTGCACTGCGGTAAAAAAAAAAATCAAAAAAGGGCCTGTGAAGGGCTGGTTGATATTTTTTAATTAAAACCTATCAAGTGGGGTATTGAATGAAAGATCTCAATGTCCTCATGCTTGATTGAACTTTCATAATGTGATAGTTGTATTTGTGTGAGGTTTACAGTTCACAGAATTACTAGTTCATCTGTTTTTTTGCTTTTCTTGTTTCTCCTAATCTTGTAATTTTAAGTATGAAATTTCAATTCTGAAAACAAATTAATCTTACTCCAAAATTTATAGTCTGAGCCTTTTAACCTATGTATCTAGGAAAATGCAGAAAATTATACATAAAGGAGAATAATAATATTAATATTGCCAATCATGTGGGGGGTTATCCAGCCTGTCCAATACTGCCCATGAGCATATCTACAAAATTAATCAGTCACATACCTACTAAATTTGCATGATGTACAAACTCATATTGTGTTTTATGATGGCTCTTTGAATAAATTATTGATGAGTTGTACCTACATTACCTAACTACAGGTTTATGCATCTAAATATAATGCCTTTGTTTGATTCATAATCTCTTAGTAGGTATACTAATTTATATTTCAAGCTACATTAGGCTCTGCAGCAAATAATAATAATTCCAACTTTACTGTTGCTAGATAAAGTTTATGTAGCTTTATTTGGGGGTGCGGCACATTAGGCTATAGGTGGAGCTATTATTCTTGGGATTTTGGTGTAATTTTTTTTCATTATAACTTTACTATTTGTTAGTCCTGAAATATACTTTTGATGTTAAGTAATTTTCAGAAATATATTACAAACAGGGTGGTTTCATTTTAGATTCCAAAGATGACCCCCCCGGGGCCGCCCATGGTAGTGATAAAAAAATGAAACTCAGTAGATTTTTTTCCCCCTTGATATAATAGTATACACTTTTAGCATTTTTCAAATTTTAAAATCTGTTGTATACATATTTCGAGTGGCTCCTTCTTTTTAGAAGACCTGTATACAGGGCTTTTCTGAAGCGAGTGCAAAATTGATACCATAGATTCCCCAAGTCCATTAATAAGCACTGGTTAACTCTAGGGGTCGGAAATCCACATCTAACAGAGTTTGGACTACCTAAAGGTGGTATCTACCCTTACATATAAAATTTATTTATTATCAGATTGACTTGAATTTCAGCATGGAGTCATGGCTATTCCATCTTTTTTTTTGTAGCAAGACTCGTTGTAGACATCGTGGCATAATTCAAAACATCTGAAAAAAAATCGGATATGAATCCGATTTTTAATAATTGTTTTTCGAAATATAAGTACCAACTTTACGTGGACCTAGCTCCGTTACAGTCCATTTCTGAATCCCTAGTTGTATAGAGTTGACACATACTTATTTGACTCAGGGAACATTATGGTATCTACATTAATTTGCACTCATTTCACAAACCCCCTGTATATATTACAGATGATGAACGAAAAGAAAGAGGAAAATAGCACTAATATAATAAGCCCGATGATAATGATTCTCGTTAAACAAAAACATACCAAATTATATTCACGTTTTTCCCATGAAATTGAGGGCGGAATTAATAGACGTTTTTGTAATACCTCTGTGGAGCTAAGTTTGGATTTTGCGTATTATCTTAGACGGGGAAAACTTATGCTATGTCATGACTTGAGATCTCGATTTTGTCTATCAATTTCGTCCTAAATGTAGGTATACTTAACAACTCGCTTGAACAATGTGATCATATATGACATTTGACCACAAAGGTAACGGAAAAAAAACACAGCCTGTTTTTATGACTAGAACTATATAAGCACAAGAAATTGTATATTACACATTACCTATGTATTGTGTCAATGTGGACTTCCTTTATGCATCACAGCAATACAGCAATAATAATAATAAATTATCGAAATATGTAGTTATGTATTATCCCCCCAAAAACACCACTTCGTGGTTAAAAAAAGAAGAACACCTCACTCAAAAGAATGATTATAATTAGCTAAAAATAAATGATATCAAACTGAGAACACCTTACCCCTTCTCTTTCTATATCCCTGCACTCCTCTGTGAATTTATTCCTCTTATGTTTATCTTTCTTTATCCTTTCTAGGGGTCATCCCAAACTTGATTTCTCTTTAAATTTACTTGTTGCACGGCAATAAAAATTGGCGGTCGGAGTATGATTTTTCTGAACTTATTTGATTTGAATCGAGAAAATTACACCACGACCGCCATTTTTTATTGCCGTGCAACAAGTAAATTTAAAGAGAAATCAAGTTTGGGATGACCCCTAGAAAGGATAAAGAAAGATAAACATAAGAGGAATAAATTCACAGAGGAGTGCAGGGATATAGAAAGAGAAGGGGTAAGGTGTTCTCAGTTTGATATCATTTATTTTTAGCTAATTATAATCATTCTTTTGAGTGAGGTGTTCTTCTTTTTTTAACCACAAAGTGGTGTTTTTGGGGGGATATCAGTTCTTTTTGTACGAAAATATAGGTTCATACACTACTGAAACATTATGAATAAGAAAATTAAATAAGCTGGGAAAATGTGAATGTACCAAGTTGTCTTTTTTTTAAGATATAGTTTAAGTAGTAGGTATTTAATTTTTCTAAAGTCAATATGTATTTGGATCACAGATTTGGCCCCCTGAGTCCCCAAAGTGAGTAAATAATATATAAATTTGCAATGCAAGACCTTTTGATTCTATACTCCACATGATTAGGTTTATCTTTCAATGCTGAATAGACCTCGGAGCCTCCTGAATAGACCTCCTATGAGGGACACTAAAACACCTGGATTTATAAATGACAAAGAAATTAATTTGTATTCAACTAATCACCTTAACAAGGTGAGATAATGAGTTCTCTCCCGTTGACCTTTTCTTACCCGAATTCTCTCCGGCTTGTCGTAGGGGTCACCACGAGTATCTCTCCCGGAAATAAGACCATGCTTTTTTACATTAGGTATTTAAGAAAACGAAAACTATAAAATTATCATTTTTATATAAGAATCGACCTTTTATAAGGAAATCTTTAAAATTTCTAACTAATGAAAGGCAATGCCTTCAGTGTATAGTAGATTTAAGTAAAATACATTGAAGGCCATGCCTTAGGAATATAGAAGTGTTAGGGATAATACATAGAAGGCAATGCCTCGGGTTTATAGTAGGGTTAGGTAAATATATAGAAGGCCATGCCTTGGGTTTATCATAGGTCATATGGTTAGGAAAAATACATAGAAGGCCATGCCTCAGGTCTACATCAATGATTCCTAGGTGTTTCGATTATAATGTTTATGCTAAGCCTAAAATATGTAGATTTAAACTCAGGTAAAAATGCAAGCGACGCGACGGGAGACAATTAGGTGTTCATAAAACCATGAGCGGGAGAGAACACGGTGGTGACGTCCCTTATCAATACCTCACGAGGTATGAGTGTACCCTGGACATAATGGACAGAGAGGAAAAACTTCCCTAAAGGGGATCGAACCCAAGTCATCGTGCGTGCAAGCCTAGTATGCTACCCACTTGGCCAAAGTCACTACTTTGTCACAACTTTTAATGAGTAGCATCGACATTATGAGAGCTAATTCATATTTTATCTCCATTCAACCATGATTGTCCAAAATCAATCTCGTAATGCACGTCATTGGCCAATTCTGCAACTACTAAAATTTTCCTCGCGAGGGTAATGAGGTTGTCATGAAGATAAAATATAAAGATCGGAAAAACAAAACAACGTTAAGCCCAAAGTGAAAATATATAGCTAAAATATTTCGTCCCCGCCAGGATTCGAACCCATGCTAACTGGGTTGCAGGTCGAGCTTGCTACCAATAGACAAAGTTGTCTTCTGAAGAATCGGACGGAAAATGAACTTACTAACTAAATATACTTGGAAACTTAAACATTAAAATTTTGCAGTGAGAGAGCGAGGTCATCTCGAAAAATACATACTGGCCAAGATCTGACCACTAAGCTAAGGATTCGAAGGTACCTATCCGCCAAAGAAAATGAGAAGGCCACCAGGTGCCACCCAGTGGACCGGATGAAGGAATAAAATAAATAAATTTGGTATCTGCTCATCAAGATCTTTCATTTGATACCACTTAAGAATAATATTATCCTTCAATTCCCGATTTGGGCTCCCAAAATCCGAGGCCGCCCAAATGGGCCGCCCGCTTATAATTTAGAATTTTTTTTTGGTCCGGGCTCATCTCCATTATATCTTCATCACTTTAGACACCTCACTTAATCTTCAGTGCCAAGTTAAGGACACGAAGTCGGGTCTCAAAGGATCCGTATGAAAAAAAAAACGGGAAAAAAAAAAAAAAAAAAAAAAATTATGAATCTTTTCATGTCTTTCACGATTGTTTGGGGGTCTCGGAAATAGGGTTCCCGTTGGCCTAGGAAGTCAAACAAAAAGTCAAATCAATTTATTTTTCGACGTAGAGTCCATTTCTGCAATAAAAATCGCAATTTTCTAAATTCATGTTGCACTTTTCGCTGGCTGAAAGTACATGAAATGCATGGGAACTATGTTTTCCGTAACCTTACACTCTGCCGGGCTGTCTCTTTCTTTGTATAGGCGTTCTTCACACCTCGGCCGAGGTGTTTGATGTTCATTATACATACCTATACATATTGTACCTACATTATTTTTTTATGAATATCAGCCAGCCACTTCTTTTCATTAGAACTTGGGCGGAAAAAGGATTTCCTTCTTTTAGGTAAGTGGTGCCAGCCTCCGTGGAGTGAAGGTTGAGACTACTGCTTGTAACCCAGAGATCTCGAGTTCGATCCTCGGTTGCGCCAGACTTTACGAAGGAAATTCTGTTCCCTCCAAACACATGAGGCTGGCATTTCCGGCTCTACCCAGGCTGGGTGAGGTTAATGATTTCCAGCGAATGGAGAGTAAAAGCCCCGTCCTGACTATTTATCTCAATCAGGACTTTAAAACCAAATAGAATATACGGGTCACAATAGATCTAATTAGGTCGCAGTGTTAATTGTAATGGTTTCACTGAAATCCTTGCAACCAGGTCAGATAATAATAATAATAATAATAGGTAAGTGGTACTTTAAAAAGTCGAAAATCCATCTTTCTCAAATCAACCTCACTTTCAAACATGTTGCGCAAAATTTCGTAAATTTTTGTTAGAAATTAATTTTTTCTTACCTGGTAAAATAATTATGCGACAAATTTTTCAGTTATAGTAAACTCTTGGAAAATTTCTTCAATTCTTTCTATGTAATATCTTTTCCAGGCGTTCACTGAGGTAGGCAGCATGGACGAGGGCTCCTCATCCTCCAACGAATCCTCCAGTTCGAGTGAGTCCAGTGGTGGCAAGAAGAAAGACGCCCACACCAATGGCACCCCCGCTCCCTCGCCCCAACCCCCGGGGGGCGGGGCCAAGTCTTGGGCGGAGCTGCGCGAGATAGTAAATGAGCTGCGACGGAACCTGTCGAGTCTGTCGACCATGATCCCCACTTCCATCTCCTTCAGGAAACTCACCGATGGGCGTACCCGAATCTTCTTCCTGAGCACACCCGCGAATGGGTGGGAAACCACCCTGTTGTACGCAGACGTGCCCAGTGAGGACGACACTCACCCAGCCCGGCACACCCTCCAGTGGCAACCCGTCATTGAAGCCAACTTCCAAAGCATTTCGCTGGGTGAGACAATTTTCAGATCTCTTTTTTATTTATTTTTTATTATTATTTTTTTTAATGTGCATCAATTAATAATTGTTAACACACTACAAGGGAGTTAGTAAATACAATAAATACATACAAATAGTAAATACATAGTAAATACAAATACATAGTAAATACAAATACATAGTAAAAAAAAAAAAATCTCCTCCGACTAGATATACAATAATATAAATACCTACATATCTGTTGATCACGATTGTTTGAGGGTTCCGAAATAGGGTTCCCGTTGGCCTAGGAAGTCAAGCAAACTGTCAAATCAATTTATTTTTCGACGCAGAGTCCATTTCTGTAATAAAAATTGCAGTTTTTGAAATTTATGTTAAACTTTTCGCTGGCTGAAAGTACATGAAATGCATAGAACTATGTTTTCCGTTACCTTACACTCTGCCGCGCTGTCTCTTTCTTTGTATAGGCGTTCTTCGCACCTCGGCCGAGGTGTTTGATATCGGAACTTGTAAAGAACTCAATGGCATATTATATAATATGCCATTGAGTTTATAATAAGTTTATGTCTTTAATCCAGACGAGCTATTTTAACCTCCTAATGTACTGATGTAAGCCAACGTCTAAAGCGTATTGAATATACTAGTTTTTGTGAAATCACTGTTTTACTTCTGATAGTATCAAAGATATCGGAAGTATTGTGTTTTTTTTTTTTTTGTAAAGAAAAAAATTCATATTTCTGGATTTATCATAATTTGCATTCTAATCTAATCTACATCTACAGAAAACACATTTAAAAGTCTAATTTTAGGCTTAAATAACAAGAGTTGAAATTTTGAAAGGAAATTCTTCTTGCAATGTACAATGTATACATTTGTATACATCTACAGAAAACACATGTAATGTCCCGGTAGCTCAGTGGTAAAGGTGGCACTCTATGAATCCAGAGATTCCAGAGGTCGCGGGTTCGAAACCCAGCCGGGACATGACAAGTTATCCTCCCATTTTGGGATTTTTACCACATGTCTTGGGCTTACTGCTGGAATAATGGGACATAATAGTCCTAATCGGGCATTATAAATAAGGCGATATTATTATTATTATTGTATGTAGGTACACTATGAGAAAGAACTTGCATAAAAAACTTCCACTCGAGCCCAGTTGAGACTGGTTAAAACAAAGTATGATTATCCATAAACGCGAAACTCACTTACTGATAGATCAAGAGTTCATTGCCATTTGATTGCCATTCAAAGGGGCAATGTCATCATGCATGACATCACTGTATACCTACACAACCTAATTATTGCAAGCCATACTCTGCTAATATGGAAAAATGACTTTCACCTGATCCAATGGTTTGAATGCACATTTTTTTGAGAGGCTTAATCGAGAGAGTATGAAAAACAATGAAATTTTATCTAATCACTTTCCACCTGCGAATTTTCATTCCGAGAAAATGTAGTTTTAAATCGAAAATTTTAATGTTTGATAACACGATAATTTTTGGCAGGAAAGAGCTATCACTTCAAGGTATCTCTTGTCCTTATTTTACATTATGAATTTCCACTTAAAAAGTCCAGATTCTTATTAGTATCACATTTTTTGTTCAATTAGGTCACGACCGGTAGGTACGCGTTCTTATTCGTTCAAATTTGAATGGTCTTTAGGAAGCATTTTTCGATTTTTACTTTCCTTATCCGCTAATAAAAGGAAAGTATTGTATTCGTTGAAAACTTGACCTACCCAGTTTTTCTGACTTTACATTCGAGTTCTATGGGTGATTTTACATCAATTTGAGATATAAGATCATATCTAGTATGGGATGCAACTTGCTCAGACACTGTCGCTCCATCACATGTTGAATTGTCTAGCAGAGGTGTTGCAGGAGTAGCTGAGATGGTAGCAACAAAAAAGAAAGCGATATACAGAAATTTGACAGACAACCACCTGTTTGTCCCATTTGCGGTAGAAACAATGGGTCCCTGGTGTGAGGAAGCTAAATGTTTCATCCAAGACCTCGGGAACCTCCTCACATCTGTATCAGGTGACAAAAGAAGTCATGAGTTTTTACGACAAAGGATATCGATTGCAATACAGAAAAGCAATGCCGCCTGTGTAATGGGCACAATACTCTATTCCTCTAGCATGGAGGAAATTTTTTACATTTTGTAAATTGTATGAATACAAACCAATTGTAAGATCATATATTTCAGTGGGTTAATGTCACACGCGACTTGTATTCCAGGGAGTCGCTACTCGCGGGAAGAGCAGCTGATGCTGGAGCGCAAGCGTCTGGCTACATTCGGCATCACGAGCTACGAGCTGCATCAGGAGAGTGGAAAGCTGGTGTTCCCTGCCGCCAGCACCCTGTACCAGTGCTTCGACTCCGGATATACGGTGAGTATTCTCAGATATACGGTGAGTATTCTCAGATATACGGTGAGTATTCTCAGATATACGGTGAGTATTCTGGTGTTCCCTGCCGCCAGCACCCTGTACCAGTGCTTCGACTCCGGATATACGGTGAGTATTCTCAGCCGACCAGAACACCAGAAGATTTCAATATGGCAACAGTCTGCGGCCTCAGCGCATCGTTTTGTTATCTTAACGTTCAATTTTATAAAGGAAGAGCAAGCCAATTTGCTAAATATGTATGTACATCTATTTTTTTCATTATTTATTTAATGTTCACAATATTTCATCAACAATGTCTGACATAATTAATATTTTAACAACCCTTTCAGCATAATGCTCGTGTGGGTTGTTTTGAAGTATAATTTAGAAAAGTAAAGAACATTAGCCAGCGTCGGCGTCGATGGCATGTTGAATACACCGGTTCCCTTCAGAACACCGAAGTTAAGCGACATCCAGCGAGGTTAAGACTTGGATGGGTGACCATTCAAATTCTAATTCTCGTGACGCTGGCTTTTCCCGGCCCCACTCAGGCTGGGTGAGGTCAATGTGAGTAGCAGGTTTGTGAGTTTTCTGCGAATGGAGGGTAAAACCCCCGTCGTGATATGACCATGGCAGTTGAAAGCGACGTTAAACCCCACTTAAAAAAAAGAACATTAAAAAAAAAAAAAAAAAAATATTCGAGCAATATAATAAAAATCACCAATAAAAAATGGATAAAGTGGGTCCAAGATTTTTTTTGTCCAATGGGGAAAATGAGAGAACTTAATTCGGAAAAAGGCGTATTCATAACTATAAACTCTGTCTAATGCATACCATCTACTATGTATATATAGTTGTATAGTATATTGACTGTTGAAAATGATAAATGTACATAATGATAAAGGGTTGGGTGGAAGAGATTGCCATAGGCAATAACCCCGCCCTTTAGGTAGGACATTAACTTCATTCTCTTTTTTTCCCTGTATCTTTGCCTAATCTTATTGTTTTTCTTTATAATTTCATTCTATTTTACTATATATATATATTTTTGTTCTACCTAATAAAGCTTACTATAATATAATAATAATACATTCCCTTGTGTTTCCAGAACGGACCCTTGTTCCCCGCCGAGCTTCGAATGAATGCCTCAGGCGCTAAACTGTCCCCCCAGATCTGTCCGTCGAATCCAGACCTCGTAGCTTATGTTTGTAATTGTGATATTTGGGTCTCCCACACGCTGACTGGTAAGTTTCTCTTCTTTTTTTAGACTCTCAACCTGGAACACAAAGGAAGTCCTGTGAAGTCAACATCCCTGTATATTGTATAACTGAAATCTGTGCCTATGTATTATTTATATAAAAAATAAAATAGTAAGACAGCTATTTTTATACTGCCCGACTAGGACTAATGAGTTCTATTATTCCAGCAGTAAGTCCAAGACGTATTCTTGTGTGGTCAAAATCCCTAATAGAACTTATCAATTCTGGGATGGGTTTTGACCTCTGGTTCGCCTGTTACGAATACCATAGGCCGAAATGTAACAGATATTGAAATTTTCATGAGAATCATGTTTTTTAATAAGTGGCAGTTCCACACCGGAAAAATGTTGTTTATAATAATAAAAGAAAGGTAACCACCTATCAAGGTTAATGCTCAAAGCATTTTCTACCACCTAACCCTCAAAGTCTTATTATTATGTAGTCACAAACTTAAGTTCATTAAGAAAAATTCATGCAATTTACTTCATGTTAACAAAATTGATTAAAAAAATTAAATTTGAATTTTGACTTTAATGTTGGTCCGACCAACAATAAGGTGCCACTTTAAATTTTAACGTCCGAGTAGAAGTTAAATGGGTAAATCAATTGTTGTGCGACTATTGAGTTTGACTTTACAACACTATAGGATTGCGTAAATTTTAGAACAATAACTTCTCAGGACGTATGTAGAAACATTAAAAATTTCTAACATTTAAGGTGGGCATTTATGTTATTAGGTCACAACTGTAGTGGATAGCTCAGCAATACGAATCTCAAATTTAGTCATTTTTTTCATCCAAATTTTATATTCTTTCTTGTTATGCCGCCACTACTCATACACATATGTAGCTTCTCGGTTTTCCTCACGAGATATGAGTGGACCCCGGAATATGGATGAAAGCTTACCTCCCAAAAAGTTAAGTTTAGCTTAGGAGGTGATCCAAAATGTATATTTTCTTGATGTAAATAAATTTGCCCTGTTTTCAATTCAATTCAAGTATAAAGCAGAAAAATTCTGCGCTTGTCACCGTCATTTTAGGAAGGCAAACTCTGAGAACTCATAGTGACTTGTGTTATATTTTCAGGGAGTACTCAGCGTCTGACGTTTGCTCACAAGGGCGGCAGAAACCTCACGGATGACCCCCTGGCGGCAGGCATTCCCTCCTACGTGACTCAGGAGGAGTTCAGTCGCTACCAGGGCTACTGGTGGCAGCCCAGCATGACAGGTCAATGAACTTCCTACCTCTCAGTCATGAGGCTTTCAATTTAAAGCGTTCTGTAACCTTGAATTAGCTTAGTTGAATAGGTCTTGACAAAGACGGAGCTTTGTTTGTTGATTGATACTGTACTCAAAAAGAATTTGCTTTCTTTTGCCGTTCGTAATATCATTAATAATATGTAACAATGATAATATTATGATCTTCAGTGTGATAGTATCTCTGAAGGGTATTCAAATATTTTTTGCATCGGCAGTCAGCTAAATATTCCACGAACCTACTTTGCTTTAGAATTTTCCAAAATTAAACATATCACCTGATGTGGTCACATTTTTACTTACTATTACAAGGTATAGAAATATTGTTTTCGGTCGGTTTTTTCGAAATTGAGTTGATAACATTTCTGCATCAATTAAACTCTCCTATCAACTTGATTTAAAATATCTCTTTTGCGTTCCCTCAAGATCCTACTTTTGTTCTTTCATTTCCAGATGGTGTATATAGAATTTTGTACGAAGAAATAGACGAAAGTGATGTAAAAATCTACAACTTCCCTTCATCCTGCACCAGTAGTAGCGGGGAAATAGAGCAATATAGGTTTGTAAATTAACCAAATCCCTTCTCATTATTAATTCACTCACCATAGTGAGAACCATTTTATTTCTTTTAACATAATTAGAAGCTCCCTTTACAAAGGAAAAGTTCCATGCTCTCTGTGTATAGTACGCCTGTTTAGGTTGCCATCAAAACGAACAGATGGCTGACTATTCCAAAATCGCGAGCATGGGTGTTCAACAAAACAAAAGATGTTTTTATGAAAAAAATATTATCTGTTTTTGGCGGTATTCCGAGCGACCAATAAATAAATTAGGAAATGGTATTAACAGCAGTCTGTGCTGTACACGGAATAAGAAGTAGTAGTAGTAAACTCTTTATTGAAATTTATTTTCATAAATCACAAAGGGCGGGATTATTGCCCAAGGCAATCTCTACCATCCAACAAATGACCTTGCATCACTTAGAAACGCTGACGTTTACATAAAGAAACCACCTATTATCATGCATTTGTTGTTGTTGTAGCCAACTTGGCTACAGCTGGAGGGGGGAATGATGGTCTTTAGCCAACTTTATTTTAAAGTTGGCTCGTCCTGATTTCTATGTGTGATCAACCATCGTGAGGACTTGTGCTTTTTCTTTATAAGCCATTAAACCCTAAACTGCGAGCTATCCTGGCTTGTTAGGGTTAGCTAATCTATTCTCTGTTTATAGTCCTCTAGCGAGACACTGGTCTCATTCCTGTTTAACGTCCCCCCATACATACTAATCATACATTTCTTACTGTTATTGTGATAGTAATGGTTGCTCTTTGATCTGTCAGATTTCCCCGGGCAGGCACTCCAAACTCAAAGTCAAATTTGAAGCTCCTGGAATTCTCCCTCAACGAGAGTCTTCAGATAATTCAGGTGAAGAACCTGGAACTGCAGTACCCCTTGGCTCATATGTTCCCATGGATGGAGTATGTAGTGCGCGTGGGATGGGCTGCTAACGAAGACCTGTGAGTATTCTCTCAAAACCAAAACCACATTACCTATGTTTTCCCCATTATGTTAGGACTCATTCATCTTTGCATAATATAAGCTATTGACTTTATATCTTGTCGTTAGTGTAGTGTATTGTATATGTACAATATTGTAAGTTGTAATGTAAATTTCTTTATCTGGAACTATATTATTTAAGTCTTTTTAAAATTTCATTTTAGAAATAAGTTCTTAATTAATAGTAAAGCCAGGTGAAATCTCATATTATTTGTGTTCTTCAGTCCTGGATCTAGTGGTAAACTACTATATCCGTGCACTGGTAGTCAAGTCGTTAACGCGCTAGTCTGGTAATCCCGATAGCGATAGCGTAGGGATCCGTTGGTTCGAATCCCACTGCATGAATTTTTCCTCATTAATTTGAGTTTGTGACCACATAATAATATGTAAAACTCTGAGAGTTAAGTGGTAGAAAATGCTTTGAACATTAACCTCGCCTGGTGGTTACCTTCCACTAAAGAGTGTTTTTATAGTAATGCTATAATTATTGAACCTTAAAACTCTTTACTTTTATATCTTAACTTCACGTCCTAATTCAAATGAACTGCTGTGCTTGAAGAATTTTTGGATTAAGTTAACGTTACCATATTTGTGCCATCACACTTACTCAAATTAGCTTTACCAAATATTTGCTTAACCTGGGATTTGAACCACCAACCTCTAAGTCACATATCTGCCGCCCCATCGATCCAGCAACTGAGGCTGGTCTCTAAGGATTTATTGATGAACCATTAATGAGTATTTTACTGTGATAAGAGTCTGGCTGGGGAACTATAAACAGGGAGTAGACCAGCATTGGATTGGTTCTGGGGGCCCTTGTCAATTATTAGCCTCCTTGTATAGACAGTGGTAGAAGTGCTAAGTCATTACTCCACTGTCTGGCTACCATCGTTCACGATGACGCCACCCTATGATGATGAAGAGTCTTTCAATATTGTGTTTTCAGGATTTGGGTTCAACTTCTCGACCGAAAGCAGCAGCGTATAGAACTCGTCTTAATCTCCATTAAGAACTTCGTGGAGCCCTTGCCCAATGTGTACCACCATGTAGAGTGCACTGCCCGTGTGTGTGTTCCCCCTGCAGTCTTGTGTACCCGTGTCTCTGATGTGTGGATCAATGTAAGTAAAAAAAAAGTTATCATATTTGTGTTAATCACTTACGTGATATCACAACTACTCAAACTCGCTTAACTAAATCCATGCTGAAACCGGTACTTGAACCACCGACCTCCAGGTTACAAGTCCATCGCCTTACCGTGCAAGCTACTGAGGTCGGTGTGTTGTGTACCCGTGTCTCTTATGTTCGGATCAATGTAAGTATTCTCAATACCAGAGTGTGTGTTGTGTACCCGTGTCTCTCATGTGTGGATCAATGTAAGTATTCTCAATACCAGAGTGTGTGTTGTGTACCCGTGTCTCTGATGTGTGGATTAATGTAAGTATTCTCAATACCATAGTGTGTGTTGTGTACCCGTGTCTTTGATGTGTGGATCAATGTAAGTATTCTCAATACCAGAGTGTGTGTTGTGTACCCGTGTCTCTCATGTGTGGATCAATGTAAGTATTCTCAATACCAGAGTGTGTGTTGTGTACCCGTGTCTCTGATGTGTGGATTAATGTAAGTATTCTCAATACCATAGTGTGTGTTGTGTACCCGTGTCTTTGATGTGTGGATCAATGTAAGTATTCTCAATACCAGAGTGTGTGTTGTGTACTCATGTCTCTTATGTTCGGATCAATGTAAGTATTCTCAATACCAGAGTGTGTGTGTTGTGTACCCGTGTCTTTGATGTGTGGATCAATGTAAGTATTCTCAATACCAGAGTGTGTGTTGTGTACTCATGTCTCTTATGTTCGGATCAATGTAAGTATTCTCAATACCAGAGTGTGTGTTGTGTACCCGTGTCTTTGGTGTGTGGATCAATGTAAGTATTCTCAATACCAGAGTGTGTGTTGTGTACTCATGTCTCTGATGTGTGGATCAATGTAAGTATTCTCAATACCAGAGTGTGTGTTGTGTACCCGTGTCTCTCATGTGTGGATCAATGTAAGTATTCTCAATACCAGAGTGTGTGTTGTGTACCCGTGTCTTTGATGTGTGGATTAATGTAAGTATTCTCAATACCAGAGTGTGTGTTGTGTACCCGTGTCTCTGATGTGTGGATCAATGTAAGTATTCTCAATACCAGAGTGTGTGTTGTGTACCCGTGTCTCTGATGTGTGGATCAATGTAAGTATTCTCAATACCAGAGTGTGTGTTGTGTACCCGTGTCTCTCATGTGTGGATCAATGTAAGTATTCTCAATACCAGAGTGTGTGTTGTGTACCCGTGTCTTTGATGTGTGGATTAATGTAAGTATTCTCAATACCAGAGTGTGTGTTGTGTACCCGTGTCTCTGATGTGTGGATCAATGTAAGTATTCTCAATACCAGAGTGTGTGTTGTGTACCCGTGTCTCTGATGTGTGGATCAATGTAAGTATTCTCAATACCAGAGTGTGTGTTGTGTACCCGTGTCTCTCATGTGTGGATTAATGTAAGTATTCTCAATACCAGAGTGTGTGTTGTGTACCCGTGTCTCTCATTTGTGGATCAATGTAAGTATTCTCAATACCAGAGTGTGTGTTGTGTACTCATGTCTCTTATGTTCGGATCAATGTAAATATTCTCAATACCAGAGTGTGTGTTGTGTACCCGTGTCTTTGATGTGTGGATCAATGTAAGTATTCTCAATACCATAGTGTGTGTTGTGTACCCATGTCTCTCATGTGTGGATCAATGTAAGTATTCTCAATACCATAGTGTGTGTTGTGTACCCGTGTCTCTGATGTGTGGATCAATGTAAGTATTCTCAATACCAGAGTGTGTGTTGTGTACCCGTGTCTCTCATGTGTGGATCAATGTAAGTATTCTCAATACCAGAGTGTGTGTTGTGTACCCGTGTCTCTGATGTGTGGATCAATGTAAGTATTCTCAATACCAGAGTGTGTGTTGTGTACCCGTGTCTCTCATGTGTGGATCAATGTAAGTATTCTCAATACCAGAGTGTGTGTTGTGTACCCGTGTCTCTGATGTGTGGATCAATGTAAGTATTCTCAATACCAGAGTGTGTGTTGTGTACCCGTGTCTCTGATGTGTGGATCAATGTAAGAACATATTCTCAATACTATCAGTGTAAGTATTCTGCTTTCATCTCACCATATCTGATTAGTTTATGGTGTAAAATAATGTATACTAGTGTTAAACGTCAATAATAATAATAACGCTACTGTTCTAAGGCCAATGTTATTCTTTTCATAAATAACTCAAACGTACAAGAAATATCTCACTCCTCATAGAACATAGCTTTTTCCAACAAATAGGTATGAAAGCAAATTCTAAGAAAACCCCACGCAATTGGCTTGGATCATATTCAGAAATCCTAGTACTGAATCTCATATATTTTATTTTAGTTTTGTGTTAGATCTAGTTAATTGCTTTATATTTAATTCTCTTCTTAGACATTTATTTATCTATAATTCTATAAATATTCTTTACATTATGGGCGGAATTCATATACGTTTTTCTCTGATACCACCGTGGACTTGATTGTAGATTTCGCGTATTGTTTTAAATGGGGACACTAATGCTTGGGTCCGAGCTTAGCTGTATTTTTCTTTCTAACCTAAAAAAAAATTCCAGGTTAGGTTTTTTCCAAATATTTCCATTTTATTCCAAGGCCAACTTCACTTTCTAACCAAAGTTAACCAAACGGGAATAAAATGAACCAAACTCGAAGCAATAATTTTCTACTTTCATTTTGGTCAACTTTGGAAGAGGAAATTTTTCCTCTTCCAAAAGAAAAATGACTTGCTTCCAGTTTGGTTCATTTTATTCCCGTTTGGTTAACTTTGGTTAGAAAGAAAAATACGGCTCTTGTAGTCTCGAGTCTGTCTGTTATTTCCCCCCTATATCTATCATGCGATGCACGTTTCCCCCTATACCTATCATGCGATGCACGTGTCCCTCTATACTTATCATGCGATGCACGTGTCCCTCTATACCTATATGCGATGCACGTGTCCCTCTATACCTATCATGCGATGCACGTGTCCCTCTATACCTATCATGCGATGCACGTGTCCCTCTATACCTATCATGCGATGCACGTGTCCCTCTATACCTATCATGCGATGCACGTGTCCCTCTATATCTACCATGCGATGCACGTGTCCCTCTATATCTACCATGCGATGCACGTGTCCCTCTATACCTATCATGCGATGCACGTGTCCCTCTATACCTATCATGCGATGCACGTGTCCCCCTATACCTATCATGCGATGCTCGTTTCCCTCAGGTCCACGACCTCCTGTACCTGTACCCAGTGACCGACTCCAACAAGATCACCTACATCTGGGCCAGCGAGGAGACTGGCTTCCGTCACCTGTACCTCATGACGTCACTGCTGGTTGCCCATAGCAACGGCAGCTCAGGGACGGGGGGAGAGACGGTGGAGGAGGAACCCGCCGTGCCCGGGGAGATAACCATGCCTGCCATCGTGCTGTCCCAGGTACATTGAGCCAGCCTCCGTGGCGTAACGGTTGTGACTACTGCCCGTAGTCCAGAGATCCTGAGTTCGATTCCCGGTTGGAGCAGAATTTTCGCACAGAAAATTCTGTTCCCTCCGAACATGTGAGGCTGCCAATTCCGGCCCTACCCAGGGTAAGGTTAATGTGGGTAGCTGGTAAGATTCCCAGCGAATGGAGGGTAAAACCCCCGTCCTGTCTACCTCAAGTCAGGACGTTAAAACCAAACAGAATTAATGGACAGGTTAAAATTTCAAAAATGTCGAAAATGAATATTAAAAGTACTAAAATATGTGCAAAATTATTATTAAAACGATATTATCAAATAAAAAATTTCATACCTCTTATCATTTCCGGGATATTATTAAACATATTAGATCAAGTTTTATTTACATAGAATATATACATACATAAAAATTGACGTTAATAGAACAAAACTTGATCAAGGGCGGGGCTAATGCCAACGGGTTCGTACTTTTATCGCCCTGAAGCTACATGCCAAATTCCATCACTCTAGGTACTACTTACCACTCTTGAGATATTTTGTATACACACACTCAGAAACACACACATAAGAATAAACCATTTTATAGAAAAAATACTTTTTTGAAATCAGGAGAGTCTAATTCGTCCAGAAACGTTATTAGCTCAATTTCGAAAAAACCGACCGAAAACCATAGTTTCTAAACTTTATATGTAATCGAAAGTAAAAATGCCAGATTTTTTTTGTTTATGGGCTAAATAACCGTACATTGTTATTCAAGTGGTTAAAACACTAGTCTAGTAATCCAGGCAGCGTATGAATCCGTTGGTTCAAATCCCATCCAATATGTGAATTTTTCCTCATTTACTTGGGTATGTGACGACATTATAATAAGACTCTGAGTGTTAGGTGGTAGAAAATGCTTTGAGTATTAATTACCTGGTGGTTACCTTCCAATAAAATATCCAGGTAGCGTATGAATCCGTTGTTTGAAATCCCATACAATATGTGAATTTTTCCTCATTTACTTGAGTATGTGACGACATTATAATAAGACTGAGTGTTAGGTGGTAGAAAATGCTTTGAGCATTAATCTCGCCTGGTGGTTACCTTCCACTAACGAGTGTTACTTTATCTCCTGCCCCAGGTGGCTCTAACGTACGGCGAGTGGGAGGTGCTGGGGCGGCAGATGTGGGTGGATGAGGGGCGCCAGCTTGTCTACTTCATGGCACTGCGGGAGAGCCCGCTGGAGAAACACCTGTACGTCGTGTCCCTGTCCCGGCCAGGCGAGGTGAGGCTGCTCACTCATCCCGGCTTCTCCTACACCGTGGATTTCAACCGGGACTGCAGCATGTGTGTGGCCGTGTACAGCAATATCAAGAACCTGCCAGAGTGCCAGGTATTATTCATTAGTACTTACAGGTAAAAGAGCGAACGCCACTCTCTGATTAACCATATTCATGCTCTCGGTATCTCCTCCATATTGGGAGTACATAGAAACTAAAAATTGTGCAACAGGAGAGAATTTCTCAAATGGGCTATAAAGTGCCGAGATGACCCTGTAATAGTAAGACATTATGTCTGTTCCGATAGCTCAGGAGTAAAGGCGGCACTCGGTGAATACAGATGTTGTGGGTTCGAAACCCGGCCGGGACATGACAAGTTATCATCCCATATGGTATTTTTACCACATAATAATATGTCTTGAGCTTACTGCTGGAATAATTGGACTTTAATAGTCTTAATCGGGCAGTATAAATAAGGCGATATTATTCTTATTACTTGAATTTTGCTAGCACTAATCAAGAAATCACTTGAAGCGTTCTTACTTAAAGTTGACAACATAATCAAAACCCAACCTTTTTCCTATGATCAGACAGACCCTTTGACAGGTTTCAGAATTTGGGAATCACCCCCTCCTCACCTATTTTTTTTTTTTTTTTTTTTTTTAAATATGGCGAAAAAAAATTATAACTTTTGAACAAACTCTCATTTTAATGTGATGATCCTTCAGTCTTAGAACCCGATCCAAAATATTATTATTATTTTAGTGATTTACAGGCATTTCCTTTGAAAGCGCTACAAGCGACATTTCTTTGGATTATCTGTGTATTCTGTACAAGAGGTTTACCTAAAATTTTATTATCTTAAGGCACTCTGATAGTGTTTAGGGATACTTTTTGTAAGGGTAATATGAGAAAATGTGTTAACAACGGCATGAAATAACATTTTTACTGTGATTTTTATCAAATTATATGTACAATACATAATATATGTACAAAACTTAAGTATATACAATATTTAAGTTCAGTTGGATGTTGCTTTACTTAAATGACAGTATCTCATGTGCCATTTGAACCTCGTTCAAAAATAATATCATCGTACAAACTCAAACTATTTCGCGGATTCGCTTTCTACTCACTCACTCTCGTGTGCTGTTCCCTCCCACTCACTCTCGTGTGCTGTTCCCTCCCACTCACTCTCGTGTGCTGTTCCCTCCCACTCACTCACCCTGCACTGCCCCGAGCGGTAGTCACCGTGGCAGAGCGAGTTAGCGCGCTAGGCATTGCACACATGGTTACGTGGGTTCGATTCCCAGCGGGGGAGGATTTTTTCTGCTCTGTACTTGGATGTTCGGGGTCCACTCATACCTCGTGAGGAAAAATGAGTAGCTGCTTTAATGTGAAGCAGCGACCAGTGGCAGAATCTTGGGCAAAAAAATAATACAAGATATTGTAAATTAAAGTGGTAAAGTCCTATGATTCTGCGCTACCCACTAAAATTGTGACATAATAACACAAAGAAAAAGCATTTTTTTTTTTTTATCATCGTACAAACTCAAATTATTTCGCGGATTCGCCTTCTAATCACTCTCTCTCGCGTGCTGTTCCCTCCCACTCACTCTCTCGTGCCCTGTTCCCTCCTCCCGCGCAGGTGTTCAGGCTCACGCACTCGGACTGGACAGTGGAGGGCGTGTCCCTGTCGCCCGTGGGCTACCTGCTGGAGCCCGCCACCCCCTCGCTGGACCTGGCCCTGCACTGCCCCGAGCTCTTCACCCACTGCATCAGCTCCGGGGACATCCTCTTCGCCATGGTGTTCAAGCCGCACAACTTCGAGCCTCACCGCCGCTACCCGACCGTGCTCAATGTGTACGGAGGGCCCGAGGTCCAGCTCGTGTCCAACACGTTCAAGGGCATGCGGCAGCTGCGCATGCACATGCTGGCGGCCCAGGGCTACTGCGTGGTGGCCATTGACTCACGCGGCTCCCAGCACAGGGGCATGCAGTTCGAGAGCCATCTCCGTGGCCGCATGGGCACGGTGGAGCTGGAGGACCAGGTAATTTTGACTTTATTTATTTTTTCAGGTTTGTACAATTTTTCCTTAACACTTTGAGTCCATGAATACCATATATGACCCTCAGCTGACATTTCACAAAGGACAAGAGTACCATATATGACCCTCACCCAAAATTTCACTGTAGAATTGTGTACTCTATATGGTATTCACGAACTTCCTTTACTTGGAAGACATGAGTACTCTCTATAGTATTCGTTTCCATGTGTTTCTCATAGGGAATAGGTTCTAGTGGTCCTTGGGAGCAATGTATGAGTGTTGGGTTCTGAAATTTGTGGTCCCTCGTGCTCACTCGCCGATCCCAGCTCTGGGGCTCAAAGTGTTAGTGCTAATATAATAACAGACAATTATATTTAGTGATAATTATTAAATGAACAAAAAAAACATATGTATGGATATGGTAATTTTATACATCAAAAGTCTATTCTATTCTCACTAAGATCTTCCATAAGGAAGAACTTGTATTAAGAATAGAACTAGGTTTCAATGGTTTCATACATACTATATCTTTTTCTTTCTCTCTCTCTCTCTCTTTCATTATCTTCTGTTTGTATTCTTTCTTTTGTGTATTTTAGCTTTCTGCTCATATATTTTGACTTATTTTTATTTTTCATTTTTTTTCTCTCATTCACTTCTATATGCATTGTTTATTGTATTCATTTTAGTTTTTTATTCTTTTTTTTTGCCTTCGTATGATTTTTTTTCTCTCATCTTTACACATATCTGCCTCTATTTTTAGTACCCACATATTGTTTTTTTATTATGATTTATAATTTCAGTAGATATTCTTTAACCTTTTTTATTAAAATATTTTAGAATCAGGCACATCCCACAGCTCTAGGTATAAGATTAACTATTTAAGGTCCTATAAACTCTACACTATTTTGTCCTTTAGAAGTTTTACATTTCATTGTTTTTAGGTTTTTGTTTCTCAATGTATAATTATGCTCGGTAGGTTGAATATATGTTTCCTTGTTTTTATGGACAAAAGCACTCATATTTTTTTATAAATAGGTGGAGGTGTTGCAGTGGCTGAGCAGCACGCTGGGCTACATAGACATGGGCCGCGTGGCTATCCACGGGTGGTCGTACGGCGGCTACCTGAGTCTCATGGGCCTGGCGCAGCACCCAGCCGTGTTCAAGATAGCCGTGGCGGGGGCCCCGGTGACCTCCTGGTCCCTGTACGACACGGGCTACACAGAGCGCTACATGGACCTGCCGCAACACAACGCCGTCGGCTACAAGCAGGGGTCCATACTGAACTACGTCAAGTATCTGCCCGAGGAGGAGAACCGCCTGCTCATCATCCACGGGCTCATAGACGAGAATGTTCACTTCCACCACACGAGCTCCCTCATCAACGCGCTGGTCCGCCACTGCAAGCCCTACCAGCTGCAGGTCTACCCTAACGAGAGGCATAGTCTCCGCAGCCTGGACGCCAGCAAGCACTACGAGACCACCCTGCTCAGCTTTCTGCAGAACCATCTGTAACCCTATCCGATAACTCCATTGTGAATATTCACGAAACAATTCATTGAATGAACAGGGCAATGTTAGTAGAATAACAATGCATCACTTTTGGGACTCAAGCAACGTTAAGGTAGTAAAAATATGAGAAAACACGCATACAATACAGGGTGTCTCTAAAATATATTTTCAAAAGCCTAAGGTTCTTTAACTCGTCAGTTGCAATTGAAAATGTTGTTTTTTAATACTGTCGAAAACATCGGATTTTTTCTGGATAGAGATCTTTGGAAGATTCATTTTGATCTAGCATATTTTTTTCACAAATGCTGCAAAATAACGAATCCTTGATCTGTCTAGACAGACTCTAGAACTAGTTGGTTTTTATAAAATCTAGCAGCTAGAAAACAATATTGGGGGGCTTTTGACCATTAGACTTTCCTTCGAAATTATTCACAGAATTTTTTGTTCAAGAAAAATTTAGCTGAGGGTTTAGGTCATTCGAGACGCTCTTCATTCACAAACCAGCGACCCACATTAACCTCACCCAGTCTGGATTGGGCTGGGAGTGAAACGGACTCCAATTTTCTTTTCTGTCTTCTCTCTCTAGAAAACAACTGGAAAAGACCATATTTGTAACCATGAACTGATAATGACGTTTTTCTGGTTCACCCTGTACATTTATTAAATACATAAATCTGATTTTGATGAAACGCAGGCTCCGTGGGGAAAATTTCTTGAAAAGTACCTTCAGTAAGTTCAAAACTCAATTGTTTTATAATTGAAATCCATTACAATTAGGAACTGAAATATTTTTGTTATGGATTCCTTAATTATCAAGACTTGAGCTACAACTTTTAGCACGCCCAATAATAATTTTGTAATTCATTGATTTTTTTCTTCTTTTTTAGTGAAATCATAATGAATGTCCCTGTTTTCTGAGATAGATGAAGATACATATCAGTACTTAAAACACAGCAACTTTGCGTCTATTTTAAATCTTAGGTGAAATAAAATACTTAGGGAAATCTGAAATACAAATCCAATATAAATGGCGGCAAGGAAAACCTATATGAGGAAAACTGGAAATGGAAAATTATGCAAAGCAAGAACCCAGGAAGAGAATGTTTGGGGTAAGGTGAAGGAGAAGACCACGAAAACACGAAAAAGAAAAATACTGTTACAAATAATAGTGAGAGTTTGGTGTATCGATTTGTTCACAAAGCCTAATTTTATTAATCTAACTGTGTGTTTATCTATGTATATTACAGGCAGATTCATACCTACGAGTATCTTATGATTAAATATCTAGCATTCTCCAATTGTGTTTTGAATTACTAGGAATTATGGCCTAAAACGTTATCTAACCGCAAAATATGAATTAAACACCAAGATTCAGGTTTTATTTTAATTTTAGCAATATAATTATAATCTGTTGATTATTTTACACCTTCTCCTTGGTAAATTCCTTCCTTGTTTTCCAACTTTATGCTCGTGGGCCCATTGTGAATGTAATCTACCAACTGGCTTAGTGCAATAATTAAATATTTGGGTTTACTGTTTAAGGTGTTGATTTGGTTTTGGTTATGAAGATTAATGGCTTATCTTTGGTCAAAATTAAAAACTTGTTGATCTTATCAGTAATCTAATGTAGTAGAAGATAAATGATATCATATTCTTGTGTGTCAGTGAGGCAAAGTTTATTTTATATTTCATCTTTTAACCAATATGAAATGGGCTCATGAGTATTAGTTAAAAACTCCTGATTTTTCACCTTCTTAGTAATTTTTTTGACCATTCTGTGTTCCCAGATTTTTCAACATCCTTCACAATTTATGATTGGTTCAGTTAGTATTTTAGGTATTCCAAGAATATTAACACTACTACTTCTAGTTCTCTTACCGTTCATATTTGACTAGGATCAAAGAAATGGGCGATATTTTGATCAAGCCTGAACTTTATCAAGATTTAAGCTTTCTCAAGATATTTAAGCAGTGAAACTAAAAACTACATACTTGCATTTTTGTGTATAAAAGATTAGTACAATTTGTTTAACTTGTTTTCTTCTTGTATGAGGCACTGAAGATCATTATATGACAAGTATTCAAATAAAACAACTCTTAAATGCACTGGTGTTTGAGTAGTCTGACACATTGCCAAGTAATCAGATAGTGGAATCCTTGCTTCGGAGTCATCTCATCCCATTTATTTTTACTTACATGTTAGATAATGTGACATTATAATATAATGATATGAAAAGAGCTGTATAAGTCCTATTCAAGTATAAAATAATAGTTATAATTGTGACAATTCAATCCCAGATTACAAGTTAATCAAAAAATCATAAAAATCTGCTGAAATAAATTATAGGTAACCAATGAGGTCTAGTCAAATATAACGGTGTGATATTATTTTTGGTTAGTAAGAATTTAGTAGGTCTTCTTTCTAATTTAAAATCAATTCATATCTATGCTTCATTTCACACAACTCACTCATCACACATCTTTACACTTCTTACTGTTTTACCTTTTTAAATTTGTATGAATTTTTGTTTTTTTTTTAAATATTTTTATTTATATAGGTACTTACAATATACTTTGTGTTGATTAATGTGAACAAGTAAATGTTAGTACCTCTACAAAAATAATGGTATACAATGTTTTGTTCAACCTTGTTAATGAAAGAACTAGAGCAAAAATAAGATATTTTTAATCACCCATTAAAAGTCACAAGTGTTATTTTAAGTTTCATAGACTGAGGTAATGGATTTTTCATTAAGCAACCAAGTGACTGAAGTAGATTGTTTGATAGGTTGCTATTACCCCTGTTAGCTTGGTTATCCACATAAAGACTCAATTTCCTCTTGAGTAATGAAATAAAAATCAACTGTCATTTTTTAAGCAATTTCAAATTACTCATGTTTATACAATATCCTATTACTGACCATTTTTCAACACAAAGCATACAATAGAAATATTTTAAGACAACTTCATGTTATAATAAATTTTGGAAAGAAACATCGTTCATTATACATACCTACTGAAAGATTTGTATCTAAATGAAATTTTAATTACAATATATATGTTTTAATTTAACTGTATAAAATAATTCACTCTAATAGATAAATTTACCTATTACAAAAATAAAAGTATGCAAATTTTATTCATAAATCCAGTTGTATAGTGAGGTACATTTGTCCAGTGCTTTTTTTCATTTTTTTTTTTTTTTTTAACTAAAACATCATGAACCAAAAGAAAATACCAATAGTGGTTAGGACCTATCAAATATTTTATTAATAGATAATTAGGAGGAACCAATTATAAATACCATTGAGAAGAAATGAGGCAGCTGAGTTGGTGACATTGAGCAAATTGATTAATGAGTTGTATTAGAAAAAGTGATTTTCAGATCAGTTTGATCATATTCAAAAAAAGTTAAAATACTCTTTACAATCATATCTCGGCAACGTCAAACACTCCCGCTCCATCTTCACTACCAACATCTTGATAAAGTTGATAAAGAAAAGTAAAAGTATGTGCTGCCATTTCTAGGGAATTTAGCTATTGATGTTTAAAAAATTAGTTTCAATATAGACATTATCTTGGAATCTAAATTACACTAGTATGATGTAAAAAGAAGTATTCAACTTTTCTTAAATTCTCAGCTCAGATGCAGTAAGTCATTAATGGTTTAACATAAGATGAGATAAAGAACCGTCATACAAAATTCCAGGTTTGTAGATGTTACCTTACCTCAATAGACATAGTGTACATTCTAATTTGTATTCCTAAATATTGACTTCTGGGTCCAGCCTATGAAACAAACATCAATTTAGTTAGACATGAATTTTTTCTGGTGTCCTGTTCTAGTCTTTCTATTCATGAGGTCATATAATTTACGAATTCTGAAGGTCATTTGCTTCCAAGATGTTGGTTTTTCTTGTGGATGACTGCCATACTCAAGCATCTTTCTTTTCCTTATTAGATTTTGAAGTTCATTTCCATGTTGACCTCTTAACCAAGAAGGTAAGTTATAAAGAATTTTAGTAGGGTGTATTTTATCATTTCCTAAGATATCAATATAATCATTTTGTCCAAATAAGGCCCGCTTTTCTGTCCAAGCATTTTTTGGTCTGTAAATTGGAATATCTACAATTCTTTTTGCTCCTTCTTTCCTTGGCAGGAGTCCTGTTTGCAATATTTTTTCATTATAACCAAATCTTCTCTCATATAAGGGTCTAGCACCTTGTTGATCTTTCCAATATCTAAACCTTACAAATTGTTTGAGGGGAACATTAGTTGGTATCAGTTTGGTGATGTTCATTTTGAAAAGAAATTCTGAAAATAGAAAGAAATAAATTTTATTGGAATACAGTGAAAGATGATCAAATCTTGTTATCATACAGACTTTGGGTACAATTCACATGAATTCAAGGTAGGACTGTTTATCTGCTGATGATCAAAAGTATGCCTTATGAACTAAAATGAGATATGGGAATTCTGAGAGTGAAGGTGCTTTCTGGAATGAGGTTCAGGACATTGTTTTTAAGCCACTGTCATGAAAATTGAAAATAATCCTCAGAACACCACAATACTCCAGACCATCACCATGGAAGGAGAAAAGTAAAGTTATTCATGTTTCAGAAAAAAATGATGATCTTATCAACTTAACATTATAAGGATTTAGGAGCTCCATACTAGGGATTATTTCTATATCTATGTAAAATGAATCATAGCAATAGGTACACATAAACAGTTACTCAATATAATTACCTGAGATGGAGATCTTCAGTTGAATTCTTAAATCTAGATTCTAGATCTAAAATTCTACACCATGCTCTCTTGCAACATTAGTAGATTCTTTCGTTATTCTTTATCACTAATCATTAAATTTTAACTTAACTTCTTTTTTGTGTGTCTTTTCCACTGAGATCCATATAACACTTTTCAAATTTCAAAAATAGATAATGTTAAAACGCGCTTTGCATTCAATAGTAAACAAAGCGCGTTTTTCTGATACAAATTACAAAATTATTATTTTAAAATTTGAAATTTCAAAAAAATAACCGACATCAGACATTCGTGACAATCGTGACTGAAATAGTGAACCGTCAACGTCAAGTCTTTACTTTTAATAAACATTAAATTATAAAAGTAACAAAAAAACAATCAATTGAATATTTTTGTAAAAAAAAAATTATTACCTTGTTTTCTTGTTTAGTAAATTGATAATTTATTCGTCTAAAACAAATTTTTGACAGTGGTGACTGGTGAGTGAGATAACAAACCCCTTAGCTTGACCTGCCCATATGACAGAATAACTTAACTTGTAAAGAAAGTCTGATAGTGAATCCATAGCAATTTCACCTGGGTTGGACCCAAAATGCCTACCTCATGTGTGTTCTTTGTTTGTGTGAGGTGACAGAACTTTGTGTTGGAAATATCTGACAAATGGTTGTTTAAAATCATGACCCCACACCACAAACAGTAGACCCAACCAACACCATGGAGGTTCCATTTTTCAGTATACATCAGGGCCGGGCAACCTTTTTGAGCTGCGTGCCAGTTCTTGCCAGTCAAACTAGCCAGCATTCTAAATCAAATAAGTACATATTAACATATATTATAATGATGTTTCTATTGAAAAGAAATCTGGGGGTCCTTTTCAATTATTAGCCTCCTTGTAAAGACAGCTGAGTCATTCCTCCACTCTCTGGCTACTATCGTTCATGATGATGCTACTCTATGATGATGATTGAAGAGAAAACATAATAAAATGTCTGTTGAAGTTCAGGATAGTAAAGATCTTTAATTAGTATTCATATGAAAACACAAAACAAAGTATGAACATTGAAGAAATTAAAAAAAAAAAACTGAAAAGAACCACTATTTCATGTACAGAGGACTTTTCAAAATCTTTGGCACATAGATTTTTCTTTTATGAATGATGCAGTGATACTTGTGGATTTATTTTTCTGTCAATGAATTTTCAATAAAAGCTACACAACCATTGTGTTTCCTATCATAGCTGGCATTTCATCACTGCCAATGCTGTGGAGTTTATTCCTTTCCAAAATTATTACTTTCTACCACCGATTTCACTTTTTTTAATATGTTTTATCCTCTGGTTGTAATCAGCTGTCTTAGATCCAAAAGTTTTTGTATCACTTGGAACTTGTCATTTATAAAGCAATACACAACTGTGAACTATCAGTCATATTGCAGATTTCATCAAGTCCCAGTGAGAAGTACTTGCACCTCTGTATACCTGAAATGATTTGCTGTTGAACATTTTCTGCCCTATCATCAATCCTTCTGGTTATTGTTCTTCTGGATAGGGATAAGTCTTCAGCCATTTTATTCATTTTGGGATCCCCTCAGTACTTGTCCAATATCTAAACCTTACAAATTGTTTGAGGGGAACATTAGTTGGTATCAGTTTGGTGATGTTCATTTTGAAAAGAAATTCTGAAAATAGAAAGAAATAAATTTTATTGGAATACAGTGAAAGATGATCAAATCTTGTTATCATACAGACTTTGGGTACAATTCACATGAATTCAAGGTAGGACTGTTTATCTGCTGATGATCAAAAGTATGCCTTATGAACTAAAATGAGATATGGGAATTCTGAGAGTGAAGGTGCTTTCTGGAATGAGGTTCAGGACATTGTTTTTAAGCCACTGTCATGAAAATTGAAAATAATCCTCAGAACACCACAATACTCCATTTCATCACTGCCAATGCTGTGGAGTTTATTCCTTTCCAAAATTATTACTTTCTACCACCGATTTCACTTTTTTTAATATGTTTTATCCTCTGGTTGTAATCAGCTGTCTTAGATCCAAAAGTTTTTGTATCACTTGGAACTTGTCATTTATAAAGCAATACACAACTGTGAACTATCAGTCATATTGCAGATTTCATCAAGTCCCAGTGAGAAGTACTTGCACCTCTGTATACCTGAAATGATTTGCTGTTGAACATTTTCTGCCCTATCATCAATCCTTCTGGTTATTGTTCTTCTGGATAGGGATAAGTCTTCAGCCATTTTATTCATTTTGGGATCCCCTCAGTACTTGTCAAATAATTCTTAACATGGTTTCTCATCAGAATAATATATGCCATTTTCTTCTTTGTTACCTATTACCAGTGACATTTCATAAGAATCCCTTATCAACTCTGACAATTCTTGGCTCTAGGTTGTAAAGAAAATCTGCTATCCACCAAGTTCACTTTCTTTCTCTCAACTCTAATAAAATCTGCACATATACTGGAACCGAGAAGATATTACATGTTGAAATTAGGTATGGTTTTTTAGTCTCTCTATATTTGATGTAGGTAGGTTTTTTAGTTTATCTATGTTGCTTTTTTGGGCACTGCAAAATTACCTCCACAAATCAAACAAAAGTAGAGTTAATAAACTAATTATGTTGGTGAATCATTTTCTTACCCCTTTTTCTATACATATTTAGAAAAGTGATTCTCTTTCTAAAATGTTGTGCTTATCACAAAAAATTGGTATGTGCTTCACCACAAATTATTCATCCATACTATGTACACATGTATTTTTTCTACTCAGTGTTTTAGATAGTTCATTATAAACATATTTCACTGACCAACTATAAAACTAATTGTAGATAGGTACCACCTATATCTATAAAAAATAAAATTGACATGGCACCTATTGGCCCCATTAGTAAAAATGGTAAAAATAAATTGCTTGGCTGGAAATCATCTGGAAACTTGCTGGACCGAGAAAAAGACAAGGAGAACAAATTCTTGTATGGTGTGAGTGATTTTCAAATCAGGTCAAGAAGGAGGGAATCCCTGAGGAGCATAAAAAATATAGTTTCAAGGGTAAGTCAAATCAAATAATGATGCATGTGAATCAGTTTTATACTAATTTTGTTGGTTTACGATGAACTCTTCAATTATTGCTGATATTTTGTGATTGAAGTACTAGTGTTAGTGTAGGTTATTTGATAATAATAAAAAATCAAGTACCTAATACTTACAATGGCTGGATTGAACAGACATGGGCTTTTTACAAAGGTTGGCATTGAATGCAAAAATACAATATGAATAAGTCACCTATAGAAAAACTTCTCATTTTTTATGCTGCATCAGCTAGCTATTCAAAGAAAAATATTAATAAAAAAACTTCATTTAATTACAATTACATGAATACGCGTTTGTATAGAATTATGGACCTTATTTTGCTCAATATAATTTTGAGTTTTGGTAGGATTTTATTTTTCCATCAAGTTTGGCGGACAGTTTCCAATTCAAGTTCATCTATTTGTATTATATATCTTTCCCTCTTATGTACTTTGGAGTGATAGGAACTATTGGTTGATAGTCAAGGACCCAGAGTCTAAGCTAGCTCTAGGTAAGTACCTAGTTATCGCCTGGTCCTCCGACTGGAATAAACTAGTGATAGTAGTTCTGTAGGTTCTGTTGTCTGCAGTTCTTCTCGTGGTTCTGTTTGTTTAAATCTTTTCTAATATAAAAGCCTTCTTTAAAAAGTATTCTACAGAAAACTTGAAAAAATTGTGATCAACAAAATAATTGACAGTATGTATATAACTTAATTGTTAGTTATCTATTATTTAAGATTGTAAATGGAGGAAAACATGTTCTCCCTTCGGGATTTTTTAATGTACCGCCGTCAAAAAGTTAATGGTCGTAGTTTACAAGAAAAGTGATTTTTTAATATATTTTTTTTTTTGTATGCACCCATGTACAAGTACATGGACCTAATGGAAAATAAATAATATTCAGTACATATTATGAATCTACAGAAAGTTTAATGTTATTTGTTTACGAACTATTAAATTTACAATAATGTACAATCTGTTCGTACACATTTAAAAAGAATACTGTCTTTAACCAATTTTTACTGCCATGTACTTAATTAACAACTTCTTGGGGCTGTAACTAATTTACTTAAATTTATCAGTGGAAATCCCCCATACCTATAAATATTGCAAATCATACTTAAAAGACTTCTAACCATATCTCGTGTACCTACCTCTAAGATTAAATTGTTAAGATGTACGAAATCCGCGTGTTCATCGTACCCGAAAGTCTCAAATCCCGATCCATCTCCCAGCAAACTCTTCACGAGCCGTTCAATAATAATAATTTGAACCCGTACGATTTGGGTACTTTGTACGCCAGTTTGGGGGCTCGAACCTGTAGCACCCATACTCTCTGTGGCTACGCGAGCGAAGAGCGAGATAGCCTCGGAGAGTTGACAGGGAATTGCTTTTTCCTGCGGAATAAGGTAAGAGACAACTCCGCCGTGGCTGATATTGGTATAATATAAACTTGAAGAGAATACCTGCTAGGCATTGCACGCACGGTGACCTGGGTTCGATCCCCAGCGGGGCAGGAATTTTTCTGATCTGTACTTGGATGGTCGGGGTCCACTCATACCTCGTGAGGAAAAATGAGTAGTTACCTGTATGGGTAACGACCTGTGGCGGCATTACCAGAGTAAAAAGAAATTAATGTAATAGAATAATTCGAAATGTGAAGGAGGCTCTTAGTAATGCTGCGCTACCCACAAAAATTGTGAAGAGGTTTTGTGCTTCACCACAAATAAAATCATACAATACAATACCTTCTAAGGTATTATCACCAGTAGGGGATTTCCTTTGTTGGTTATTTTTATATGATTAATACAATCTTATTGAAAGAAAAACAATGCAACCATTTCAAATAGCTGGCACTAGCCAGACACGCCCTAAAGTCGGAGATTTAACCAATAACAGCCCACTACAGGACGAGTTAAAGGATAGTCTGGATTATCTTCACTCTAATCCTGTTTTACGATTCGGCCCTCAGGGTCGAACCTAATTGTTTATCAACTTAGGTATTGAAAACTGAACATACAAAAATTTCATCCCTTAACATCACTTTCCTTTGCAAGTCGCTAGCTCTTCGGTCGGCAATTAGCGGACTGGGATCCGAATGTGGACCGCGAAGCTCTTTGTCTGACCCGCGAACAAAATTCGAGGCCCAAAAAAAAATCATTTTTTTTCTCTTTCTTAAAAAAAACTCGGACCTAGATGATCTATCGTTCACCCTTCCAAGTAATATCTACGCTCGAAGTTTCTGAACTTCAGTAATTGCAACTATAAAAAAAATGCATCTTTTACCTCTAAATCACGTGATGTTGTCATTTTCCTGGGTGGGAGGGGGATGGATGGTTTTTATTAATCCGGATCGTGGAGCTTTTTCTCATGTTAATCCGGACCCGAACAGAATTTAACTGCCGACCCCTGCAGAGCTTATAAACCTGTCTTGAGACTTGCACACAGACGAACAGACTTATACAAGACCCACTACGAATGACTGAGCTGTAAACCGGACGTCGAAATTTCAGCTTTTTAATGGCTTTCCTTTTGTAGAAAAGATTTATACATCTTTAGAATTTCTAGATAAATAAAATTGCCATGCTATAAACTTGAATCGCCAAATTCCAGAATACCAGGTTTGTTGACCTAATGAGCCACTGAGGTCATTCGAGCAGTCGGATCTTTTTCACGCCCTTGGCCCTTTCAACTTTGCAGATAGAAATTGATGAAATTATCGACTAAGTAAATTGGTCTTATTACCTTATGAAGTTTACCACATGAATAGCATGATACAAAATCTACAAATGACCAAACTATCAAATTCATCTACTTGAATGATAAATAAACTGCACGACTAGTAACTTTTGTAGTTTAATAACATAAACGTACATACAGGGTATCCAGCAGCCATTGTGGGTAACATGAAATTGAAGGTGCTATATATTTTGTAAAGAGCATTACCTTGCACGATAAAGGTATTACTTAAATACAAGTCAGGAACAAAATGGCAGATTTCATGAATTTTTTTTGGGGGTCGTAGTGGTACAACCCTTTAGAAGCTACGAATACATAATTATGTACATGCCAAATTTCATCGCTTTAACACATATCGTTCTTGAGATATTTTGTTTACACACACATACAAACAGATCATTTTAAAAATTCACTTTTTTTATAATTAGGAGAGCTTAGCCCTCATGTGTCATAACATAAAAAAATTCGAAATGAAGGACCGATCATAACATTTTCTGTACCTCACTGTTTACATGTAAGTAACTAATTGAGAGCAAAAATTAAAACAGTGTATTTTTCATTATATTTTCAAAACTTTCATAGCTACTGGTATTTTTACTGAAGAACAAGTTTTGTACCGATCGATATTCCTTAAAGTTAACGACACTGAACATCCTGTATTTGAAATGAATGAATGTTTATAATTAACTAATCAATAATAACAAACCTTGTAACTATATCATGCTGTCTAATTTATGTACTTACCATACGAAATTATATTGATAACTTATACGATAAGGTACTTACACATATCTCATGTTCATCTCTTTTTTTTCTTTTGCTCTTATATTAAAATTGAATTATATCATGATTCATGATAATTTGCAATAAGTTACTGTTCTTGAATATGAAATATTACTCTTGAGCAATGACCATACTTACTTGCCCTATTATTAATTTACTATTTATTTCTATTAGATACTTCTTACCCCATTTTCATAGCAATTTATTCGAAAACAACTAATGTAGAGATGGTTGTTCTCCAAGCACTCACTTAGTGCGATGAAAGTTCAAAACATGTATACTGGGTTTTCCTAAAGTTTGTGATAGAGAAATATTTTATCATACCTTTTTCATTATCTATTGTACAAAATTTTACCTATTCAAAATATGTAAATTGTATGTTAGATCAGAATTAAAAATGATTTTATTCTATTAGTTTTTTGGTTTACGAGGTATTTGAATTTTTATTTTCTCTCGAAATATAACATAAAAACAAAATGGCGGATATTCTTGTAATCTTTCCGGGTTCGTACTTGTAGCGCCTTGTAGCTACATGAGATATTTTGTTTACACAATTACACACTACCCCACACACACATACGAACAGATTATTTGATAAAAATGACTTTTTTGAGTCTGATTCGTCCAGAAATATTATTTTAGCTAAATTTTGAAAAAAGCGACCGAAAACAATAGTTCCTATATAATAGAAGGTAATAGAAAGTAAAAGGTTTTTTCAATCATCCCTTAATCAGCAAATCATTATTCAAAGTTTTTTTTCTTTTCGAAATTTTTGTATTGTATTTTGTATTGTATATGTCCTATTACCTAATAAAGTGTAAATAAAAAAAAAATGCATAAACGATGATTTCAACGGCACATCAGCAGTAAGATGTGTGACTCACGGGACTATTATTTTATCCTGTACAATTTCTGACTCGTAACATTTTAAACCTAAACGATCTCATCTCTCATAATTACATATTTTAACATACATTTATCTGAATTGACAAGAAATTCGATTTGTATAATTATGATAGGTACTCTTACTCCCATTCCTAACAAGATTCAGGCATGAGGCCAATGACATGCTTCTTCTCGTTGAGGAATGATGCCAAACTTCTAGAATGAAGGCTGATCTCCCCTCAATTGACTTGACTGCAAAAAAACACATAGTTTTAACATTATATTATGTTTATAATCTTCAACACAAATACACGTAAAATTTTACGTTGTAATGATGTATTTTCATAATTTCTAAATCATTCGTGACATCTAGAAGGATTTTTTTTTGCCCGAGCGGCCAGCAATCCAGCATATTATGCCGACAGCGATTTTTTCTTGACGAATCATACCAATACCATATCTACATTAGGTACCTAACTAAATATTTAATATGATGATGTCGCTCAATAAAATACAAAATTCATACCAACATTATAATAGCAAGCCTAAAAGCTGAAATTTTTTTTGTACAAATGTACACTTTTCATATTCTGATGAAATTTTAGTTTTTTAGTGTACACTTTTCATATTATGTTGAAATTTTGGTGTTAATAATGAATTTCACTGCGACTTAAAAGCCAGAATGTCCACTGTCATGTCTCATCTACCAGACTCTTGTGTCATTTCAATACCTACCTCCATCCTGTTTATCTATTTCAGCAAATAGGATGAAAAATTTGATACCGTTGTTTACTGTTTCTGAGATATAAACAATTAGTGACAAAACAATACCTCTAATACTACACAACATTAGGAGGACCTTTGCACGTATATTTCTGTAGGATCCGTAGTAAGTCCAGTGAGCAATTTGGATAACATTAATCAAATTTTATTATACATTTTGAAACGGAACAGTGCGAAACGGAACAGAACAGTCTTAATAAAATGCAATGTTTCTCTCAAAATGTAAACAAACCGAGGAACCGAGTCGGGGACTCGGTTCCTTTTGGTGAAACGGAATGTTCTAGCTTCTGATTGGTTCTCATTCTGCGTCTTTTTGATAATGGAATATTAATTGTGAGCGCCAAATTTTGAATCTGCATTTTAAATTTATTTTTGAAATGAGATGAGCTAAGAACCAATCAGAGAAGACCTACACAAATACAGCTGATTACATAAATTTCACTTCTGTTGATCACTGAAATGACCTTGTTATATTTTCTTTATCTTCAACCAATCAAATGGCCCAATGTTCCGTTCCGTTTCGCTCTGTTCCGTTTCAAAATGTATAATAAAATTTGACTATTGAAAACATTTTTGACAAATATTTGATTCCGGATGTCGTTGCTTTCCTCCGATTTGTCTCCGATTAGTTTCAAGTAGGTGAAATAGATCTTTTATTTACATCCTTTTATTTTGGGTGAATATTATTAATATAAAAATTCAATGGTCTCAAAATAAAGTAGGTACGTGTGGATGTGGTGACTTCAAACTACAAGCTTGTCTGGCCGCTTGACCTTTACTAAATGAAGGGAGCCTAAGGTTTTATTGTCTCATTCTTACCGGATAATTGTCACAACTGCTGCAAGCTGCAAACATGTTGACATATGTGTGAACTTTGGCATACAATGTGAACTAATGGTAAAAAAATGTGTACCGTCCTACAATGATGTGTGAATTATTGTGTTCTATCTGATACCGCTTTGTTGGGACCATCTGTCTGAAAAGTTGTGAGCTAAAATAAGAAGAAAGTTCATCCAGCTTCATTCTGTAGCTAAGAGGATAGCGCTATGAATTCCAAGCATAGTTGTGGTTCGAGTTGTTTTCATATCAGAATTTTCAGAGACATTAACATGAAGAAAAGAGCGAACGCCACTCTCTGATTAACCATATTCATGCTCTCGGTATCTCCTCCATTTTCGGAGTACATAGAAACTAAAAATTGTACAACAGGAGAGAATTTCTCAAATGGGCTATAAAGTGCCGAAATAAACCTTAAAGAGTAGACATTATGTCTGTTCCGATAGCTCAGGAGTAAAGGCGGCACTCTGTAAATCCAGAGGTCGCGGGTTTGAAACCCAGCCGGGACATGACAAGTTATCCTCCCACTTGGGATTTTTACCACATAATAATACTTCTTGGACTTACAGCTTAAAATAATGGGACTTATAGTCCTAATCGGGCAGTATAAAGAAGGCGATATAATTATGTATTCTTTTTCCGCGCACCGGCCATCTAGAATGATGGCCAATACCTCGTTCCAGAAACACTCCCCACTCTCAAAATCCCTGAATCTCCGTTTCAACCGTCACACAACGCACTCTGATTGGTTATTGCGTTCAAATTAACCAATCACAGTGCGTTTTTTGACAGTTGAAAGGGAGATTACGAGAGTGAAGAGAGTTTCTGGAACGAGCTATAATAATGTATACTTCGGGGGAACTTGTCTCAAGGCGCGAGTCCCTCGCGAAATAAGACGCGTTTTGTTTTCTGATACCATGAGAGTAAGTTGTCTTTCATTACTCACCAAGTTCCCAACATTTTAGATCGCGCCTTTGATTACCTACCTGAACCTACAAACAGTCACCAACCAATGCTAGTCAAATATTGAATCTCATGATCTCTCTGACGTGTCCAGAAGTGTGCTTGAAATTTACTAGTGAAAATAACCCATCCATATGAGCTCATTACAACGCAAATGAATCACAAATGAAAGAAAAAAACACTGCCAATTATGGACACAGTACTTCCTCGTGATTGTTTCACATTGTGTACACGTGCGAATTTTGAGTTTTTATACTAAATTACTTGTATCTCCAAAACGGCTGAACCGATTTTCTTTAAATTTATTTATATGGTAGAAAACCGTTTTTTCTACATTCTAGATTCTACAAAAATTTCTGTATCGGCAAGGTTCTTATTTTTTGACTTTAGGTTTTGAAAGTATTTAATTTTCAAGACTTTTCCATCGTCCTGTTATTATCACTGGAATGAGAGAATTAGCGGTGAGAATATTTTCGCTTGGAAAGACCAGGCTGTCTGACATTCACCGTCTCAAAGTTATGACATTGAGAGCTCTCTCAATCTCATACATTACTTGGGCTTTTATATAAAGAGCATAAAAAGTTGGTTTTTTCTCAAAGATAAAAATATCAAGCGATGTTATTTGTATCCTAATACTTTCTTTTTATTGTTGATCTTTTGCCATTGAAGCTATTACATGGCCTCTTTCAAAATTGTACGAGTGTTCCTTATTATTTTGGGTTTCCCAAAAACACTAAAAAACACAATGAAAGAGGACAAATTTAATATACTTACATGCTATGGTTTTAATAGCATTCATAATGCACATTTGTTTTGAAATCATTCCTCGCAAGACGAGTGTTTTGATGTATGAGTTTAATGAACAATTGGTATTGTAAGTTTCCTTTTTTAAAGGACATTGCATTGTGTTTCCTTATCGCTTTCACGGATATACCACGATAGTATTATTACTACTATGTTATTAATGTTATTACATTGCATAAGCAGGATTATAGCATTGAGTAATACTTACCGTTCTCATTTGTCCATCACGTACCAATATACCGTAAAGCTGTCTTCTGTTGTATGCCATCGCACAGAAGTAATGTACAGTCGCATTGACGGTAGGTAAATAATGTAAATATACACTGTTATAAAACTCCGCGTTAGGCTAACTAACGAATGAGAAGCGACGCGACCAATTCCTTCGGAAACTTGTTTAAGAGGGTTTGAGTGTAAACATTCTGAAAGTCCTGACTAGAATGAGGGGGAAGGGGTAGTTAAGGGGGTAAAAAAACTGAGAAAAGATCCCGACTTTAATTTCTTTTGCTTATATCTCGAGAACGATACATTTTTGTGACATTATTGTTGTAGAAAAATTAAAGCTAATAAATTTCTAATTTTTTGTTGTTGATATTATAGAAAGATTAAATTTATTTTGAGATTTACGCTGCTTTTAAAGTATTTTTTATTTTATTTTAAATTACTCCTTGTTCCACCCCTGAAGGTTACAACATTGCAATTGCAGTTTTAAAGTTATTTTGAATGATTTCGACGTTTTAGTTTCTTTTTTTGGAGCTTATGCCTATATTCCATATGTAGACTCTAAAGAGTTTGGAATTTTGAACCCAAATTTTAAATAATTTTATTAACTCTAATTTTACTTCATATATTATTATCATTATACCTACAGTCACATACTTAATTTTTTTTTACAAAAATGTATCTTTCAAGTTCCCTGTGGAAGGATAGATGAAGGTGTTGAACCCCTTGGACGACCAGGAGCAATGTTCTAGCATCATGTCCTGTGTAATGTACAGACATTGCTGATGTGGTTTGTGTTGCTTTACTTTACATTTTATGCTCAAATATGCTCTTAAAACTGAAAATCTCTCTTGAAGTTTGAGATTGAAAAGTCGAAATTTTAAGAAATTCTTGAACGGACTATCGAAATTTATATTTTGATGTAAATTTGTTGCTCCCAGAAATATCAAGAAAATGTGTGTGGATCTGAAGAACTTTGATTAAACTTACGAATCAAAGTTATCCACATCTTCCTTAGAGAGTAGAGTCCGTAAGAGTCATTTTTTTTAAAAGGTAAGTGTAAGGAACCGCTTTCGCATTACTTCAGGGCACTTTACCTTTACATCCATGCCGTTCCGGAAACGGAAAATTTCGGTCCGAAATTTCCGCTCCGGCCGGGATTTGAACTAGCAACCTTCGGTTCAGTAACCAATGCTCTTAACCACTGAGCCACGGAGGTCGGCAAGTAAGAGTCATTGTGTTGATATTTCATATCACTTACCGCTGTGTCTCCTATCCATGCCGTGATCGTGTCTGCCTACTATAATGTGTTGAATCACAATAGAAAGTGTGTTCCGCGTTGTATAATTATGTATAATTGTATATGTACGGGTGCCTGTGTAATTATTTATTCTATGATTCTGTGATTAATGTAATAGTTCGTTAATAGTATGAGCAATGAAATCAAGATAACTCATTGATCTCTTTAGGAAAGCGAGTCTTTGCTTGCAGTCTTTTTGCATTTTTAGCAATGCATGAGTATGTAAGATTGTAAGTAGGTACTACTGCTGGGATCGGAAACACGGAAGAAAATAGTGTCACTCCCCTCTACAACTCTGCGTATACTATAGATCTCTGGTATATTAAAGGGACTTTTCAGTCTTACCTCGGCAGTATAAACAAGGTAAAAACAAGGTATATTATAAAAATAAATGTATATCATACCGGAGTAGGCATATTATTCTGTTGCTTTTCAAAATGAAACTTTCAAATTCACTTCTTGATATTTCTGGGAGCAAGGTTATGCCACTTGGAAGTTTGCCCATTAGCTGTTCTTTCTTAGTTCCTAGAGTTGGATAAATATTATCCTCTCTGATATTTGTTTTAAAAGTTCATGTATGTTTAAGGTTTCACTGCCGAAATCTCCATTGAACAAATAAAAACGCACGTAAATCGCTATCTGTTATCTTCCTAAATGATCAGAGCCTCAATTTCGGCTTTTGTTAGGTGAACTTTGAAAAGCCCATTTGAAAAGTCCGCGCCCGGTGAGTTTCCTGTATTAGATACCTACCGAAATTTTGATAGCGAATTCCGGAATATCCGGAAACCGATTATTCTTACGCCAATATTAAAAAAAACCATCCAATCCACTTTTAAAATTTCGGTATTTAAAACAGAAAAGCAATAAGGTGGAAGCTTTCAGGGTTCACCTATTATAACCTAGATTTTTCGCCGCTCGTCGGGGTTTGATGGTTTCACAAAAGGGCAGTCGGAGTACTCCAAGATCGGAGTTTCGATCATTGCAAACCATCAGATTGCGTACTGGGGATAGTTGAAATGCGGCTTTTGAGAACGGTTATTATTCGTCGTCCTTTTTTCTTTCAAGAAATGATTTATTTTTTATTTAATTTTTTTTTAAGGTAGCTGTTCCCCGGAACCGCTTACTTCAGGGCACTTTACCTTTACATCCATGCAATTCCGGTAACAGAAAAACTCGTTTAGAATTTTCTGCTCCGGCCGGGATTCGAACTCGCAATCTCCCGGTCAGCTGAGCCACAGAGGTTGGTTGCGATGGAACGAGAACTAGGCGCCAAATTCTCTGCGATGACAAAGTGCTTGCGTTAGTGTTTGTGCTGGTCATCTTAACAGTTCTTATTACCTACTGGGCGACATCCCCATGTGTGGTCAGCCTCTCTGATGCTTACGGCATCTCAATCACCTCTATCGCAATTTTTATTTTAGTTTCTATTGATCTCATTATTGTATCATTTTCTTAAGATCGTCATTCATCGCCATGAAATAATCTTTCTTCATCATTATCGTCGTAATCATGGATTTTTTCTTCTTATGCTATGATGAACATCATCACCTCCAAACATCAATAAACACTATCATCTACATGAAGCCTATCTTCATAATGAAGCTTGAAGCTTCATCGAGTCCTGCCTTCATATTCTTTCAGTGACCACTGACCAGTGGGAATCCAACAGATGAATAACAGACAGGAGATCTCTGTGAAGTGCACTCACTCACTCACTTACTCACTTACGTCCAGATGTTTTGATTCTCTTATTGGCTGGCTGAGGTTTAAATAATTAAGGAATACTCAGCAATAAATCAGACATAATCAATGGTCAACGACAGGGGTTACATGAATATACGTAATATTTAACCACGATATTGCACTAGAATATTTTAAGTGTATGTATTAGACATTCATCAATACCCTGTCTTTATTGACTATTTTACTACAACTTTTTAAGATAACTCGCAAACGCATTCTCCTCGATTTACATTTCTCTTTCAGGTGGCATAATTATACTACGAGTTTGCAGGTGTAGATATAGGAATATGTACACTGTACAGTAATAATAATGCGGTTTTGTCTATGAACTTTTGATCGTGATCATTTGTGTATGTGTGGATGCATTTTATGCACATTATTATGTACTATGATTGGCCATCATTTGGAATGCCTCGGTATACTATTTGCTACATGTACCTACGTGTTCTTTAGTTCCAATAATATAGATACAGAGTAGCCCAAGGCTTGTAACCACACAGTTACCAGACTTTAAATCGAATCCTCGACTGAAGATGCTGCTGAAGGTAGCTTCCTAATAGATAAACGTGATCCGAAAAAAAACCATTTCTCTCGTATTCATAGATGTATGGTATGTAAATTAATAAGATTCAAGACGTAACTTAGCCATCGTGAAGTGAGATGCGTGATTATGTCATTTCTTTATTAGCTTGTTGGTCGTTTGCTCACACAAACATTCCTGTCTAAAAAGAATACGTAAAACTAATCTCTGGTGACTTTTAAAGAATATCAAGGTTTAGACACCAAACCTTTTTGAACTTTGTTATGCTCCAGGTGTGTTCATTTAAATAAGCAAGTTTCAATTGTAATTTGCACGCAAATAAGGATGTATCAAGTTGGCTATAAGATATTAACATCTGTATTAATGAACATAGATTTCTGTCTGAGCAGTATCTCGAACAATGTATTGGGTCATAATATTAAAGGAAATCATGCTTGAGACATTGCTCACACGACGTTTTCTGTTCATAAATACGGCTGTAAATGTCCCCTATTTCATATTGCCATAGACTTACTGGTGCTGCAGTGGCTTCTCGTCGGGCTAGGGCTAATCTATCAGTAAGAAATAACATGAGATCATCACATAACCCAAGGGTTCAAACAATTTGTCCCCTTGATATTCTTCCTATGAATGAAACGTGAAGTACGATCACCGACAGAGTAACTCATTGATCAATCTATAAGGGTTGGGTGGAAGAGATTGCCCCAGGCAATAAGCCCGCCCTTTAGGTAGGAAATTATTGTTATTTTCTTTTTTACTTATTTATTTTGTCATTTGTTTTTTTTTTTTTTTCGTCTTCTTCTTTTCTTAATTTTATACTGTTACCTGTACTTTGTCCTCCTAATAAAGCTTAAAAAAAATCTATATCCATATTACCTATGTCTTTGTTTAAATGTTTTAGTTATCCATAAACGATTTTTCTTCTTCTTTTTTCGATAAAAAATAAGCTGAAACAAAAATCAAAAACAAGAGGATGTATGTAGTGTATAAAGCTTGGTTAAGTTCCTCTGTAAATCCATGGCACCGGAACGATTGTAAAAATTCCATTGCCAATAGAAGCTTATATGTATGTGTTTAAGTCTAAGATTTGCTAATACTCTAATCTAATCGATTCATGCAATTTTATGTCCTCACAACTATTTCACTTTCTTTACCGTAATTTGCAAGCATTCAATGCGAGGCAAAACTAAGGTCACGAAGTCTGATGGAAAAATAAACTGGAGTGAACATCACACGACTTTCTATTACAATTGAGGAAGTTCTATCAGAAATTAACACAATCTCAGGTTAAATTTTCAAAAATCTCAAAAAATTATATTAAAAGTACTTGCCTACGAATATTTTATAAAACTGACTTATTGATTCACTAATCATCGCTGTTTTCTCTGGAACAGTAACAGTTCTGATTATGAAGTTTTGTGTTGCACTGAAAGTTTTAGTGAGAACGTACTTCTGTTTTTTTTTTTAATTTCTTTTATTTTAGGTTCTATGCAACAGCTACACCTGTCTTGCACTACAGCATAAGTTAAACTTTACGTACAATAAGCCTTCTTGACATAAACTTGACACAAATTTGTCTTATAATAGTAGTTTACATAATAATTCGTATGTTAAATAACAAGAGCGGTAATTCAGATGGCTAGGTATTATTTGTTAGTGTTTATGATGTTCATAAGTATACATAACACTTATGTATTACGTATCACTATTACCTATGTCACATTGTCACTTATCACTCTTATCCGTTCAACCTACTCAGAATAGTCATACCGTCGCGATCAATCCGATGAGTTAGTGGTGGAATAATAAGGTGGGGGGTCCTTGACGTGTGACCACTGTCTGTTCCTAGTTTCCCAGTTATAGGGTGCCAAATCGTGCCTACTAAATAATAATATAGAATATGAGATATAGCACACGCTCTACCAGTGGCGCATTCTGGCATTACTTTTATCATACCGAAAAATTCCAGAGCATTTTTCTATTGAATTTGAAGTAGGTTATTTAAATTCTATCTAATAAATACCCCTCTTTAAGGAGGCCCTTGCTCATTGATTTGAGTGAAATTGGTGTTAACTCTCTCGTACTATGAAGCACATTTGAGTATCACCCTCTAGCTCCATAGTCCATACCTCAGTGAAACTCACTCAAAGTAGAAGAGGACTCTTCTCTTGACGTAGCCGTTCATGCCTCTCATATTTTGTCAGAACAAAAGATGTCTTCATATGAAACATCATCAGCATTGGTAAACTCTTGAAGAAGCCAAGTCCAGTAGTTGTGGAGATAACATTTTTATTATTAGACTATTGCTTGTATGAATACTATTACCTAGTATACACTGCAAAAAACACTATTTATGGGCATGCATTTTTGAAGTCGTGTAAAAATGTGCATATAATTTATATATACCTTTAGAAGTAATGAACTTTTTGAAACTGGAGATATACACGTGCATGTACCTATGTATATGTAAATTATATATAAAAATAAATCTGAAAATAATAAACTATCCGCGAGACCATCTCGTACTAGAAGAAAAGATTACTTTAAATGATTCTGTAAACATGCATAGTTGTTAACTCTAACTTATCACAGGACTCATATGAACATAATATGTAATTATACAGTTGATGATAATATGAAGATCCTCTGAGAGATAAGGATGTCCCATAGTTTATAACTATGAAAGATCATGCATGTTGAAGCAATATTGATTGATAGATACTATGGGACATCCCATGAAGACAAATAATTATGTATATGTATATTGTATATCTATACTATGATTTACACTTATATTAATGACATAAATTTTTGCTTCCGGGGTTATGTGGCAGAGAATGCCTAGAAGGCATTTACCCTGGAACCGGACACACACGCTTTCATTTATTCCATTCTACGCCATATTCTGACGTACCGTTCTCGAAATATCAGCCAGGAATACCAGGATGTTCGAAATATTAGCCAGATAATAATATGCAAATTGCTGTATTTTCAATATTCTTTTAGATTTGAAATTTACAGGGATGATGGTTGTGCGTGAGTGTGATTCCTATGGGTGTGATGCATGTGTTTGTGTGTGTGTGTGTGTGTTTGTGCGTGTGATGGCTTGTCGAAGCGGGTGCAGCCCGCTAGTAAAATATATAAAAAATTACAACACAATTTCATTTTTTCAATAAGATCTGATTAATTCTGTCCTGAGTCTTAAATTTACGGGTTTTACTGTATCAACAGCCAAACCCGTAATCTAGAGCTTAGAGCCCTAAGTCGTGGTTGGGCTTGTTTCTACATTAAACACAGAGTAAGAAATGGCATACTTGCGGTAAAGGAAAACCGCAGATTCTAACAGGACAGTTTATTATAATATCGGCCAACTGACCTCTGGGTTCCAATTAGTCACTATGTGGGAATGTTAATGCGAGGGCAATTTCTTCACCGGTCATCTGATCCGAAAGCGAAGGGTTCCGGCTCAAGGTGAACTGAAAGAAAGTTTCAAATGATGAAAACATAGGGTTACTACAATGAGAGATACGTATCCATAGTTGTATACAGGTTGTCGTTGTCAATAAAGTCCCATAAAGTTTGTTTTTAATTGTTGAATACTATTTTTCCTACATTTTTAGATTTCACACTTTTCACACTTAATTTTTTCACTTTTTTGTGGATAGATTTACTTAAATATCAGAGCTAAGTCATAATTCATTTAAAAAAAATTACAAATGGCCTATGTAAAACGCTAATACGCATATACATTCAAAATTTCATCAAAATCAGGTGCACCGTTCAGGAGATATAAACGTTTAAGTAAAAAGTTAGTGGTCAGGCGCATGGTCTCTCACCCAGAACCGCGAGTGCAAAGTTGATGAATTTTCATCGAAATCCGTTCAGTAGTTTACGAGATTTGCGCCTTACAAGGAATATATTTAATAGACCGACCGAGAGACACAAAACCAAATTTTGTCAGGAGGTTATGAAACGTTTAGAATTATAAAAAAATCGGAGCAAAAAAATATTTTTTGTTTTACAAAAACTAACACAATACTTCCGATTTCTATACATATAATGTATTAGAAATTTTCGGAAGTAAAAGCAATCACTGGACAAGGCAAGAGTCCATTAAACATTGGATCTGCTTATTGGTCCATTTAGCTTCCACCACCCGAAAATAGGTAATTGGTCATCATTATTTTCGCTTATAACATGAGAATTGTCTAACAAAGCTTGACATTAGATATTATTTAACCGTTGTCGACCTTGCTTGAACACTCACTTGGGTATTTATATACGAGTACAGTCATATTGTAGATCCTATATACAAATTTATAATGTATCAGATCAGATATCTCCCCCGCTAGCTCACTCTAAGAGTGATTTCATGTCTATTTTTATGCCTAAGCATTTGCTACCAGGCACCGAAGTAATAGGTATGTTGGTATCTTTATTTCAGGTATATGTAGTAAATTATAATAATTATGATCATAGAGTATCAAGGGCAGACTTAATCTTACGAGTTGACTGCGTACAAAATATTTTTCTACATAATAATATATAAAAAGAAAGCAACATTCTACCAAGTCTTATAAAATATTTTCTTTTAACTACAGGACCATACATTTTTTTTATTTATTATTTTTATTTTAGAGTGCAATACAAAACAGATGTATGTCAATTACAATGAAACTTGACAGACACCCAATCACATTATAATACACTTATACTCGTACTTTCTCAATGTGTATCGTACAATTTGTACAATACATATAAAATAGGTACAAATGTATAATGTATATACTACCAAAAGAAATTTTACACCAAACCATGAAGAAGTCTTTTCTGACAAGAAAAATATATTTATTAGTATTAATTAGTTTTATACTAATTTTAAAACTAATGAACCGTTTCAGAATATCAAGGATTGGACCATTCTTCGAACGGAATTGATCCCCCATTCCACCGTCTGTATGCATATTTATGACTATCAATATTACTATTAGTCAGTCTGTTGTTATTATTATTAATCTACCCACCAAGAACATAATAAATAAACCAATCCTCTATTTTACTCTCCACGTACCAATTGGTAAATCGAGCAGAGTCCATCTGGTCACCAGGCAGTCTACTCGGGATCAAAGTTATGAAATTTGAGAACTTGGCACACTTTTAAACTTTGTCGTCTCCTCTCGAAAGGAACTCTTCCAGCTGTTCTCAAACCTTTTGAACCATGAAATAAACATATACCTTACATGTTTGTGTCAAGAAGTGACGGCCTCATAAAGTGAAGGGATAGTTTTCTACATAATAATATATATAAAGAGAAAGCAACATTGTGCCAGTAAGGTGGGAATTCACATCCACACAATAGCAGAATATTTTCATAGCCGATTAGTTAGAATTCCAGGTATTTGGAATTTCCACTGGTCAGTTTCATGATATGGATCTATGAAGTATTCCATCCGATCTCTCTCCCTTTCGTGGTAAGTGAAAAAAACGCACTTTTTGAAAACCCACCCCAACTTTACAAAGGTTTTAAGGCCAACACATTTTTTGGGTGATTTTTTTTGTAAAGTTCAGAAAACAAAGGGACAAAATTGCGCTCCTTACCACGAAAACAGAGAGCGAAGGAATGAAATACTTCAGAGATATACTCCTATTCAAAATGACCGTTTCTACCTACCACTAAACATATCACACGACTTTCTATTACATTTTATATAAGTCATGCTTTTATATTTATTTTCATGACCAAAGAAATACCATTTTTGTTGTTTATAAAACAATTTAATTTAAAAACTATAGTTTAACATCCTATTTTTTAAAAAAAAAACGTAGCCAGATTTTTTTATCTTTAAGATAGGTCCACATTTTATGAACCGCTTTTACACAGAAATGTAAACTACACCTTTTTACATCAATGAGTAATCATCTACTTAAAAAAAGTCATAAAAAAGTTATCTTGCTTATAAATCTGTATCGCGACTTGCAATCTGTTGTAATTGAGACAGATACCAGTCTAACCTGAACTTGGTTTGAAATGTCCAAATTATGATTGACATTACCAATCGAGGAGTCTCGCTATGGACTATGGACCAATGAAACTAGGCAGATATGTGATCATCTACATAGTAGATACTATGTATTTCAAAATACTCATCTACTTGTATGTTGAATGAAGAAGAAATTTGTGGAGTTCAGTTTAATAAAGATTTATTTACATTTTTTCTTGGTGGAGGGTAGGACCTCTATGTATCGTAGGTACTAACTCGTCTACTTGCACATTGGATCAATGTATCACATAATGCACTATTGTAAAGCCCTCTTCTCGCTACCACCTTTCGCGGTGGTGTGTTTCTCAAGAAGATCTGTGACAAGTCTTGTTTTCAAAAGGCCATATAAATTTAAGACTAAGGGTTGGGTGGAAGAGATTGCCATAGGCAATAACCCCGCTCTTTAGTTCGGACATCTGTATGTATTTTATCTATGTTTTTTATTTTTTCTTTTCTTGTTTATGTTGTTCTAAATTTTGTTTTTTTAATTTGTATAATCACTTGTTTGTACATAATGCCCTATTAATAAAGAGTTACATAATAATAATAAGACTATAGATAGATTTCCTGGTATTGTACGGCAAGTGACCGAAGATTATTTTAATATTTTGCTATCTCCTACCAATTTTTCCGAACAATGCGGTCGCACAAATAGAGATTATTTTTCCCGAGTCTCTATACTTAAGTCTTTTGTCAACTGTCTTGGCTTTGAAATTACCTACGCACTGTCCAGATAGCAATTCATGTAAAGTGTGACCGGTACCGTTACCTAGTTATCATATATTTATATTTTATATTCCCTGGACATTGATGTACAATCTGTACATGAAACTTGAAATGCTATTCATGGAGTAGAAATCTTACTATTGTAAATCTCATACCTTACTATTGTAAATCCAACCAACCCTCACGTAATCTCTTAGTTGGCGCCCCTTATCTTATCACTGGACATACTATGACCATGACTGAGCATGATCTATAAAAAACATAGATATTCTATTTAAGACTCGGTATATCATGTTGGTATGGTCAGAGGTCAAAGTAGTCCTGGTCGCCTCTAGGGTTAAATCTCAACTGTAGTTTCGTCCAAGAGCTGTCATTGTATGATCTAGTATTCTAGTTCTACTATCTTTTTCTATTCATGAGATAAAAATGTGAACTTCTGACATCGCTCTATGCAGAAAGAAGTGTGAATGTATTACGAGAACAAACTTTGATTTGATACAAATGATCATACAAGTTTAGAACTTGATTAAATTTTGTCGCGGGAAAGGATTGACTCTATGGATATTTGGATGTTATGGTGCTTCTAAGTCAAGAGATATTGTGTTTTTGACTGGAACATGAATGATGATTATCAAATTCCTGAAATTATCTCACTGGAGAAAGCACAAATTTTTCATCGTCACCAATGACAGTTTCATTGTGGTCGAGCTCTATCCATGAGATCCGTTTTTCAAAAGTTAATCTTTTAATTAGCCAGCGTCGATGGCATGCATGTTGAATACACCGGTTCCCTTCAGAACACCGAAGTTAAGCGACATCCAGCGAGGTTAAGACTTGGATGGGTGACCATTCAAATTCTAATTCTCGTGACGCTGGCTTTTCCCGGCCCCACTCAGGCTGGGTGAAGTCAATGTGAGTAGCAGGTTTGTGAGTTTCCTGCGAATGGAGGGTAAAACCCCCGTCGTGATATGACCATGGCAGTTGAAAGCGACGTTAAACCCCCCAAAAAAAAAAAAAAAAAAAAATCTTTTAATTGAGCTTTTCCAAAAATAGTGGAATATTTAGCGAAGTACAAGTCCGATTGAGCTGAAGTTCCTAATGACAGTGTATAAGGGTTTTTAATATTTTCAATATGTACATCCTTTTAAAGTTGAGTTTTTTTACAATTTTTTTTAAGGAGATGTGGTAAAATCTGTTTACGAACACTAGATTTTACCCTATTGATGTGAGTACTAAGATGCGGACACCGGTGCATCATTCCCACTAAAAGCCACCTATCCACCTAAGTATCTGATTCCGGAACCGTACACTTACGAGTAGTTCAACCTTTCGTGTCTTATCATAGAGAAGCTTAAAGGTATTTGATATTTGAAAAGCAATGTATAAAGGAACTACCAGTACATCACCATCAAATATTAATTTCACCAAACACGGCCATGCCTCGGTGAACGCACCGCAGGCCTTGCTGCAATGCAGATAGTGGTCTATACAGGGTGGACCAAAAAAACGTTTACACCCGTTAATGGTAGATTACTGACGACATTTCTAGCCCAGATCTGCAATCCGTTTTTTCGGATTCGCCTTTATAACTGCACAAAGTGATTTTTTGCAACTTTCTGAAAAAGTCCGACTTTGGCTTATTCTTCAGGTCAGTACTTTTTTCCTGTTTAAGATGAGTTGATTCTGAACAATTCTGCAGAAAGCCAACAAAATTTCGATGTTTCTAGTTACGCTACTTTGTTTTTTACGGTTTGGTTTGGCATCTTTTTTGACACCTGAATAGAAAAAAAATTCTCATGTAAGTTTTTTAAACTTTGAAACACTCAAGATTTGCCCGAGCAAATTTTGGCACAGACATGGGCAAGTTTGATAAAAGTTGGCGGCCAACCCAAGGATGCTAAAAAATAATTTTACGATTTTTTATCACGTGATCTTCTGGGAAAACAAAGCAGGTAAGACTCAAAAAATGATGTTCAAAATCTTAAAAGTGTTGACCGTGTAGGGTCGTCTTGTAATCAAAGAGTAATTAGCTATTTATGTCTGATAATTATTTTCCTTGGAATTAAAAGGCCAGTCAAATGAATGATTGTTTGTTTCTCGATGATAGTTTTCAAGCATATTTTTCTGCATTCTATGAAATATTATCTTTAAACTTCTTGAGTTTTTTTAGTACAAGTTACATAATTAATATTATTCGGATGCTGAAATGGCAGATATGCATTTAGCATATGGAGCTGCCAACAGGAACATTTGGGATCACGTGAAAAACATAGTTTATGAAATACCAGTGAAGACGCAAGAGTAGCAGAATCTGGTAACAAGAATGCTGTTGGCATTCGATGACCTGACAGAAAAACCTGGAATCTTCCGGAACATTCGACGGAACATGATGAAGAGGTTCAACCTTTGCATCCAGGAAGGTGGACGCCACTTCCAACAGTTCCTCTGAGGGAATTGAGAAGGGGGAGAGAGAGAGAGAGAGAGAGAGAGAGAGAGAGAGAGAGAGGGGGGCAAGAAGGTAGAAGGTAGAGGGGCAGTTCTGAGTTAGAAATAAGGTACTAAAGTCACCATTGGTTTTAAAAAATTGTGTGAGGAGAATCCATAGAGTGTACTATGGCTAAATAAAAAATGGCAACAGTCTTTTTTATTTTGTAGTCATGAATTTTTTGCTGGCTCTGGCGTTCAGACCGGGGTGGGATCTTCCGCATGGCAAGTGACCAGCTTACCACTGAGCTAATCGTGCGCTTCTAATCGTTTCTCATTGAACATAATAACACAAAATGTTTTTTTTTAAATACCTTTTTGTTTATATCAAAATAGTATAAAACATAATAAAGACTGCAAAAGTTTATTAATTTTACAAAATATTATCTTGTTTTTTTTCAAGATTTCTATTAAGAGCTGGCAATTGGTAAATATTTGTTATTTAATTAGTATTGTTTATGATAGAAGAACCTACCTACATATTTACCTGGCTTCATTTCATAAACTCTATTTTCGTTTGGAAAATTCGCTAATTTTTTTTCTCTCGTAGGGAAGCATGAGAAAAACCATCCTTACATTATCAAGGCAGTCTCTCAGGGGCTTACATGAATAATAATTATGGGTATTGTGATAACAATAGTATCTGATATAACTCAATTTACAGATGGTATTACCCCCAAAAAAACCATAAGTTGTTGGTGTTACAACAGGTCAGATACAGGTATGAATAAAATATTCCATGAGATTTTTTTAATAATTAAAATAATATTGACCGCCGAGAGTTGAACCTCGGTCATGCGACTAACACTCTTAGCACTACCACATCTAGCTAACACCACTGACAATCTGAAAAGCACGAAAATAATCATTTGAATTTTCCTAAACTGGCTGATGAAGGCATGTGAGACCGCGGTATTCAAAAAAAGCAATGTAAACAATTTTTGTAAACAATACAAGACGCCCTTACACAGTCTACAGCTAGAGGATTTTTGAAGAGTTTTTGGCAAACATCTAATAATTTTTCCCAGAAGATCACGTGATAAAAAATCGTAAAATTATTTTTTAGCATCCTCGGGGCGGCCGCCAACTTTTATCAAACTTGCCCGTGTCTGTGCCAAAATTTGTTCGGACAAATGTCGAGTGTTTTATTTAGTAAAAAAGTTTTTTCGTGTGTTTTTTTCTGTTCAGGTGTAAAAAAATATGACAAACCAAACCGTAGAAAACAAAGTAGTGTAACTAGAAACATCGAAATTTTGTTGGCTTTCTGCAGAATTGTTCAGAATCAACTCATCTTAAACAGGAAAAAACTACTGACCTGAAGAATAAGCCAAAGTCGGACTTTTTCAGAAAGTAGCAAAAAATCACTTTGTGCAGTTATAAAGGCGAATCGGAAAAAAAGGATTGCAGATCCGGCCTGGAAATGTCGTCAGTAATCTACCATTAACGGGTGTAAACGTTTTTTTTGGTCCACCCTGTAGAAACAGAAGATTAGATTGTCCAAGTCCTAAGATGTGCTGCGTTCCATAGAGCACATTGCATACTTATACAATAATGCAGGCGTATTTCGTTCAGTATTTTACTGTGCATTTTTTGTACATTTATTTTATGCATTAGTTAAGCGACATCCAGCGTGGTTAAGACTTGGATGGGTGACCATTCAAATTCTAATTCTCGTGACGCTGGCTAATCCCGGCACCACTCAGGCTGGGTGAGGTCAATGTGAGTAGCAGGTTTATGAGTTTCCTGCGAATGGAGGGTAAAACCCCCGTCGTGATATGACCATGGCAGTTGAAAGCGACGTTAAACCCCACTAAAAAAAAAAAAAAAAAAAAAAAATTATGCATTATTTTTATACAGTGTGGGGCAAAAGTCTGGAAACCCCTGAATAACTTTCGAATGGCTTCTTCGGTAAAATTAAAATTTTGTAAGGTAAACCGGTCTAATAAGACCTTCTTTTAGAGTGGGGCCGATTTTTGTTACCGGCCCCCATGCGGGGCCAGGGGAGCCAACTTCCTTTTTTTAAATACGAACCCCTACCTTGCGATACATTTTTGGAAAGGTCTTTAAATAAAAAATACATTGGTGCAAATTTTATTTTTTTTAATATTAACTGTTTGCAAATGGCGTCTAACTTTGTGTATGCAGTAAAGTCTGGAAACCCCTGAGTATCTTTTGAAAGGACTTCCTCAGTAACTTTAAAATTGTACACGGTAAGTCAGGGTAATAAGACCTTTCCAAAAATGTAACCCAAGGTGGGGTTTCGTATTTAAAAAAATGAAGTTGGCTCCCCTGGCCCCGACATGGGGGCCGGTAACAAAAATCGGCCCCACTCTAAAAGAAGGTCTTATTAGCCCGGTTTACCTTACAAAATTTTAATTTTACCGGGAAAGCCTTTTCGAAAGATATACAGGGGTTTCCAGACCCTACTACATACACAAAGTTGGACGCCATATGCAAACAGTTAATATTAAAAAATAAAATTTGCACCAATGTATTTCTTATTTAAAGACCTTTTCAAAAATGTATCCCAAGGTGGGGGTTCTGATTTTAAAAAAAAATGAAGTTGGCCCCCCTGGCCTCGACATGGAGACCGGTAACAAAAATCGACCCCACTCTAAAAGAAGGCCTTATTAGCCCGGTTCACTGTACAAAATTTTAACTTTACCGAAGAAGCCATTCGAAAGTTATTCGGGGGTTTCCAGACTTTTGCCCCACCCTGTATACATACTTTTATTATTAATTTGGAAATAATACAAAAAAATTCTACAAAATATTATCTATGAGTTCCCTAGGACATTATCTAAATAATACAGAGAGAGCACAATAGCCCTGCACTACTGACAATATAGAAATATTGACCATTGACCATCTAATGCAATATGTGTAATTGTGTATTTGTGTAATTTGAACAGTGCCGGTGAAAATAAAACTGGATCATTTTTGAAAATCACGGAATTTGAACATAAAATTCAAATTCTTTTCTTACTGTATAGTAGTAAAACTCTATCATGTGTTGCCATTGGGATTTAATTAAGGACCCTTTTTCTGAAGAAAAGCAAAAATAAATAATGGCATTGTATTGTTTCTAACCCTAGTACTCTACACCTGAAGAATGGGACGACACCTGATTCCGTCCCGCAAATTTTTTCTCTCAGGTAGTCGATACTTAATTCCGTCCCGAACCTCTCAGATCAATCACTGAATTCCGTCCCGTCACTTATCTTATGCACCTATGTACTATGTACATAAGTACCTGATATTATGTATTAATATGAACATGAAACTTGCATTTACCTAACCCTACTCTATTCTTGAGGCATGGCCTTCTATGTATCTTACCTAACCCTACTATATTCTTGAGGCATGGCCTTCTATGTATCTTACCTAACCCTACTATATTCTTGAGGCATGGCCTTCTATGTATTTTACCTAACCCTACTATAAACCTGAGGCATTGCCTTTTATGTATCTTACCTAACCCTACTCTAAATTTATGTTTTGACTTTTAATGTTTTTTTTTTTTTTTTTTTTGAATTGTACTTTTATATTATTTTACGTGATTGAAAATAAACGGATGAAAAATATCGAATTTATAATTTATGTATTTATTTATTTATTTATGTATATAGGACGGAACAAATGGGACGGAATCGGGTATTGAACCCTTACGATGACCGGACGGAATCAGGTGTTAAAATATTGACGGGACGGAATCGACGGGACGGAATAAGGTGAAAAAAAGGTAAATGGGACGGAAAAGGGTGCCTCCCGAAGAATGGGCCTACAATGCTCTATACGTCATACGTATTTCTCTGGCCCTGTGTATGTATGTATTTTTTTTTATTATTTTTTTTTTTTTCTACTATAAATTGAAACAAAATTACAAAATAGAAGTATGGTAAAGCAGACGAGGGTCGGTTGGTAGCGAATTAAAACGGTGCCAAGTGTTCCCAATTTCTCTCAGTTAATATAGTTGTTTAGTCCACGATAATTTGTTCTGTTATATATATGTATTATTATAACTCACTTCTTCTGAGGGTATCCTTAACTGATTTGTCAAATTGACAGTGGGGAACCATCACGACCCAGGCTTGACCACCCAATGCCTTTTGTTTCTTCAGTATCCTTCTCTGTAGGGTATTTATTGGGGTCTGTCTTGGATCAATTTCTTTAATCTGTTGTCTCGCAAAGAGGATTAGATACATTTATCTTCTCATTTGTGTCACCAAATCGGGAGAAATAAAGTTGATGGATTAATCACTCTTCACACGATCCTTTTATAATAAAATTGGTCTTCGTTCATGTGTTTGTTCCAGGCATTTACATTTACATATTTAGTTTTCTTTCTTATTGCATTAAAAGTATAAGCAAGTCTCACGTGTAGGTCAGGATTGTGAACTGTTATCATTAGACTTTAAATCCTCTGGTAGACTTAAAATCTTCTGGAGCTTGAATGTAGAAAAAAAAAGTTACTCTGTTCAACACTATCACATACAGTTGGTGGCATATAATAAAAATGAATTCCTCCTAAACGCAATCGGCAAGCACTACCATAATCTAATGAGAGATAGATTCGATATTGTGTTACAAAAAGCCACTGCCGTAAGATTTTAGCCCTTGATTTGACCTTCTTTCACCTTCTTAAGACTCACTGTTTGGATGGCAATCCTAGTATTATTCTTACTCAACGTTGTTTAACATAATAATATGTGCTTGAGATCTAATGTCATGTGCATCGCCTTTCATGTATTGTGGTTCTTCCCTATTTCATTTTGATGTCTTCCCTCCTAAATTCTAAAAGAATCGGTGCCACACATTTGTTGTTTATCTTGAAACATAATCTTCAGTCATTGTTTTTAATTAATTATTCCTTTCTGAAATCTAGTTCAGCTCTAACATGTCCTAATTCTGATCACCCCAGGGAATCTTATTTCTGAAGAAATCCCATCAGTTTCTAACATTTAGTATCTGGTTTCAATTCACCAGATTTTATGTTCCTCTTAAGTTTTTAAACAACAAAATTTGTTCTCTTCACAACCGGAATTCTTGGAATCGAAATGTTAAAATCTACTCTTGCCTCATTGCAGAAGGCAAATGTCATTCCCTCTAGGAATGTCCTCTATTTGGTTGAAAAGAGGATTTTTTTTTATTGCTGAGATTTTATCATACCTAAATAAGATAATGGAAACTGGATTTACAATATAGATTCAGAAATATATCCTCAGCAAAGACTATAATAATAATATTGCCTTACTTATACTGCCCGATTGTGGACTGTGAAGTCCCATTATTCCAGCAGTAAACTCAAGACGTAATAACTTGCCATGGCCCGGCTGGGTTTCGAACCCGCGATCTCTGGATTCACAGAGTGTCGCCTTTACCACTGTGCTACCGGGACAATATTTGACACCTTTATTCGGTCTAGTTCCACAATAAACTGCTCGTTAGTACCCCTACTGTACTGAAGAGCTCCATTATAGTACTGAAAAGTTAGTGTCTCCATTGTATCTCTCTCAGGAAAATCTTCCCGGGCTCCGGTCGATGTATGTACTTATAGATAATTTTTCTCTCTTCTTCTGTTTCAGGTAAATATCATCAACATTATTCATTTCTCTCTTGCCAATTTTATCGTAAGTTCCTTTTTAAATTATAACAAGGTCTCATACTCATTAGGTATACATATTACAAGGTAAGATTACCCTCTTTCATTGTATGAGGCAGCGAGCTTATCACTGATCTATAGCCAAGGGTTGCTACTAGAATGACCTAGCTCAGACAGTGCAAAATTAAATTAAATATTCTTCATGTTCACTATGTCCCACTTCGTCACTCTTCCTGATGCTTCTAGAAATGCAATGCCGTCATGATGTGAGCTCTCACTACTGCAGTATCAGCTGAACACTCGCTCTATAGGACCATAACCCAAATATCGTAAAACATTCCGTTACCCACAAAAATGTGTGAGTGTCCCTGTGGGCCATCTTCCAAAATTATCTCCCATAACAGCAGCATTCAAGACGCGCGACGCGGGGACGTATACCTCTCTTTTCGCTCTGTTATTAGTGTCTGTTGTGTGTGTGTGTGTCGTTTGATGCATTTGAGTTGCAAAGAAAGCAAAATATTTCGTCTTTGTCTCTGGCGAGTCTGACTCTTACATGTGAGATAAAATTTCAAAACACGTGTTTCAGTTAAATATTGAAATAATAACTTAAAATATGGATTTTATCTTACTTCTTAGTGTTTTAAAATTAAATAAAAATAAGCCCTTTGCCGCACTCCTACTGCCACGAGTCATCAGTGTCATAACTCTTGAACGGTTAAGCAGTAACAGGAGCTGTAGCTAGGATATGTTCTCCAACTCCCGCCTCCCAGAAGGAGATAGTAACGTGAAATTTTGTACACCTTACAAGCATTTCAGCGTAGCTGTAGGTATTTTAAATGCTAACTAGTAGATCTACCTGTCTTCAAAAGTCCAACATAATCCTGACTTCAAATTTTTTTCTAGAGTTGACTCTTTCTTTCTCGAAAGTCTTAAAATTATGCAAAATGAATGCATCATTTACTTTCTAATAATACCATAAAACGTAAAACAAAATAAACGAATACTCATCACATTGAAAAGACGTTTTTTAAAAGCTATCTGTGAGATTAAAATCGATAGTTTATTTTGTCTTTCCAGTTTTTTTCTAATCTGAGAACAATATTTTTTTGTAAAAAAAAATTAACTTGGACTTCTATTTATGTTAGACATTATCCACAAATACTATGGATGCAATGAAATTGCAATCTTGAGTAGAAGTACAAGATATTAATAAAGTAAGAGATTCTGAAATTGAACAAATAATAGATCTTACAAAGATAAATACGAGTGAAATGTGAACCATTAAAACAATAAAAAATAAACTTATTGGAAGAAAGCTAGAGTGAACTATTACCTATATTTGAAACCCAAACCTACCAGTTTGGTAGCCAAAAGTCAAAATTTGCCATGCATTCCTGTTTCCCTCCCTTGGCCACACTAAGCATCAGGGACCGACCTTTGCAAAGTCCCCCCATCCTACCCCAGGCTCCGGCCCTGCACAGGAAATCCCTCACGTCCTATGAGGAGGACCCCAGACAGAATGGCGGCGGCAGGCTAGAAATCCTGGAGGACCTGGACCTGTACTATATCCGGCAGATTGCTCACAATAGAAAGGTAAGCGCCAAATTTCCTTAATATAACTTCAACTTATCTGATGTCCGGTGGATCTGACTTTCTGTGTAAAATTGCATGGGCGCAGTAAAATACAGGTAGAACACATATTTTCGTAGAAATACGAGTATGTGAAACATTACTGCTGGGGCTTTTATAGTGTGACCGTATTACGACCGTTTTTTTACAAGTAGCTAGTATGAAGTCACGTCACTACGTATTCAATAGGTAATTCACTCTGATGATACGTGCATATCACCTCAACAAAGTGATCTACGAGTTTAGTCAGTTATTATTTCGTAGCTGTATCAGTTATCAGTGTTATCACTCTTTATCAATGATAAGAAGGTGCCATTAGTCATTTTTTCAAAGTCAAACTAGCTTATTGTCATAGTATTGACTGGATTTGGTAAAGAGTTATATTTGGATAGTACTGAGTCTTATTTAGGCACAACATCTGTTTTTTCTTTAAAAACTTGATAAAAAATGTTCAGTACAGAAAAGGTCACTAGCTTGATTTTTTATCAGGAGACTCTCTAGTTCCCTTGTTTAAAAAAAATCACCGTTTGTAAGTTGTTTGATTGAACGGTTTCAATGTTGACGACGATTTCAACAAAACAACGTTCGTAATTTCAATATCTTGGTTGAAGTCAAGCGATTTGAGAACTTTTGTTAATGTTTTACAATGAACCAACATCGTCATGAGAACCAGAAGCAATATTATTCAAGTTGTTCTTTGGGATCTCTATACCATGTTCCTGTGAGATACTCAAGATTGAAACTTACTGTCATGTGCATTTCTTGTTATGCACTCTATTGTTGCACGTTATCGATGTGAACGGACCTTATTGTCTTCGCCATTGTTGCTCAGTATAATATGCATTTCTATAGTGAACTCATTATGTCTTGTACGTTGTGGCGTGAAAGTTAATCAATGTGATGTGTCGATGTTTAATGTCAGACGGATATTACGATGTAAGATTTGTTGATTCCACAATGCTCGTTATTATGTGATCAATTTTCATCAAATGAGTGCCATATAAAATATCTTCAACTCCTTGATCAGTTGTATCCAAGTTGAAACAAGAATGAATTACACAAGGGTCAATAATTCTACATAAAGTATGGTATTTTCAGCAAAATTATCATTAACATAGTTTTCATTTAGGATTCAGGTACCAATACCGACAGCATTCCAGCACTTGATTTTTCGATGTGTCTCGAGTAGACGTAGATGGACGTCCAATGCATGTCATTTCAATAGTTCATAACAAACAATGTGCATTTGTACATGTGCTGCAAGATAGTATAAGCAGCTAATAGAGAGAATGGAAGAACTTTCGAGAGGATAATGACTTGATCTTTACCTGGTTGTCCAGTTGACTAGGTATGTATAATGTTTCACCTTCCATAATGATTAATGACATACATGTGCTTTCCTTCCTTCTTCTTCTTCTTCTTCATTATTTTCAACATAGTAATTCTGTATGCGTTTATGTGTGTCTTTGTCTGTCCGTGTTGATTTTTTTACTTTCCTTATCCTATAATAAGGAAAGTATTGTATTCGTCGAAAATTTGACCTACCCAGTTTTTCACATTTCTGGACGAATTATAGCCTCAGGATACCAAAAAAGTTGTTTTCAGCCATTGGTCCGTGCGTCTGTCTGTCTGTAAACAGGATATCTCGAGAACGGTAAGAGCTAGAGACTTGAAATTTGGTATGCTAGTTATAATTATACACCAGACGAACCACGAAACTTTTGATTGCAATCGGCCGCAGACTGCGGCCGCAGGACCGCAAATATTGGCCGCAAGTGCCGCTTCTTTGAATTGGTTAAAGATATAAAAAATATTAGAGAACAATTATGTCTTAGATTAAAAAAATAATAGGGGTCTCTTCTGATCATTTTTTTGATATCTTGAACTTTTTGGACCTCGGCCCCAATTTACCGGTATTTTGGGGGGGACCCGCTTTGATTAACTTTTTTATTATTTATCGTAGATGGGGGTTGTGACATATCAAATCCAATGATTTTGAGGTGCTGATTACGAATTTGATATTGATTTTTAGCTAAATGTTACCTTTGAGTCACCAGTGGCTTTTGGTCCTGTTCCAATTCCTTATAATTATGATAAGGAAAGTCGTGTGATGTTTACACCAGATTTTTTTTACTTGTGGTTCTTAAAAACATTGTTCCAACATACTCATAATATTATGCTTTTTGCCCAATGTGTGTACTCAGGTCCGTGACCAAGTATCGGAAAAGCCGAGTTGATAATTTAATACAGTTGAACCTGGAAAAACATAAGAAAACTCAAGGGACCGGATTTTTTTTCTCTTTTATCCAGGATTCTCTTATATCGAAGTTCGTGTGTATTAAAATGTGCCTTGTTGCACATTGTGAGTGTCACTTTTTTTTGGCTCCTTTATATTTTGAGTGGTTTCTTTTTTTGGTGGACCTTGTATATATATTTCTTCTATTTAACTTGTAACACGTGTGGTAGTTAAACCTGGTGTTTCAACTGCTTTATGTAGACATAAATGAAAGTATCTCTAACTGAGTCTTTTTAGGTAGACATTATGATATTATTTCTGGAAATATTATTTCTGTAAAGTTTAGTTTTACTGTCTAATTGCTTCTCAAAATTTCATGTACTTCATTTGTTTTTATGCTTTCTTCTGACATGAGTTGTGTACATTGTGACCCAGCCCATGTTTGATGTTTGCTTTCCATGTTTGTCCATCATGCCTCATAAGGCAATAGGTGAGTTCGGTGCGAAGATTACCCGCACCTTTTTCGCACGTATGAATTCGGTGCCGCCGAAAAAAGGTGATGTATGAGTTCGGTGCGGTCCTAATGACTTATAAATTGATTGTTTTTTTATAATGTACTCTGTTGCTTGTTAACAGTCATCCTACTGTTATTAAGTTAGTAGATTATGTTGTAGACAGTTACATTCAGCAAGGCTGTCCATTTCCTCCTTGAAGGCCATGCCTAGGGTTAATAGTAGGGTTAGGTAAAATACAATGAAGGCCATGCCTTGGGTTTATAGTAGGGTTAGGTAAAATACAATGAAGGCCATGCCTTGGGTTTATAGTAGGGTTAGGTAAAATACAATGAAGGCCATGCCTTGGGTTTATAGTAGGGTTAGGTGAAATACAATGAAGGCCATGCCTTGGGTTTATAGTAGGGTTAGGTAAAATACAATGAAGGCCATGCCTTGGGTTTATAGTAGGGTTAGGTAAAATACAATGAAGGCCATGCCTTGGTTTTATAGTAGGGTTAGGTAAAATACAATGAAGGCCATGCCTCGGTTTATTAATTGAATGCCATGCCTATAAGGAAAAAAATACTATAATTACCTGATCATCAGGCCAAGTACCATGGCACCGAATTCATACATGACCTTTTTTAGGCGGCACCGAATTCATACATGACCTTTTTTAGGCGGCACCGAATTCATACATTTTTTTATTTTCCGCACCGAACTCATACGTAGCCCCTCATAATGTTACATTCATTTTGTTTCATTATCTTTCAAATTATCTTTTCTGCTCTTTTACTGCTCAGGTGTGAATGTCGTCTTCTAAATATTTCCAGTTTTGTAAAAAGTAAACAACGTATATGTTTACCGTAGATGTACGTAGAATGGGGCATTGGTATCATTAAATGTTGAATACCAGGACGTACGGAGTATTATTTTACCAAAATCCTTAGCTAACAGTTGGAACATTTTCTTTAGTTTACAATTGTACATGTTCAGCTGAGATTAGTTTGAGCTCATTTCAGTGTTGCATAATTTTTGTATCTGAGTATGTATACAGCTTATTCTAATGCTGTTATCGTCCGCATTAAATCCTTTAGGAAATACAGTTATGGTTATTATAAGCCATTTGTTTGCTTTTTACGACAGACATTTTTTTTTTAGAAACTTCTTTTTACGTATATTATTCTTTCAATGAAAATACACTTTACCTTCACGAAAACTTAAGTAAAGTCTCTGTAATAATGATAAACTTGCAACAGTAAACCATATTCAAAAATATTTAGTTAAGATACTTCATAAAATAAAGGTAAGCTTACAAGGAATCGAAATATCTGTCACTGCTGGGAAGCGTCATACACATACATCCGTATAGTTGCGAACGAAGGGTAACGAAGTGAGTTCCTTCAACTCGAGCGGCACTTTTCCGTTTCTATGTATGTTTTTTTATGTAGCGCAATGAAAGTTGTAATTTTAGTCCAATCGAACTGAAAATTTCAGGTCATGTTCCATTCATACTTGAAATTTGGACCACATCATGTTGTAACATCGAGCTGGGCTGAGATTTTGATGAAATTATCGCGATAAAAGCTGCAATTTTTCTCCAATCGAGCTGAAATTTTCAGGTGATGTTCTAGACATGTAAACTCTGACGTGAGCTATGATCAGTTTGATCAACTAGCAGAAATACTTCCTTGCCATTCTATGATCTTAAACGCACGTGGTAAAAATGGAGTGAAACTCAATATTAATATTATACTACATCTGTGTGTAGTGTGTGTGTGGCGTTTCTCTTGAAAGGTTATACATAAAATACGAGTATGTATTACCAGGATATCCGCATCTAAACAACATGTTGAAAACTATACACACTTCGGGTGAGAGTTCTTCCAAAAAAATTGTTTTGTTATATTTTTACAGCTAGTGTGTTTAGTGTGTTGTTATTGCCTTTTATTCTCAATCTATTTCTTTTTATTACCCATCATAGGGATCACCGGCTTTGGCTTTACCTTCTTAATTTTAATCATGATGAATCTCAGATGATGAAATCCGCCATGAATCAAAATCACCAAGAGTCCTTCGGTGCAAACTTTCAGCATTTTGGATATTGCCATTACGTCGGATACGTTTGTATGTAACATTACTTTTGGCACAGCTGTTCACTGTCCATTGTCCCTTTTGGAATTTAAGATAATCCTCTCCTTATCGCACATCTGGACCACCTAGTTACAGCTTTTTTTTTTGATATTTTTTTTTCTTCAGCTTCATTTATTAGTGTAGATATCTAGCATACGAGTATATTATCAGTATTCATTCACTGAGTGATTTCAAGTTTATTCATTATGATGAGATACGAGTTGATGTGAGCTGAATTGACGATTTTTACTAGTTATCAATAATAATATAAAAAATACATGTATGTATGTATTGCTGTATTCATCTTGTAAATAATATAATATATTACATTACTTACCTATATTTATTTATGTACATATATTTTGTATATCCACTATGCTGCTCTGTCAAGCCATTGAGCTGACTCTGCATGATTGTTTTCATAAACAATATTTCTGTTTCATGTTTAAAATGAGGATCATTTAAATCTGATGTTGTTATAAAAACTGAGCCAGTGACGTTTCCAAACACCTATTTATTCAGGGGCGTAGCACTTGGATCTAAACGTAGGCAGTTTAGATGGCTTAGATGGGCGAACAATATACCTCAAACCTCAGAAAAATCATCACTTGGGCGATTGAAAAAATTCTCAAAGCAAACTATGGAAAAAAGGTTTTCCTTTGTTTTCGGATAAAAATATTGGGTGAACTATTCGCAATTGATTTTCCTAAAAGTATGGAGTGCTCAATAAATTTACATCTTGGATTTATAATTATTATTATTATACTTTCGATCTGGGGCTTGACCTGTTATATATTTTCCCTAACCTTACAATAAAATAGCCGAGGCATGGCCTTTTATGGCTCAAGCTACTTACGCAATGATTTATTGTAATAGGCAAAGAAATATATAGGTATCACGGATATGTGACCGCGTTCTGTAATTGATGTTGATGTGTATTGATGTAATTTCCCTAGTAATATTAGATACAACATCTTATTCATCAGGTTAACTTTTCTACTTTAGCATCTGAGGTTTCCCGATTGAACAATTTACAATGTGGACAATTAAAAAATAGTATTCAGTACAAGTCGGCCATATGCCTCAATAAATTCACTCGCACTGCGGGAAAATATTTTGTTCTTACAAATCGCCACTAGTTATTGTACTACCAAAAACAATAGAGAACTGGGTGACACACATTCTAGACAGCACAGAACCGACAGCGTCAGCAACAATGCAACGCAAGGTAAAATAACTGATGGCTCTTGTCTGCAGCTTCAGCAGATATACATGTATATAGGCCGGTATACCTTAAGGTAAAATAACTGATGGCTCTTGTATGCAGCTTCAGCAGATATACATGTATATAGGCCGGTATACCTTAAGGTAAAATAACTGATGGCTCTTGTCTGCAGCTTCAGCAGATATATACATGTGTAGGCAGCCTCCGTGGCGTAATGGTTGTGACTACTGCCCGTAGTCCAGAGTTTCCGAGTTCAACTCCCGGCTGGGGCAGACTTTTCGAAGAAAATTCTGTTCCATCCAAACACGTGAGGCTGCCATTTTCCGGCCCTACCCAGGCTGGGTGAGGTTAATCTGGGTAGCTGGTACGATTCCCAGCGAATGGAGGGTAAAACCCCCGTCCTAATCCAGGACGTTAAATCAAATAGAATCGTTGGCGTTAGGAAGGGAGCCGTAAAAAATGTGCCAAAACCAATCAACCTCAACCATGAGGTTGAACCACGTCGACCCTGCTTGAGCGGGATAAGACAGAGTAAAAGAAGAAGAAGAAGGTATACCGCAATGTGAAATGAGTTTGTATTATTATAAGAAACACAGATGGGTGGTAAGATACTGATTTTTGGGAAATCATGACACAAGTCCCAACCAAGTTTTTGAATTAAAATTTCTAGAAACTGTTTCATCGCTTCATTTTGTGTTGCGCTTCTGCCATTTTGTTTTTTGTTTTTTTTTTTTTTTTTTTTATATCTCGAGAAAAAATAAAAATTCAAATATCTTGTAAACCATCAGCGTTATCGAAAAAATAATTGAATAAAATTGTCTGTAATGGTGATCTAACACACAATTTACATATTTTGAATATCAATTTTTGATATCTACCCCATAAGCCCATGTGTAAAATGTTGTACAATAATGAACAATTCGCAAATATCTCGTAAACGATATGGAATTATTTAATTTGATAATGTGGTTTTAAAAGGTAATTTTACATAATTATATTTTTTGTCTGAAAACGTATATATTACAATAATATCGCGCTGTATAAATAAGCCCATTTCATAATATCGCCTTTTTATCTGTTTATACTGTTATACTGAGAGTGCCGCCTTTGAGATACCAGGATCACACAATGGGCATCTTTGATTTCAAAATCACGGAAGAATACAAGATTATAGACTGTAAGGAGTTCCACAAGAAAAGCACCAATTATCACACCGCGACGTCTATTTAGATCTATTGTGACCATGACTGTGAGATTAGTTTTATAAAATTGTAAGTCAGTTTGAGCACCTCCAGAATGATACTTCTTCTGCTTCCTTCAGAAAATCTATAAAATTAAGGAGAGGCTCAATAAGGGAGATTAGGGTTGTGTAATTACTAGCCACAGACTCTTCGTGTTGGATTCTGGGGTCCTGATGAGATCATGAAACGGGGGAGATGCAAGACGCCTGAGATCCTGCATCCTTTTTGGTGAATCCTATATCTATGCAATAAATTTCATCTTGTGTAATCCGTTCTTCTTATAATATCCGCTTTTAAAGCAGAATTTTAATCTCTTTTTGTTTCTGAGGGTACCTTCGGCCTAAAAATACTACTGTGGTTGCTCGAACGCAAAATAACTTGTTTCCACTCAAAGCTCGTGCCCTTGAGAATTTATTTTCCCAAATAGATTTTTATAAACTATACTAGTACTCCTGTAATATTACGTTTTCATCTTTTCACATTTCAAGATATTTTCTATTATTTTGATACCTTTGTAGTTGTAAGTATATTATGGAGAGCCTGGATAGGTCCTGTGAAGAGTGAACACGCACCCTGCCTCTTCCACCCAGCCCCTCACCCTCTCGTCAGTTAAGAACGTCTGGGCTAATTATATTTTTGGAGAGTATATAGACTATGTATCCTGGTTTTATCTTGGGAGCTCTTTGTTGTCTCTGTAGCGGTGTGTGTTCTGCTGTGAATATGGGCTCCATTTCACTAGCAACCCCAAGTTGAAATTGGGCAAAAAGTTATAGCATAATGTTGTGTTTACTTTTTTGCTGATACAGTGAGGCGATCTACGCCCATTTCAAATAGAGCATATCAAGATAATTATTAGGTGGTAGAAAATGCTTTGGGCATTAACATCAGCTGTTGGTTACTTTCCACGAAAGAGTATTATTATCAATCTGATCAGTTTAGTTGAGTCTTTCAATTTTGATAAAATCTATCATGAATAGGGTTACCTGTACATTAGAGATTTCCATATTTTTTCTTCAAGTGCCACTTGTCACTCTTTAGAATTCTGTTCAAATGACATTCATTGCTACTGACGTTTTTGTTCGGGACATTTCTGTTAAAACAAAGCACAGGAAGTCCTTATACCTTATAGACTCCTGCTGAGATGCTAGCATGAAGATAGCATACATATTTCAATAGAATCTATTATTTGTTCTTTCATCTCTTACTTATTATTCCAAATGGGTATATTATGTACATAGTTTCATCAATCATTGCCGAAAGAAGGAGCAAAAGTAAATATGTTTTCATTATTCTTTTGTTTAAAATTTTCGCCTCTAATTTGTTCATTTTCCGTTTCTTATTACTTCCCATACATATCTAATATTAGAAATCGGAAGTATTATGTTCGTTCTTGTAATAAAAATATTCTTTTGCTCCGATTTCAATTTTTTTCTTTTTTTGTATGGTTCATACGAAAAAGAAACGTGTGTGTCAACATCACACGACTTTCTATTACAATAAAGTAAGTTTATATGAATAATAATAAGAAGTTGATTCCGTTTTCAACCTGTCCAGGTAGCTTAGTGGTCAAGGCGTCTGTCGGGTAACCAGATGTCGCGAGTTCGAAACCCAGCCGTGGCATGACAAATTATCCTCCTATTTGGGACTTTGGCCACATAATAATATGTCTTGGGCTTATTGCTGGAATAGTGGGACACATTAGTCCTTGTCGGGCAGTATAAATAATGCGATATTATTATTATTCAAAATATAATTTCACGATCTTTGTCGGGACGAACAAATGCTTCGTTATTGACTCCAATTTACATACTTCTGATATTATTCTCAAGGTGTTTTAACACGTAACCTATAATTTTCATTGGACCACCTGTAGAGGGTAATTTAAATTTTTCGAATTTTAAAAATCTTGCAACATAGTGTTGCAGGATTTGTTATTTTATATCCATGATCTGTTTTGTTCTTACCTTGGATATTTGGATTTTTACAACCATAATATTCAATTCAAATGGTGCAAAAGGAAAAAAGCTTCTGTCGGTATATATATTCTTTGATAGAATTCTGTATATTTCTGTTTATTAACAGTAGGCATACATTGGGATACTTTGTATATTTCTGCTTATTAACAGTAGAGATACATTGGGAGAAGGCGAAGTGAAATTAAAAGAAGATACATATGTATACATAGGTTATACGTAAGTAAGTATACACAGATTATACATAAATCAATATATCAGACTTCTTGTTTCAATATCCAGGCATCTATTATTTTATGATAAAAGTGAGTTGGTCCATTTACCTCAGCATAATGATCAGCTCGGTCGCCTCAAAGCTTGCGACGTTGTAATTAAGATCATTAAAATGCACATGCAGCACTTAGACAATATTGCTTCACACCTCTCTTTCATTGGAATTTTGTCTTCTATAATTTATGATATAAACTTATCAGTGTTGAATTGTAACTTTGAGTTCCTGGTTTTTTTCTTCTTTACATGATTAACTTCTTTACATGGTTGAGTGGAAGAGCTCACATGTGAGAACCCTGCCACTTTAAAGAAAGCCAAAGAAAGAAAGAAAAAAAAATAATAATAACGTTTCTTTAGCATGGAGGTTGTGGTCTCTTTAGCATGGAGTTTATTTGAGACTGGGAGTTTATCCATTCGCAGGAAATTTACTAACAACTATCCTTGTTCACCTCGCCTCGCCTAGCTTTTGTTCATAAAATATGATAAACTTTTATAAACGATATTTATATAAAACCTGACGCTTCTTTTCGGCCATTTAAACCTACCATTCACTTGTGTGATCACAATAATACGTTTGTATACAATGTATGTACTTTTCACATGTATAAGTATGGCTATGTGTATTGTGTCTATATGTTAAACCTGGGAATTGTGGTAGTTGAACCACAGCTGTATGTATAAGTATAAGTATAAGTAGTGCTTTATTTAGACTGTCAGCGCAAGACAGGTAGTCCCATTATGTATGTGCTTCTTGATGACTTTGCCCAATGATCCGTGACTAAACCGTTTAAAGTAAACTTAATTTGAAGTTATGAGTGTCTGCTTCTTTTCTCTCGGGTTGATGAAAATTATTATTTTATCCTTCGTAAAGTTATGTCAAATCTTTTTGTTAATACTTAAATTATTTTTATCCTAAATCTTTTATGCATTTGTTCGGCAGTGTTTTATAATTTTAGGTACCCCACACTACCACAGTCTTTGGATTCGTTTTTAAACTCCAGTATAACAAGTGTCTGAAGTAGCAATAGTTTCATAGGTTCAAACATTGTGATTCATGTTCTGCTCGTTTTTCAATAATTCCGGCCCCAGGCATGCTGGGTGAGGGGTGACGCGTATTAATGAGGCGATAATAATGACGAACTCCGTGTCCGTATGCCTTGCAACAGACTAACCAACATGATATGTATCATCTCCTAGTGGTGGTAATAATAACATTTATTATTTTTTACATGAAAAAGCACTTTTTATTTGAGATTCTTAGGATGGGAATTAACCCTATAAATATATAATCGCTGGGAATCTCACCAGACACTCACATCAACTTCACCAGCCTAGGTCGGGCCGGAAATGCCAACACATGTTCTTTATTTGAGAGGGCAAGTTTTTGTTAGTAAAACATGTCCAACCAGGTATTTGAACTCAGGGCCTCTGAGCAACATGAGCAGCAGTCGAAACCATTACGCTATGGAGGTTGGCATAACTCTCGCTGGTCATTCAATAATTTAAAATTATCTAAGGTACTTAACGAACAGTAAAGATTATAGAGTTCACCCCATGGGAAGATCTAAACCCTACCATCCATGTGCTAGCACGAGCATCATACTCATTAGTCCTGATATTTTCAGGGTAAGATCTAACGGGAGAGGAAACCCATGATGCGTTTTATTTCAATTCCACGTGCAGGAGATTTCAATTCCACTGACTGACTGACTGATCATCGCTCTACAGCCCAAACCGTAATACCTAGCGAGCTGAAATTTGGTAGGTAGCTTTGTCTTATAATCTAGATGTGCAATAAGACGGAATTTTTCGAAATTCTCACTACAAAACCTGCCATTGGCGAAAAAGGATTTTTTGCTTTCACGGCCATGCCTCGGCCCGCAAAGCGTGCGACAGCCCGCTAGTATCCTATAAGTGTGATGTTAATGCGATTGTAAATTTCGCTAGGTATGATTTGACTGTTCTGTCGTGAGTAAATGTTCAAATAAAAGTGTAAATTTTTTAATATAATGTTGCAGGTAGGGTGTGCCAAATGGTCTCCAGAGGTATCACATTTGTTTTGAAATGGAAAATCCAAGTAGGTCTTCTATTCTCTTCTTTGATGCTATCAACACTGATGTGGACAGAGACTTGTTTGTGTACATTAGAAAAGTTGTAGAATAAAAACATGCAATAGAATTTTCACATTAAAGATTTCTTCCAAAGATAATAAATAACTGAAAAACTTTGAGAGTCTGGACTGTGGTACTTACTACTTACTATTGATGTTTTCCTGAGTGTTTTCCACATATCCCGGTAAAGGCGGCACTCTGTGAATCCAGAGGTTCCAGAGGTCGCGGGTTCAAACCCAGCCGGGACATGACAAGTTGTCCTCCCATTAAGGATTTTTACCACATAATAATACGTCTCGGGCTTACTGCTGGAATAATGGAACTTGAAAGTCTTAATCGGGCATTATAAATAAGGCGATATTATTATTAATATGTATTTTCACCTCATAAGTTGTAACGAATTGTTTATGTATCTAGGACTTTTTGGTATTTTTCTTGTTTCTTTCCCACTATTAATACTTATGCTGTTTATGTTATTCATTTCTTAGAAGTTTTGTAGGAACATCTGAAAATTGTTGCTACTGCACTCTCTTTCTCAAATTAGTCTGGAGAAATGCATGCATTGGTTTTGATCTCATGGATCTCTTCTCTGCACGAGCTAAAGCTAGAAACTAGTGCCCTAGCCTTATCCGACTTGACTATTACCAATGAATGTTTACACTGGTACCAAGACTACCATGAAAGATTTTACACTAGAACCACCAACCAGTCATCTCTCAATCTCTCAGTCTCTACTAATATTGACCTTAATGTCTTCTGCAAATTCTTTATTGATAAAGTAATCGTGGGTTGGTTCATAGATATTATACAGACACACGATATTCATATGTGTACAATATTACATAGTGAAAATCATACCGACTGATTCATCAATCAGGAATGACAATAACAGATATGTATACACATCATAATGTGCATCTGTAATCATCAATTGATATGTATGATGTTTTACCTTTCAAGTCCATCTAGGATTCTAGGTTATTAATATGCTAGACCCGTAACTTACATGTAGGCAGAAGTTGGTATTTGATTTGGCACGGTGTTACTCAGCTAGCTCATAGTAACCGTTGTGTCGATTTCTATTTTTGAACCACAAATCGTAGGACCCGAGAACTGATTTAAAATTTTCATCACCATGACATTTTTTTATATGTACTCGTATGTGTATAAATATAATTATTTTATACACTATTTCGCGCCATAAAAACAAGAGCCTGTTTTGTAGCTTCATCATTCCCCTGTAGGAGACATATTGGGCCCAGATACTTTTTTAAAAGTTTAGTTCGTGCACTGACGCTGCTAAAAAAAACTCTACATGCGAGATTTAAATTTGACTATTTTGGAAATCTGAAACTGTCATGTTTTCATTATTTTTCTTGTAATCTTTAGGCTTTTCAAATGCCGGTGTTTAAAATACCTACTTACTGACTTAGTTCTCAGAAGGTAATAGTGTTATTTTGAGAATTCAAAGTTGAATAAATATTTAGGGATCAAGGAAACCCCAAAATAAACATCTTCTGTAAAATACATACTCGTCACAGACACCACAAACGTTCACGTAAAAACCATTCACGAATTCGGACACATGTAAATTCCCCCGGTTTTTTGAAAGGTTCGTATTTCCGGTTGTAAATTCCCCCGGTAAAATATTTGATTACCTGAGGGTTACATGGTAAACTCCCCCGATTCTGTACGTACAGGTATAAAATTGTATATTGTAGGTATGTAGGCAATCTTTTTTTCCTTATAGGCATAGTTTTCAGTTAATGAACCGAGGCATGGCCTACATAGTATTTTACCTAACCCTACTATAAACCGAAGGCATGGCCTTCATTGTATTTTACCTAACCCTGCTATAAACCCAAGGTATGGCCTTCATTGTATTTTACCTAACCCTACTATAAACCCAAGGCATGGCCTTCATTGTATTTTACCTAACCCTGCTATAAACCCAAGGCATGGCCTTCATTGTATTTTACCTAACCCTACTATAAACTCAAGGCATGGCCTTCATTGTATTTTCCCTAACCCTACTATAAACCCAAGGCATGGCCCTCATTGTATTTTACCTAACCCTACTATACACCCAAGGCATATCGAAACTTGATTACAAATGTTCAATAAACTGACATTTTTGTTATTTTTTTTAGGTTGACCATCGGGGGAATTTACGTTATACCTTTTTTTTGCAATCGGGGGAATTTTCATGTACCTTTTTAAGTCCCAAATTTGCAATCGGGGGAGTTTGTATGAAAGCGGGGGAATTTACAATCGCCCACGAATTCATGCATATTTCTCTGTAAAATGCAGTATCTACTCATGAATATGTCACATTATTTAATTTGAATTAATTCTTCTAGCTAAGGCACACCATGTTGAAAAAGGGCCAAGTCATGTTTCTTCGAATATTTGTAAATGACATGAGCGGAGTGACATATGGGAACATCTCGCACGATCATCTCTCTGTTTATTCAGTGGAATTTCCGAGTTAATCGCGGTACCCGCCATATAGAAAAGCATCATAGAATAAATAAAATGTAAAAAACACACAAATTAGACTAAATCCGTTCTACGGGCTGCGAGAAAATAAATAATAATTTAAAGCAAATATGGCACATTTTACAGTCCCCTGGCACCACTATGTATTCAGACGTCAAATTGAACTAGTCAATTATACAATAGTTGTCGAGAACGTCGAAATATTGTCTTCGAAAATGTCCAAACCACACAATGCTTTCACGGTACAAATATTGGTTCTCTAAGCTCTAGTCAAGTGGTCATCCCAGCACATCTGTCCCGTTTTACTACTTTCACGTTATTAAACGGTATTGTACAGAATTTCCTTTTGGTGATATGTAATAATCTTATATTGTATGGTATGTCTGTCTGATTGCTTATACAAAAATGATTTATTTGTGTGACACTGTGTTCTAAAGCGAGAACCAAATCCAATTGAGCTAAATTTGGCACCAAACCCTGACTAATTTAAGTATTTTTGCTATTCAGACTGCTTTTTTTTTTTTTTTCAAAAGTTGCGCTTTTTACTGAACTTTTGAACAAAAATTGGCATATATACCTACGGAAGAACAAGTCCGATTTAGCTTAAATTTAGTATGCTTAAATTCCTATTTCTTTAGCTTAAATTCCTATTTCTGTAATCATCCTAATGGCAGTGTTAAGAAGCTTTTAAGCTTCTAAATGTTTATGTAATCTATCTATTATAAAGATCCATTACATTAAGTAGATGTATTTTATATAAAAACTAGCCGTTTGCCCGTGCTTTGCAACGGGACTAAATTTCAAATTTACTAAGGCATGGCCGTACTGCTGGACAGCAATGCCTTTTTGAACTTTTTATAATTTTTCTGGACAAAGCGATAATGGTTTTGGGGGGGTCAATTCTGAGACACTTTTCGCTATCTCTTACCGTTTTGGCTAAACAACTCCGGACAAACAAACAAACAAACATAGGTAGGTAGGTAGGTAGGTTGGTAGGTAGTCCTTTTTTCTGTTTTATATATAGAGATAAAAACATTAATTTCGGCACCTGTTTGGTTCGTCTGATCTAAGACCTGTTTTAAGTCTGAGCTGATGGGTGCCGGTAGGTAAATCGATATATTGAGACCTTAATTACAGTCAATGATGGTATAAATTATATTTTTTGCAGATATCCTTACTTTTTTATTTTCCCACGGCATGACTCACCCAAGGAATTTCCTAGAATTTCGTTTGAGTTGTGTCACATGTCCCTTTTTTCGCACGAAAAATATAATAATAGAATAGATCCGTCGCCATAGTGCCCGGCATATCATTTTAAACCACGATCTCATTCTGCGCCCTTTGCTTGGCCGAGTGGCATCTTCTGATAACGCATCCAACTGGTTAGGCATTGTTTAGAAGAGCAGTGTCAGTTATTCACTGTCATTAGTGTCACTCGGTTCGGTGTCAGCCTTGATTCCCGCAGTGTTAAGTCATGAAGTTCCCGATCTAGCGGATCTAGTGCGATTTTACTTCTTGGAAAGTTGGCGTCTTAGATTGCTGTTTCTTTGACAAAATAAATAATGAAGGAACAAATTATTTAACTTTAACAATTATAACCTCAGTGATATTTTCATATAACTGTCAGAGTTCCGACGAGTATTCAATTAAACGGTAGTGATTTTTTTTATTTATTAATCTATCCAGTTGCCAATTTTTGTTCATCCTTTCACTTTCAGTTCAAAATACATGGAGTGATTTTAAAAATTTAATCCATCCAGTTGTCTATTTTTGTCGAAAGCTTTTGAGTTCAAAATACATACCTATATACTAACTTATATTTAAATCTGTTAGTGTAACTCTCTCGTACAATGAAATGACTCCTATTACCTTTTCTTAATAAAAATTTGAAAAGCAAAATTTTCAGCCTTTGTCTTCGCTTAAATTATCATTCATATTTGACTGGTTTTTTCCTTGTTGAGTATTATTTTACCCCTTTCCTTCTTTTGTGCACCAATGAAACTGAAAGCCAAGAAAAAAGTAAGTAAAACACAGGATAAATTATCTATAATTTTTTTTTTTTTTTTACAAAAACGAACACAATACTATTCTAATATTAGAAATTCATCAAAAGTAAAATGCTTTCTCTTGAATCATACTTGGACATCCGAGCTGACAGATGGAAAAGCTGACAGACAGATTACTATCCAGAAAGACAGGGTAGCTTTTTTTTCAGGGAATATCAGCCCTGAAAAAAAAGTTATACATTTGTCTTCAAAAACTCCATAACTTTCCATAATCAATGGAGGTACCTATAAATATAGGTAGGGCCTATTCATATTTTTAAGAATATGCTTCTTTTTATTTATTTTATTTAGAAACACTTTATTAGTAGAACATACAGACAAATTCAGACAAATAATGGGAAAAAGTAAATATAAAAATGACAATAATAATAATATAACACAAGAAAAAAATAAATAAAATATATACATATGTCCTAACTAAAGGGCGGGGTTATTGCCTATGGCAATCTCTTCCACCCAACCCTTTTTTCTTTTCATCAGAAAATCAAATTTACCGTTGAAAATAAGCGATTTTTTTATATCCGTTTGTTTAATTTTTATTGTTGATTTGCGCGTTAAAAGTTAAAAACAAATTTACGGTTGAAGATAAGCGATTTTTTTATATCCGTTTGTTTAATTTTTATTGTTGATTTGCGCATTAAAAAGAGACTGACAGATACACACATGAACAAAGTTGCTCAAGATACGATTGTCTCTTGTTAATTTTGAGAAAAAATAGTTAGGTATTAATGGTATTATATGTATACGTATACAATAACGAACACAATATCGAGATATTTAGACTTGAGTAAAAATTCTAAACCTTTTTAAACTTGAGAAATTAGAAAGCCAATTCACTGAAGTATTGCTTCCGATAATATCTAAGTTCCGCACATATGTACCTATGTATATCAATGCCAGAGATGTCACAGCATTATTTTCTGAGGAACTTTCTTCCATTATCACGAGATCTAGAAACATCTCGACGCAGATTTGAGAGACTTTCTAATAGTAATTTTAAGCGAACTACTTTTAATCATTACCATCATCAATACTGCTACAGTTCTTTGTGGTTGTGCGGTTTGACATACATGTCTTAACTACCACGGATAAAGTCAAGAGAAAATTGCAAGCATTTTTTTTTTTCTTCTTTAAGTAGTTCTCCTTAAAGCGCACGATTAGCTCAGTGGTTAAGCACTCTCTTGTTATGCGGAAGTTCCCGGGTTCGATCTCCCAAGCTGACAAAATAATTGTATTTTAAATTTGGTTACAGTTGATAAATAGGGATACCTTCTTTTTTTTCTGGACATTTCATAACCTCCTGAGTGACATAGGTTTTGTGTCTGTCTATCTGTTAAAGGCATTTAAAGGCACTAAAATTTTTGTTTTTATACATATTAGTGTTTTACATTGTGCATTTGTAATTATTTTTAATGGTTGAACACTCCTGCTGTAGCAAAGGCGCAGAGCAGTGGCCCAAACAAACGCAAGAAAATCGTTTTCTTTTCAATGATCCCAACTTGTTTGGTTCGATTATTGATTACATGATTATGGTGTGTGTGAAAGTCGGTTAGTTCCATGAATAGATAGCCCGTATCAATCCTATCACTGTACTCTTGTATCCTCTAGATAGGAAGCTACGAAATCATCAATCTGCAAACCGTGTGGTCATGTGATGGACATGACAGTTCATTTCCCACATCTCTGCTGGTATGTGGTTCATTTTCCATTATGTGAACAGTTAGGCCTTACTGTCAATGCCTCTACGTACTGCGTGCTCGTATAACACATACATAATACATTGTATACTAATACCTACCTATCTCTGGAAATGAGAAGAGAAACATCAGCATTTATTTTACATTTAACTATAAAATTTTGAGAGTTGAGACCCAGGTGATATTACCACTGATGATGGCTGGATATCGACTGTGAGACTGACCACGCAAGTGCGTTCAAGAAAAACTGATTAGAGACCGCCTTACTTTTGACTAATTTTTAGCCTAATTTATCTGTGCTATCATGAGAAGAACCTATTATAACACATGTATACTGTCAGGTACAATAATTTTTGGACTCAAAACCTGGAGTTTAATGATTCAAGTCCTATAGTACGGTATATTTTAGCGGCCTACACCCGAGTTACGTACGGCCGGCCGGGGGCATGGCCCTAAACTTATTTTTCCTAACCCTACTTTACACAAAGAGGCATTGCCGTACGTCCTTTAGTGAGGCGGATTTAAAGCACTGTGATATCACTCTTGTGATAAACAGAAATTATTAGTTGAGTTGAGGTCTTTTTTTTACACTTTATTGATAGGACATATTATATACAATACAATATAATTAGAAGAAGAAAAAAAAAAATGATAAAAAAAAAAATATATACATAATATATGTCCTAACTAAAGGGCGGGGTTATTGCCTTAGGCAATCTCTTCCACCCAACCCTTGTCACCTATTGTCTGCTAGACTCCGGCCCTAGTCCTTATCTTCCACATCCAGCGTGTCAGATTCCAGCCTTATCCATTCAGTGAGGAATCTCCTGTTCTCTTCCTCTTAGTAGGCGCGTTATCAGGAAAATTCATATTGAAATTTCAGTTGTCTTAGAGACTTGTACAGATTCAATCAATATAAGTATTATTTACACATTAAATATAAAGTAATTACGATTACATACACAATTACTTTATATATGTACATGAATATTTAAAAACAAAACTTAATTTCTATATGACTACCCTTACGTCCAAAGTGATATCATTGATAGTGGTTTATGGTGAGGGTGGGGTTAACTAATCCAAACTGTCTGTATAAATAAACCACACTTCCAGGTACACTAATTCACACTAATATGTTAACTAATATACCACTTCCTGATACACTTGTAATCATCACATCAGCATGTATTGTAATTCAACACTATCAACCAAATGACGTGTTGTTATTGCTGATTGTAACCATATGGGTCGAATCTTGTTTTCACTCTGAAATCAAGTTAATGAATTGGCACCTACATACATATTTGTACTAATATAGACTTGAACCCACGACCCAGTGGTTCAGCGAAGCTCGGGTCTCTTGTGATAGATGACGTCATTCGACGCGGCGTGGCGTGGCTATCAGATGACCAACTCTCTGATAAGAGCCACATTACATGGCTATGATACGGCTGCTGATCCTAGCCAGGTAATATCGACTTACACGGTGCCGTCAATAGCAGCTAGGCCAGGATTCAGGAAGGAAAGAAGGTGTGTCAAGGGGGTGCGGATTTATACAACTGTTCCTCAGTTTCTATCGTAAGCCTGAGAAGTGAAAACTCTTTTGACCACTGGTTATAAATATTTACTACCTGACTGTGGTATTTACAACTGTCTTTTGCATAGACTATCTGATAAGGGATATGCGAATATTAATTTGATCTTTTCTGATTTCCTAATATCTGACCTGTTGTAACATCAATAATATCAAAATAATGATGAATAGTCTGACTTAAAAAAATTACCTCTTGTAATTTATTTATATGTTTAGCTTAAAGATCCTAATTTGAGTGCCCATCTGGGATTTTGGTCGAGTTTTCTGTCCTGAAATTGGAGTGATATAATTTATACTATACATAAAATTTATATACATTAGATCCTCTATAAACTGGATCTCGCGGAGAGAGATGAGATGAAATCACTCACCTCTGACAATAATATGTATAGTTTGCATAGTAATGTAGATACATATATTAATTATATTATGTATGTTTCTAGAAACTTCCTACTTGCTATTATAAACAGGCAGATATCACGTTCTACCGTAACCTGAGTTGTACCTACATCTATCATGTGCTTTCACTGTAGACTACAGGAAAATTCAGTGAATAAAGAATTCTGGGAAATCTATATTTGTTACTTAGTAATAATGCTTTTATCTTTAAAACAAGAAAAAGGTTATTTTTACGGAAAAGGTTTAGAGGAATAGGAAAAGGATACAACAAAAAAACACCCTCGTAATGTGTAGGTAGATATTTATAAAAATGTGCCCTTAAAACAGGAGAATTCCCAAAGGTTGGACTAAGTATACCTTCCTGATTGACCAGCGCTGTTCGATGATACCACCTAAAAACTGAGAGAAGTTTCCATAACACCCCGTTCTTACAATAACACCCTGTGTTACTGTAACTTACAATGTTTAACTCTGCATATCTTGTAACACCCTGTGTTACTGTAACTTACAATGTTTAACTCTGCATATCTTGTAACACCCTGTGTTACTGTAACTTACAATGTTTAACTCTGCATATCTTGTAACACCCTGTGTTACTGTAACTTACAATGTTCAACTCTGCATATCTTGTAACACCCTGTGTTACTGTAACTTACAATGTTTAACTCTGCATATCTTGTAACACCCTGTGTTACTGTAACTTACAATGTTCAACTCTGCATATCTTGTAAAACCCCGTTCTTACAATAACACCCTGTGTTACTGTAACTTACATTGTTCAACTCTGCATATTTTGTAAAACCCCGTTCTTACAATAACACCCTGTGTTACTGTAACTTACAATGTTTAAGTCTACGTATCTTGTAACATCCCTATCTTACAATAACACCCTGTGTTACTGTAACTTACAATGTTTAACTCTGAATGCATATCTTGTAACTTCCCGTTCTTACAATAACACCCTGTGTTACTGTAACTTACAATGTTTAACTCTGAATGCATATCTTGTAACAACCCGTTCTTACAATAACACCCTGTGTTACTGTAACTTACAATGTTTTACTCTGCATGCATATCTTGTAACAACCCGTTCTTACAATAACACCCTGTGTTACTGTAACTTACAATGTTTAACTCTGCATATCTTGTAACACCCCCTTCTTACATTAACACCCTGTGTTACTGTAACTTATAATGTTTAACTCTGAATGCATATCTTGTAACAACCCGTTCTTACAATAACACCCTGTGTTACTGTAACTTACAATGTTTAACTCTGCATATCTTGTAACACCCTGTGTTACTGTAACTTACAATGTTCAACTCTGCATATCTTGTAACACCCTGTGTTACTGTAACTTACAATGTTCAACTCTGCATATCTTGTAACACCCCGTTCATCCTCTCTTGTCCACAGGAATATGATCTGGAGCAGAAAATCGATCTTGAAATCAAAATGCGGGAGGGAACCACCAAACTGTTGGCGGCCTGCAAGCACCAAGCTCAGACACTCGAGGCCGCCAAGAACCTCCTCACCTCCAACGAGCGCATGTCCGCCTACATGGCAGAGCTGCAGAGGCGGAAGAAGGACATGCCTCCGCCGCGTATGAATGGGTGAGTCATAGCCACTTGTTTATGAGGTGGTGAAACTAGAAAAGCTCTTTTTTTAACACATAGACGACCGGCACATTTTTAGTAAGTTCTCCCGTGGGACCGGCGATGTTTAGGCTATTCACAGGCGTAGTACATGCGTGTACCACCGGTGGTACACCCGGTCGTCCAAGTGTTAAATACCAAAACAGCTAGCAGAAAATTTCAATTCGAAAGGAGTGTAGTCATTGGGCTACTTCTCCTCCATGTCATATCTACTACATCAAAAGCATTTTGTATTGTAAATAAAAGTATCAAAAAAAATTAAATACCAAAACTCATTAGTTCATATGTATTAGGTAATGTAAATTAGGTACCTATACAAGACAAGTACGCGGATGTCAAAATAGTTTTAAATCTAGAGTGTAACAAATTCGTATTACTATTCTACATCCTTCTGTACTAATACTGCAATGGGCACTATTCCTGATGGTTTGCGTTTCGAAGAGCTGTTTTATATTCAAATACAATTACTCTAACCTTTACAAATAACAAACAAAACATAAACCAAATTCTGTAAGTAAAACTTGATCGATCTTTTCAAATAAACAACCTAACAGTAACTGTATACTCTATAGTCTATACCTACTACTTATAACAACAGTAACTGTATACTTTACACTACTTATATTTACAACTTACTTCTAAGTAGTACTCATAGTAAAACCTTATCTTTGTGGTAATCGAAAATTCTAATTGAGATCTTAAAGAGTGAAAAGCACTATCAGAGTCAGATATTGATGATTACCGCAATCCACTCTGATTAGCAGCACAAATTGACTCAAAGAGTAGTGGACCTGCCTGTCTATGATACTCTAACTCGCGTGTTCGATTCTCCCCCGATGGAATCGATCTGCTTGTTATTTCTTCTTTCTACAGTAAACTTTAGAAAATGTAGTTCGTCCAGGAAGCTCAATATCGACAAGAAGTGAACTTATTCTGTGAATGCTTTGGTTCTAATTCAAGAACGACACAATAGCAGAGCCAATCACATGGCTGAAATTCGTTACTATAGTAACAGCATAGCGTGTAGATTTAAAAAGTGTGGAAACGAACCCCAGTTGCATGGAAACGCCACATAGCGCGACACCATCGCAAAGGAGTAGAATATTATTTCTCGCGGTCTATTTATGTTTATATTTACATTTTGATATATTTATGTTTATGTGTTTACATTTGAAACGGGTGAGGTACGAGAAGAGGAGACTCCTTTGTGATACTAGCGCTGAGGACGTCACGAAGTAGGCCGGCGGGGGGTGGTTTCCACACTTCACGCTATGGTAACAGTGTCACCACAGCAGCGTTAATTAATTCGGGCCTTAATACCCTCGTATTAGGTATTAGGACAAAAAAATCTGAATCATATAATAATAATATAATTAATCGCAAGCCACTATGATTAATGTATTATTACCTTTAGAGGTGGGGGACCAGCGGAATGGACACCGCCTCTGTGTTCTCACGGGTCCAACCAGTAGGAGGCGAAATTGGCAAAACACCATTGCGAAACTTGCACTAGTATTTGCCAACGCCAACTTGAGTGGGTTTTGTGACCCAGGTCGAGTTCTGTCTAGCGTTGCTGGATAACTAAGCTGAAATTTGCATCTCTTGCAGTCCCGACCTCTTGTCAGTTGAGTGTTGTTTATGTACCTTCCTATGTATAGTTGTATACAGTCCGTTAGTATCTGGAATATATGTGTCGTCAGTTAAGTGTATGTTTGTCCACTTATCATTCGTAATCCATTGCTTTTCTTATTCCTTAACAGCATGGACTTGGTTCACAATACACTAGCATAGGTTCAGGCGGAATAAACGGTACCAGTAAGTACCTTTTTTCGACACCTTATTTCTGTGGTCTGAATTTTTTCATCCGGTATGAGGAAAATTTCATGCATTGGGTGGGCTCCGAACAAAGGATCCCTGCGTTATCTGGATTGTCAGACTAGGGCTTCAAGGCGATTCTCATATTTCTCCTTCTACCTGAAACTAATGGGATCAAACTTTTACAGTATACATGACGTTTTTTTTCCGCAGAGTTAATTCATACATTTGTTGGACTTGGCAGGAAACTCACCTCTTCCCTGTTATTCTCATTTCAAATATATCATTGTTTTTCTCTTTCGGTGAAATTATTATAAACCACCTTACGAGTGAAATGGACCAGGTTGCAAATCAAATTCAACACTCTCACGCTCTCAGTCTCCAATAATAATATTTTTACTCATTTAGTAAAAGTGACGAGAGGAATTAATTGTATTATATTAATAAACCATGTTGTAGAATATGTGTTTGAAAAATAAAATAAAAACAACATACTTATATGATTATTAATTAACAACACGAAATGAATGTCTACATCTAGATGACCAGGGGGCACCATAATAATCATCTAGATAATTTACCAGAGGAATGAATGGAATTTTCTCCACATATATATGAGTGCCAGGTCTGTTTCATTCGCCTAATATAGTCTCGAGTTTCTAAATCGACTAAACAATAATAATGCTGCACTGATAGTTATTCTGAAAAAAAGGGAAAAACTGACTATAGAAAATTTTGGGTGATTCCGTTACTTTCCTTTTTATAGGAAGGAAAGTAAAAAATATGTAGTTAAAATTATGCAAACCTAAAAATATGAAAATAGGTTACCTATTCCATGGGATCACTCTTGCAGCTCTTGTGCAGATATCTTCAGCATTTCTATTTCTTTTCGACATTATCTTGCGGGGCGTTTCAAGAGCTGCAGTCTATATTATTGCAAATTTTATTGGTAATTCATTAGTTTCCGTTGTAGTTTATGTTTTGATAGTATGGTTTAATATCCCACAGCCAAATTTCCAACTACATATCGCACGTTGCATAGAATAGTGTCACATCTAATTTTTTCCCATTTGGGATTTTTGTATCGCTAAAACAGCAAAAGGTCTCCTGAAAATTAAGGTTTTGAGATGTGACACTGTTCTATGCAACGTGCGACCCATTTGGGATTTTTGTATCGCTAAAACAGCAAAAGGTCTCCTGAAAGTTAAAGTTTTGAGATGTGACACTGTTCTATGCAACGTGCGATATAAGACAAATATAAAAATTTAGAATGGTAGTAAAATTAACTGGTCCTATTCGGTTAGTAATTTCAGTATACATAAGGTCAACACTTACAGCTTTTGTATAATTTTTATTGTATTGTATCGCTTTATTCATACTGCCCGACTAGACTAAAATATGTCCCATTGTTGCAGCAGTAAACCTAAGACGTATTGTATTATGTGGTTCAATAACTTGTCATCCCAAGTGCTGGGATAATTTCTCATGTCCAGTCTAAGTTTAGAAACCGCGACCTCTGGAATACCAGACCGACGCGACGCCTTGACCACCGAGGTAGTAGGATGGCGGGATGAACGTATACCCGTCCTGAGAGTACCACACTTTAATAAAATCTATTTGATGATTAAAATATTATGTTATGTTACAGTACCAAAAAAAAAAAAAAACATTTACATACGAGTATTTTATCAAATTATCATAAGGTGTATTTAGTTTTCGCTTATCTCCAATAACGGTTCTCATAATCAGGGAGGACTAGCACCCCAATGTTTACCTCCAAAGTGGTGTCTCGTGGAATCACGCCACTTTTCCTAATCATTCTCCCAGCAATGTCAATGGCACATCAACATTCTTTCCACATTCCTGATGAACACCTGAGAGCAGGTAAATAAGGAAACCAGACTAGAGCAACAAGCAACAACACTCATGTTAGATGAAACCTACATAACAATAGAGAAGATTTTTTTGCTGACACGTGTTTCGACTGCTTATATTTAAAATGATAAATTATGATTTTCCACTTGAAAAGACAAATAAGACAACACAGATTTCTCTGTATCACTATATTACCACACGCTTATTATAATTTATTATGTAATATAGGTAGGTACCTCAATTGTTTATTTCTTGATATTTTTCTTTTGTTTACTACAGCGATTTCTATGATTTTGGATTTCCATTTGTTTACTTTTTCACAATGCTCATTTCTGTCCAAGTCATACTAACATCTGAAGTAACGTTCAACACATATCTTTTGTTTTATTGTAGATATATTCTTACTTACTCATAAGTACATAGTTATACCATACACACGCATTTTTACCACGGTATTTTGTATCTAGAGATGAATATATTTATTTACTTGACACTCAAGGACGTCTTAGAAGTAAACAATGATTTCTGATTAAATAAAGAAGAAGTGAATCTTTTTCGCGTTCTTCTACAATGACAGAAGTGTCCAGTTACACACAATTTATTCATGCTGGGTGAATAATCTATTACGTAATCTTCACTAATATTTTGGAGATGACAGTTACGATGGTAACAATATTATGTCAATATTTTTCTTCTTAAAATTACACGTACTTGCCAACCAATTAGATTACGTCAAAAATCCAAATATTTAAAAACCTGTAACAAATATTATGAAAGAGAAGAAAAACACACTAAATATTTAATGAAAACCTACTAAGTACTTATTGACTTTTGTACGTTAGCTTATCTCAAGAAAGTTGTTTGTTCGGGATTTATTCAAGTGAAGAGCTGTAGATGTAGAATTAAACAATAATTGACAATGACCTTTATCACTCTATTAATAATCAACTAATCATGGTATTGAGTCTGAATCCAATAATAGCTTCGTAAAATTTGAACCTGCTTTAGAACAACATAAGCACTATAAAACCTGAACAAAGTATTCCCACATTCAAGGGGAAATTAAGCTGATAACAGACAGTAAAATGATTATCCCATAAATAAACTATTGAGTAATCGATGATGTTTCCAACAAAAAGTTTAGGTTGAATAACGGTCGTTCTGCAACTTGCAAAGAACGCCTGGAAAAACAAAAGAGATTTATTCTTCTTCCCTTGGTATGATAAATGACAAGAAATCTTGTCATATATCAAAGAAAAAGATGGCAGTCCTGATTTTCGAGAACCTAAAGCAGTTTTAATTTTTCATTTTTAATGACTTCTTATTTAGAAACTCAAAACTTATATCTGAAGACACTTGTTTTTTCGGTGTATGATCTGAAAGTCTGATGTGAAAATAGAGACATCAAGAATGTCTGTCCTTAATCCTTATGGATAATCCCTTTTAACCAGCTATTTTCATAAGATCATTTCTATTGCCCCACACCTCTCAAATCTAAGAGATGAATCTAAAGACAAATTGTTTTGAGTGTACTCAGGACATTCAAATGTATATTTACAAAAAAAATCTGATCTAGGAAAAACAACTGCAGACACAGAAAAGTCTGTAATAATTGAAATCAGTCAGGAGCAGTTTCAAAAATATTTCACTTGAGTGCCAAAAGTTAAAATTGCAATTTCACCACATTATTTTTTTCTCTCACTTTTCTGTTAATACTGATTAAAATAGAGAGGTTAGTTGATGGCAAGGATATTCAGAACTGTTACCTGCTGATGAGAGCAAATAAGCTCGAAACAGCTGTCCAGGTATGTTCTGGTATTCATGTACATCTATTAATACAACTTGTTGTTGTAGCCAGCTTGGCTACAGCTGCAGGGGTGAGTGATGGTCTCCAGCCAACTTTATTTCAAAGTTGGCTCGTCCTGAACCACATACTTCTATGTGCGATCAACCATCATGAGGACTTGGACTTTTCTGTACAAGCCATTAAACCCTGAGGAAACTGCAAGCTAGCCTGGCTTGTAAGGGTTGGCTAGTCTGTTCTCTGTTTATAGTCCTCTAGCGAGACACTGGTCTTCTCCCTGTTTAACGTCCCCCAGTGAGACATCTAATACAACTTCTCACTTTTCTGTTTATACTGATACTGATTTTATTCTTTCTTAATTTCTCGCAGGATCGCCGGGTTCTCACTTTTCTGTTTATACTGATACTGATTTTATTCTCTCCCAATTTCTCGCAGGATCGCCGGCTGCAGGGCTCGTCTCTCCCTTTCCGACATCCGACTGCCGCTCATGTGGCGGGACTCTGACTACTTCAAGAACAAGGGGGACTACCGCCGCTTCGCCGTCTTCTGTCTGGTGCGGCTGGGCACAGAGCTGTACGACACCTCGCTCCTGTGTCCTGTGGACCGCAGTCACACAGATCTCACCTTCCAGGATGTGTTGCTCTTGTGAGTAGCCGGGGCCAGGAGCTCGGGGTTCATGATAAGAGTTGGGTGGAAGAGATTGCCTAAGGCAATAACCCCGCCCTTTAGTTAGGACATATGTATATATTTTTTTTTTTCTTGTTTATATTATTCGTCTGTATATATGTTCTACCTACTAATAAAGAGTTTCTAAATAAATAAATAAAATAGCCATGTAGAAAAATTGGCACGGTGAAAAATTGAAGAAGGATGAAGGTCCAAAATTTCGAAAATTGAGTTAGATACGGATTAAAGTCCTTTGATAGTGTAAAAATACGTAGACATGTTAAAAATATGGAATAAGGTTGAGGGTGAGTAGCCGGGGCCAGGAGCTCGGGGTTCAAGACATAGCCATGTAGAAAAATTGGCACGGTGTTTTACTAGCTAGGTTCATGACTGCATGTGCCAAGTTAAATAAAAAGTTATCATATTTGTGTTAATCACTTTCGTGATATCACTACTACTCTAACTTGCTTTAATAAATCTACGCTGAAACCGGGACTTGAACCACCGACCTCCAGGTTACAAGTCCGCCGCCTTATTGATCAAGTTAAATAACAATACACTCAAACCTGGATATAAGAGATGTCAAGGAACCAAAATTTGTTTCTCTCATAACCAGGTTTCACTTATAATGACATTATTTTCCCTTCTAAAGGGAACGTTATTTCCCTTGTTTTAGAGAAAATATCGTTATTATAAGTGAACCCTGGAATGAACCTGGAAATTGCTCTCTTATATGCAAGTTTGACTTTTTTTTTAAGTGGGGTTTAACGTCGCTTTCAACTGCCATGGTCATATCACGACGGGGGTTTTACCCTCCATTCGCAGGAAACTCACAAACCTGCTACTCACATTGACCTCACCCAGCCTGAGTGGGGCCGGGAAAAGCCAGCGTCACGAGAATTAGAATTTGAATGGTCACCCATCCAAGTCTTAACCTCGCTGGATGTCGCTTAACTTCGGTGTTCTGAAGGGAACCGGTGTATTCAACATGCCATCGACGCTGGCTAAGTTTGACTTTAGTCTTGCGAGTTCGAGAGATTTTGACCAACACAAATATGATAACTGACGACAAACATTTGTGTTGGATCCCATACATTGTTTTGTGTGGGATCCCATACATTGTTTTGTGTTGGATCCCATACATTGTTTTGTGTGGGATCCCATACATTGTTTTGTGTTGGATCCCATACATTGTTTTGTGTTGGATCCCATACATTGTTTTGTGTGGGATCCCATACATTGTTTTGTGTTGGATCCCATACATTGTTTTGTGTGGGATCCCATACATTGTTTTGTGTTGGATCCCATACATTGTTTTGTGTTGGATCCCATACATTGTTTTGTGTGGGATCCCATACATTGTTTTGTGTGGGATCCCATACATTGTTTTGTGTTGGATCCCATACATTGTTTTGTGTGGGATCCCATACATTGTTTTGTGTTGGATCCCATACATTGTTTTGTGTGGGATCCCATACATTGTTTTGTGTTGGATCCCATACATTGTTTTGTGTTGGATCCCATACATTGTTTTGTGTGGGATCCCATACATTGTTTTGTGTGGGATCCCATACATTGTTTTGTGTGGGATCCCATACATTGTTGAATGTACGGGCCGGGGTCCTGATGTGGGAAAAATATGTATGAGTAATGCCCAGCCAGTGTGGAGATGACCGAAGTATAAAGGCCTCTCCATGTAATGCCCTCCGTATAAATATACTTTTAGTCTTCTATTAGTTCCAGAGATACCGGCGCGGCGTCCCAATCTCATATACCTTGCCTCCCGAAAAGTTCTCACAACACCTCCTATGCTAAATCTCTATTGATCCCTGTAACCTAAGGAAACTCAGGGTATTAGAACTCACTCCACCCTCAACTCCTCATCCTCCTACATAATTAAGAGCATCGGACATTTCGCGTTTCATTTAAGAAGTTATGCTGGTTAGTTCCCCTAACCGGCTAGTTCTAATACTTCATTAGTGTGTTGTTAACGTTGCGTTGCGATGGGCCATAATTTTGGCTTTAGTGGCATTGCCTCTACACATGTTAGCTAGTTAACTCTAAAAATCTGGAATTTTGCAATATTGATTTAATTTCATTTGCAAAAACCAACATGGCCAAAGGTGAAACTCATATCAGCATCTTATCCATATGAACCAGGTCATGCAAGTGTACCCTGATAACAAGTGCATTGTATTATATCTGTGGCCCACGCGCGGGTGTTCAGTGCCAACGTAAGCAGAAATTATTTTCCCTTCTTTCTCTCCCTCTGTTTTTGCTAATTTTCTTTTAGATATCTACTCTCTTTTCCTTTTCTTTCCTCTTTTCATTTCCTCATAAGTTATTTTATATTAGCCGGAGATGTTCTATTTGTAAATTTAAAGTTATAAATAAAAATAAATCAAATCAATTCTCCCCACACTCCTCCGAGAATTTGATCCTATTTCTGTACAGTCATTCGTGGTTTCTACTTTTACATATATTTATGTAATATGTATGTATAGATTAGTTACTCGCATATATTCTATGTAGGTTCTTGACATTGAAATTTCATCGGGCTCATTGAGACTAAGGTGCGGTCTTTCTCACCTCTCAAACGTTGAATTTAGCAACAATTCGACGCTTATTTATCAAACCCCCGCCCCGATGATATAACCGTTGTATGCAAATATGTAGCTTCTCGCGTTGTGTACATTATGAATAACAGTCACGCTGCGGATGATAATAATAATGATAATACTAATATCGCCTTATTTTTACCGCCTGATTAGAACTATTAAGTCCCATTATTCCAGCAGTAAACCCTAGACATATTATAATGTGGTAAAAATCCCAAATGGGAGGATAATTTGTCATGTCCCGGTTGGGTTTCGAATCCGCGACTTCTGGAATCTCTGGATTCACAGAGTGCCGCCTTCACCGCGGATACAGACCGGTCTACCAGGAGGATACCCCTGCGGTGCGTTGATGAAGGCATGGCCGAGTTTGAATTTATAATTGAAAGAGGTGAAATAAAAACATGTCTGTTGCACGAACAAATGATTCCCGGTCCCTTTTCTCTTATATCCAGGTTCTAAGATAATGTCAATAGATAATACTGACATGAGTATTACTGATCGTATAAATATAGCGATTGTTGAACACCAATGTAAGAAACGGGTCATTGCCTGGGTGTATAACAATCGTGTGGGATTTGACTGGAGCGGCATAGCGACCCAGAATAGAAATGACTTAGTCCACCTGGGGATAAGAACTTTTTGCGATCCGAGCATATTTACCTGTCAAAGAATTAATTCACCAGTACGTATCGATTATTTTAGACGTCACCGTGGCAAAGTGGGTTAGAGCACTAGGCTTACACGCACAGTAACCTCGGTTCGATCCCCAGTAGGGCAGGATTTTTTCTGCTCTATACTTGTATGTCCGGGGTCTACACATATCTCTTGGAGGAAAAATGAGTAGCTGATTTAATATGAGCAGGAGCAGCGACCGGTGACGGAATTATAGGCAAAAATAAAATAGAGGATTATGAAGATACGGAGAAATTCTATAATTCTGCGCTACCCATTAAAATTGTGATATAATTACACAAAGATACACATTTATTTATAGCTATGTGAAGTTGGCTGACCACCAGAAGCGATTTGGTCGCTACTTGGCTCAACGTTTTGTACCACAGATTATTCGTTTTGTACCAGTACCAGTCCCGAGATATTGACCCACCCCCTAGGTGGTCAGCCAACTTCACATAGCTTTTATTTATTCATTTATTTCATTTTTTTGATGATGCATTTTTATTTCCTCGCAGCCACGGAGTCTCCCCGGACTTCGCCATCACGCTGGAGGTGTACAGCCACATGCTGCAGGATGACCTCAGCATGGCGAGCACGCCCCGCAAGATCAAGAAGACCATCCACAGCTCCATCTCCAGGACTGTGGGCAAGAAGCTGGCCCTCTCCCTGCGGGACGAGCTGAACTCGGGGAAAATGTAAGTCCACTAAACTAAGGGCGGAATTAATAGACGTTTTTGTAATACCTCTGTGGTGCTAAGTCACGGATTGCGTACTGTGTAACCGAGATAGGGAAAACCGACACTTACCAACGACTCAAGTTATTGATGTTGTCTATTAATTCCGCCCTAAAATTTCAAGTTATCATAAGCCGTTTTTTTTCTTTCTAACCAAAGTGGATTCAAATGGATGAATTGGAAAAAAGTCATTTTTTCTTTTGCAAAAAAACGAAAGAAGGAGAAATCTTCTTCCAGTTTCGTTAACCAAAAAGCATTTACAAAATTCTGCTTCCAGTTCTTTATTACTGCTTTGTTTTCATTTTTCCATTGTTTATCTTTAAAAGTACCGAAACGCATTTTTCTTTCACGAGTGGTGGGGAAGCTAACTAATCTTGGAAGAAAATGGAAAGAATTGGAAAAAAAAACCGAATCTGGATTTTTTTTAATCCAAAAGAAAAACGCGGCTATATTTGTGTTAATCACAATCGTATTATCACAACTATTCAAACTCGCTTTACTAAATATTTGCTTATCTTGGAACTTGAACCACCGACCTTCAGGTTACAAGTCCGCCGCGTTTACGCTCAGGCTACTGAGGTCGATAATTTAAGTCCAGTCAACTACGGTGGTGCCGAATTCAGGCCCTAAACGTTGTACAGCAATGCATCATTGTGTGATGAAGGGTTGGGAAAAATAAATATAAGGCCATGTCTCGGTCCAGAAATCGGGTGCAGCCTACAATTGGCAATAACTAGTTTTATGTATATCATCTAAAACCCGGCACCCGCACTGAGATCCCTAATGGTTCGATTCTCATGAAAAGATTTTACGGATTGGGTTCTGGTTTTGGTAACAGATAACCCCGAATAGGTAGATAGACATTATGGCCTCGTAGGTAGGCAGTCAGATAGACACAGATTTGAGATGTGTATAACTTCATCAAGCCAACTTATTCCTTACGAGATGAATTAGTCATTTATTGGACTCGTTAAACTCAAGCAAAGTATCACCTAAGATTCAACATTCCTTGTAATATTCATCTGAAATACTATAATAAAATTAATGTTTATTTATTTATTATTTCTCAGTAACATTATTTCCAAAAGAATAAATATTATTCTCAGATATTATTACACAGGTGTTCATGTCCATTTTCATTTCAGCGGACCTCATTTCGAGCTGATGGCCTCTGCAAGACTGACCCTGGATGATGCTAGTGATAGCGTTCACACACACGACCTGAAACTTGAAAGCTCAGGTAAGACACGCTTTTCTTGAAATCTCCAGGACACTTACTTACTACTATTTACCAGGTTTTTCTTTCACTCTACCTTTTCCCAAAACTTCTTGGGGTCGGCATTGTTTGGATTAAGGCTTGTCCTCCACTTGATTCTGCCCAGGGCTATTCCACTTCTTTTCTCTCAAATCTTCCACCTGATTTTAATATTATTATACCTAACTAAACCAATAAATGAGACTTCGTTTAAACTATGAGAGTACAGGGACTCTTTAATCTCATGCTTGCAGGATAAATGAGGCGTTCGCCTGAAAAACTGGTTCATTCCATGTAAGATGATTTTTCAGGAACTAAAAAAAACTAATAACTATAGAAGGAATTAATATTTTTCCATTATTATTTTTTTAAATGAAAGCTATGGTTATAAGAAAATTGCTGTAACAGGTTCCACAAAGTTTTTTTCTACCTTAAATAAGTTTTTTTAAGTTTAAATTTGGAATGAGTGAGTTTTGACACAGAATTTGGAAATGAGCAAGTTTTGCAACGGCAGCTTTTAGAATGAATCAGTTTTTACACAAACACTCTAATTTTCACCTGATATACAATCCAGATTTTACCCTTGTATTGTATAGCCTACCATTAAAGTAAAGCAACATTAAAGGTCTATAGACACATAGGTGGGTGACCTATCTAAATTTGAAAAAGATTTGCATTATAGTAGGCTGAAATTGAATAAAAAGTTGTAGGTAATAAGACCAATTTTATTTTAATTGATGCCAAAACAAAAAGTAATATTGGGTATTTTTTATTATCATCATTATTATTATGATTTTAGATCTAGACCCATGAAATGAAAAGAAAAAGGGAAACTTTGAGAGTTAGGTCTGGTACATAGGATAAAAAGAAAAATATTGGAGACTTTGTTAATAAAATAAAATTTGCTCTACCAAATTTTGAAAACAAATGGAGGTCACGTGATCCTAATGCTGCATTCTGATTGGTTGTTTGGAATGGGCTAGTTTTTACACGGAACTGTAGATGGAATGAACAAGTTTTGCAGCAAATACGTTATTCCTACGCAGTTCTTTTATGGCATCGAATGCTTTTTTCCACGTTATTCTTTCATTTCCTTGTAGCCCTCAGCGCGCTCTTTCCACTGATGCCCATAACTAAAAAAAAGTCTAGGGTGGTCATGAGCGAGTTTTTCTGTGGAAGGCCTCAAATATTCTATTATAAAATGTAAATTGCACGTCGATTACAGGCGGACATAGATTATTACATAGTTTCTTTGAAAAACTTGTGTCAGGTCAGAATGACTGTCCCAATTTGCTTGAACTAGTAAATCTTGACTGCTCACGTAGAGTTCGTCTCAGTAAAACGTTTTTGTTGAGAAATGTAGCACAAATTATTATTTATACTTTGCCCCTATCAATAGAATGATGCGTGCGGCAAAATAGTTTTCTTTGTAACAAAATAAACTATTTTCATGTCTTTTTCACCTATTTATTTTAAAATAATTTTGTATGTTTTTAACTGTAATATTTTGTGATTTGTGTATATTGGGTTGTTCCCGTTTAATAAATAAAAATATATTTATTGTGTACTGTAGTGTAAGGTCGGGTTCTACGAAAAACTCCTAACCTAAAAAACACCTGAAAAACACGAAAAACGTTACTTCCAAAGGATTCGTCAAGTTTTGCTGGAAACTCTACTGGCGCTGTCTTGACGAATCCTTTGGAACTAACGTTTTTCAGGTGTTTTTTAGGTTAGGTGTTTTTCGTAGAACCCGACCTAACGTTGTTCACCACTGAATACCTCCACAGAAAACCGCTCACATCAGCTCCCGCTGTTCGGACACTACTGCTGCCGCCTAGCGGTGACTCCAGACACACTAACCCGCGAGTCACACGCCGGCTTCATCAAGCTTCGCTTAGTCGACACCAAGAGCGCTAGTGTCGCCAGTTGTGATGACGTCATCACTAGGGGCGCTAGTGAAGAGTCCCCCTCTAGTCAATGGGTGCAGGTGTGGGGGCAGCTGGCTGGGTTCCGTCTGAGGGTGTGGGCCGACAAGGAACAGTACGTCCGGGAAGCGGAGCCCTTGAGGGGTGTCACTATTGACAGGGTGAGTGATAATAATAATAATAATATCGCCTTATTTATACTGCCCGATTAGACTATTAAAGTCCCATTATTCGAGCAGTAAGCCCAAGACATATTATTTTATGTGGTAAAAATCCCAAATGGGATGATAAGTTGTCATGTCCCGGCTGGGTTTCGAACCCACGACCTCTGGAGTCTCTGGATTTACAGAGTGCCGCCTTTACCACTGAGCTACCGGGACAGACTGGTAGACCGGGAGGAGCTGATAGTAATGGCATGGAGTAATCATATTGTATAAATATGTACAATAAAATTCTATTATTTCAATTCTACATTTAAAAAAATCATTTTTTTTTTTTTTAAGCGACCAGAATTATTCTATTCTACAAACAAAGAATTTTTCAGGAGTCCAGCAATGACACATCAGTGAATAAAATTTTTTTAACAGTTGTCCTGCAATAGTTATATCGATTAATAATTTTTCAGAGGAGTCACTGTGGCAGAGCGAGTTAGCGCGCTACGCATTGCACACATGGTGACCTGGGTTCGATTCCCAGCGGGGGAGGATTTTTTTCTGCTCTGTACTTGGATGTTCGGGGTCCACTCATACCTCGTGAGGAAAAATGAGTAGCTGCTTTAATGTGAAGCAGCGACAAGTGGCAGAATCTTAGGCAAAAAAATAATACAAGATATTGTAAATTAAAGTGGTAAAGTCCTATGATACTGCGCTACCCACTAAAATTGTGACATAATAACACAAAGAAAAAGCATTATATATAATTTTTCAACAGTCCAGGTAGTCCTGCAACATTTATATCAATTAATAATTTTTCAGTAGTCTTGCAATGTTATATGAATTAATATTTTTTTCAGGAGTCCCGGATCAGAGGGCTGAGTGGCTCCAGCAAGGAGATAGAGATTGTCAACACAGTGGAGGAGGATAGAGAAGAAGTTCTCATTATCAGAACCAACACGGCAGACGACAAGTCTCTGTGGCTCCGGCACTTGACTCAACATTCCAAAGACCATTTGAGGTATGTCACTCAGTGAAGGCGTTCAAGTAAAGAAAGGTTCGGAAGGTCAAAATCCAAGATTTGAGTTTATGGTTAAATAAGATACGTACTGACGATGAAGCATGATGAATGGATTTCACCATACACAATTTGCAAAGTTCTAGCTACAGCCATGTAGGTAGCAGTAATTTTCTTTGAAGTGTTTAAAAAAAAAATCTGGTGTAAACATCACACGACTTTCCTTATCTCCCCACAAAGAAGTCGAAATCCGCCACTGGTGACTCAACGGTAACAGATAGTTAAAAATCAGTGCCAAATTCGTAATCAGCACCTCAAAATCATTGGATTTGATATGTCGCAACCCCCCTCTAGGGTGAATAATAAAAAAGTTAGTCTAAGCGGGTCCCCCCAAAATACCGGTAAATGGGGGCCGGGTTCCAAAAAGTTCAAGATATCAAAAAAATGATCAGAGTAAACCCCTATTATTTTTTAATCCGAGAAAATGATGTTCTCTAACTTTTTTTGTATCTTTAACCAATTCAAAGAAGCAGCGACTGCGGCCAATATTTGCGGCCCTGCGGCCGCATATTGCGGCCGATTTCAACCAAAAGTTTCGTGGTTCGTTTGGTGTACGAAAATAATTTGCATACTAAATTTCATGTCTCTATCTCTTACCGTTCTCGAGATATCCTGTTTACACACACACACACACAGACAGACAGACAGACAGACGCACGGACCAATGGCTGAAAACAACTTTTTTGGTATCCTGAGGCTATGATTCGTCCAGAAATGTGAAAAACTGGGTAGGTCAAATTTTCGACGAATACAATACTTTCCTTATTATAGGATAAGGAAAGTAAAAACCATTAACGAGCCCTTTGTCGTGCACAGTCATTAACAAGTCTCAACAGCTCTTGTACAGTTGAGCCAGACAGCTGACAATTTGTATGCTGTCCGGACCATTTAGGAGACGTTGCAACTTTCAAGTGCACGTGATATCTCATCTCAGGGAAAAAAATAGATTTATAAGACAAAAACGTCTATTTTTTTACTCATATCATCATAGGGTGGCGTCATCGTGAACGATGGTAGCCAGACAGTGGAGGAATGACTCAAGTCTTCTACCACTGTCTTAGCAAGGAGGCTAATAATTGACAAGGCCCCCCGGAACCAAGCCAATGCTGGTCTATTCCCTGTTTATAGTGCCCCAGCCAGACTGATTTCTATATTAAAAATTATTTTCTATTTGAAATTATGTACATACTCGTATGCTCGTCTGTATATCAACCAGGCAATGACATTTTAAAACGAAACTGAATTTGTTTTTAAGTAACGATTAGGCCCATTTATACTAGATTTTTTTTGTATTTCTGTACAAATCGTAATCTCCTGAGCAATTTGTGTTTGTCTGTCTGTCATGATAATTCCTTGTAACACGCAACTCATAAAATACTGAACAGATTTCAACGAATCAACGTGATTCTTTTTGGAGATACAAGCAATTTAGTAAAAAGCTCAATATAATATATTGATGATGGTCGCTAAGTGAACCGTTTTCATGAGGAAGTATTGTCTCCATAGTATTTGGCAGTGCATTTTTTATTTGATGTTTTTAATTAAAATGTGTCTCCCTGTTGTGTAATGAAACATTGATTACAAGTTAGACGGAATCAGTTTGTTCTGAATGCTAGGTTAAAGACATTAGCCGTATTTTTCTTTCTAACCAAAGCTAACCAAACGGGAATAAAATGAACCAAACTGGAAGCAAGTCATTTTTCTTTTGGAAGAGGAAAAATTTCCACTTCCAAAGTTAACCAAAATGGAAGTAGAAAATTCTTGCTTCCAGTTCTTTTATAGGTTAAGTCCATTGTTTATCTTTAAAAGTACCGAAACGCATTTTCCTTTCACGAATGTGTTGAAGTTGACCTTGGAATAAAATGGAAATATTTGGAAGAAACCTAACCTGGATTTTTTTTTTAGTCCGAAAGAACAATAGGCCTATTGTCTGTTCTGTTTCAGATGGAAGCATGCGGTGACGGAAGTAATGGATGTGAAAGTACCCAGTCCTTCCAAGATAATGTTCCACAAACCTGCCCGCCAGGGCTCGCTCTATGATGAAACCCCTCTAATAGGTGAGTGGTTGTAGCCAATCCTTGTCGCAATGGTTCCATGCTCACATTTTTGTTTTTGTGGGATGTCCTATCGCATAAGCATATACTGTATTTTAATTTGTAATTATTTGTGTTGTACGAGGTCCGACAATAAAGTTCCCGGACGACACCCATAGCTCCGGCTCTGATGTACATAGCTCCACAAGTTTTTGCAGGAATTAACCATAGTTCCTCATATTTCTGATCGGTAGTTTTCAAATAATCAGTCATAATCGAACACCTTGTCAGTGCACTTTGCCGGATTTTTCAAATTAAAATGTTTAGTTTTGTAAGAAATTTCAGGTTAACACGTTGTTCTAAAATTTTACTCAACAACTATGAGGAACTATGGTTAATTCCTGCAAAAACTTGTGAAACTATGTACATCAGAGCCGGAGCTATGGGTGTCGTCCGGGAACTTTATTGTCGGACTTCGTATACTCGTACGTCCTATTAATAAAGTGTAAATTAATAAACCAGCCAGCGTCGATGGCATGTTGAATACACCGGTTCCCTTCAGAACACCGAAGTTAAGCGACATCCAGCGAGGTTAAGACTTGGATGGGTGACCATTCAAATTCTAATTCTCGTGACGCTGGCTTTTCTCGGCCCCACTCAGGCTGGGTGAGGTCAATGTGAGTAGCAGGTTTGTGAGTTTCCTGCGAATGGAGGGTAAAACCCCCGTCGTGATATGACCATGGCAGTTGAAAGCGACGTTAAACCCCACTTAAAAAAAAAAAATTAATAAACCTGCGACTCACCCAGTCTGAGTAGGGCCAAGAATAGCCAGCATTACGAGGGTTCAAAGTTGAATGGTCACCCATCCAAGTCCTATCCTCATTGGACGTTGCTTAACTTCAATGACAGAACGGGAACTGATGTATCTAACGTGCCATCAACGTTGGCACTTTGAGGATTAGATGGTAGAAAATGATTTCAAGCAGAAATATGGGCGGATTTGTATCTTTGTTTGTGTGTCGAAATGGTAAGAGATAGAAAAAATCGATTAGAGCTGACCCCAAGTGAAATTTCAGTACAATTCCAAACCGTCCTCGAGTTATGACCTTCCTCAAGATGTATGGGTGGTGTGTTTGTGTGTGATGGCTTAGCGAAGCGGGTGCAGCCCGCTAGCATTATTATACTCGTAGGCTTTAGAGCAGTTCTCCTCAGCAAGTGGGCCTAAGTCCGCTTCTTTCTCATAAGACTACTAACTAGATTCTGATGGTAGATCTCTCATCTTCTTCCCCAGAGAACATCGAGAACAACACCCGCGGAGGTGGCTACCCCCGCGTGCAGGACTTGTTCCCCCCCTCGCCCTCCCCCTCCCCCAGCCTCTCCTCCTCTTCCTCCTCCACCTCCCCAACCCTGAGGGACAGGTCGCTCAGCAGCTCCAAGACCCGATCCGGACGCTGGCCCTTCTCCAGGAACAACTAGCCACTGGCCCTTCTCCAGGAACAACTAGCCACTGGCCCTTCTCCAGGAACAACTAGCCACTGGCCCTTCTCCAGGAACAACTAGCCACTGGCCCTTCTCCAGGAACAACTAGCCACTGGCCCTTCTCCAGGAACAACTAGCCACTGGCCCTTCTCCAGGAACAACTAGCCACCGGCCCTTCTCCAGGAACAACTAGCCACTGGCCCTTCTCCAGGAACAACTAGCCACTGGCCCTTCTCCAGGAACAACTAGCCACTGGCCCTTCTCCAGGAACAACTAGCCACTGGCCCTTCTCCAGGAACAACTAGCCACTGGCCCTTCTCCAGGAACAACTAGCCACCGGCCCTTCTCCAGGAACAACTAGCCACTGGCCCTTCTCTAGGAACAACTAGCTTCTGTTTTTTTTTTTTTTTAACAAAGTAAATACTTGAGATCATTTGTTCCAAGAAATGGTCTTGGAATTTAAAAAAAAGGTGTAGGCCGCGCGAAGACCAATTTCCAGTTGAAACATCGAATCTTACAAGATGTGTTGTTTTTTTTCTGCTTCGTAGAACCAACTTCCAAGTCTATGCTAATGTTTAGAAATCTCTGCCATAAAACTGGTATATTAAATACTACTTGTGACCCAACGTTCATTCGAGATTGAATGGGTGTTAAAAAATTAAGTTATTGCTCTTTTTCAACCAACAATAATTTTTGAAATGCAAGGATGTTATGCATTAATTTTATTATTTTCACAACTGTACATATCATCATGATATGGAGAACCTTCAGCCCTAATATGTGTATAAAGTAATAATTATATTAGAATTTACCTTGTTTTCCCTTACTATAGCACTTCAATATTTGAAGATAATACATAGTTCAGTTTATTTAACATTCATTTAAACGAAATGTGAGCCTGGGGTGTCTTGATGGATATATAAAAATGCTTTTGTATATTTACCGGGACATTTTTTCTAATTCTGATAGTTTCCTTTATTAAATAAATATTTTCTATGACAAAGAGTTTCTTTTTATCTGTACAAAAACTTTATTCCTATGAATTTTTGATATTAATTATATTTTGTATAAAATGCTTGAATTGATGAAGAGAACTGTTTATTTGTATGAAATAGAGATATCAATTTCTTTGAAATACTTAATTAATATTGAGTTTTTTTTTTTTTTTTCTTCTTCTTCTTCTTCTTCTTTGAATCCATTAAGTTTATCTTTCAAGCCAATGGGGTTCAAATCTGAGCGCACGGCAATACGCTAGGCCAAGTTCCAGCAAGCATTGCAGTGTATCTGCATACGAACCGATTCAATCGGTTTTTCACACCCTCATATCTTAGGTTCAATGGCCCATGGAGCTATGAAATTTGGCACAGAGGTTCTTTTAATATCTCTAAAAACACACTGAAAATTCTAAGAAAACTTTCAGAGGAAAGTAATTTTAAAATTTGCAATTTTGTAACTGACTCATTGACTGACAGATTATCAAAATTATGAGCTGTAAAACGGTGTCATTTTAGGGAGCATACATGTTCATAAAGGACAGCTATTAAATTTAAATCTTGACTGATTGGAACTGAAGAAAAATTCATGATTAAAATCTGAATTTCAAATTTCAGAAAAATCTGAAATCATGTAAACTTAAAAATACAAAAACAGTAACTTTGGTATTGTCTTAGGGACTATGGGTAAGTTTAAAATGAAAACTCAACTATTTGGATAAAATAATTCTTGCAAGATTTATTTATCTATTCTAAATAAATCTTTTTTTTTTTTTTTTTTTTGGTTTAACGTTGCTTTCAACTGCCATGGTCATATCACGACGGGGGTTTTACCCTCCATTCGCAGGAAACTCACAAACCTGCTACACACATTGACCTCACCCAGCCTGAGTGGGGCCGGGAAAAGCCAGCGTCACGAGAATTAGAATTTGAATGGTCACCCATCCAAGTCTTAACCTCGCTGGATGTCGCTTAACTTCGGTGTTCTGAAGGGAAACCGGTGTATTCAACATGCCATCGACACTGGCTAAAGGGTCTTTATTATTATTATCATCATTAACAAAAATTATTGATATCCCCCCCAAAAAAAATGCCATTGAAAAAAGGGCCCACTTCCAGTGCTCCTATCCAAAAAGTTATAGCCAATGAAGGTAGTAATATTAACAGTTGACCCATATTTGACCATCCCACCTTAAAATTGGTTGAGCTCATGACTTCTGAGATTTCCTATAGAAAGTGTTTTTTGGTTGCTTGGACGGACCACTTCAAATTTCTTGGCTTGATTTCTCCTAAAATATTTGGAATTTGGTGAAATAAAAAGCACACATGTTTATTAGGACACTAATACTTCCTATATTGTTTTGAATAAGAATTGGAAATAACAATGATTTGAATTGAAAATTATTCTCATACTTTAGGTTAGTCTCCTTATCCTATAATATGGAAAGATTTGTGTTAATTGAGAATTTTACCTACTCAGTTTTTCACATTTCTGGACAAATCATAGCCTATGTTTACCAAAAAAGTTGTTTTCAGCCATTGGTAAGTCCCTGTGTGCATGTCTGTCTGTCAATAAACACGATAATGTGTACTGTCACCTGTCAGGGCTTTTTTTGAGGCAAGGTATTAATGAGGTCTAAAGAGCTTCATGTAGACACCAGAAAATTACAACTAAACCAAAAAGCCATGGACTGTTTGAGTCATGGGCGTAGCCAGCATCCGCTCTAGGGGGGGGCAACTAAGATATCCGTATTGAAAGTGGGGGGGGGGGGCTGTGGGGTTCTTTGGGTGCGGAAAAAGGCAGTGGAAGCGATTTGTTTTGTTGTTGTTGAAATTCAAAGGTCCCACAAGAAACTGAATATACAGGGTGTCCCACCAAAGTTGGACACCTCAAACTACTCGGCCCCTGAAAGTTTTTGAAAAATAAAAAATCCTAGGGTACATGTCCTAATTGTGCGGTTTAAGCCATGATATTTTTTTTATACAGGGTGGTTTGAAAGTCAGAAATTGAGGTATCAACTTTCGATTTTTAAATACATAGATCGACCTGAATTTTATTTGATAATTTTACTTCTAAATGATTTTTGAGTACTTTTTTAAATAAAAATTTTACATACAGGGTGGTTTTTTTTCAACCAATTTTTTTTCTAAATCTCAAATAACTCAAGTTCGTTTAATTTTTTCGATAACAAGAATGGAGAGTGTTTGTGTAATGAATACACGTACTCTTAATTGGCATCAAATTTTTTTATACAGGGTGGTTCACAAGAGATATAATGACTTGATTTTTTTTAAAACCAAGTTTTTTTAATTTTTTATTTGGAATTAATTATTTTCGCCTAATTTTACACATTTTTTAATAGTCATATTGAAAAACAAAACTAAAATAATGTACAGGGTGAGACATATTTTTTTTTTTAACACCCTGTATATTGGCAATGAAAAAGACGTAAAATTAACTAGAAAGACTAAATGTGCAAGAAAAACTTCGATTTTTAATGATATTAAAAAGTTATGGTGTTTTAACTAATATTGTCACATGGACCACCCTTTAGATTTCGACTTAAACTATCATGTGGGTACTCGAAGTTGTATAAAATTCAACGAAGACTTCGAATCGTGGGGTAAAGCAAGTAAAAAACACGAATTTTGAAGCCATTTTCAATTTGGTGTTCACATTGAATGATTTTCAAACTTGAAATAAAAAGTAGGTACGTGTTGACACAAAATTGAAAATGGCTTTTTGAATTCATTTTTTTCTTTCATATTTGGACTCCCCGTTGAATTTTAGACAATTTTGACTACCCATATGATGGTTTAAGAAAATATCTACAGGGTGGTCCATGTGACAATATTAGTTGAACACCATAATTTTTTAATATCATTAAAAATAAAAAATTTTCTTGCTTATTTAGTTTTTCTATTTAATTTTACGTCTCTTTCACTGCCAATTTACAGGGTGTTACAAAAAAATTATGTCTCACCCTGTACAACACTTTAGTTTTATTTTTCGATATGACTAACAAAAAAATGTGTAAATTAAGCGAGAATCATTAATCCCAAATAAAATTAAAAAAACTCGGTTTTAAAAAAAATCAAGTCATTATTTCACTTGTGAACCACCCTGTATAAAAAATTTTGATGCCAATTAAAAGTGCATGTATTCATTACAAAAACACTATCTATTCTTGTTATCGAAAAAATTAAACAAACTTGAGTTATTTGAGATTTAGAAAAAAAATTGGTAAAAAAAAAACACCCTGTATGTAAAATTTTTATTTAAAAAAGTACTCAAAAATCATTTAGAAGTAAAATTATTAAATAAAATTCAGGTCGATCTTTTCAAAAATCGAAAGTTCATACCTCAATTTCTGACTTTCGAACCACCCTGTATAAAAAAAAGATCATGGCTTAAACCGCATAATTAGGACATGTACCCTAGGATTTTTTATTTTTCAAAAACTCTTTCAGGGGCCGAGTAATTTGAGGATTCCAACTTTGGTGGGACAACCTGTATATTTGTAATTTGTACCTACACATAATAATAATAATAATAATATCGCCTTATTTATACTGCCCGATAAGGACTATTAAAGTCCCATTATTCCAGCAGTAAGCCCAAGACATATTATTATGTGGTAAAAATCCCAAATGGGAGGATAACATGTCATGTCCCGGCTGGATTTCGAACCCACGACCTCTGGAACATACAACGAATACAGACAGCTTTTCTTCTCTCTCAATAATATTTTAGAACAGGCTTATTATTTATTGAATGGAATACAGGTAACAATGTTATTGAAACTTATTTGATCCAAAGTTATAATATGACACTTAAATATTTGAGTTTTCACTTTTCAGGTATAGTTAGATCGTACACTAAAAAGTTCTGAATCTTAATAGTTCCACTGAATAAAGGCTAAATAATACCAAATCTTAATAGAGATTAAACTCCCAGGACACAAAAATAACTAAAAGGCTTAATTGAAACTGTCCTTTATTTATTTGTAACTTAATTTGGAGCAAAAGTCCACCGTATGTAAATTATATCCAAAAGTTTCTTAATTTTAACTATACCATGTCTTCACTGTAGGGTCTACTTGATATTTTTACCCTTTTAAAATTCCTTTGATTTTTGATTTTAACGTTTTTCACTGTTTTTTTTTTTCTCGAAAAATATTTTTCAAAAAATATCATATGTAAATTTAAGTTGCCCCTTCCATGTTGCATACTATTGAGGTTTCTCTAGGGGGGGCAGCTGCCCCCCCCTGGCTACGCCCATGGTTTGAGTCTCTGCAGGTAAAAGACTTGTTCCATAGACAAATAACTAAAATGCCAATTTTTAAATAAATTTCACAAAATGATGTGAGAATTGATACAGCTTGAAAAATAATAGGGGTTAGATATTTCTATATAAAAAAACCAAAATGTGATAAGTACACATAATACAGACAGAATGTGATAAGAAGTACACAGAAAACAAAATGACAGGTGATTGTACTACAATAGAGCATGTAATAAATTAATCCATTGACTTATGACCAGGTTGATAAACTTGTGCTGACTAATGACTCAAAGTTTGTAGGACTTTTCACCTATTCACTTCTCTGGACCACTCATTTCCCAATAACTAGCAGCCAGAAGACTATCATGACCAGGCAGTTAAGAAATTGAGTACACCTACTATCCACAAGTCCATGGAAAATTGCATGTACACCAACTAGATTACTAGAACATTGTTGATCATATTCTACAGATAATAATCCTTAGTTATTTGAGTTCTATCACCAATATCAACATCTTGATCAAACAAATCATTTCCAACTCTCCTGGCCTGATTCTCTGCTACTTCTGGTGTCAACAATTCTGCCTCGCTAGGTTCCAGAGGATTTCCACTTTCATCCAATTTATTTTCTAAGAAATCTTTCTTTATCTTCTCAGCATACACATCTACAAAGAGACTTTTAGCAGTTAGTGGTGGTGTATCAAGATCATTTGTCCTGTAGGAAACATAAGGTTTCAATTTAAACCCTTCCAAATTTGGAACTACAAGCTCAGGAATAGTTTCAACAACTGGAAGCCCATCAGATGTTAATAGAACTTCACGGACTCCATATGTTGGTGTGTATCTAGGATCGGGGTTTAACTTTTGATCTTCTTTGTGTTGTTGGGTGCCTCTGTTGATCCAGTTGAATTTACGAAAGTTCCTTTTACCTTGAGCCACAGAAGACGTAGAAAATGAGCTCCTGCTAAGTGAGATTATTTTGAAAATTTTCAGAGACATAATTGGAGCAATGGAACAGATAAAAATATCAGAACATGGATGGATTGGACAGATGGACAGTGCTAGGACTAATCACTAAAGTAAAGATATTATATTTCTGGTTATGACTAGTATGATCGTTTTCTATTAATTATTAAAATTTATAAAAAGTTTAAAGTTCAGGATGAAAAAATTATTTCTCTTTTCTTTTATAAATAAAACGATTATAACTAATTTGGATATTGAAAATTGGCGGGGAGGCATTTGCATGTTTATCGATAACAAAAATTGGTGCGGCGTCATTCAACACAAGTTCGCACAGCACAATGGTCTTTCAGCATAAAATATCGATAATCGAATTCACATTTGAAAAATCGTGTTCGTACAACACAATCACATTCAACACAACGGTTACACAGCACAATTTCGTACAGCATAATGAACGCACAGCATAACCGATTAATCGAAAAAAACTTCATTGTATAGACTATGGATGTAGGGGAAGTAGACATACGGGATTTTTCCCAAATCTCTAGTAACATATCCCACGATATTTTAAAAAACCCTTTAAAAGTAAATATCGCAAAAGCTTAATGAGACCTGGAACATGTTTATTTTATTAATTATTTAACTAATTTTAAGGGTAATTTAAAAGACAAAATCGAAATGGATACTTTAGTCACCGTGGCCGAGTGGGTAACGCACTAGACTTGCACATACGGTAACCTGAGTTCGATCACCGCAGGACAGGATTTTTTCCACTCATACCTCGTAAGGAAAAATTAGTAGCTTTTTTAATGTGAGAAACGACCTTAAAGATATGGAACCCCAAAATTATAGACATTAAACCCCAGTAAAAATAAATAAAATTAATATTATTCATTTCTGTCGCGTGCGGCACTTATAAAGATATAAAGGGGTACTCACAAACAGCTATTCAAATAAACCTCACACAGTCTGGGTGAGGCGGGAATAATAATAATGTGCTTCTTTATGTTATTAAATCACAATTTTAGTGGGTAGCGCAGAATTATAGGACTTTTCCATATCTTTAATAACCCAATATCTTATTTTTGCCTATAATCCTGCCACTGGTCGCTCCTAACATTAAAGCAGCTAAAATCCTGCTCCGATGGGTATTGAACCCAGATCACCGTGCGTGCAATGACTAGCGCGCTAACTCACTCGGCCACGGTGACTACTGTGGGGCGGGAATAGTCAGCAACACGAGCATTTTTGAATTCGAATGGTGACTTATCCAAGTCTTGAACTTTTTTTTAACTTCATTGCTTAATTTCAGGATCTTTTTTTTAAAAATAATATGGCTTTCAGCTGCATGGTCATTTCACACGTTGGTTCACCCTCCATTCGCTCGAAACTCACAAACCAACAATGCAAATTAACTTCACCCAGCTTCAGTGAGGTCGGGAATAGTCAATATCAGGAGGGTTCTAAATTGAATGGTCACTCACCCATGTCCTAACCTCGCTGCACGTTGCTTAACTTTAGAGACAAAACGAGAACTGGTTTATTCAACGTACCCTTGACGCTGGGGTTACAGGACTTAAGTCCGACCCTGAGAAAAAGAATGAGAGAAAATTTGAGTTTTTAAATTTTATAATTAGGAGAGAAGAGAAAATTAAAAAGACGACCTGACAGAGAGTAAGTGAGCGAAAGAGAGAGAGTGATAAGGAGAAAGAATGATTGAATAACCCATTAGAAATTTAGAGCATATTAAAGTGGTTTGGGTTTTGAATTGATTTCGTGGAATAATTTTTGAAAGACGGGTAAATTGGGTCTTTTCTTTCCTTTATTGGGTCTTTTCTTTACATCCTCTTCCTAAAAGAAGTCTACAAATATGCAAAAATTGTCCTTTCTGTAAGATAAGGGTGGTCACGGTTGTCCAGTGGGTTACCGCTCTTGGCTTGCGTGCAGCGTACATGGTGACCTGGGTTCGATCTCCAGCAGGGCAGGATTTTTTCGGGTCTGTACTTGCATGTCCGGGGTCCTCTCATACCTCGTGAGGAAACATGAGTAGCTGCTTTAATATAAGCAGCGTAGAGAGGCGAAATTATAAGCAGAAATAAGATATAAGGATTATACCGGATACGAAAAAGTCCTATAATTCTGGTCTTTTATTTTATTACACATTTATTTAAATTATTATTATAAGATAAGGAAAGTAAAAAAATGACAGAGGTTACCTTCAAACATTTTATAAATAGATATATGTATATACAGGGTGTCCCACCAAAGTTGGACACCACAAATTACTCGGACCCTGAAAGAGTTTTTGTAAAATAAACTCGGTTTAAAAAAAAAAAAAAAAAAACAAGTAAAGTTATTTTACACCCTGTATGAAAATTTTTGCTGCCCATTGAAAATGCGTATTTTCATTACACAAACACTTTCTATTCTAATTGTTATCGAAAAAATTAAAAAAATCGTTATTCGAGATTTAAAAAAAAAAACACCGCCAATTATGGACACAATACTTCCTCGTGATTGTTTCACATTGTATACACGACCACGTGCCAATTTTGAGATTTTATACTAAATCACTTGTATTTCCAAACCGCTTAACCGATTTTCTTCAAATTTGTTTTAAATGGTATAATACCGTTTTTTCTACATTTTAGATTCCACAAAAAATGCTGTATCGGCAAGTCGTGGTCCTTATTTTTTGACTTTTTTGTCCAAAATTTCGGATTTTCTTAAATATCAGAGTTAAATTATAATTAATTAAAAAATATATATAAATAGTCTATGTAAAACAATAATAATTATGCATACCTATACATACAAAATTTCATCAAAATCGGGTGAACCGTTCACGAGATATAAGCGTTTAAGTAAAAAGTTAGTGGTCAGGCGTATGGTCTCTTTCACCCAGAACCGCTAGTACGAATTTGATGAATTTAAAATGGGACCATCTACAGAACGTCTCTTATATGTGTGCAAAATTTCATCAAAATCCGTTCAGTAGTTTCTGAGATTTGCGCGTTACAAGGAATATTTTTAACAGACCGACGGATCGACAGACGGACACAAAACCAAAGTTGCTCAGGAGGTTATGAAACGTCCAGAAATATGAAAAAAATGACGAAATATGAAATCGGAGCAAAATTTTTTTTTTTTTACAAAAACTAAACACAATACTTCCGATTTCTAATATTAGAAATTTCTCGGATGTAAAATGGTCAAAAAACCTACCCTGTATGTAATATTTTAGTTTAAAAAAGTACTCAGAAATTATTTAGAAGTTAAATTATCAAATAAAATTCAGGTCGATTCATTTAAAAATTGAAAGTTGACACCTCAATTTTTCACTTTCGAACCACCCTGTATAAAAAAAATTCATGACCGAAACCGTATGATTAAAACTTGTACCCTTGAATTTTTTATTTTTCAAAAACTCTTTCATGGGCCGGGTAATTTGAGGTGTCCAACTTTGGTGGGACACTCTGTATATCTCGAGCTTTTTAGAACCCGTCCCTAATTTACAAGTAAGTAATATCAACTCGAGTGACATTTGCCCGTATTTCGGGTGAGAGTCGAAGGTTCAGGCGTAAAATATTTCTACAGCCGAAACGGTAACAGATGGGCAAAATCTGACTCTTGTCGACCCCCCTCCCCCTCAACCGATCACACTATTTCAAAAAGTCATCGCCGAAGTTGTGGACTGCCGTCCAGACTTAAGGCTTTCTGGTGTGACGAGTGGAGGTATAGTGATGGATAATTGAGGTTCCCGTCTAGAGTCGTCTTTAGCTTGCCCAGTATAGAGGTATTCTAGCAAGCAGGATAGACTTTTCCTGGTTGAGTTGAGGTCTGCCTCTACTAGGTAGGAGCCTGCGCTGCGGTCGAGTGTTCTTTCCTAGCTGGCCTAAAAACAATAGGTAAAATTCTAAGACCCCAATGAACATGTATATATACTAATAACAATTTTGAATAATCCGGTCGGGTGCTATCGCTTAACAGACAGACAAACGAAAGCCAAATCGTCCAGTACCCAAGTTAAAACAGAACCTCGTCTCTAGTGAGGTCGCTTATTCCTCATGGGGTATGAGTGGACCCCGGATATCCACGCAGATAATTTCTGCGCTGCCGGGAATCGAACCGAGGTCACCCTGTTTGCTAGCCTACTCCACTCGGCCACAGTGACTACTTAATAAAGTAAGCACAGTGATTCCCATCCTATAATGCTGATGTGCTATAAAATTTCTGAAGAAAAAAAAAAAGCCCTCATTATTAGTTGGGTTCAATACAAAATCTCTTTCTTTTTATAAACATCTTCAAAATTTTGTCTGCGGCTAAGTCCAATATCTTTGGTTTATTCATGCTAAGTGTGCCGCGATGCTAAAAATGTTAAGAACCACTGCTTGGCCATTTTATCTTTCTGGCTGCTCTGGTAACTGTAAAATTGACATTAACAGTGACAGACGAATGAAGTGTCACTGATAATGTCAATTTTACAGTCTGTAATTAATTGGGAACCAGGTTATTTTCTCCACCTATGAAACGTTGAATACAAAAATGCAACTGTATTTTTACAAGCTATAGGTGGTGGCTATTTGTTTTGTCTGGGAAATAGAGAACATCAGAATTTCAATTTTTTTTTTTTTTTTTATTGTAATAATTAAGTTTACATTGTTTAGAAGTGGGTTGACATGAAACATGGTTGCCTAGACAATCTAAATAGACAATCAGGGTGTAAATAAATAAATGAATAATAATACAGGCAGGCAGCAGAAAAGCCGCAGGCAGCTGAAGAGCCAGATAGCCGGAGGCAACAGAAGAGCCGGAGGCAACAGAAAAGACAGATGTCCAGATGCAGTGGGAGTCACTTAAAGATTTGCACGGCAAGTCTCTGAAAGCAAAAATATAGATAATTATTATTATTAAACACTTTATTGGATATACATAGACATAATTATGTACAAATAATTATTATAAGAATTAAATAATGGAAAGGAAAAAAATAATGTATACAATAGAGTGGGTCGAAAAATCATTTTATTTTATTTAATTAACGCTATACCCCGGAAAAGTTGTGGCTGGTCGAGATAAGACTTTTGAGCAAAAAAAAATTTTTTTTGGACCACGTCTTCCGGTCGCGCAAAGGCTTTCAAAATGGCGAAAATCAAAAAAAAAAAAAAAAATAATAATAATAATAATAATAATAAAAAAAAAAATAAGAAAATTTAAAAAAATGTAAAAAAAAATATAATCAATTTTTTTGGTTTGCTATAGCATATAGGTACTAGTTATAAAAAGACCAGACTAGTATAAAGGGTTAAAAAAACAACCAATGAACCGCCTTTACCGGTCACCTTTCGAACCCGCGACTTCTGGATTACCAGTAAACGTCTTGACTACTGAGATACCGGTAGGGTCTGGATGGAATTCGTCGTATACTCGTACCTATAACTCTTCTTCGTGAGTTCTGGGTCAATTTTTAAGCTGGTCTGAATGATATACATAATGTAAGTACATAGATTTAGAGGATAACTTTTCAAGGCCTTTGCACAACCGGAAGGGTTGGTCCGATTATATTTTTTTTGGTCTCTGTGGATTCTTCAGACCTTTATGCAAGTAATAATTTCTATGGGGAGTCAGATAAATAAAAATTTTACCTATATTTTTCAATTGCTTGAAAAAGGGCAAGTTATAGTGAATTTTCGTGAAAGTCACAAATTTCAAGGCCTTTGCGCGACTGGTAAAGGTGGTTTCATTGGTGTTTTTTTGAATTCTTTATACTAGTCTTTTTAGAACTAGTATATTCTATAGCAAACCAAAAAAATCAATTATCATTTTTTTTAAAAATTTCTAATTTTTTTTTTATCGCCATTTTGAAAGCCTTTGCGCGACCGGAAGACGTGGTCCAATTTTTTTTTTTTTTTAGCTCACAAGTCTTATCTCAAACAGCCACAACTTTTCCAAGGTATAGCGTTAATTAAATAAAATAAAATGATTTTTTGATCCACTCTAATATACAATAAAAAGGAAAAAGAACAGAAAAATGTATATAAACATGTGTCCTAGCTAAAGGGAGGGGTTATTGCCTATGCCAATCTCTTCCACCCAACATTTGGAGTTCCCTATCTAGATATTTCAATAATAATATAAAAAAGAAGCTAAATAAATAAAAATATATACAAACAACATATTAAAAAAAAAATTAAAATTAATTTATATTTTCCAAGAAATGTTTCTATGAGAAACTTGATTCCCCATAGTTCATCAGGCAATTGATTCCATCTTATCGCATTGATCTTATAGCATTAACAGTAAAACTATTCCCCATATGGTTAGTGCAGTAGAACCTTGATTATCCCATCCTCAACCATGCGGATACTTGATTATCCAGATTAAAAAAAAAAAAACACGCTGTTATTGAATAGGTGCATAGCAACGCTGCTACTGATAATCACAGCTCCAAGCGTACATGCATGAAGACATCTTCTTATGATTCCTTGGATCAGGCAGTTCTCAAGTGGTTTTTGCAAGCAAAATCTACCGGACAACCTATCAATGACCTGTTGATGTGTGAAAAGACATTGAAGATTAACAAGAAACTAGGAGGGGACAAAATTTCTTGTTATAATAAAATATATCAAAATACATCTGCTTTTACACAAAATCAAAATTCTTCTTTATTACTTGGTTTTTTAGGGTCCCCTCAATTATCTAGACTTTTATATAGGACCTCGATTATCCAGCATACGGGCATACCCCTAGTAGACATTAATCCAGATAATGAAGGTTCTACTGTATTGTGAGGTGGAATAGAGAGATAAGTGAAGCGAGTATTATGACTGTGGAATGAAGAGTGTATGAAATGATGAGTGAAGATATGGAGGTGAAGCCTCATTCAAAATTCTCCACAGTAAGCCCAATCTCAGATGTTCTAATCTCTTATCAATTTGTAACCATTGAAGATTTTTTCATTTAGCTGAAACATGATCAAATGACTGAAACACAACACAAGCATTCTGAAATGTTTGAAGTAAATTCCCTTTGATGTTTGACATAGCAGCTCCAGTATTCAATCAAAGGAAATATAAGAGAAGTACATAGGAGCTGTTTTGTTTGCAGGACTAAAACCTTTGCAAATGTTTCAGGGAATGAAACTTTTGATACTTTTCCTTACCAATTTGAACAACCTGAGAGTTCCATTGAAGATCTGGATCTAAAAGTATTCCAAGATTTTTCACACAAGAAGACAAAGGAATAGGCTCAGAAAACAGAAATAACTTGTTGCTTTGGTCTACATAATTTAGGACTCATGGTAATGGAGCTTTGCTGGTGTTTTGATAGTTAGTGGGGGGATGATATCACACTTCAGCATGTTATGATCTGAACACACCAGAAACAGGATACCTGGGTTGGCCTCAGCCATCCTCTAGTTGTGTCAACTAATCCATTATTAATTAATAGACTTGATGTTTATAAAAATAGATATTTTTACAAGGGTTTTAGATTTATAATTCCAGATTCTTGAATTCCTTATTGATGATGAAAGAAGAAATAAAATTGAAAATCTCAGAGGGGAAAAAAATCAATGCAACATTGCAGTGGATTTGGGAATATGGAAATAGTGTTAAGTCCCAAGTCCCAGATATCTGGAGGCTCTCCACAGAAAAGATGAGGGTCAGATGACACAAGCCTTGTTTTTTCATTGGGATTTAGTGATACAGGCACAAATAGCACAATGATATGGTAGTGGCAAAGAAGGGAACTGAATTTTTATGGGATAAACAAGCTTATAACTAGACAGGCTTGCTGTCTCACAATAGTGATGATCATAAAACCATTCATGCTTATTACATTACTTACTTTACTTTTCATGTCCGGAACAACATATCTTTCATATCTTAGATTGACCAGGGTAACCAGGGTTAGATCTTGTTGGGTACAGGGTTCATCCAATTGATTACAGACAAGGAGATATTCATTTGTCTGCACCTGTCCACAGTGGCAGTCATTATTCTCTTCATATCCCCATTTCAATAGATTACAATAGATTCAATCAAAGGCTGGTGACACTCTAGTTTCCATAGTTCAACCTTGTGGACTTCAGTCACTTCAGTAATGTGAGTACAGCTGTCGATGCTTGTTGTCGTTCAAATAAAACTTTTCTTATTACATTGATATTATTTTTTTAAAATAAATTTCCAATCCTTTGATTGTTAGTTCACTGTATTTTAATAATACACTACTCTTAACTACAAGAAAAGAAAACTAGAAATGTAAAAAATAAAAATTGAGTTAAGGTTATTCCATTATTCCACCCTGCAAAATTCCCTATTTCATAAATAAAATTTCTCTATTCTCTTCTGAAGGGAAACTTTTGAGCTCTGGGTGGGGAAATGGAAAGATTTTATGGATTTTAACCATTTCAAACGTTCGTACAACACAATTTCGCAGGACATAATGTTCTTTCAACACAAATTCACTCAGCATAACGGTCGCACAACATAATCGATTTCGATTATTATGCTGTATGAACTTGTGTTGAACGAACGCACACCGGTGCGGCGTCATTCAACACAAGTTCGCACAGCACAATGGTCTTTCAGCATAAAATATCGATAATCGAATTCACATTTGAAAAATCGTGTTCGTACAACACAATCACATTCAACACAACGGTTACACAGCACAATTTCGTACAGCATAATGAACGCACAGCATAACCGATTAATCGAAAAAAAACTTCATTGTATAGACTATGGATGTAGGGGAAGTAGACATACGGGATTTTTCCCAAATCTCTAGTAACATATCCCACGATATTTTAAAAAACCCTTTAAAAGTAAATATCGCAAAAGCTTAATGAGACCTGGAACATGTTTATTTTATTAATTATTTAACTAATTTTAAGGGTAATTTAAAAGACAAAATCGAAATGGATACTTTAGTCACCGTGGCCGAGTGGGTAACGCACTAGACTTGCACATACGGTAACCTGAGTTCGATCACCGCAGGACAGGATTTTTTCCACTCATACCTCGTAAGGAAAAATTAGTAGCTTTTTTAATGTGAGAAACGACCTTAAAGATATGGAACCCCAAAATTATAGACATTAAACCCCAGTAAAAATAAATAAAATTAATATTATTCATTTCTGTCGCGTGCGGCACTTATAAAGATATAAAGGGGTACTCACAAACAGCTATTCAAATAAACCTCACACAGTCTGGGTGAGGCGGGAATAATAATAATGTGCTTCTTTATGTTATTAAATCACAATTTTAGTGGGTAGCGCAGAATTATAGGACTTTTCCATATCTTTAATAACCCAATATCTTATTTTTGCCTATAATCCTGCCACTGGTCGCTCCTAACATTAAAGCAGCTAAAATCCTGCTCCGATGGGTATTGAACCCAGATCACCGTGCGTGCAATGACTAGCGCGCTAACTCACTCGGCCACGGTGACTACTGTGGGCGGGAATAGTCAGCAACACGAGCATTTTTGAATTCGAATGGTGACTTATCCAAGTCTTGAACTTTTTTTTAACTTCATTGCTTAATTTCAGGATCTTTTTTTTAAAAATAATATGGCTTTCAGCTGCATGGTCATTTCACACGTTGGTTCACCCTCCATTCGCTCGAAACTCACAAACCAACAATGCAAATTAACTTCACCCAGCTTCAGTGAGGTCGGGAATAGTCAATATCAGGAGGGTTCTAAATTGAATGGTCACTCACCCATGTCCTAACCTCGCTGCACGTTGCTTAACTTTAGAGACAAAACGAGAACTGGTTTATTCAACGTACCCTTGACGCTGGGGTTACAGGACTTAAGTCCGACCCTGAGAAAAAGAATGAGAGAAAATTTGAGTTTTTAAATTTTATAATTAGGAGAGAAGAGAAAATTAAAAAGACGACCTGACAGAGAGTAAGTGAGCGAAAGAGAGAGAGTGATAAGGAGAAAGAATGATTGAATAACCCATTAGAAATTTAGAGCATATTAAAGTGGTTTGGGTTTTGAATTGATTTCGTGGAATAATTTTTGAAAGACGGGTAAATTGGGTCTTTTCTTTCCTTTATTGGGTCTTTTCTTTACATCCTCTTCCTAAAAGAAGTCTACAAATATGCAAAAATTGTCCTTTCTGTAAGATAAGGGTGGTCACGGTTGTCCAGTGGGTTACCGCTCTTGGCTTGCGTGCAGCGTACATGGTGACCTGGGTTCGATCTCCAGCAGGGCAGGATTTTTTCGGGTCTGTACTTGCATGTCCGGGGTCCTCTCATACCTCGTGAGGAAACATGAGTAGCTGCTTTAATATAAGCAGCGTAGAGAGGCGAAATTATAAGCAGAAATAAGATATAAGGATTATACCGGATACGAAAAAGTCCTATAATTCTGGTCTTTTATTTTATTACACATTTATTTAAATTATTATTATAAGATAAGGAAAGTAAAAAAATGACAGAGGTTACCTTCAAACATTTTATAAATAGATATATGTATATACAGGGTGTCCCACCAAAGTTGGACACCACAAATTACTCGGACCCTGAAAGAGTTTTTGTAAAATAAACTCGGTTTAAAAAAAAAAAAAAAAAACAAGTAAAGTTATTTTACACCCTGTATGAAAATTTTTGCTGCCCATTGAAAATGCGTATTTTCATTACACAAACACTTTCTATTCTAATTGTTATCGAAAAAATTAAAAAAATCGTTATTCGAGATTTAAAAAAAAAAAACACCGCCAATTATGGACACAATACTTCCTCGTGATTGTTTCACATTGTATACACGACCACGTGCCAATTTTGAGATTTTATACTAAATCACTTGTATTTCCAAACCGCTTAACCGATTTTCTTCAAATTTGTTTTAAATGGTATAATACCGTTTTTTCTACATTTTAGATTCCACAAAAAATGCTGTATCGGCAAGTCGTGGTCCTTATTTTTTGACTTTTTTGTCCAAAATTTCGGATTTTCTTAAATATCAGAGTTAAATTATAATTAATTAAAAAATATATATAAATAGTCTATGTAAAACAATAATAATTATGCATACCTATACATACAAAATTTCATCAAAATCGGGTGAACCGTTCACGAGATATAAGCGTTTAAGTAAAAAGTTAGTGGTCAGGCGTATGGTCTCTTTCACCCAGAACCGCTAGTACGAATTTGATGAATTTAAAATGGGACCATCTACAGAACGTCTCTTATATGTGTGCAAAATTTCATCAAAATCCGTTCAGTAGTTTCTGAGATTTGCGCGTTACAAGGAATATTTTTAACAGACCGACGGATCGACAGACGGACACAAAACCAAAGTTGCTCAGGAGGTTATGAAACGTCCAGAAATATGAAAAAAATGACGAAATATGAAATCGGAGCAAAATTTTTTTTTTTTTACAAAAACTAAACACAATACTTCCGATTTCTAATATTAGAAATTTCTCGGATGTAAAATGGTCAAAAAACCTACCCTGTATGTAATATTTTAGTTTAAAAAAGTACTCAGAAATTATTTAGAAGTTAAATTATCAAATAAAATTCAGGTCGATTCATTTAAAAATTGAAAGTTGACACCTCAATTTTTCACTTTCGAACCACCCTGTATAAAAAAAATTCATGACCGAAACCGTATGATTAAAACTTGTACCCTTGAATTTTTTATTTTTCAAAAACTCTTTCATGGGCCGGGTAATTTGAGGTGTCCAACTTTGGTGGGACACTCTGTATATCTCGAGCTTTTTAGAACCCGTCCCTAATTTACAAGTAAGTAATATCAACTCGAGTGACATTTGCCCGTATTTCGGGTGAGAGTCGAAGGTTCAGGCGTAAAATATTTCTACAGCCGAAACGGTAACAGATGGGCAAAATCTGACTCTTGTCGACCCCCCTCCCCCTCAACCGATCACACTATTTCAAAAAGTCATCGCCGAAGTTGTGGACTGCCGTCCAGACTTAAGGCTTTCTGGTGTGACGAGTGGAGGTATAGTGATGGATAATTGAGGTTCCCGTCTAGAGTCGTCTTTAGCTTGCCCAGTATAGAGGTATTCTAGCAAGCAGGATAGACTTTTCCTGGTTGAGTTGAGGTCTGCCTCTACTAGGTAGGAGCCTGCGCTGCGGTCGAGTGTTCTTTCCTAGCTGGCCTAAAAACAATAGGTAAAATTCTAAGACCCCAATGAACATGTATATATACTAATAACAATTTTGAATAATCCGGTCGGGTGCTATCGCTTAACAGACAGACAAACGAAAGCCAAATCGTCCAGTACCCAAGTTAAAACAGAACCTCGTCTCTAGTGAGGTCGCTTATTCCTCATGGGGTATGAGTGGACCCCGGATATCCACGCAGATAATTTCTGCGCTGCCGGGAATCGAACCGAGGTCACCCTGTTTGCTAGCCTACTCCACTCGGCCACAGTGACTACTTAATAAAGTAAGCACAGTGATTCCCATCCTATAATGCTGATGTGCTATAAAATTTCTGAAGAAAAAAAAAAAGCCCTCATTATTAGTTGGGTTCAATACAAAATCTCTTTCTTTTTATAAACATCTTCAAAATTTTGTCTGCGGCTAAGTCCAATATCTTTGGTTTATTCATGCTAAGTGTGCCGCGATGCTAAAAATGTTAAGAACCACTGCTTGGCCATTTTATCTTTCTGGCTGCTCTGGTAACTGTAAAATTGACATTAACAGTGACAGACGAATGAAGTGTCACTGATAATGTCAATTTTACAGTCTGTAATTAATTGGGAACCAGGTTATTTTCTCCACCTATGAAACGTTGAATACAAAAATGCAACTGTATTTTTACAAGCTATAGGTGGTGGCTATTTGTTTTGTCTGGGAAATAGAGAACATCAGAATTTCAATTTTTTTTTTTTTTTTTATTGTAATAATTAAGTTTACATTGTTTAGAAGTGGGTTGACATGAAACATGGTTGCCTAGACAATCTAAATAGACAATCAGGGTGTAAATAAATAAATGAATAATAATACAGGCAGGCAGCAGAAAAGCCGCAGGCAGCTGAAGAGCCAGATAGCCGGAGGCAACAGAAGAGCCGGAGGCAACAGAAAAGACAGATGTCCAGATGCAGTGGGAGTCACTTAAAGATTTGCACGGCAAGTCTCTGAAAGCAAAAATATAGATAATTATTATTATTAAACACTTTATTGGATATACATAGACATAATTATGTACAAATAATTATTATAAGAATTAAATAATGGAAAGGAAAAAAATAATGTATACAATAGAGTGGGTCGAAAAATCATTTTATTTTATTTAATTAACGCTATACCCCGGAAAAGTTGTGGCTGGTCGAGATAAGACTTTTGAGCAAAAAAAAATTTTTTTTGGACCACGTCTTCCGGTCGCGCAAAGGCTTTCAAAATGGCGAAAATCAAAAAAAAAAAAAAAAAATAATAATAATAATAATAATAATAAAAAAAAAAATAAGAAAATTTAAAAAAATGTAAAAAAAAATATAATCAATTTTTTTGGTTTGCTATAGCATATAGGTACTAGTTATAAAAAGACCAGACTAGTATAAAGGGTTAAAAAAACAACCAATGAACCGCCTTTACCGGTCACCTTTCGAACCCGCGACTTCTGGATTACCAGTAAACGTCTTGACTACTGAGATACCGGTAGGGTCTGGATGGAATTCGTCGTATACTCGTACCTATAACTCTTCTTCGTGAGTTCTGGGTCAATTTTTAAGCTGGTCTGAATGATATACATAATGTAAGTACATAGATTTAGAGGATAACTTTTCAAGGCCTTTGCACAACCGGAAGGGTTGGTCCGATTATATTTTTTTTGGTCTCTGTGGATTCTTCAGACCTTTATGCAAGTAATAATTTCTATGGGGAGTCAGATAAATAAAAATTTTACCTATATTTTTCAATTGCTTGAAAAAGGGCAAGTTATAGTGAATTTTCGTGAAAGTCACAAATTTCAAGGCCTTTGCGCGACTGGTAAAGGTGGTTTCATTGGTGTTTTTTTGAATTCTTTATACTAGTCTTTTTAGAACTAGTATATTCTATAGCAAACCAAAAAAATCAATTATCATTTTTTTTAAAAATTTCTAATTTTTTTTTTATCGCCATTTTGAAAGCCTTTGCGCGACCGGAAGACGTGGTCCAATTTTTTTTTTTTTTTAGCTCACAAGTCTTATCTCAAACAGCCACAACTTTTCCAAGGTATAGCGTTAATTAAATAAAATAAAATGATTTTTTGATCCACTCTAATATACAATAAAAAGGAAAAAGAACAGAAAAATGTATATAAACATGTGTCCTAGCTAAAGGGAGGGGTTATTGCCTATGCCAATCTCTTCCACCCAACATTTGGAGTTCCCTATCTAGATATTTCAATAATAATATAAAAAAGAAGCTAAATAAATAAAAATATATACAAACAACATATTAAAAAAAAAATTAAAATTAATTTATATTTTCCAAGAAATGTTTCTATGAGAAACTTGATTCCCCATAGTTCATCAGGCAATTGATTCCATCTTATCGCATTGATCTTATAGCATTAACAGTAAAACTATTCCCCATATGGTTAGTGCAGTAGAACCTTGATTATCCCATCCTCAACCATGCGGATACTTGATTATCCAGATTAAAAAAAAAAAAACACGCTGTTATTGAATAGGTGCATAGCAACGCTGCTACTGATAATCACAGCTCCAAGCGTACATGCATGAAGACATCTTCTTATGATTCCTTGGATCAGGCAGTTCTCAAGTGGTTTTTGCAAGCAAAATCTACCGGACAACCTATCAATGACCTGTTGATGTGTGAAAAGACATTGAAGATTAACAAGAAACTAGGAGGGGACAAAATTTCTTGTTATAATAAAATATATCAAAATACATCTGCTTTTACACAAAATCAAAATTCTTCTTTATTACTTGGTTTTTTAGGGTCCCCTCAATTATCTAGACTTTTATATAGGACCTCGATTATCCAGCATACGGGCATACCCCTAGTAGACATTAATCCAGATAATGAAGGTTCTACTGTATTGTGAGGTGGAATAGAGAGATAAGTGAAGCGAGTATTATGACTGTGGAATGAAGAGTGTATGAAATGATGAGTGAAGATATGGAGGTGAAGCCTCATTCAAAATTCTCCACAGTAAGCCCAATCTCAGATGTTCTAATCTCTTATCAATTTGTAACCATTGAAGATTTTTTCATTTAGCTGAAACATGATCAAATGACTGAAACACAACACAAGCATTCTGAAATGTTTGAAGTAAATTCCCTTTGATGTTTGACATAGCAGCTCCAGTATTCAATCAAAGGAAATATAAGAGAAGTACATAGGAGCTGTTTTGTTTGCAGGACTAAAACCTTTGCAAATGTTTCAGGGAATGAAACTTTTGATACTTTTCCTTACCAATTTGAACAACCTGAGAGTTCCATTGAAGATCTGGATCTAAAAGTATTCCAAGATTTTTCACACAAGAAGACAAAGGAATAGGCTCAGAAAACAGAAATAACTTGTTGCTTTGGTCTACATAATTTAGGACTCATGGTAATGGAGCTTTGCTGGTGTTTTGATAGTTAGTGGGGGGATGATATCACACTTCAGCATGTTATGATCTGACACACCAGAAACAGGATACCTGGGTTGGCCTCAGCCATCCTCTAGTTGTGTCAACTAATCCATTATTAATTAATAGACTTGATGTTTATAAAAATAGATATTTTTACAAGGGTTTTAGATTTATAATTCCAGATTCTTGAATTCCTTATTGATGATGAAAGAAGAAATAAAATTGAAAATCTCAGAGGGGAAAAAAATCAATGCAACATTGCAGTGGATTTGGGAATATGGAAATAGTGTTAAGTCCCAAGTCCCAGATATCTGGAGGCTCTCCACAGAAAAGATGAGGGTCAGATGACACAAGCCTTGTTTTTTCATTGGGATTTAGTGATACAGGCACAAATAGCACAATGATATGGTAGTGGCAAAGAAGGGAACTGAATTTTTATGGGATAAACAAGCTTATAACTAGACAGGCTTGCTGTCTCACAATAGTGATGATCATAAAACCATTCATGCTTATTACATTACTTACTTTACTTTTCATGTCCGGAACAACATATCTTTCATATCTTAGATTGACCAGGGTAACCAGGGTTAGATCTTGTTGGGTACAGGGTTCATCCAATTGATTACAGACAAGGAGATATTCATTTGTCTGCACCTGTCCACAGTGGCAGTCATTATTCTCTTCATATCCCCATTTCAATAGATTACAATAGATTCAATCAAAGGCTGGTGACACTCTAGTTTCCATAGTTCAACCTTGTGGACTTCAGTCACTTCAGTAATGTGAGTACAGCTGTCGATGCTTGTTGTCGTTCAAATAAAACTTTTCTTATTACATTGATATTATTTTTTTAAAATAAATTTCCAATCCTTTGATTGTTAGTTCACTGTATTTTAATAATACACTACTCTTAACTACAAGAAAAGAAAACTAGAAATGTAAAAAATAAAAATTGAGTTAAGGTTATTCCATTATTCCACCCTGCAAAATTCCCTATTTCATAAATAAAATTTCTCTATTCTCTTCTGAAGGGAAACTTTTGAGCTCTGGGTGGGGAAATGGAAAGATTTTATGGATTTTAACCATTTCAAACGTTCGTACAACACAATTTCGCAGGACATAATGTTCTTTCAACACAAATTCACTCAGCATAACGGTCGCACAACATAATCGATTTCGATTATTATGCTGTATGAACTTGTGTTGAACGAACGCACACCCAAAAATTCATCAAGAGCGCGTTTGAAAATGAAAGGCGCTCTTGACGTAATGAATGTTGGGTGTTTTAGCCGTATTTTTCTTTCTAACCAAAGTGGATGCAACTGGAATAAAATGAACAAACTGGAAGCAAGTCATTTTTCTTTTGGGAGAGGAAAAATGTTCTTCCAGTTTGGTTACCGAAACTGGAAAAAAAAAATTGTGCAAAAGAAAAATACACCTTTAGAGATGTAAAGCCGGCCATACACGTACAAGAACTATTATTTTAACACTTAGACGACCGCGTGTACCACCGGTGGTACACGCGTGTCTGTGCGGAATGGACCGGGTGTACCACCGGTGGTACACAAATGCACTACGTCTAAACATCGCCGGTCCCACGGGAGAATTCACTAAAAACCATGCCGGTCGTCCAAGTGTTAAAAGAACTTATGCTCGTGACCTTTAGCCGTATTTTTCTTTCTAACCAAAGTGGATGCAACGGGAATAAAATGAACCAAACTGGAAGAAAGTCATTTTTTTTTTGGAAGAGGAAATTTTTCCTCTTCCTTCTTCCAGTTTGGTTAACCAAAATGGAAGTAGAAAATTCTTTTTTTTTAAAGTGGGGTTTAACGTCGCTTTCAACTGCCATGGTCATATCACGACGGGGGTTTTACCCTCCATTCGCAGGAAACTCACAAACCTGCTACTCACATTGACCTCACCCAGCCTGAGTGGGGCCGGGAAAAGCCAGCGTCACGAGAATTAGAATTAGAATGGTCACCCATCCAAGTCTTAACCTCGCTGGATGTCGCTTAACTTCGGTGTTCTGAAGGGAACCGGTGTATTCAACATGCCATCGACGCTGGCTTAGAGAGAAAATTCTTGCTTCCAGTTCTTTTATACAGGGTGTATGAAAAAAAAGGAGCCAGTCAAAATATCTCGTTTATGGAAGCAATTTTCAAAAAACCCTTAAACACGTGTCTTATTATATGGTGGGGAAAACTTTTCAGGGGGTTTAATTTTTCATACTCTTAACAGGGGCGGCCCCAGGGGGGTCAACTTTGGAATCTTAAATGGAACCACCCTATTTATAATACATTTCTGAAAAGTAGTTGACATTAAAAGTATTTTAAGACTCTTTCGAGATTTTTAATCAAAACAGGGCCGGAGATATTGTACATTTCATTTCATAGTTTTCAGTTATTTTTTATAAGTATTTTATGGTATTTTTGTAAAAATTGTTAAACACATGTCTTTCTATTTGAAATAATTAAATTTTCATGCCTTTTTTAATATCATTCGCTTTACCAGGGGAGGTGTCAAGGGGTCATCTTTTTTTACATAGTGTAAAAACTATTCTTTTTTAGTATAGTATAAGCTAAATAAATGCACTGACTGTTGTTGTGTAATCTAAATTTAAGATACTATTGAAAACAGGGCCGGAGACTAGTACTGCATGCGAGTTTTAGAATTTTACACATTCATTTGAAGTAAATCTTGCCTTGTTTTATTTTAAATTGATCAAAATGGATCATTGCATTAATTTCTCACAAAATTTACTCGAAAAAGGATGGTTTTTACAAAAAGTTGACCACTTGAAATCTTCCCTGGTAAAGCGAATGATATAAAAAAGGCATGAAAATTTAATTATTTCAGATAGAAAGACATGTGTTCAACAATTTTTACAAGAATACCATAGATTACTTATAAAAAAAAACTGAAACTTGTGAAATGAAATGTATGATATATCCGGCCCTGTTTTGATTAAAAATCTCAAACTAGTCTTAAAATACTTTTAATGTCAACTACTTTTCAGAAATGTATTACAAATTGGGTAGTTCTATTTAAGATTCCAAAGTTGACCCCACTGGGGCCGCCCCTGTTATGAGTATGAAAAATTAAACCCCCTGAAAAAGCTTCCCCCTCCATATAATGAGATACCTGTTTCAGGGTTTTTTGAAAATCGCTTCCATAGAGGAGATATTTTGACTGGCTCCTTTTTTTTCATACACCCTGTATACAGGGTCTTCATAAAGTCTCACCCAGGCCTAGGTTTCTCGAAAACGACTCAGAATATCAAAAAACGCAAAAACCCGTATTCCTTTATATTTAGGAGGATTGATTTTCAGCCAAATTTTTTTTGCCTACACGGCCCCAGTCAGGCTGGGCATGGACCAAATTTAAAATCTTAAATAGAATGGTATGTCTTGTGGCATATTGTTTTAAAGGTCTTATTAAGAGAAGTTCATTACAACAAATTTTAGTGAGCTACAACTTACCGTTCTCGAGATACAGGGTCGGACGTCCTGCGTAATATCCATATATTATGACCTATAACTCGTTAACCGTAAGTTATGGAGTAAATTTTTCTTGTTAATAATAACTCCTTATGGCAAGAACTTTCGAACAAGTTAAAACTTGATTTGTTTTTTCGTTAAATTTTTTTCGACTGTTCGTCCGGCTGGCTGACGAAACCGACCAGAAACTAACATCAACAGAGTATGTCGAGTTATAACTTGTTCGAAAGGTCTTGTCATAAGGAGTTATTATTAAAAAGAAAAATTTTCTCCATAATTTACGGTTAACGAGTTATAGGTCAAAATATATGGATATTACGCAGGACGTCCGACCCTGTATCTCAAGAACGGTAGGTTGTAGCACACTGAAATTTATTGTAATGAACTTCTCTCAATAAGACCTTTAAAACAATATGCTACAAGACATACCATTCTATTTAAGATTTTAAAGTTGGTCCATGCCTAGCCTGACTGGGGCCGTGTAGGCAAAAAAAAATTGGCTGAAATTCAATCCCTCTAAATATAAAGGAATACGGGTTTTTGCGTTTTTTGATATTCTGAGTCGTTTTCGAGAAACCTAGGCCTGGGTGAGACTTTATGAAGACCCTGTATATTAAATCCATTGTTTATTTTTAAAAGTACCGTAACGCATTTTTCTTTCATGAATGTGGTGAAGTTGACCTTGGATCGAAATATCGATCCTGGAAAAAAAAAATATCCAGAAGAAAAATACCCCTTTTTCTGCATCACACGTGGGTACGCTAATGCATATGCATGACAGACACGCCTGTTCATGTGTAGCCGGCTTAATAACAAAATTGACTGATTAGCCCATATCATTAGTTAAGTTTTTCATTGGCGCTCTCACACTTGTTTTCTGTTTTCATTATCTTACCAGCTCTGATTGGTTAATTGAAGAAAAAAAAATAATTCCCTGCCCGCCCAGTTCCAATGTCTATATTATAGGCTCCTTTTATGTCCTTTGATTCTATTTGGTTTGAATATTTTAGAACAGGCTTTTTATTTATTGAATGGAATACAGGTAACAATGTTATTGAAACTTATTTGATGCAAAGTTAATTTCTAAAAAAAAAAAAAAATTAAATCGAAAGCGCATTACTTTTGAGGTTTTTTGAGTATAAATCTCGATTCGTCGCGAGGACATATACTTTATTAATACATAATTAGAACCGCATTTTTTTTCCGAATCTAAAACTGTGCCGATCGTAACGATTTGGGTAGTACTTTTTGAGCGAGGAGCCTTTTTGTACGGTCAAAGCCTTGAAAATTGCCGTAACGAAAAACCTTTATTGACCTATATTGACCCTACCTTGACCGATTTAAGAAAAAAAAAAAGTTACTACTAATTGCAACTTTTAGAGACAAAGCTTTTAATATGCAACACATTAGGTCAAAAGGTCAAAAAGTAGGTCAAAATTTAAAAAAAAAATTGACCTATTTGCCCTTTAAAAAAAATCTGAAATTTTAATGGCAAAAAATAGAAGGCATTTGTGTGGTTTTACAAAAAAAAAATATCTTGTTACTATAAAGTTAACGCCCCCAAACAAGCCGGCAAAAACAGGTCTGACGCAACAAATTTGACCTAAATTTGCCTTAAAAGTTTTTTGGCCTTAACTCGAGATTATTCGCCTTGACCTACATCGTTTAATGTAAATTCTCCAGGTCAATGAGCATCGAATGATATACAGGGTGGGGCAAAAGTCTGGAAACCCCTGAATAACTTTCGAATGGCTTCTTCGGTAAAATTAAAATTTTGTAAGGTAAACCAAGCTAATAAGACCTTCTTTTAGAGTCGGGTCGATTTTTGTTACCGGCCCCCATGTCGGAGGCAGGGGGGCCAACTTCATTTTTTTAAATACGAACCCCCACCTTGCGATACATTTTTGGAAAGGTCTTTAAATAAGAAATACATTGGTGCAAATTTTATTTTTTAAATATTAAACTGTTTGCAAATGGCGTCCAACTTTGTGTATGCAGTAAAGTCTGGAAACCCCTGAATATCTTTTGAAAGGGATTTTTTAGTTAATTTAAAATTGTGCACGGTAAGTCGGGGTAATTAGACCTTTCCAAAAATGTATCGCAAGGTGGGGTTTCGTATTTAAAAAAATGAAGTTGACCTCCCTGGCCTCGACATGGGGGGCAGTAAAAAAAAGCGGTCCAGTTCTAATATAAAGTCTAATTACCAAGGATTACCATACACAATTTTAAATGTACTGAGAAAGTCCTTTCGAAAGATATTCATCAGGGGTTTCCAGACTTTACTGCATATACAAAGTTGGACGCCATTTGCAAACAAATGATATTAAAAAAATAAAATTTGCACCAACGTATAATTTCTTATTTGAAGACCTTTCCAAAAATGTATCGCAAGGTAGGGGTTCGTATTTAAAAAAATGAAGTTGGGTCCCCTGGCCCAACTTCATGGGGGCCGGTAACAAAAATCGACGCCACTCTAAAAGAAGGTCTTATTAGCCCGGTTTACCGTACAAAATTTTAAGTTTACCGAAGAAGGCATTCGAAAGTTTTCAGGGGTTTCCAGACTTTTGCCCCACCCTGTATAATAGGTCTAGTTTTGATAAAGTTTTACAGTCACTTTGGGCAAATTAAAATTTTACGAAAAAATTAATCAATGAACCGGCCCCGCCCACATGGACTGGGTTATATATGAAGCTTTTCTTTTAGAAAATTCTTGTAGCTGACAATTTTCCGGTTCGATCGATATGCAATATGCCCTGTTAACGTTTATAATAGCCCCGGAAAACGGCCCGGAAAAATCACTAAATTTTTTTAATTTTTCAAAGAATTAAAAAAAATTCAAATGAATTAAAAACAAGGTTAACGATTAAAATTTTCAATTTTTTTTTGGCAAAAATGTAGGAAATCACATGGAGAATAACCGTTCCTGCCCAACCCCCAACCCCCTTTTTTTCAAAAAGCCGAAAAAACGTCTCCTTCTGCCTTAAAACGGCGTTTGAAAAAACCGTTTTAATCGTCGCCTTGAAATTAATCGATTTTAAGGCTTAAGGCGGTAATGTTATACCTTTTTGGATTTGCGTCGTCAAGGCGAATCGAACGATATGTAACATCATGTGCTTTATCGGTGCATAATCACCGATTGAAAAAAAAGCAGCAATTTTTTGACATATGTCAAACTTTTGACATATCAGTTTAAACTTTAAGCTGTTTATGACATATTCTTGTAGCCCTCGTCTGTACGAACCTAACGCAACAAATTTCAGCATTTCGTCATAAACACAGCCAGAGTTATGGCGAAAAAACGCAAAAAATTCAAGCGCCTCTGCGCCACCAGATGAAGCGTCGATTTCCTGTCAAAAAATGTTTATCTTGTATGGGAGAAGATATTTAGATGACCAAATGGCGTCCAGAGGCTACCAAAGTGGCAGGGCAAAACTGGCATGAAAAAAATCTCCGTTCTGCGCAAAACTCGTGAACGGCAGGCGCCACCAAATTTTGGTACCACTAAAAGGTGCGCCTACACATTCTACACATTTCATATTCTATACATGTTTGCTTCATCTGCAACACAGAAGGAGTTAGAGCGGCATATATGGTTTTCCAAAAAGGCTCTAATATGGCCCTAATTCGGCCCTAGTAGGTGACGAAAGGGCCTAACACTAACCCTAGATAGCGGCCATTCAAACCTGTCGGTGGAACCCAGTTTGAACCTGATCGGCACCAAAAAGCCATTTGCTCGCCCCGATTTTCCATTGGAGCTTTGATATTTTTTAGGGTCTACTTGATATTTTTACCCTTTTAAAAATCCTTTGATTTTTGATTTTAAGGTTTTTCAATGTTTTTTTTTTCTCGAAAAATATTTTTCAAAAAATATCATATGTAAATTTAAGTTGCGCCTTCCATGTTGCATACTAATGAGGTTTCTCTAGGGGGGGGGGCAGCTGCCCCCCCTGGCTACGCCCATGACTGTTACACCATGGAGGCTGATTGAATTAATTAAGTTGTTTAAATTTTATTTTTGAAACTAATCTCGCCTATATCTCCGAGAAGGATACATTTTCGTAAAAACATTGAATGTAGTAAAATTACAGCTACTAAAATAAATATGTGTAGTAAAACATGAGAAAATCCCAACTTTTTAGACGAGATAATTTATGATGAAAGTATACAGGGTGGTTCCGAAACTGAGTCCATATGTTACGGGACCACCCTGTATACATTTTATTTCAGAAAAAAATCACTACTTAATTCAATTAAAAGAGGCTCCAATAATGACCTTTTAAAGTTATTCTTTATTCTTGATCGTTTTACACTTTCTCACTCTTCTCGATCTTATGCCAGTTCTCTTGGACAGTTGGACACATACAAACTTTGAACAAAATTCACAGCTGTTGGGATTCTTGAAATAAAAAAAAATATTTTAGTCAAAAATAACACAATTTAATGCTAAACATAAGATTCATATTGTTTTATTATTTATAGAATAAAATAAAGTTAGAACTAATCCCTTAAATATAATACTCATCATACCTATTTTTTTCAAGTGATAAAAAATAAGCACCTAATACTAGCATGTTTTCAAAGGAACAAGGGAGGAACGGAAAGTAGTGATGGGTTCTGCCACACAGCATTCAACACAAAGGAAATAAAGATGCATAACACAGCTTTGGATAGGAGGCTCATATTCATTTGTAGTGTACTATAGCTTACTTAGTGCAGTGTCTATTATTAATTTTTACTTCCCTTATTTTATGATAAAGAAAGTATTGTATTCGTCAAAAATTTGACCTACCCAATTTTTACAATTCTGGACGAATCATAATAGCCTCAGGATACCTCGAGAACGGTAAGAGCAAGAGACTTGAAATTTGTTGTGGAAGTTGACTTTTTATGTTGAAACTTTTGGTTGAAATCGGTCGCATTCTGATTTTTTTTTATTATATATCTTGAACTTTTTGTACCCGGCCCCAATTTACCGGTATTTTGGGGGAGTCCCGCTTGGACTAACTTTTTTTATTATTCCTAGATGGGGTTGTGACATATCAAATCCAATGACTTTGAGGTGCTGATTACGAATTTGACATTATTTTTTTAGCTAGCTGTGAAGTCACGAGTGGCGGAATTAGACTTATTTTCGAGTGATAAGGAAAGTCGTGTGGTGTCACACCAGTTTTTGTGTAATATAAAGATGTGTTCTATTTTTTTAGAACAGAGCCTAAACGCCGCGCCCCTCTGTAACAATTCTGTTCCATGCATCGGAATGCTTTCTTTGTGTGCGAACCTTACATTCTGTGACAGACCAATCAATCATAAAAATAAAATTTCCTGATTTTTGTCAGGTTAGCCCGATAAAAATATTAACCAAACCATTGTGCAAATTATTTTGGTGCATGCAAAGAGTTTAGAGGTGTAGGTATTTAATAGTTACAAACTTTACACTTCACCAAACATAATGCATATAATCTTATAGAATGTTAATTTGTAAAATATGACATTCACAATAATAATCCTACAAGAAAAGGTGTGTGTCTTTATAAAAATAATTATGTTACTCCAGCGTAACTGAAAAGTATCTTATATTTCAAGTAAACACATTATTCAATTAAATTGAACAAATTTTGTTCTTTAAATAACTATTAGGGATGAATTTGAAGACAACAATGACGGGACAGTGATAATGATAATAATAAGTATAGAGATTATTTCAGGAATGTTTAGTATAAATATTATTTCAAAAGTAATTGTTCCTCTTGAAAATTTCAGGAGACAAACAGCAAACATTGTCATTCAAGCTCTGATGACCATATCAATAAATAAAAAAAATACAATAATATGTAGAAACAATAATAAGTTTACTTAAGTGCAACACACTCATTAATTTGTATAAGAAAATTTGAGATAAATAATAATTTGTTCCATGATTAAAAGCAGAAAAACTTCTTTGCTGCTAGAGCACAATTGAATGAATGGACACAACACTACTTATTTAGGGCCGGTTCTATCGCTAAATGACAAAACCGAGGTTTCGTGAAACCTTGGTTTGGCTCAATCTCGTATTTAACTAGGCGCACTAGCGCTAATTTGACGAATCCTTTTGGAACTAGCGTTTCCAATCCAAGATTCGTACCAAACCGAGGTTTTGTAAAATTAATAGAACCGGTCAGTATTGATTTCATAAGATCATACGAAATTTTAAACATGTAGAAATGAGAGGGGCAAGGACTTCGATTGTTATAGACCTCTCTTTAAATAAATGTTCATGAAAAAAAAAAAAAAAAAAAAAAAAAATGAGAGGCTTGCAAGGGCCTACGTCTTGGCTAGGCGGAGCATGTGCAGGATGACCTGGTCCACTGTCTGGTTGTTGAGCAGCTGCTTGATAGCCTCGTCGTCCGTCACCACACTGAACAGCAGCTTGGCGTTCTCCCGCAGGCTGTCTGCGTAGGACATGCCCGCTGCCTCTGTGGCCGGGGTGTGCCCGCACTGGCTGCACAACAAATAATAATCATATAATAAATGCCTGCAGCACGGGTGTATATTTACGAGCCTAGCTCTATTTACAAACAGAAAACAAATAACATGAATATATCACATAAGAAAGGTTTAAAAACAATCGTATCACAGTTATATATAATTAAAAAAATCAAGTAAAAAAAAAGGGTTCATTGGTTAGAGGTGCTGCCTCATCGTACAATAACCTCACCCACCCTAGATTTGGTCGGAAATGCTAGCCTTGCGTGTTCGGGGGGAACTGAATATTTGGTAAGAAAATTCTGCCTTCAACCGAGAATCGAACTAAGGAGCTCTGCACTACGGGCAGTAGTCAAAACCGTTACATCATGGAGCCTAGTGGTAACACGGTTAGCAATAATGAATAAAATATTAGAGTTCATCCCACTTCATCATATGAAGCCCCTGTTAACAAACTATTTTTTTTTTAAGTAGTTCAAATAGTCGTCAGTGGTGGTAATTGACCTCCTTCAGAGGGATAAGGAAAGTTGTGTGAAGTGTGTAAAAAAACTAAACATATTGGTTTGAAATTGAATCTTGATTTCTTACTTTGGGCAAGAATCTTGAAAGCTCTCAGTAACTTTTAACAATAAGACTTCTTCTATGAGCTGAGCTAAAAAAAGGCCAAGTATTGTTATTATTCTATCTTAAAGAAATCAGATTTTCTATAATCGTTCACAATGACGTCGACTAAGGATTTTCATGATTATTTATCTAAGCAATGATATTATAAACCAGAAGATCGTACATAACATTTGATATATGCCATTTGGATGGATGACTCAGTAATTTTGTGAAGGTCCATTTTAATAAATGAGAACAATTAAAGTAATTTTATTGTCCTAAAAAAAGTAAAGTAAAAAAAAAGTAAAAAAAAAAAAAAAAAGTGAAGTTAGTAAAAATTACTTTAATTGTTCTCATTTATTTGATATATGCAGTTGAAAGCGAATTAAAAAAAATGATAGCCTGGCTTACCTGATGACTGACTCTATGACGCTCTCGACAGGAGCAGTGGGCCAGCCGTAGAAAGTGAGGGACTCCTCGTCAATCAGCAGGGACAGCAGCTCATGCATGGACTCCACCAGCTCTGTCTCACTCAGGACGGGAGGGGTGGGGCGGGCCGCTGGGGAATAGAAAGCGAGGCTTTGTCATTTTTTTTAAGGAAGAGGAGGTAAATCTTATATTAATTCAAGACGAACACCAAAGACTGCCTGTCTTTGATGAACAGTGTGAGTTTTGTAAGGGGAAATTGGTGCTTAATACCCACTAAAGTCCTCCTCTCCCCCTAAGAACACTTGACCCCGGAACCGTTCATAGAACATTACTTCGGTTGTCAGGTGCTTTAGGATTAACTTTGTGATACCTGAGGCTTTGTCATACACTGATGCTTGAGATACATATCTTTCAATTTTAGCAAACAGACGATAACGGTGTGGCCTATTTACCATGCAAAAAATTCAAAAAAGAGGCATTCTTCTAGATGGACAATCTTAAATACAGAACACAAACGCCTTAATTTGCACTTTTTTCAAGAATTGCTGAAAGATGATCATCTAAAAAAAAACCTCTCAAGCTGCATCGTTCTATACCCCATTTCAATATAGGTAAAACTAGAACAACCCCTAATGAACTAAAGCATTTGGACGCTAGATAAAATGTTAAATAAACATTGCTATTTCCTATGTTTCGGCCTTGTTCGCTGCAAAGGTCACTGCATAGATTTCTTTTGTTCATGCCGATGATTTTTTTTTGTTGATGTTGAAATTTTCGATACAAAAATTCATTCCAGAACAGTTGTATCTTTCCTGAACCAAGTCAAATTAATCGAAATTTCGTTTTTTCGATCAAGAAATAAAGAAGTGAAACTCCCAATATCCTCACAGTTATTGTGGTTCAGTTGCTCATAGAATATACCTTGTTTATACTGCCGAGATAAGACTGAAAAGTAACTTTACTCCAGCAGTCAAACAGGTCTTATATATTTTATATTAGTCCTCACCTCCACTCTCCTCCCCCTCCACATCTCCATCCACATCCTCTCCCCCTTCATTGTCATCTCCCAGCACCTCCGTGAGCTCATTGGCTGCTGCTGCTAGTAGACGCGCTTGCAGCTTCTTCTGATCCGACTCCGCTACCACCTAAAAGAGATACATTAATACACAACTGAGAGTAGTCACTTGGCCTAGCGGTAGCATGCTCGGCTTGCACTCCAGGTGACCCGGGTTCGAATCCCGGCGGGGTCGGAATTTTTTCGGCTCTGTACTTTGGATGTCGGGGCCTACCTTAGCCTCGTGAGGACAATTGGGGTAGTTGTAGAGTGGGCAACGACCAGTGGCGGCATTACGAGATAGATATTGGAATATGATAGTTGGTCGGAGATATGATGCATTAGCATTAGTTCTCTTAATGTCGATGCTACCCACTAAGAATTCATTTTATCTACCTCTTAATAGAATGACTAGAAATGCGAATGCAAACCCTGAATTTGATTTTTGACATATTTACTTACCATGGATTTTATTCCATGTAAATCCTTTCTTGATTTCTACTTAGGTTCTGACAATCAGTTTCAGTACTCACATCAATGTAACTGTGATATGTAACTGTGATATTCTTCAACTTATTATTATCATTACTTAATTATTATCTAGTCACTTTTTTATATTCCTATGATTTTTTCCTCCTATTTTAATCTTGACATATTATGTATTTCGTTTGTGTCTGTAGAAGAAAGAAAAAATCTCATCTTATATTTTGTTAATATTGTAAATTGGTTATGTACCGTAAAATATACAATACCTAACGGTATTTATTATTATTATTATAAAAGAATTGTGACAAAATAACACAAATAACTAGCTCTTTATCTTTAGCTCTTTTTAAGACACAACTTATTAAACTGCCCAAAACTAACATACAAGTTCTTCTTATCCAGCAGCTATTTTCCGTAACATCTTCTTCTTCTTCTTCTTTCACTTTGCCTTTTCCCAAATCTATTTGAGTTCGGCACTTTTCAAACTCATGGTTGAAGACGTTGAAGTTGGTTGGTTGTGTCGTATTTTTACTTCTGAATGCCCTTCCTACCACCAACGATTCTATTTGATTTAACGTCCTGATTGGGACGGGGGTTTTACCCTCCATCCGCTGGGAATCGTACTAGCTACCCACATTAACCTCACGCGGCCTGGGTAGGGCTAGAAATACCAGCCTCACGTGTTCAGAGGGATCAGAATTTTCTGTGTGAAAACTCTGCTCCAACCGGGAATCAAACTCAGTTTCTCTGGACTACGGGCAGTAGTCATAACCGTTACACCACGGAGGCTATTTTACGTGACATCAAAGTGAATTAAATTCAACGCGTGTTAGAACACAAACACATGGATCCTCACATTCCTTGCCCAGTCTAATTACCAGGTAGAACCTCTCAACCTCTGAACACTTGAAGTACCGTCACCTTAGTACTCATATCTTTTAATAGAATGTAAAATTGTACACATAATTTTCATATATTTTTTTGAAACCTCACTTGATGAATTTCAAAAGCAAATTTTATGACTCAATACCTACTATAAAAAAATGAATAATTCTCACTATATGAAATTTTCGAACTCCAATGAAAATTATTCTTATTTGCTTTATTCCAAACAATCGGGATCGCAACGTACCTCCCGATTCAGCTATGAGCAGATTTCTAAAAAAAGTAAAAGGTAACATTTACTTACCTGGTCCATTTCAATGCGATGCTTCTGTCTCAAGTGACGTATGAGACAGTCCTGACGAATGAAGGCTCGGCCGCATACGGAGCAAGCACATGGTGGTTCCTGAGATAGTGAAACAATTATTCAGATATGGCTAAATAGGTATTATTATTATTATTATTATTTAACACTTTATTGGTCAACTACATACATTCAATAAAATGGGACATGATAATAAAAAAAATAGAATATGTAGTGAACCAAGGGGCGAGGTTGAAGCCTGTGGCTTTCTCTTCCACCGAACCACATAGGATATAAAAAATAATGAAAAAAATTATATATAGTAATAGTAATAGTAATGTGTTTTATTTGTACATAAATACATAAAGTACATGATACAATGGTCAATATTAAGAATACTTAAAGGAAAGGAAAATAAAATGGAATAGAAAGATAGACTCTATAAGAGAAAGATTGCATATGGTTTAGAAGAAAAGAAAAAGAAGATAATAATAATAATTATAATAAATATAAGATAATAAATGATGAATTTCTAAACTCATATTTACATTTAGATATTCTCATAAAACAGGAATTCATCTACTGAGTAAAATCCTTTTGTTTTAAGGAATGCCTTTAGTTCTGATATATTTTTCAGTGTTCCTTGTCTTTTTAATTTATTGTATTTATTGTAAATAACACGTATTTTAGTTATAGATAGTTTTTGTATATAGGTATATTTTGTTTTGTCTATTCTCAGCTCTTTATGATTGGATGCTCTAGTATTATGTTCATATTGTGTTGGCTCATATTGTTTAAAAAATTCATCATAGTGATGGTCAATAAATTTTACACTTTCATGTATATAAATACATGGTAAGGTCAAAATATTCCATTTTGTAAATAATTCTCTACATGAAGCTCGATAAGACATGGAAAAGATTGATCGGAGACTTGATTTTTGGGCTGAAAAAACCTTCTCTGAGTCACAAGAGTCGCCCCAAAACATTACACAATAGCTTAGTCGTGAATGTACATATCCATAATACGCTGAAAAGGCTGCACTTAAATTTACTTGTTTTGCAATGAGTTTGAGGGCATAATTGAAAGAGTTAATGCTTTTTACCAGTTGCTCAATATGAGGTTTAAAATTCAATTTATGATCAATGGTGATGCCTAGAAAACGGGATGATTCTGTTTCAGTAATAGTGGCATTTTCATCCTCTAGGACTATATGAGGTTTTGAGGTTTTATTTGTGGGGTTAAAATTAATTATGCAGGTTTTATCCGAATTTACTATAAGCTTATTTGAGGTAAAGTAGTCAGTGAGTTCTGAGAGTGTTTTTTTAATTTCATCCTGAATTTCAATTTTGTTACTTCTTATGACGATATTGGTGTCATCTGCAAATAAGGGTGTTGTGTGTTGTACAAAGTGTGTTACATCATTAATATATAATAGGAACAGCAAAGGACCGACCGTTGATCCTTGTGGTATTCCTCTTTTGACAAAGGTCCACTCAGATTTTATTGGACGACCCGTTGTGTCATCACGTGACACTACTCTTTGTTTTCTGCCAGAGATATATGAGGTAAGGAGTTCGAGGGCATCACCTCTTATGCCTAGTATTTCTAACTTGTTAAGTAGTATTGAATAATCTACCCTGTCAAAGGCTTTACTCAGATCAATCTGGAGGCTGACTACTTCTTCATCTTTATTCAAGCCCTCAACAATATCAGAAACTAGTTGAAAGACCGCTCTCGCAGTATTTCTGCCTCCTACAAAACCATTCTGGTCAAAGCTAATAATTTTGTTCTTAAGGATGAAATCCCATAATCTTTGGGTCAAAATTTTTTCATATATTTTTGCTATATTAGATAGAATTGAAATTGGTCTGTAATTAGTGATTTGATTTTTAGGACCTTTTTTGTGGAATAGCGTTATTTCAGCTTCCTTTAATTTAGTTGGAAAGATTTTTTTCTCAAAAGATTGATTTATAAGATATGCTATATGAGGAGCTAATAACTGTGCACAATGTTTTAGAATACGAGTAGGTATTTCATCAGATCCTACAGAATTACTATTTTTTAGTTTTTTAATGGTTTTATAAACTTCAGAAAAATTAGTGGGCTTCAGAGACAGAGTTGATGCAATAGGTCTTAATTTATTGAGATTTGTTGTGACTTCTTCTGATATGTCACTGCATAGTTCAGACAGTTGTTTATTAATTCGGTTTAAAATATTAATATCTGATTCAGAAGTTTCTTTAAAATCAGTGACTTTGAATATTTTATTATTCGCTCTTTTGTTGCCTTTAATTTCATATACTAATTCCCAAGTAGCTTTAGCTTTATTGTCTGATGATTCGATTTTATTAGAGTTTTTATTTTTTTTTGCAAGTTGTATCTGTAGTTTTAGGTCTTTACTGAACTGTTTAAAATCTGCGTGTGAAACCAAGCCTTCTGTGTATTGAATCCATAAATTTCTTTTTTGTTTACATTTTGTTTTAATGTCATTATTTATCCATTCATTATTATTTTTAGCATTGACTTTTTTGGTTTTCAGGGGACAAATGTTGTTCATTATTTTGACAAAGTGTTCAGTAAAGTTGTTAAGGCTTTCTTCAGGATCATCTGACAAGTGCGTTTCCCAACTATGGTTACTAAACTCATTATACAGCTGATCTAGTTCTTTAAGGCCCAAATTTCGTTTTTGTATATAATAAAATTCATGTTTTGTATAATTTCCATCATACTTTAAAATTTGGGCAGTGTGATCGGATAGAGCTGACGCAACTACTGATGATGTAGAATTCTTGAAATTTACAAAGATATTGTCAATCAGAGTTGCTGAGTGGTTAGTAATGCGTGTGGGAGTGTTTATTTGTGGATATAGATTATATTCAGCTAGAGTTCCCAGGAATGTTTTTGTATTCTGATCTGTATGTAGTAGAAGATTGTAATTAAAATCTCCACAAATGATAATTTTATATTTTTTTTCATATTTCCGCAGTGTGAAATCTAGTATTTCTCTTAGACAGAGTATAAATTCATTATTATGCTGAGAAATTGGCATAGAACTGTTTGAGGGTGGGTGGTAGATACATATTACTATTGTTCGTAGGTCAATAAGTTTAAGTACACTACATTCTAAGACACATTCCTTACTCATACTGGAAATTTCTGGGATAGGGTCATATTTGATGTTTTTTTGTAAATATATACAGGAGCCTCCATGTTTTGATTTTTCTCTGCAGAAGATTGAGCCAAGTTCATATCCTGGTAATGCTAAATTTTTATGTTCATCATTCTTCAAAAAGTGCTCAGTTAAACATAAAACATCAACTTTATAGGATGAGAGGAATAATGAAATTTCAGGTATCTTATTTTTAATGCATTGAATATTTTGATGAGCTAGTGTTATAGTATTACTATTATGTGAATGACTTTTCCCTGTCTCAAGGGTTTTACTAATATGAATATGAGATTGATTTTGATGAGGTTTACTATTTTCTGATGAATTAGATTTCGTACTTTTTGATATGTTTTTATTGTAAGCAATGCTTAAGTTTGTTTTAGCACTGTAATTTTCACTATTTTTTGGTTTGGGCTCTGTATTGCAAGTGCATTGGTCTGTGTTTCGATTTTGGCATTTTTCATACAGTTCTAAAGCATATTCTAGGCTACAGGCTAGATTTACGTGTTCCCATATTGCCTTATAACAGTCGTTATTAGACATGTTTAATTGTTTTGTGTGACCTCCATTGTATGGTGTATTGTCATAGAGACAATATTTATTATAATAATAAATACTTGTAAAAAAGCAAAAGGGAACAAAAGTTAACAAAAAAAAAGAGAAAAGAAAAATTAAAAGGTACAATGAAAAGTATAGAAAATAGAAGAGAAGAAGAAGAAGGAGAAGAAAGAGGAGAAGGAGAAGAAAGAGGAGAAGAAGAAGAAGGAGAAGAAAGAGGAGAAGAAGAAAAAGAAATTAGATAGGTAGGTATACATATTGTTATCAGTCAGAAGGGAAATATGTTATACAAGTTCGACTGTGGGGAGAAATTTTCCCCCGTAATTTACAATGTGCTTGAGTCAATGGAACAGTGAATACATTCGTTTTTGTAAGATATCTTAAGTTAAGAAATATCCAGTGAGATGGACTTGGTGTGTGAAACCGAGTTCACACTTCCTGATGCTGGTTGAGTTCAAATCCTGATATTTACATACAAAATTGAAAGTACAAACACAAATTTGATCATAGATGAAGCATTCTACGGCATTCTCTTTTACAAATAGGTAATTAGCTGAGAAAAAGAAATCATTCCAGTGTTCAATACCTGAGGAACAACCATTGTGACACATAGAGTTCAATTTCTTCCTTTAGAGGTTTTTCGTTTTTTGTGTGTGTGTGTGTGTGTGTGTGTGTGTGTGTGTGTGTGTGTGCGTGCGTGTGTGTGTGTATGTGTGTATGTGTGTACTTTCGCCATTAGGACTAGAGAGAGCGTGCTCGTACCTTGGTGTGCGTGAGCAGATGTATCTTGAGAGAGCTCTTCATGGAGAAGCCCTTGGTGCAGATGGGACACTTGTGTGGCTTCACTCCCGTGTGCAGCAGAGAGTGCCGGTTCAAGTCCTCTTTGCGGATGAAAGTTTTGCGACAGATCTCGCACTTGTACGGGTCAGCGCCCTCGTGTATGTACTTGATGTGCAGCTCCAGGCGAGCCTTGCGGTTGAATGTCTTCCGGCAGAGATCACACGTGTGCCCGTTCTCACCTAAGCACAGGGGAACATATTCATCTTATTTATTTATTTACACTTTATTGATGGGACATATTATATACAATACAAATAATTACAAATTGAAATACAATATAATAGAAGAAGAAAAAATAAAGAAAATACTATTGAATAAAGAAAATATAAGAAAAAACATCTTATACTATTGAAGATTTTAAATTCAATTTAATTGGAAATAATGAACTATTCAAAATAATTAAAGAGTTCAACACAAAACAAAGGACAAGTTTCGATATGATTAGACAAAAAGAAATCAAATCCAATTATATCTATCTTGAAGAAATTTTAAAATTATTCATTTTTAATCAAATTATTATTCAAGAGGAAATTTTAATATCAATGAAAATTTATAAAATAAATCCTGTATAAAGAAAAGGTAAAAAAGATAGTATCAGCAACTATCGACCCATTGCTGTTTTATCCTGTATTGAAAATATATTGGAAAAGCATAATAGGTATGAACAAAGAACTTTCAAAATATGTAGAAGATCATTTTATTTTAATCAAAATCAACACGGTTTTAGAGAAGGAAAAAGCACGATAACGCTTTTAAATGGATATGTTGATGATATAAAAGACGCCTTGAATGATAGTATGTTCTGTGCATTGGTAGTCAATTGGTTTACGCACTAGTCTGGTAATCCAGGTAGCGTTGGGATCCGTTGGTTCGAATCCCACCCAGTGCATGAATTTTTCCTCATTATTTAGAGTTTGTGACCACATCATAATAAGACTCTGAGGGTTAGGTGGTAGAAAATGTTTTAAGCATTAACCTCGCCTAGGGGTTACCTTCTACTAAAGAGTGTTATTATTATATTATTATTCTGTGTTACAGTATCTCTAGATCTAAAGAAAGCATACAGGTATGATACCATCGATCATAAAAATATGTTGAAAATTATTATTGATTCAATACCGATGAAAGAACAATAAAGATTGTTCAATTTTTTTTTGAAGAAAGGAAACAATATGTACAAGTTGGTAAATATCTAAGTGAAAAAATTGATATTAGTTGTGGAATCATAACAGGTGGAATTATTTCACCGGTACAGTAACACGCTCACGTTACATTACGAAGGTCACTACTGAGAGACTCACCCGTGTGGTGGAACATGTGCGCGCGCAGCTGAGACGCCTGGATGAAAGCTTTGTTGCAGTGCTCACACACGTGAGGCTTCACGCCGGAGTGAGTCTTCATGTGCCGATTCAAAGTCTCTTTAGCCGCGAACTTGGCGTAGCACTGGGGAAGAGTAATGTCAACAATGAAGTCAATAATAGTGAGTGATGTTCAAACTCAAAAATACAGATGTACTCTAAAAGTAGAATTGAATTGAATTATTTATTTAAGAATTGAATTGAATTGAATTATTTATTTTATATAATCATTGCCAGTAAAAAATACCCTCTCAGCTAAGTCTTATTGGGATAGCCCTGAGTAGAAAAATTGCAATAAGTATCACAAAGTAAATAATATTAGGTACGAATTTCTTTCATTTCGAATGAAATTCCGCTCTTAAAATTATAAACATGTTCGTGAGTGTGAGAGAAATGGTGCAGAATTCTGAGGGATAGAAATATTGACAACGGTGTCAAAAATCAAACACGAAACCATCAAATAAATATGATATAAATGATAATTATCAAGATACACACTGAGCTATCGATTAGAAAAGAGAAACTATGATTAACATTTGTTTTCAGAAAAATCTGGTGCTGAAAAGTAAACTTACGTGTTTCAATTTCATAGTAACGCCATTTTTAGCGTTATTTTTCAGTATTGAAATAAAAATAATAATAAATCTATTTTGGTCCATGCCTTGCATTGCCTTATATAAAAAAAAAACTAAATGTTTATAAAATCAAATCCCACCCATCAAATTTATAGTTCCTTACTCTTCAATGTAGTCTTGGTGATGTATCACTTGTTTTTAAGCTCCTTAAATCTAATAATACGAATTAAACTGCAAAGAATTAAAGAACAACATAAACAGAAATCATATATTGTAAAGGGACAAAAGTACAGTAAAACAAAACACAGAACAAATTATAAATAAAACAAACAACAATCTCACAATGAGGGGGACAAGTGACAAACCTTGATATAGGTGCATATCTTTTTCTCGTTCTGATCCTTGGCGTCATAGGTTAGTAGCATGTACTGGGAGACGCAGAACGATAGAGTTAGGTTAAACAGGGTTACAGAAGAGGTGTTAGAAAAAAGAGCTAGCTGCATTCATATTTATGTTATGGATAAAAATGCTAGAACTCTCAAAATTTATATTGTTTGTTTCGGGGGAGCCATTTAAATAAAGCTGTATATGGTGTAATAATACAGGGTGGACCAAAAAAACGTTTACACCCGTTAATGGTAGATTACTGACGACATTTCTAGGACGGATCTGCAATCCGTTTTTTCGGATTCGCCTTTATAACTGCACAAAGTGATTTTTTGCAACTTTCTGAAAAAGTCCGACTTTGGCTTATTCTTCAGGTCAGAACTTTTTTCCTGTTTAAGATGAGTTGTTTCTGAACATTTCTGCAGAAAGCCAACAAAATTTCGATGTTTCTAGCTACACTACTTTGTTTTTTACGGTTTGGTTTGGCATCTTTTTGACACCTGAATAGAAAAAAAAAAATCTCATGTAAATTTTTTACACTTTGAAACACTCAAGATTTGCCCGAGAAAATTTTGGCACAGACATGGGCAAGTTTGATAAAAGTTGGCGGCCAACCTAAGGATGCTAAAAAATAATTTTACGATTTTTTATCACGTGATCTTCTGGGTAAACAAACCAGGTAAGTCTCAAAAAATGATGTTCAAAATCTTAAAAGTGTTGACCGTGTAGGGTCGTCTTGTACTCAAAGAGTTTTTAGCTATTTATGTCTGATAATTATTTTCCTTGGAGTTAATTAAAGGCCAGTCAAATGAATGATTGTTTGTTTCTCGATGATAGTTTTCAAGCATATTTTTCTGCATTCTATGAAATATTATCTTTAAACTTCTTGAGTTTTTTTAGTACAAGTTACATTATTATAATTCGGATGCTGAAATGGCAGATACGCATTTAGCATATGGAGTTGCTAACAGGAACATTTGGGATCACGTGAAAAACATAGTTTACGAAATCTGGTAGCAAGAATCCTGTTGGCATTCGATGACCTGACAGAAAAACCTGGAATCTTCCGCAACATTCGACGGAACAAACCTTTGCATCCAGGAAGGTGGACGCCACTTCCAACAGTTCCTCTAATTGAATTGAGAAGGGAGAGAGAGAGAGAGAGAGAGAGAGAGAGAGGCAGAGAGCGAAAGAGAGAGAGAGAGAAAGGCAAGAAGGTAGGGGGACAGTTCTGAGTTAGAACTAAGGGACTAAAGTCACCATTGGTTTCAAAAATTTGTGTGAGGAGAATCCATAGTGTGTACTATGGCTAAATAAAAAATGGCAACAGTCTTTTATTTTGTAGTCATGAATTTTTTGCTGGCTCTGGCTTTCGGACCGGGTGGACTAGCTTACCACTGAGCTAATCGTTTCTCAGTGAACATACCTACTAACACAAAATGTTTTTTTAAATATACCTTCTTGTTTATATGAAAATAGTATAAAACATAATAAAGACTGAAAAAGTTTATTAATTTTACAAAATATGTTCTTGTTTTTTTCAAGACTTCTATTAAGAGTTGGCAATCGGTAAATATTTATTATTTAATTATATTGTTTATGATAGAAGAACCTACCTACATATTTACCTGGATTTATTTCATAAACTCTATTTTCGTTTGGAAAATTCGCTAGTTTTTTTTTCTCTCGTAGGGAAGCATAAGAAAAACCATCCTTACATTATCAAGGCAGTCTCTCAGGGGCTTACATGAATAATAATTATGTATATTGTGATACCAATAGTATCTGATATAACTCAATTTACAGATGGTATTACCCCCAAAAAAAACATAATTAAGTTGTTGGTGTTACAACAGGTCAATTACTGGTATGAATAAAATATTCCATCAGATTTTTTTGATAATTAAAATAATATTGACCGTCGAGAATTGAACCTCGGTCATGCGACTAACACTCTCAGCACTACCACATCTAGCTAACACCTCTAACAATCTGAGAAGCACGAAATTTATCATTTGAATTTTCTTAAACTGGCTGATGAAGGCATGTGAGACCGCGGTATTCAAAAAAAGCAATGTAAACAATTTTTGTAAACAATACAAGACGCCCTTACACAGTCTACAGCTAGAAAACTCTTAGGATTTTTCAAGAGTTTTTGGCAAACATCTAATAATTTTTCCCAGAAGATCACGTGATAAAAAATCGTAAAATTATTTTTTAGCATCCTCGGGGCGGCCGCCAACTTTTATCAAACTTGCCCATGTCTGTGCCAAAATTTGTTCGTACAAATGTCGAGTGTTTTATTTAGTAAAAAAGTTTTTTTGGGTGTTTTTTTTCTGTTCAGGTGTAAAAAAATATGACAAACCAAATCGTAAAAAACAAAGTAGTGTAGCTAGAAACATCGAAATTTTGTTGGCTTTCTGCAAAATTGTTCAGAATCAACTCATCTTAAACAGGAAAAAAGTACTGACCTGAAGAATAAGCCAAAGTCGGACTTTTTCGGAAAGTTGCAAAAAATCACTTTGTGCAGTTACGAAGGCGAATCCGAAAAAACGGATTGCAGATCCAGCCTGGAAATGTCGTCAGTAATCTACCATTAACGGGTGTAAACGTTTTTTTGGTCCACCCTGTATAATAGGTAGATACCAACCAAATGAAGTATTCGTAACATTAGTTTCATTCATTTGTAACATTATTTTAGAATTGCATAATTAATTGCAGAGTAATTGAAATTTAAAACGATCATGGACATTTTGTATGATCATTATGATTTCAATAGAGCTATCTTGAATACAAGAAATAACAACATGGCGAAGATGACTCACCTCTTTACACTCGTAGGGTCTCTCTCCCGTATGCTTCCTGCGGTGCTTCTTCATAGCGCCGCTCGAGTTGAACTTGTTCCCACAGATGTCACACTCGTACGGCTTCTCACCTGGATGAGGGATCATTCAATCAATATGAGATAAGAAGTTGGGCCTTGGGCCGAAGAAACAATGGGATTCATAAACAAAGTTGGCAACATTTGTAAACAACATACAGGAGAACCAAAGGCACCTATTCCAAAAAATGTCACTTGTAATCTAGAGAGGAAATTGCTCAAGTATTCTGAGTACTTTGCCCTCTGGATTGCAAATGGCAGAAATATATTATCTGTAATAATAATAATAAAAAAAATATATACTTATACTGGCCAAGATAAGAAGTGATCACAGAAAATGGCAAGCATCTTCTAAGAAGGAATAATATTGTTGTTGTAACCAGCATAACTACATCTCTGTAATAATAAAAATTTTTTTGTACTGCTCGATTAGGACTAAAGTCACTAAAGAATCCCTTTACTCCAGCGATTGTTCTGGCGGCGTTATTAAGGAAAACAGCATGCATTGGTTAGGATCCGAAGAAACGGATCTCTACGCCACCTGGATCACCACACCGGCGGCAGCGTCTTAAACATTTCGACCACCAAAATTGACGGAACTTGGTCAAGTTGCTTAAATTAAAGGTCTAATGTATGTACGATTATTAGTCCTATATGCCAGTTCTGTGGGGCATCTTAGTATCTATTGATGTAAGCAGAACATAAGGGTTGGGTGGAAGAGATTGCCACAGGCAATAACCCCGCCCTTTAGGTAGGACATTATTGTTATTTTCTTTTTTACTTATTTATTTTGTCATTTGTTTGTTGTTGTTTTTTTTTTTTCTTTTCTTAATTTTATACTGTTACCATTGTACTTTGTCCTCCTAATAAAGCTTAAAAAAAGAGCTGGATGAAATGTGTTTACCTCTGGCAGTGAGAGCCTTCATGGAGGGTCTCCCGCGCCGGCTCGTCACCTCTCCCTCCTCCTTCACTCCAGGGATTACTTCACGGCCTGGATCTGGGGAACCAAAGTAGACAATTACTATTATTATACAATTCTTTATTAGATACAAAAGGACATTATGTACATAAAAATAATAATTTTAACAGTGAAAAAATTAACAAAACAATATATACAATAAAAATGAAAAAGAATAGAAAATATTTGAAAAGATATGTCCTAACTAAAGGGCGGGGTTATTGTCTATGGCAATCTCTTCCAACCAACAATTCAGTCAGTGGTGCATTATTTCCATGATAAAAGTGTTTTTTTCTCAAAACATGGAGCTCCCGTAACGGTGCTGTGTTGAGAAATTATTCTAGTATACGGAATTTTTTAATTGAATTGAATTGAATATAATAACTTTATTTACATAAATTAAATATACAAATTAACACCTCCTAAGCTAATGATAACTTATTGGGAGTAATACTAATGAGTAATAGTAACAAAGTACTAATGAGTAACAAAGAACATAAGAGTAATACTAATGCCTTATCCACCACCGACCTCCGCCTTATCGATCAAGCTACTGAGGTTGGTCAAAGCGCTATAATTATAGCATAGACATGATCACCATCCTTGATCTAACTTTATTTTGTATATTATTGTGTTTTTGACACCTGTTCTACGAACACTGTCCGTTACTACACTAAAAAAATAAAATGTAAATCTCTATATATAAAACAGAAAAAAGGACTACCTACCTATGTTTGTTTGTCTGGAGTTGTTTAGCCAAAACGGTAAGAGATAGCGAAAAATGTCTCAGAATTGACCCCCCCAAAAACCATTATCGCTTTGTCCAGAAAAATTATAAAAAGTTCAAAAAGGCATTGCTGTCCAGCAGTACGGCCATGCCTTAGTAAATTTGAAATTTAGTCCCGTTGCAAAGCACGGGCAAACGGCTAGTAAAGAATAAAACGACTATGGTTGTTTGATGTAACTCAACTAATATACTCAAAGTAACCGTGTTAGTACTGTTGCAGTGCATACCGGTGTGGAGCTTCATGTGGATCTTGAGCAAGGACAGGCCGAAGAATTGCTTGCCGCATGCGTCACAGCTGTACTTCTTCTTGCGCTTTGTCTCCCCGGCATGCGCGCGCAGGTGTTCTCGCAGGTTATCCTTGCGGTTGAACACTCGGCCACATACCTGGTGCAAATGAGGAGACCATGGACGAATAAGTCATGGATAACTCAGAACGTATGGGTAATGAACCTGTCACATAATTATTTGACAGGTTCATTTTGTCAATTTTGTCTTTTTCAATGACAAACTGGTTGAATTACAAAAAATAACCTCATTGGTCGAATAATATTTATTATTATTTTTCTCAATATTATTATCATCATTATCTTTTCTTTTTTTGTAACTTTTTTATTCTTGTTATTTATTCTATAGTGTATACTATGTAATTGGGTGCTGGCTAACTTTTTTAAAGCCTGTATTGTACTGCACTCTAAATAAAATATACTTATAAATTGATTACATTGGTAGCTTTATTGGTCAGTTTGTTTACCCAACAGATTTGAGTCATCACGAGTTCTCCATTGCTTATTCCTCCATGGAGGAGACCATTAGTCTAAGCACTACTCACATGAGAAAAGAAAAAGAAGAAATGGTAGCCTGTGCATAGAAGATTGGAGTATGACGAACCTTGGAAACATTTTTTTAACAGTTTTGCATGGTTGGTTGAATGAAGAAAAAAAAATATTATTATGTTAGTGAAGCTTGACTTCATCCAGCGAGGTTAGGACATGGATGGGTGACCAATGAAATTCAAAACTTTGTATTGCTGGCTATTCCTATCTCAGCCCATACTGGGTGATGTTAGTGTGTAGGTGAAAGCCTCATCTCAATATGAACTCAGCAGTTGAATCCCATAAACATAATAATAATGGCAACAAATTAGAAGAGTTCGGAAGGAATCACTGCTCTGATCCAGGAGAAAAAAAATTGTCTGTACTAATTTTGAAATTTGTGTTTTATAAGTCCTTGACTTTGCTGAGTGTCATATTTGTTTATGTTCCAGTAATCAGTATGTTCCAGTTCCAGTTTTTTAACTTCACTTGATTTTTTTTATTATATATAACTGTGATATGTTTGTTTTTAAACCTATCTTATGTGATATATTCATGTTATTTGTTTTCTGTTTGTAAATAGAGCTAGGCTCGTAAATATACACCCGTGCTGCGGGCATTTATTATTATTATTATTTAAATATATCGGCATAAAGCCAGCAGAGATAACATACTTGGCAAGGGTAGGTGGGTCGAGCGGCTCCATTGCATCCAGTTTGGTAGTTGTGTCGCACCAGATGATAGCGTCGGGAGAACTCCTTGTGACATATCGGGCACTCGTAAGGCTTCAAACCTGTAGAGTGACATGAGAAATATACAACACGACATTAGTTAAGAGCTTTTTTTAAAACGTACTTATTGTTTTTCCAATAAATGTATGATAGGTGTTATATCACATTACAAAGATAGTTTCTCTATAAGCACTTTCCGATGGGGGGATACATTTTTTTTACGTGTACATCAATAGTTACTTGAATTTTTCTTGTTCGGTAATTACATACCTACACAAGTTCATTTAAATTAAATAATAAAATAAATAATGATTTAATTATATAAAAAAAGTATTACACTCACACTGAAATGGAATTTATTGTGTAGTTCTACTAGTCCTATGTAGTTGGATAGAGATTGTCAAAGAGCCAGAGAGGCATGTTTGGCGGGCTTTCACAAAATGGTGGACTACAAGAAATTCATATCATTTGTTTTGAAATATAAACAACGTACACATTTTTCATTTGAAGTAAACTCTTCTTCGATTTTTCTTTCATTCATTACTAACCAGGGGCATATAACTCAACCTAAAGTTGCGCCCCTTTTAAAATAATTTATGAAAAGAAAAAAAAATCATTACTAACCAGTGTGCGTGTACATGTGCCGGGCCAGTGTGCCCTTGTCAGAGAACCTAGCATTACACTCTGGACAGTCGAATGTGCTCCCCTCCGAGTGAATCACACGCCGATGTCTCTCCAGGCTGGACTTGAGCTTGAACATCTTCTCGCAGTCATCGCATGAGAACTCGCCGCTCTGAATCAATTGAAATTATTTTTAACAAAACAACATAACAAACACCTTACAAATAAAATATTTCTTCCAATTTTTCAGAGGTTGGAAGTGTTCCTCTAATACTCACGGCATTACCTCTCTGTATTGCAATTGCAATACGCTGAATGAGGTAATGTATAATAACTGACATTATTATACACGGCATTAACACTGATACAAACATTTCTGGTTCAACTCACCATTTCACGTTTTCAAGATTACATTAATCAAAATGAAGATGTTGGTCAAGAATTCAGCCATTCTCGCGAGCTGTCCATCGCGATTACTGAAATGTCTTTGGGGATAGCATTGATTTATTGTATTCTTGATTTGGGTTAAAAACCAAAAACCCTATACAAGAATTGAAAGAAACTATTCGACATGAAAATCAATGCTATCTCCAAATACATGTTATTAACGCGATGCGTCACTTGAGACAACGTCTGAGTCTAAAATCATACACTCTGCATTGAGGCCAGCATCTCCGTGATGTGATCTTCAAAACGTAAATCCTGGTGAGTATTACAATAGCATTCTGTTTTCTGGCATATCTTCTATAATCTATATGAAGCTTCGGTTTCTAACATATAGGCATTTCAAAATGGTTCATTATCAATGGTGGACCCCGTATATTAGGACGTTAAAAGCCAGATATGTAAACAGATTTATTAAAAAATGGACATGTCAGGATCCCAGGCAATTATTTATGATTGAAGTTTCATTTTTTTGCCTTGTAAAAATCTATGTTAGTCTACTTCTTATTTATAATTATAAAATTCTGATGAAGATAAGGATGTGGTACACGCTAAATGGATAACACTAGATGAACTGTCACAAACCAGACGATAATGAACAACAATGACTCACCACATGTGCTGTGTCGATATCCTCGCCACAGCAATGACACATACCCTCCCTCTCAAATTCCTCAGCTGCCATAGTGTCATCTGTAATAAATTAAGAGTAGAATTACGTCCAAAGAAATACATTAATACTAAACTTATCAAGCTGAAAGAATTCAGTCCGCGATCTGGTAGATCGGCTTTTAAACACTAGCGACGTAAGTTATAAATTAAGGTTAGGTGAAATTGGAAAGCTTATAATCCACCTGGAAGCTTTCCTGCCACTACACCCCCAAAAGCACAAAACGGCGGAGGACTATTGTGGTTTTTCTTATATCCCACGAATTTCGGTAATTTATCAGGGATCGAAACTATTCTGCCAGTATGGAGAGCACAAGAATGCTCAAACCGTGGACAATCAGTTTCGCCAAAAAGCGGCGAAACAGATCTATCTTTTGCTATTATCTGAAAATATATTTTCCCAAAAAATCTGTTTAAGAAAGCCACAACTACCTGGATCTGTTTCGCCGCTTTTTGGCGGAATTTTGGCGGATGGTCCAGGGATGGTGCGGTTTGAGCACTCTTGTACTCTCCATACTACCAGAAATTTTTCGATTTGTGGGAAATTCCTGTATCTCTGAAAGGAAAACCATAACTGCGCTCCACCGCGCGTCATTTTGACGACGGTGATTGAGAGATAAAATCTGATAATACTAACGCTAAATATTTTTAAGAATCTACCCAATTTTGTTATCAAAATTTTAGTACCTACTAGAGGAAAGCCGCCAGGTGGATCACCTAAACACTTTTTAGAGTTAAACTGATCTAGACCTGACGCCGTGGCCGCTCATGGGCATTTGAGCATTTCTCAAAAAATCCAGTCCGCGATCTGGCATTCTTTCTTTACCTCATCGCAATGTGAGCATATTTCTAGGTTTTGAAAATTGCAAACTACCAGATTTCAGCTTACTTCATCACCAATATTTGGGGACTTGAAATTTAGTCAAAAAACATGACAAGCTCGAAACGTACTTTTCTCGAAACATTAACAAGTTTTTCGAAGGAGATGAAAATCAGGATTTAAAACACATTTTTTCTCCCTGAACTTGAGTGGGTGGCTGAAAGTGGTGGTGGTGGTAGCTGTGACGAATTTACAGATAAGATTATATTAAAAAAAAAACTCGACTGTAATAGAAAGTCGTGTGATGTCATACCAGTTTAATTCCTTTCTATTTCAACATACCTATTAGGTAAGGAAATAATTACAATTGCTTGATTTTTTTTTATTGAGCTGACAACATTTGTGGACGAAGAATTATGAACAAGCTGCAATGCTTACCCATTAAATCAGCAGACTGTTCCAAAAGGTCCAACTTGTCAAGGGGTAACTTGTCAGCAATGTTGGGGCATGCCCGCAAGTGACGCTTAAGTCCCTGTGGGATAAGAATTTTATTTTAAGTGAAGCTGCAAACATATTTGCATGAATTTCTTCATTTAATCTCTAATAAACAAAAGTGTACATACTTGATAATAGATATATTTAGGGGGTTGATTTAATGTCCTTTCAAGGGACAAATACTTGAATGGGAAGAAAAATTTCTACTCTGTACTCCGGATGTCCTTATTCCATTCATACCTTGTGAGGAAAATGAGAAGTTATATTAGGTAATGCTTCCATCGATTGTTATGTTTTGTAAATAAAAAAATAATTAATTGGGAAAAAAACTTACACCCTGAGAAGTAAAGATGCGGTAGCACCCCTTGCACAAATGACCAGGGACAGTCTTCTCTCCTGTTGTCTCCTCACTTGGGAACTCATAGACATCTAGGAAATTAAAGTATTACTGTGAACTGTTGTATAAAAGTCATAGTATCTACACAAATGAAAATATACTAAAGCTTTTGTCATCTTGAGATGACCTTTCTATATTTACCGAGGTTGTCCATTTTCTCAAATCTTAAATGGATTGATCTTAAATATGATTGATTTTATCCATTAAAAATTGAACTAATTTAACTATTCACATCACACATTCACTTTGATTTACTTTAAGAGATCAATTTATTTTCCAACTCATACTTAATTTTTATTACAAAAACATAAGTGTTAATTTATTATATAATTACCTTGTTTCCTTTTTCCTTCATGAAGTTTTGTAAGCAAGGAAATAAAAATTGCATGTACCAATTAAAATTATTAGCATTAAATACAGGTACCTACCTAATTTTTTCTCTCTGATTACTATTTTTTCTGTGTAAATTTTATTATTAATATGTATTAATTTTAAATACAATTAAAATTTAGTTTATAAAATATAGGTTCTAGAGTAAAAATAATCTTGCAATTTACTTGCAATTTTTTTTTTTTTTTTTTTTGTCACCTGTCTGTATGAAATATTTTACATAAAAAATCCAATTAAGACATACTTTAGTGTACTTAAAAATAACAATAAAACAAACAAATAATAGTACCTATTGGTGTATTCTCATCCATTTCATCAATATCAGACAGCTCTTCTTTGGGATTTCTAGTAAAGGGTTGATTTTGTGAAGGGTCATGATCTTCTGGTTCAATATTTTCTTCCGGGACTTCTTCACCCTAGAAATATTTAAGATTATTTTTTTGAATTGTTGATGTTTTTCATTTTAATGATACATCCTCACACGATTTATAAACCAGGTAATTTATTGTTGTTGTTAACTCTAGCAGCTACTCCTCTAGGGGAGTTGTTCAAATAGGAATGAAGATCCTTGGACGGGAGAAGCATCCTCTCATCTGGTGCATACACCCAATAGTTGTTAAGCCCTAAATTAACACTCATATTGACTGGTCTCTTTTGACAAATATTAAGACAAACAAAAATTGTATTTTTTAATAACAAATTAGGAGAGGGATGGATTAATTAGCAATCAATTGGAGCAGAAAATTCAAAAGGCATTGAGTGTTAAGTAGTCTGGTAACTCAGGTATCATGGGGAACTGTTCAATAATAAAAATCTGTGTAGTCACCATGGCCAAGTGAGTTAGTGTGCTAGGCATTACATGTACGGGGCAGGTTTGATCCCCAGCAGGCCAGGATTTTTTCTGCTCTGTACTTGCGTGTTCCGGGTTCACTCATACCTTGTGAGAAAAAATGAGTAGCTGCTACAATGTTAGCAGCGTCCAGTTTATAAGCAAAAATAAGATATTGGGATATTATTAAAGATATGGATAAGTCAAATCCTATAATTCTGCACTACCCACAAAAATTGTGATATAATAACACAAAGAAAAAAACTATTATTATTAATAAAAATCTGTAGAAACAAGATAAAAATTGATCCAAGAAGTGACAAGGATATTGCATTACCATCTCAATTTCCTCTGGTTCTGGCTCTTCTACTTTCACCACCTTGATCCTCTGACTGCTACGGGTAGCCCTCGTTGACATCTTCTAACACTTTTAAAGGTCAAACTACCTAAAGGAAATAGAATTTTTATAGAGTTAATCAATGCAGTTTATTTATACAGCTGTTATTTGAGTTAGTGGACAGGATTATAATAAAGCTCAGATAAATTTTATTTTCTATCCTCAAATAATGACTAAGGGCTGAATTATAAAAAAGATTAGATTTAATCTAAGTGGACACTAATTGGTTGAAAACTCCAAGTTGAGGGCACATCAGGCTTTTTATTTTTATACTGTGTTTACACCTGATTCAATTATGTGATTTGAATCAGACTATGACTAACACAGGGTGGTAGATTATATCAGAGATTATTTGAGAATAGATCTGGTTTTTTTGTGCATCGTTGTAGGTTCTCATGGCAGTTAATATTGAGGATTTATATGATGATGCATCTAATTTGTACCTAGGGATTTGAAATAGTGTTGATGAATGATTCGGGGTCTCTGTTTTGGGATTTTTTTTTATTCCTGTTTCATTATGTGGCCCTAAATAGCCATTTAATTACTGGCTACATGCAATTTTTTTTATGTCTCATGAATAAATTAATCAAGGAAGAATTCTCAATTTCCAGCATAATTTACATCCTCAATAACTTTTTTTCTCCTTATAATTTACAAACCTCAATAACTAAAACTGCTGAAAACAAAGTAGGAAAGTCAGGTTATTTTTCAATCTCATTTTGACAGAATACAACTATAAAATGGTGTAGATATGCTTTAGGAAGTGGCAGAGTGGCAGAGAATGCCTAAGGCATTAACTTAGCCCTGGATTACAATACATTGTACATTTAAATTTATTATTTTTTTTCCATATCTTATTTTGTAAATACCTATTGTTAATTTTTTTTTATCTTTGTTAATAATTTATTGTTGTATGTATTGTATAAAAAATAAAGTGTAAATAAAATAAATAAATAGGAGGTCATCATATTTATCACAAGAGTGATGTTTTAATTGCATAAACCATCCTTGAAATTTCACAACAATATGACTCAGGTCCCATTTGCTCGTATTGAACAAAAGAATATCAGCTCATAACCTAACACTTTACTATATGAGGAGTTTACTTAACAAAGACACACTACCAGCTTACGCTTCTTTGTCTTGCACTATCTCATGTCAACATAGCATTGATAAGTTGAGGAAAAGCAATAGTATTCCTTACAAAAGATATTTTTTGCGGTTGAAAAAAGTTTGTGTTTCTTCTCCAAAATATTTTATGAAATTGGCTTTTGCTAGTTTGTACAAATTGTGTGATGCATATTCAAGACCAATACCTCAGCTGTTAATCAACTGGGAATTACTTAATGTTTTGATACTTTCATTCCAAAACTTTTATCTAAGTTATGTGTTGGATAAAAAAAACACATAGAGATATGACATAGCTCATGATGGTTTCTCAAACTACAGTACACCACTAACTGAAAATCAGTATCAGTCAGCATTAACAAAAAAAAAAAAGATATTATACTATTTATATTAAGGTAACAAAAATTGTTTTATTGATTTCTTATCCCAATAACCCTCAATCAAAGTGGACTGAGCTCTAATCCAAAATTTATATCATACATAATATATTATGTATTGCAAAACTTTCTTGGAGGTGGTGAAAAATAACTAAATCAAAAAAATAATAATGAAAAATTCATGTGGCATAGAAATAGTGATAACTTTATTCTTTACAATACAAGGTAAAACAACAATCACAAGTACAAATTCCAACAATGAAATTAAGCATGTAAAATGAAACAATAGGAAAGGCTTGCAATGTCATTGTCAGTTATGAACTAGTACACTTGATTCGGTTTGGAACTACCCCTTGGAGTAAGAATTAGACAGTGGTCTAGTTCCACTTTCAACTAGGAACCAGATTAATACCACAAGACAACAAAAAAGAACTTTTATTTATATCAATGTACATAACATTTTGCATTCTACAGTTAATACAATGAACCAAAAATAAATGAAATAATTGAACTAAAGGAATAATAATAGGTAATATTATAAGAGATAGTAATTATTTGAAAGCATTTATATGAAACTTCAAGATCATTTCAACCCAACTAAATATTTCAGTAATGTTAGAGTACTTATTCAGGGTAAAACTATTGAGGATCACTGTACAAAAGAACCAAGTGTCTCAATAATTTAACCACAATGGTACAAGCAGTTAAAATAATAATTTAGATAAAGAAATACTGTAGGTTCTGGACTTGAAAATGGGTTAACTTTCTGAATATAGTAACCATACCTTATTGTAATAACCATGACTCTTGGAAATTATGTTACTTATATTGAAAAATAATGTTACAGAGAAGAAGGAGCTAGGCAACAACTAGTCTTGGGCACAAAAAGAAATTAAAATTGAGGGAGAGTAATTAATAATGATGAAACCAAGGCATAGGGGAGTTTCAAATGCACTCTTATATTTGAAAAGAATCAAGGAAGGTGGGATGTTGAAAGTTTATCAATCTTTGGTGGAACGGTTTGAACAGTCACGGCTAATGTGTCCCGGTTGGTTGCAGTTGTAGCAGAGCTTGTCATTAGATGTGCAGTCTCTAGCCATGTGTCCAGTGACATTACACTTGTAACAGGAGATGTTGGACTGGTAACCGCCGCCACCACCTCCGGAACCAGACTCCCTGGAAGATGTGCAATCTCTCGCAATGTGTCCTGGCTGACGACAGTTGTAGCAGGTACTTTCATCTGCTGATTGGTCACAATCCCTGGCGATATGTCCTGTACCGTTGCAGCGGTAGCATCTGTCTACTTCTTCTTTACAGTCCCTGGCGAAATGTCCTGATCTGTTACACTTGTAGCATTTGGCATCCATTCGAGGTCGGCTGCTTCTTTCGAATCGGTCGTAGCTGCCACCACCACTGCCACCGCCGCTGCTAGGACATTCCCGTTGCATATGTCCGCTTTTATTACATCTATAACACACCGCAGTACTCATTTTGATAGCTGTTAGTCAGGGAAATATGTGAAAGACTTAAAAGTTGGAAAAAGCTAGGTACAGGAGGAGCACGAGTCCTTATGAATCACGGTCAGCGCAAGAAAGGAACACGAGATGATGAAAACGTTAAAACGTCAATGTTTACACCCCTCTTCTCCCTCCTCTCAGGAGCACCAACCGAAAGCAAAAACTATCTTGAACCGAAAACAGGACTGTTTCGAGGTCTCAATGTTCAGGTATAATTTTTCATACATCTAATTTAATCTAATGCATTGCAAGAATTTCCTTCAGAAGTCCTGGATTATGATTCTGGGAAGTTTATGGACTTCATAGAAAGGTTCAAATATATATAATATCACTTACTTGCAACACTGAGAAGGTATGCAACCGCACAGCATTTGGGGTAATTTTAGGTTTTTGCTTTCAAAAAACACATCGGCGGAAACAAGAAAAATTTATGTAACACCCATTACAAAGGTGTATTCATCAAGGAGTAACTTACCAAATATTGGAGAAAAACGGATGAATCTAAATTTTAGGATATGTGTTTAGGTAACAAATTAAATAGAAGAAAAACGTAGGTACTAATGTAACACAATATTGAACGTTAAAAGAAAATGAAAACTACTTATCACTTGAATTAATTATTGAACTTTGAATAACAGTTTCAAATTACGCCATCTTGAACACTAAGTTGCCCCTGATTTTTCTTTTACAGAATACTTCTTAAATAAACTACAATTTTATTAATATCCACACTAATGAGTCACTCAAAAACTTACCTCCTTCAGAAGAATTATAACCGAAAGTTTATTAAATTTTTTAGTGATGGATAAGGCACTATTTCATTAAAAAAATTAAATATTAGGGAAAATAAAAGGAGACCCCTGAATTAGATTGAAAAACCCCTTCTTTTCAAAATATGAATTTATTATGGCGTCTTCGATAAGAAAACAAGGCGTCACGTAGCAAAGAAACAGGTCTACCAACTTATCTCAAGGAGGCTGGAGTTAATAGATGACGAGTGAAACGAAACAGAAGTAGGACGGTTTACGTAAACTTATAATTATGTGGGTATCAAGTTTTGTAACTTCATATCTAGATAAGTTTTGGTTGCTTGAAAGAGTGGCAGGGATTGAAAATTTGTTGAGATTCAGCCTGGAATCCCAGTTATTATTATTACGTGTCCAGATTGACATACATTTATCTACGTAAGTAAATAAAATTAAAAAAACAAATACAGACACATTGAATACTTAAGTATTGTATCCTACACTTGGCAATTTTAAGTTTCTATTCTGAATCACTAATTGTATCTCCAAAACTTCTAAACCGATTCTTTTTAAATTTATTTTATATGGAATTAATTTTTTCTACATTCTATAGATTCAACATTGTTTATCGGCAAGTTCAAGATCTTATTTGGATGCACTATGTAAAACGGTAATACGCGTATACAAACAAAATTTCATCAAAATCGGGTGTACCGTTCACGAGGTATAAGCATTTAATTAAAAAGTTAGAGGTCACACACAACATGTTCTCTATCTTCAAGAACCGCTAGTGCGAAGTTGATGAATTTAAAATGGGACCATGTACAATAAGTTTCCTATATGTATTCAGTCAACCAACCAGAAAGCTTTTAATATAGAAAACAACATACGTAACTAGTGTGAAACTAACAATTAAATTTAAAATTCAATTTTACTCGATTAGCACAATTCACTGGAGAAATCAGATAGTTATTCCCAAAGGATCTCTATTCCACACTCCTATTAGCGTTTAACTATGCACTGGAACAAATAAGTAATCATTTTCTCATTTTATTACCTCGTAATGCTGCCCTCAGGCTGGGTTTTATTTTAAATAGCTGGTTTGTGATTTTCCAGCGAAAAGAGGGTAAAACCATCGTCGTGTATGACCATGCAGTTGAAAGCGACGTTAAATCCGAATTCATTTAATTTGTTGTGGCGTAATCGAAAATGATAGTTGCCAGATTGATATTGACAATGCTTCTCTAAATTCATATACATAATATGTTGGCAACTAGTTCTTGTAATGCTTCTAATGATGGTATACTAAGCCATTATTTGATGTTACTTTAAACTTACTTCTCTTTGCCTAGCTTAAAAAAAAAAAAAAAAAACATTTCCTTTTGGGTTTCTGCTTTGAGCTGCGCTTCAGAAACAAATATTTTGTTCCACTTCATCTACTGTATTGAAACCTCCTTGGTGATTTTGGATGGTTTTATTTTTCGCGGGCTTTGGGGTTACTTAAATATATCGCACAGCACTTCCTTGTGTGTCGAGTGTGAAATAAAGTGTCTTTAGATAGGTGTTAAATGGATTTTTCAACTCCATCAACTCATAATTGTTACACCATCTGAATTATCTTTCTTGGTTCGGTTTTTCTTTATTTTTTTCATTCCGTACCGTCACACACGCTAAGGTCACGCACTATCTGGGTTGGTAGTGCAGTGCCTAACTTGTAGTGAATAGAGCGCGGGTTCAAATCCCGGCTGTATAAGAGTTTCAAATTTTGTTGACCTTCATACACTCACCTGCAGAATTAACCGGACACTTGTTTTTTTTCTAGGTATTTTTCTTTTGATAGAAAAGTAACAGTATGGAGATTAATAGAGGCGTCCAGTTTCAAAACTCTTTATATCCACTTTTTCAAATTTTACAAGAACAACAAAAAACGATAAAGTTCATTTTTTTTATTATTTTCCAAAGACAATATCATATTGGTAGATAGTATAAGTCTTAATACACCTTTTTATGACGAGAAAAAAACATTTTATTCAGGTGTTCTCGAAATATTTAAGAATTTAATTTGGATATACAGAGTTTTGCTACCTTAGCATGGAAATAACAAGTTTTGCAACCGTATCAAAAGGATATATAGAGTTTTGCAGCAGCACAATCTATTATCATCAGTCAATTATGCCTGATAATATCAAAGAATAAAAGAAAACAATTAGTACTTCAATAGTTTTGTTCAATAAAAGTTAGCATGTATTTTTATCATACAAATATGAGTCAAATAGAAACTCTTCTATTATAGAAATCTTCATCCTCTTCTGGGAAACAATCTTCATCAGTTACATGTGGGGCAGTAGCCTCTTCTTCCAGTATTAATATGTAGAATTTGAGATCTTCCCTTTTTTTCCAAGACTCACCAAAATGTTTTTATAGTAAATTGTAACATCAATAATCCGACCTCAGTAGCTTGATCGATAAGGCATGTAAGGGGAAAATCCGTTCTTCATCAACAGTCAAAATTAAAAGCTGATAATAAGCAGGAACCGACCTCAGTAGCTTGATCGATAAGGCGGCGGACTTGTAACCTGGAGGTCGGTGGTTCAAGTCCCGGTTTCAGCGTAGATTCAGTAAAGCGAGTTTGATTAGATAATACGAAAGTGATTAACACAAATATGATAACTTTTTTTTTTTTATTAACATCAATAAGTTTAGGTGCACTGGTAGTAAGTGCACTGGTAGTCAAGTGGTTAACGCGCTAGTCTGGTAATCCAGGTAGCGTAGGGGTCCGTTGGTTCGAATCCCACCCAGTGCATGAATTTTCCTGATTAATTTGAGTTTGAAACCACATAATAATAAGACTCTGAGGGTTAGGTGGTAGAAAATGCTTTAAGCATTAACCTCGCCTGATGGTTACCTTCCACTAAAGAGTGTTATTATTATTAAGATTTCAGGTTTGAAAATTTAATTAAACTCTATAATGGTTGGATTGAAATTATTCAAGTTTTTACCTTTCTTCATAACAGACATGAATTTGGAGACATTTGATCTGTAAGGAACTTCACCTTTCACAAGAACAAAGCCTGTCTTTTGATGGACATAACGAGTTTTGTTACCGATCATTTCCCGTACGCCATTATTATACTAGGATATAAAGAGTTTTGCAACAGTTTTTACGCATGGATATACTGAGTTATGCAGCCAAATCTCCTTTGGAAATACTGAGTTTAGCAACCGACTTGAATCTTTCTCATGATATTACACCGGGTTCTACATAGTTTTGCTACTAAATATTTTCAGAGAATGTGTGCTTTGTTCTGAAGATTTCAGAAATGTAAAAATATGCGTTTTCGATTTTTTGGATATACAGAGTTTTGAAACTGGACGCCTCAATAATACTAAACAGAAAAACACTTTTAACTAATTCGGTCACTTTTTTCCCGATAGAAAACAAAGCGTATAATTAAAAAAAAAAAAATTTAAATAAAACTCAAGTACCTGAAAAGTTAGACATGTGTCTTCTGTTCAGTATTAATCTCCATACTGTTCGTTTTCTATCAAAGCAATAATAGCTAGAAAATTTCCACTACAAATTTAACATAAAGTCCAATGGAAAACCATCAAGTATCCGGTTAATTTTGCCGGTGAGTATAGGTATATCCTTGGCTTTGATGACAACCATTTTCAACATTCAATCCGTGAGATACCTCGGAAAGATTCAAGGAACAAAGATCGTCAGACGGTGAATAAAAACGAAGCTGCTTACCACTGCCTACGAGGGTTTAAATAGCTAGTGAGAGTGAGAAAATACACTGTCCATTATGGACACATCACTTCCTCATTAATAGATATTATATTATAAAAATCTGGTGTGACACCACACGACATTCCTTATCCCCTGAAAAGAAGCCAAACTCCACAACTGGTGACTCAACGGTAAAAGATGGTAACAAAAAATGAATGCCAAATTCGTAATCAGAACCTCAAAATAATTAGATTTGATATGTCACAACCCCATCTAGGATGAAAAAAAAAAAATCTGGTGTGACACCACACGATTTCCACTTTCTTTATCACTCAAAATTACCGAAGTCCAAATCCGCCACAGGTGACTCACCGGTAACAGTTACCTAAAAATCAACGCAAATTTGTAATCAGGATCTCAAAATCACTGGATTTGATATGTCACAACCCCCATCTAGTATGAATAGTTAGTCCTATTGGACCCTCCCAAAATCGCGGTAAATTGGGGCCGGGTTCCAAAAAGTTCAAGATATCAAAAAAATGATCAGAGTATACTCCTATTATTTTTTTATTACAAGAAAAACTTTTTCTTGTAAAAATTTCATATCGTTATCGTTTAGCCTAATAGTCTCTAGCTAATGTCATTCTTGAGATATTTTGTTTACACACACTCTCACACACACGGACCAATGGCTGAAACTTTGGATTTAGGCTCTGGGGACCCTAAAACGTGTTTTGGCACTGTAAACTGACAGTCAAAATTTTTGGGTGATTCCCATTGCTTTCCTTGCTATAGGATAAGGAAAGTAAAAAAGTAACATCAATACCTACATATTTTGATATTACTTCCGAGAAATTTCTAATATTAGAAATCGGAAGTATTGTGTTCGTTTTTGTAAAAAAAAATATTTTTTTGCTCCGATTTCAATTTTTTTCATATTTCTGGACGTTTCATAACCTCCTGAGCAAATTTGGTTTTGTGTCTGTCTGTCGGTCCGTCGGTCTGTCTGTCGGTCTGTTAAAACGATTCCTTGTAACGCGCAAATCTCAGAAACTACTCTACCGATTTTGATGAAATTTTGCACACATCTAGGAGACATTCTGTAGATGGTCCCATTTTAAATTCATCTAATTCGTACTAGCGGTTCTTGGTGAAAGAGCCCATGCGCCTGACCACTAACTTTTTACTTAAACGCTGATATCTCAGGAACGGTACACTCGATTTTGATAAAATTTTGTATGGTTATGCATATTATTATTTTACATAGGCTTTTTATATTTATTTTTAAATTAATAATGATTTGACTCTGATATTTAAGAAAATCCGAAATTTTGGACAAAGAAGTCAAAAAATAAGGATCACGACTTGCCGATACAGAATTTTTTGTAGAATCTAGAATGTATAAAAAACAATATTCTACCATATAAAACAAATTTGAAGAAAATCGGTTGAGTCGTTTTAGAGATACAAGTAATTTTCTAAAAAAATCTCAAATTTGGCACGTGTTTACAATGTGAAGCAATCACGAGGAAGTATTGTGTCCATAATTGGCAGTGTTTTTTTTTTTGTAAATGAAAAACTTTCGCAACCAAAAGTCGCAATATATTTACACATAATATAAAAGATCTTCCAATATAACCGACCTTAGTCTCGATCGATAAGGCGGATGACTTGTAACCTGGAGGTCGGTGGTTCCAGTCCCAAGAGTTTGAGTAATTGAGACATTACCATAGTGATTAACAGTAACAGAAATAACATCATCTCCCGATACAATTATTATTATTCACTCTTTATTGAAATAATTCAATTGCGATAGTGATTAAAAAAAAAAAAAAAAAAAAAAAAAAAAAAAACATGTTTTGGTGTTGTAATAAACTTTTTTTGTTACTTTATTTTTATTTTTGTAGTTTAAAAAAAATCAATATAAATATTTTTCTCCAATAATGTTGAATTACGCTTTAGGACTAAATGAAATACACAAAAAATGTCAAACAAACCCATGAAACTATTAATTTATCTTACAGAATACAATGTTTATGTAATAATACTAACTAGAAGCTAAATTGTTACATGCACGAGCTCAATACTTCTTTAAAATATTCTGATTAAATAATTACTCTTGAGTACAAGTTAATTAATGTAACAATATTTTTGTAGATTGAGATATTTTTTAATATGTATGTAATTGGAAATTATTGACCCCAAGATTGAGGCATTTAGTTCATAAAATATGCCTCTTTCGACTTAAGAGAGGATTTTAGGGTCTATTCGGGCCCATGTTAAAAGAACAAAATGACCTTCATTTTAGCTCTAGTACACGTTGCTAAAAGGTTATTAAATTTTCAGCGACACCGTGTATAGAATTGTCGAATTATCGTGTATAAATTTAAATAAATAAAATATGTCAATTTTGTTGTAGACTGATAGTGAAAATTTGAAAAAAAAAGTTGCCGTCCCCAAATTTGTACACTTTAATAGAGCAAACTAAAAAAGTTATAGCATTAGCTGTACATGTATTTAACATTAAGGTTATACCTTTGTAGTTGATTTAATATTCCCATTGCTAATTTATTATATTGAATTTTTTAGTCAAAAATGAATAATTATAATTCAGTTAGTTAAAAAGAGCAACAGAAAATCCTCAACTGTCAAATTCATGATAGGAAAAAAACACAAGACCAAAATTCTCATTTTTTATAACAAAAGTTTTTAGATTTCAAATTATTTTTATTGAAAATCGCGAGATTCTATTTATAGAAGAAACATCAATTAAAAAAGGGGATTTTTTTTTTTTTAAATATTATGACAGGACCTGATCTTTTCACCAACAGAAAATGCAATACAATTAAATATGTAATCTAAATATTTAATATTGTGTATTATTTTATTATTTACATTAAGCTAAACCGGGGAAAAGGGAATGCTGGGTAATGTTACTCATAAATATTAAATTAACTCTTAATTTATATTATATTGTAAAGGCACTTGTGGTATATGAACCTAAATGTAAAATGTAACAGAAAAATATTAGAAAACTAAAGCCGGTTTCACACTCAGCGCAAAATTCTTTTTCTCGTTCTGTTTCAAATTTTGAATCCAAAGTGGTGTTAAGCGTTACGCAGCAGTGTTCAAGTCTGTAGGATTTCAACTATGTAATTTGAAACGCTTCGCAAGGTTTCGAAAAAAAAAAAAAAAAAAATGTTGCGCTCAGTGGGGAATCGGCTTATATGCATCAACACGAGGAATCTTGCAACACATTATATTGTACAGTTATTTCTCCAGTAATAAAAGGCTGTGATTGAGTTTCCTTAGCTTTTTTCCAAAACATTTATTTTTCCTCAGTTTATAAATTGCTTTTTCATAATATAATAAATATGCCATAACCAATACGTATTTAAATGTAATTAGAATAAATAATTTCACAATGTGACAACACAACCAGACAAACTATCTTATCTATGACTTAATAATCAAATGAAATATACACGGATTCTGTAGACCCTTGCATTGAACATTAGGTCAACTTTGGTTTGAAACATGAGTACCAGAGTTTTATTGACAATATTGACGAATTCATCAGCAAATGCTTTAAATCAAGACTACCTTGAGTATTTCAAATATTCAACTGTTGAAACAGAAATCGCTAGCAATTACGAGTAGACACGTAGACCTTGCGAAGAAACAAATTCTTACCTTTATCACCATTAAAGCAAAAACAAGTAATCTATTCACAAATAAAAACATTACGGGCTAAATTATAATATGAGATTACAAAAAGAGATAAGGCGGGGAGACTGTCCCTCAAGTCAAACTATTGTGCTCTGTGATTGGTAAAAAAAACCCGACTTGGGGGACAGTGTGCCCTTATTTATGTTGTAATCCTAGTTTATAATTTGGCCCTAGCCCCTAGGTCAATAAATTCAATGTGAGAGACAATTTTTTATAATTTCTAGGCTTGTTGTAAAAACAGCTCTTTGTAATATTATAACTTTTACTTAAGCCTCTTATTCATCTTAGAGGAAACAGCCTCCTGATCGAAGTTCTTGACATCGATTACATAAATTTCCATTTAGTCTTGTTTTTATTACATAAATTGTATACGTTTCAATGAATAACTTCTTTTTAAAACATAGTTCACATTTTACAAAAGAAAAAAAAATTTCAAGTACCAATGAAGCTAATAAAAAAATTAAAGTTAAAATTAAAACCGAGTTTTAATAAATAGATCTCTGACATTATATAAAACGTTTAAATTTGGCACTTAATTTTATACTTACTTAATCTAAATAAGAAAAAGAAAACAAAATTATGTTAAAAAATAGATAAACGAGGAAGACCTAGAAAAATGCAAGGTTATTTTTATTAAACCTTATAACTCCATTTTTTTTATTTTTAAAGATGAGTGTTTCACAGCCGTTTTTATTTCGTAGACATGAAACAGGAGCTACTGTAGACGTTTTTGGTCTGTATTGTAGCCTGCCCATCCCGTAGTATGCCTCCCCTTTGATGGGCGGGAAGTGACACAATACTTCCCATTTAGGTGCTGGGTCAACACGAGCGCACCGGAAGGTAGATAATAACATTATGATATAATATCTATCTTAAGCGAAAATTGCGTGTACTTCAACTTTCCCTACTTCAACTGCGTTTTCCCTATTCAACTGTAAATAAATAAATTCTTGTAAAGTGATTTATTTGGTATGATAAATATGGATTATATTTACTCAATCCAAAAAATCTCAATCTATTAAGAAATAAGATGAGAACTCAAAAATCAATTACATCCTGTACCTTGGACACAGAAAAACAATCTTCACACTTGTGCAATAAGACAGTGGGACACTTTCTACGGTACAAAAAATGCATTCTATTGATCTTGACATCATCATCCTAAATATTGGATGCACACATACTAGTAACAGAACAAGATTGTGGTTCGGGATACATGGTATTGAACACGAAGTCTCATCAATGCTTGTTTAAAGCAATATAGCAAGAGAAACTGACAACATCTTCGAAAAATAAATTTACCTACTATTTATTATGTATGTAAACTATGTGTATTGTACAAATGTACATATTAAAGTTATCATGGCGTGAACGATGGATTCATCTTGTTTATGAAAGAAACCAAAGAAATTGAAGTTATAAGTTAACAGAAAGTTTTCATAAATGATAAAATGTTTCAATTTCAATTGAAAAAAAAAACACATCGATATGACATAGAACGTAGTTAGATGTAAAAATACAATACAAAATTAAGTGTTTCATTAGATTGAAAATACTTAAATATCCAGATATCCTCTCCATTCTGTCTATTTCAATTAAATACCTCATTCTATTCAGATCTTATATTTAAAACTATGACGGAAAAAACTCAAAAGTACGAGGAGGATTAACACAAACACAATACTAAAATATATTACAGGACCATATTTTAAATGTTTGAACCAACGTAAAATTTCAAGAAATACAATCCAGGCAAATATAGAAGGAATAAGAGAGGAAGAGTAGTTATTAGAGAAACTGTTTTACTCACTTTCAAATAAAACTCTCAGTTTCCACTTGGAAAATAAAATACAAAGCCATAGTAAACAACCTTATTCATTCTTGTTCCAAGTTTTGAAATAATGAGATTGATGATCAAGCTTGTATTAAAATAAATAAATTCAAGAGAACCATTTTCGTAACACATAGGTTATAGTAAACATTAGAAGAAAATTAAGAGAAATCTTCTTATTACACAAAAGAAATGAAGGAAACATTACAGATTCCCAATATTATCTGTTTAGAAGAGAAAAAATACGAGAAAAAAGGAGTACAACACATATATATTTAGATTTCGCAATAAAACAGGAGAGCTTAATTCGTTCGGATATGCTATCCATTCAATTTCTAAAAATTCTGATACGATACTAGCAAAAATAATGTCTTACAGAACATTGATTCAATTTCGGTTTATTGCTCACAATAATAACATTTTTGTCTGACCAAATTTCCAACATTAATTTCTGTTCCAATTTCTCACTCATTTTCTGTTCAAATTTCAAAAGGAAAGGAATAAGGAGAGAAGGGAAATCACAATAAGGCTATGCAGGGGAAACAACAGGAGGGGGGATTGAGCCAACAATCTCAGAACTTGTGGTGGGCCCGACCTTCGCGCCGATAATATCAGGACTGGTGGGGTCGCCCGTTGTGTGAGGTCTGACGGGTGTAGGCAGCCCCTGCACCGCCCGCCTGGCCCATGTAAGAGTTACTGCGGGACAGTACTGCTGTTTCCACGCCTTTCTCAATCACAGCTTTGTAGCCGGGCTTCATGACCTGCGGGAAACGAGGCAGAGTTTATTTTCAGTATATTTTATGATGTAACATTATTTGTTTATGTTAAGTTTAAGTCCACTTGAAGCTCAAAAACGGAAAAAGATGACATTTTCTATGATATTGCTATCTTTCAGTCAAGAGAAACCTATCATTTGTTTTGGGTACATACTCGTATAATACAGTCCTCATTAAAACGTAGACTTTACTTTAAGTCAACGTTACTTCATCTTTTCAAGTAATAAAAAATGGAAATCTAATATTTCCATTATTATGCAAGTAAACCTAATTATTATGCAAATAACGTCACGGAGTGGCCATGCCCACACATTTCACCCCCAGCCCTGAGCAAAGCGACGCTTTTGTATTATATTTATGTAAAAATTATTATTAATTAATGAATTAATAATTTGGTCTGTGAATTTTTTTGAAATCAAGTTTTAGTTTTTTCAATATGAAATATTCTGTTTAAATACTACAGGGTACCTACATTGTCCCACACTGTATTGGCCACGTCATCTATCTTCACTCCGACTTCCACCATCTCCCCGCTGTACCTGAAAACACAAACAAGAAAGCCAAGTGTGTTAAAACACAGAGTTTGAAAAAATCTACACATGTTTCAGGAAGGATCGAAGAAAAAAATTCAAAGAAAAGAAAAACATTAAGGTAGAGCGCGTTTTAAAGCACAGTTCATGTTTTTCCTGTGGATTATAGATTCATTTAAATTTTAAACTAATTAAATTTTTGTGAATGTTGTTGTAATGTTACAGAAATAGTAACACCTTAAATATACAGAGACTATGCAGGTGTGATGTATAACATTATTTACTTATATATTTGACGAACAGTGGAACAATTGATCGAATAATAGAAGAAGAGATTGGGTGGAAGAGATTGCCATTGGCAATAACCCCGCCCTTTAGTTAGGACTTATGCTTTTATGTAATATTTTCTATTCTTTTTCATTTTTATTGTATATATTGTTTCCATTTTTTCCATTGTTAAACTAATTATTTGCATGTACATAATGTCCATTAAGACCTAATAAAGCGTTGTATAATAATAAGAAGCCGACTTACCGGATGTAGGCCCAAGTGATGAGCGTGAGCAAGGATACCCCCATGCACAGGTTGCAAGTGTTGGCCACAGAGTAGAGGCCCAGCAAGCCGCACACACCCGACACAATGTAGAAGAGAACCGCAACCGCGAAGAAGACAGACGGTGTGCGCGCGGCCTTGAAGATATTCTTGCTTTCGTTGTGCGCCTTAAACTTCTCGAACTCCTCATCAATGTCCTGGCACAAGACAACGTACATTAGTTACATACATATTCATAGGGTTCATAATAAAAATGTCCTGCCACATGGCAACGTACTGTTCTGCTTGTTGTGTAACACCACTGAACGAAATCCCTGAACAGCCTAGCTAGCAAATGATGCAAGTGTTTCCATATGAAAGATAGATTTGTACTAGACATCAATGAGCATTGCACATGCAACATCACTTGCACGTAATTCCATAACATTGATCACACAGTACCTATGCATTTTCCTATTAATAAATTCATACATCACTTCTTGGCCTCGTACCAATGGTTATTTCTTTAATATTATAAATGAAATTTTATGATAGGTAAATCCTATTTAAATTTTTAGCTACATTATTCGCATGCTCATAAAAAAATAATTTCCTGAAGTTTTTGTTCCGTTTGTTTTGCTAATGAAGGCTAAGCACAATAATAGATACATTGAACAAAACATTGACTGTCTGTATTCTGAAGAGGCGACCTGTATGTATCAGCACTGTTTAGTATGAATTCCTGTTACTCATTCTCATCACCTGAACATAATCAGAAAAATAATCATCTGTACAAAAACGACTGAAAAATACTAGTAAAAAAACGTTGCTTTGTGTTTTGCTTGGTTTATTATTCCAGCAGTTTCCTTCAGTCATGGAAATTCAGGGTCGGGCTGTAAGCTTTGCCACTCACTTACATGTAGGCATGAAACCATCAGGAAGTTTATACCTAGTTATGTGAATAATATTTTCGATATTCACTATTTTGATAAATTAGCCCAGTCAGAATTGCTTCAACCAGACCAAAAACTCAATCAATATGTATGGCCTACTCTTATTATCCATTACAATGCGCTCCCCTTTCAAAGATACCTGATTCATTTCTTCAAGACATTGATAAATCAGTCAGAAGTACAGTGAATTTAAAATTTTGAATTTTTTAAACAGGGATTTAAAATTTTGAAATTGAGCTCATAACATTTCTGGACGAATTAGGCTTTCCTGATTAAAAAAAAAAAAGATAATAGTAACTTGAGGTATGTTGATTTAAATAAATATTGCAAATGCTCACCAGATCGAGCTTCTCCAGGTAGGAGCTGGAGAATTCCTCCCCGCCCATCTTCCGGGTGGAGGTGAACTGGTTGATGGCTTGCTTCTTGATGTCCACGTGCTGCGCCTCCAGCTGACTTAGGTTCAGGTAGGGCTGGTTGCCTCCGCACACAGCGTCCATCTGACTGCTGTACACTTCCTGGAGGGGTGACAAAACAAAGCTCAAGAAAAGAGGAAAAGTTGAAATCTTAATATTCTCTATTGTAAAAGTCATTGTCAGCCAGCGTCGATGGCATGTTGAATACACCGGTTCCCTCAGAACACCGAAGTTAAGACATTAAGACTTGGATGGGTGACCATTCAAATTCTAATTCTCGTGACGCTGGCTTTTCCCGACTCCACTCAGGCTGGGTGAGGTCAATGTGAGTAGCAGGTTTGTGAGTTTCCTGCGAATGGAGGGTAAAACCCCCGTCGTGATATGACCATGGCAGTTGAAAGCGACGTTAAACCCCACTTAAAAAAAAAGTCATTGTAAGGTCTCTCCTTAGAAGAATTCCTTAGGGAGAGAGCCACAAAAATTGTAAAGAAAAACTAAAATAAATATACATTATTACATTACATTACATTACAAGTTTACGTACCTATACAGGGTGTCCCGTATACAGATGCAAATATTTTGAGGGTAGGTTCAGCCCACCGTGGACTATCATATGAGCGAAACTTGCAGTGGGGCATTTTGCTTCGTTAAAGAGTTATGGCCAAATCCCTGTTTTTCCCACAGGTCTAGAGGTCACTTGGATCGATGCACGTTTTTAAAGAAATGATAGCCAGTAAGTAATTTTTGACTTCATGTATGGATAGTCATGCATATTTCACTTGAAATGCAGTTGGTTGCATAAAAAAATATTGAAAGACCAGAGAGATATTTAATCATAAGTTCAATACTTTTCTAAAATTTGATTTTTCCCTCTTCTCCCTTTCATGAATTTAAAGTACTTCTACAGTTGCAATTCTACGTATCAGTAGTTAAAAAAATACCCTATTATGTTTAGTTTTAGAAAATAGAAAGCTCATTTATATTACTTTAAAGATCATGGAATGCAGTACACACAAAGCTCAAAAAACACTTCTGAATCATGATGGAAAATTCAAAGTTGGCTGAATTTTAACAGAATTGGCGCGTAATTTGAGGTATAAATACACTGCTCTGGGATGTTTAACAGAGGGAAATTGATCATTCACAGTGGTCGGTCGGTGTAAACTTTTATGTGAATAGGGTTACAGGGTTATCATAAGGAATACACATGGAGAAAGACTCTGCGCTAACAACAAAAATTATGATTTTATTTTTAGAAGTAAAATTAAAAATATCATTTTTGTGTTTATCACCATCATGATATCAAAAACATAACAAATAGTGCCGAAAATCAACCTTGGGTAAAACTCTAACATCCAACCTTAAGGTTACTATTATTATTAATACTTTATTGATAAACTACAAACATGATACATTCTGCAACACAGGACATGAAATGAAAAGAACCCAAAAGAATATGTAGCGAACCAAGGGCAAGGTTAAAGCTTGTGGCTTTCTCTTCCACCAACCAAATTGATCGCCTTGTTATTTTAACTATTAGATTTGATTGATATAGTTGGTTAATAGAACTATTTGTACTCAGAAAATTTTCATTTATAACTTGCAGTTGACACAAAAATAGTCACACAGACCGCTTCAGGCATCGAGTGTTCTTCAAAATGCAATAGCGCCCAGATTCAAAATTTGAAAGATGTGTTTCTCTCCTTCTGGTGCTCATTCGTTCCTTCACGCGTCTGAAAGAACTTTGTATTTATTGAAACAAAATAGCAAAGGGTATTTTTTTACCTAGTGATACGCAGAATTGCAATTGTAGAAGTACTCTAAGTTCACGAAAGGGAAAAAAGGGAAAAATCGAATTTCAGAAAAATATTGAACTTATGATTAAATATCTCTCTGGTCTTTCAATATTTTTTTATGCAACCAACTGCATTTCAAGTGAAATATGCATGACTATCCATACATGAAGTCAAAAATTACTTACTGGCTATCATTTCTTTAAAAACGTGCATCGATCCAAGTGACCTCTAGACCTGTGGGAAAAACAGGGATTTGGCCATAACTCTTTAACGAAGCAAAATGCCCCACTGCAAGTTTCGCTCATATGATAGTCCACGGTGGGCTGAACCTACCCTCAAAATATTTGCATCTGTATACGGGACACCCTGTATATTTTTAACCATTACTTTTTAGTTGGCAACTGCATAATTTTATTTTGATAATTGTAAAATGTAATGAATTAGTGTCTTTTTTTATTGAATTTTATTGTATAATAATTAGACCGTTGAAGGTTATTGCTAAGATGATTGGCAACACTGATTTTACCTTTAGATTTTTCTTCTTGTTCATCTAGTCAAACAAAAATGATACCAACATGTATTTTATTCAATTCATTTTATTGTACCTACACGAAACACAAAAGGTAAAATCAGGGTGTCTACTAAATGGCCAAAGTAAAATTCCCTGACTTTTCCAGGTTTTCCAGACCATTTTTCCAGTTTCTCCAGTCTACTTTTTTAAGGAGACATTACATTATACTCGTATGTATATTATACATATAGGACCTCAATCTGCCTTCTATTTTTTTTTTTTTTTTTGCACGCCCACCGCCTAGAAATATTAGGTATGTACAAATTGCTTACTCATGTACTGATTGATTATTAGTACACAAAAGGTAATGTATATTAAAATAATAGTAAATATTAGACATGTCATATTTTTACAAAATGTGTTTGGCTCCTTGCTTTTTTTTTTTTTTTTAAATCTAGTGTGATCTCCACAAGACTTTCCTACCCTATTGCTAAGAAATCACCAATTCTTCTCTCGTAAATTTGATAAAAGTTCGCTAAACAAATTATACTCTTATATTTTTTGAAATTTTGCCGAATACAATACTTTTTTCATTATATGATAAGGAAAGGTAAAACTAAGTGTAATAAATGAACACAAAAATAGGAACCCTAAAGAAAATTGAAGAACTTTCAGGGAAAACCCTGAAAAAAAAACCTGCTAAAAATTTGTTAATCTTATCAAAAAGTGGTTAAGAGTGTTTTGTGTTTCTTATTAAAGAAGCATTATCACACTGCCTGGATTACAGTGGCGCCGCAGGCGAATTTTTTTTTATTTATCATTTTCATGACAAAATTGGAGCTTGAAAAAAATTCCCTGACTCTTGGTGTTTTTTCACAAAATTCCCTGACTTATGGTGTTTTTTCACAAAATTCCCTGACTTTTCCCTGACTTTTTTGGTCTCGAAAAATTCCCTGACAATTCCAGGTTTTCCCTGACCAGTAGACACCCTGTAAAATGTATAAGTAAAACGTCAGAAAATAATAATTAAATTTAGAGGGGAAGGAAATTGGTTGCAATTGTAAACAAATACTTAAAGATACAAATATTACCTTAGCAGCAGCCACGGCAGACAGGTTGTTAGCCTCAGCAGTGGCCACTAGCATGGACTTGGGCTCTGGCAACTCGTCACCAGAGAAAAGATTCAGATAAGATTTGAAATACTGCACCAGATCTTTAGCTTTCACTCGCTGGCCCGAAATTTCTTTGAGGAGAAGATTCTTGGGAGCGAGAAGAAGAGGGACTAGCTGGGAAAGGGATTCTTTGAAGTCTGGCTCTATGTCTGGGGGCGAGAAATAGGAGACTCAGTACTAAACTGGATGAGAAGTATAGTATAGTATCGTATAGTAGAGCTTTATTTAGACTGTCGGCTCGAGACAGGAAGTCCCATTACGCTAACAGTTTGTAAACAAGTATAGCAGCATTGAAAATCAATTTTTCTGCAAGAGGACTTAAAAAATACATTCACCATAACAGTTTCTTTTTAATGGCATGTACAAGGTGTCTAATGATTATAATGATACTCAATCATATTAATTAGTAGGTCTATCGGTAACACACACCATTCCCTACTTCGCCTGACACACAGTACTTTCATAAATGATTTGATGTTAAATTGCTGCATGGCGAGTTGAAATTTTTCCAAATCTTTCAATCCTTAAAAAGTGACCAGCTAGCTGGGCTGTTCAGGGGTTTTGTTCAGTGGTGTTAAACAACAAACAGAGCAGTCCATAATCGAATTATTTTTGTCGCAGCATTTTTTTTTTTTTTTTTTTTTTTAAGGAGAGGTGGTAAAATCTGTAGACGAACACTAGATTTTACCCTAGTGAACAGTGTGAGTACTGAGATGCGGACAACAGTGCATCATCCTCACTAAAAACCACCTTTCCCCCTAAACATATGATCCCGGAACCGTTCAAAACATTACATCGGGTAGTCGCAGCATGGAATAAAACTAGTGTATACCTTTCAAACGGCCGTCGAACTTGGGGTTAGTGGCCACCTTGAGGCCAGGGTGAGGCATGAGGAAGCAGCTGATCTCGCTGAAGCAGCTCTTGATGTGCTCTCGCAGGGACTGCAGCTCTGCGTGTTGCTTCTCCGAGACTTGCAGGCGCCGCTCCAGGATGCGGCGACCACCCTCCTCGCCATAGTCCGCCTCGTACGGGAAGCTCCAGTCACGCACTGGGGGGACACACACATTTTTTTTAAAGATGAGTGTTTAACAGCCGTTTTTATTTTGTAGTCATGAACTAAATTATGGTAAAAAATAGATAAACGAGGAAGACCTAGAAAAATGCAAGGTTATTTTTATTAAACCTTATAACTCAATTTCTTTTTTTTTAAAGATGAGTGTTTCACACTCTTTTTTTATTTTGTAGTCATGAAACAGGAGCTACTGTAGACGCTTGTGGTCTGTATTGTAGCCGGCCTATCCTGTAGTATGCCCTCTGATGGGTGAGAAATGACACAATACTTCTCATTTAGGTGATGGGTCAACATGAGATTACTGGGAGTTATCCCTTACAAAAAATTATAACCAAATAACTTTATCCATTTAATAACTGAGTTACCAAGGAACTGTAGTCGCTGGAAGGGTTTGGTCCCTGTATCGGCGAGGGCAAGTCTTCCGTACTCTGTGAACAATTGTAAATGCTGTAGATCATCCTCCTGAATGTTCTGAGACAGGTTGTATATCTGAATTGAGCTCAACATGGTGCTTAGTGCAAACACAGTAGCACAATCTCGCACTGTACTCTCACTATCAAATGTACCCTGGGTGTCAAGCAGTACAACAGCAACCTGAGGAGAAGAAAGTAACAGACAGGGGTTACCTGTTAATTATAAATAAATTTTACTTGTATGTGGTTTTGACTACATAGAAAGTACATAAATATTTAAAATACATAAATATTTAAAAAAAAAAAAAAAAAAAAAAAAAAAAAAAAAAAAAAAAAAACTTTAATATAACAATCTTAGCCATGTCATGCTCAAGTAAAATATTGGATATGCATGAAAGTTCAATTTTATGAGGCATTCAACTAAAAAAGAAGATTATGCAATCTAGCTGGTCATAACTCATTTTTTTTGGTTGAACATTTCTTTCAAATTCAAGGGCTTTTGTAGTTTAAATTGTAGTACAATGTAATGTAATTTTCCTTGTTGTTAATGTTAAAAATAAAATATAATTTGAACAACTAGAGCTAATAAACAATTTGAGTAAACATATAAACTAATAATTACAACACTTCTATGACAAAACTAGGAGCTGTATTATGAAACAGGATTAGTAAATTTAAGCCTCAAATTTAATTGTGCACTGGTAGTCAATTGGTTAAAGTGCTGGTCTGGTAATCCAAGTAGTGTAGGGATCCGTTGGTTCGAATCCCACCCAGTGCATGATTTTTTCCTCATTAATTTTAGTTTGTGACCACATAATAAAGACTCTGAGGGTAAGGTGGTAGAAAATGCTTTGAGCATTAACCTTGTCTGGTGGTTACTTTCCACTAAAGAGTATTATTATTATTATGATCAGCTGATTGATATGTCCAAGTTTACTCATACCTTGTGAGGAAAAATGAGTAGCTGCTTTAATGTGAGCAGTGACCAGTGTCAAAATTATGGACAAATGAGTAAAGGGAAAACAGATAGTCACCTTCTCGCCAGTAGGTAAGGTAGCAATGTAGACATGTGACCACATAAGTATCCCAGTTGTATCCCTTTCTGAGCCTCCTCTCCAAGAGAAACCCTCTAGTGGAACATCATCAGTTCCCATCCAGTCTCCAGAGGTTGCCTCCTCAATGTATGTGAAGTTCATGTAACGGAGCAAGAAATCCAAGAGGAATGATTTTCCTTTTCTAAATGCACCTAGAGGACAACACAAAGAATGGTAATAAATAAGGATAGAATACATACAATAAAATAGTCATTGCCAATTTGATTTTTAAGATTTAGTATAGAAAACAGAGAAATAGTTGAGAAGTTTGGTGGGAGGGATTAAATTTCCATATTTTTTACCTCCTATGCCATATGTCACTGGAAGAATGGGAGTAGTGTACTACCTATATTACTGTGGTTCTTGGACTCTAAAACTTTTACAATACAATATTCTCACTCATCCTGCTCTCTTAGTCTAAATAAAATCTCATTTATCTGTGCCAAAAGTAATATGATTTTATCTGAAAAATTAACAGTATGTTTACAACATGGTTTTACAGACATTAGTATCTAATCATCTTTGGTATAAAAAGAAAGCAAATAATCTTTGTGGCCACATGTGACACCTTACTTACCTGCTACTGACACCACTACAACATGTTTATCTTTGACATGATCTTGTAGTAAGATCCTTTCTAGTGCCTCGTGATCCAATATGAACTTGTGTTTCTCTTCAGACTTAACAATCTGAATTCCTCCATATGCAGGAGCTGCAGATGCATTGTGATCACCCATCATTATTTTATCACCTTCAACACAAGAAAAAAGATTTTTGTAAAAAATTATGACAAAATTTGTCCATTAAAAAAAAAAAAAAATATTTTTTCTAGTAACATCTAGGTCTAGTAGAAACTGTAAGCTTAGACCAAAATTTTGGCCTGATACCCAATTATTTACATTCACAAGAAATTAATAAGTAGGTACCAAATAGAAAGAATACTTACATATTATTTTAAATAGTAAGGAGACTATACTCTTGTCACAAAATTGGGAATAAATAATTTCTCCAGGTGTTTGATTATTCTAGTTATTTCTGTCCACATTTTAATTTAGTGTAAGATATCTAACAAAAACTCATAGGACATTGTACCATTGACAGAATGAGAACTGAATAAACTTTAGTGTGCCATCAATGCTGGCTTGAAAGGGCAAAATTGAAAAATAGTATTACAGCAAGGATCATGAAAAATATTATTACAGCAAGGGTTGATCATCCCTTATCCTTTTGATGTGCTGTGAATGATCAAAAGTCCAAGTCAAGGGACAGTTCTTGTTCAATGTTCATATTAATAAATAAATAAATAAAGAGAAAAAATGAGTAGCTGCTTTAATGTAAGTAGCAACCAGTGGCAGAATTATAGGCAAAAATAAAAAAAATAAGATATTAGGATATTCAAAGATATGGAAAAGTCCTATAATTCTGTGCTATGCACTATAAATTGTGATAAATTGTTCATATTATATAATTTTAAGTGCTGGTGAACATTGTTTATAATGTTTTCAATGCCTCAGCCATCATGATGTAAAAGAACAAGAAAAAATATAAAATTGACCTTTTACTTTAACAATGAGTCTCCTACTGACTAGACTTGTGACTGTTGGAGCTATAATTAGTTTTGTTGTACCAATTACTTCATTTTGGCAAAAGTAATTTGCTCTCAAAAAATTGTGAATACACTGAAAGAAATTTCTTCAGAGAAAATGCTTTTTTTACAACAGAAATAATCAGTCTACTAAGGTGCTGAACTAATGATCTTAGATTAAAATATTACATTCTTGAGTACTACACTTTTAGTTTTCCACTTGTAGAGCAGAAAGTATAAATAACTAAAAAGCAGTGGTCAAGAGTACAATTATTTAATCCAAGTTCATTAGTTCCAAGAATCTTCAAAGCCTGTGAATTAGTAAACATATCATCTAGGATTTTTTTGCTACAGAATCAGGTATATGAAATATTGATGATTTTTTCTTTATCAGGACCATTTTCTAGGTAGTTTTCTTTTAACTTTTTTGGTCCCTCAGAACCTTGATTGTTAATTATCTTGTAAATTATGACAGATATCCGAAAATAATATCTGAGAACTTTTTTGATATTATCTCTTAGTGCACGGCCACTATGGGGCACCCTACACCCTAGAGTCCCTAGACCCTGGTACCTAAAGCTTTACACAGATGATTTTTGGGATACTGTTGAGACTGCTTACATATAATCTTATGGTTGTATAAATTTACATGGTACCAGGGTCTAGGGCAAGGCTGCTCAACCAGTCAATCGCAGAGTGATTTTGGGTCCATCATGTCCAGAGAGTGACATTCTAGGAGTCTAGATCTCTAAAGTACAAAATGATTGTGAACTAGGTTTTGTGGCATCTCACACAAGTCAAAATTTGAGATCTCCTTTATTAACTCATGAGAATTAAAAGGAGGTTTTGTGACTTCTTGAAAATTTGAGGGGGGGGGGGGAGTTGATCGCGTTGATTATCTGAGACTTTATAGTAGATCTTCTTCTCTAAAGGTTGGGCACCCCTGGTCTAGGAGAACATTGTTTTTGTGCACTAACAAGTTACAGTTTACAAGATAATTGACATGGAAGAGCTAGGGAAACAAGAAAATGCCTTAAATTTGAACTTCAAAGTACTTTTTTTAAAAATATTCCACAGCTGAATCACAGACTTCTGGTCACATTCTCACATTAGAATGTTAAATATGTATCATACCTCATATTGGACAAAAATTGCAGTACAAAGCTTGCTTAAACTAGACATTAAAAACCAATGCACACAGTTTTTTGGTAATGAAAATGGAAGAATTAGAACTGAGTGTTGATTGTCTTTTTGAAGACTAAATAATGGAATTTAATATAATCTTACTACATAATATTTTACTACCTACTACCATGTATCTTCTTGCAAACCTTCATAAATTAGTAGAAAATTCAGTATGGCAATGAATATTAGACCATTATTATTCATTAGATTTTCCAAAACCACTTAATAATCAGGAAATGAAAATAGTTGCAACTAAACCCACAATACATGCAAACTCATGGAATAAATGACTTTACACTACCTACCTTGAAACCTACTCATAGTGAAATTACCTCATTGAGGTACTTATTAATATTTAATGACTACTCTGTTTACATGAAAACTTGAAAGATACCAAGTTCCAACAAATCAAAATGACTGACAAAACAAAAAAAAATACTGAAGCTAAACATTTATGTGAGTGGGTTAAAATGGAATATCTTACAAAACATGAATCATCTCAATAAAACAAGAAATTATCTGTAACTTATCAGACTAGATTTTTTGAATGTGAAGTCTTGTGAGAAACACAAGGGCAGTGCAGAAAATACCTGAAAAGTTTGGCATCAATTCAAGTGTAACCGTTTTTCATGTCTTATCAATGGATATCTTATCAGTGCCCTACGAGTTGGCATTTCAAGGGATTCTTATGAAATGAAAATTTCACTTACTGTTATCACTGGGTTTCGATGGTGTCTCTGTGAAATCAGTGGAAGTAACTTTGACGAAGTCCGCCATGATCAGACTTACATCTACTAACTTTGAAAAGAACCAGAAAGTAGAGAACTACAATTTTTCGATGAAAAAATTCTACGTATAAAAAAATAAACAAAAATTAATTTTCAACAGCTGATTTCACTTTGTGAAATTCTTAATGGCTTTTAGTGCTGCGCTCTGTAGGACTTTAGTGGAACTGTAATTAAAAGACAGTGTTGCCTTGTTTCTATGAGGACTTGATGCTAGATTTTTTCAGAATGGTGTTAAAAATTATGCTAATTTTTAAACGGTGATTTCGCGGAGATCGCCTCCGCGAAACCACTGGGTATGAAACGTGTCTGGGTACCAAACGTGATTTCATAGGGAGTGAACATCAATCTGGCGTCCAAAGAAAATTTTATTACTGATTCAGATTGCTAATGACCCGTAGATTTCAAATTTGTTTGAAGCCGACCCTTAGATTTTATCAGCTGACCGACAGGATTAGTTCAGTCTTGCTTTATTCTGAAGTAGGAGGCACCGGTCTGATAAGTACGACTTGAGAATTTCAGCAAGATTTTGAGGAAGAATTTCCTGTAGTTTGAAGTGCAGACCTTCTTGTCAAACTTTATCAAATGCTTGCTTGAGAAACGTCAAGAAAGATGGCAGAGATTGGGGAAGTATTGAGCTATAATCAAAAATCCATAAATGGTACCTCACATCACCTTCTCTCAGCTCCCTTTACCCCCTAACTCCTTTCCCTCCCATTCTATATTTCAGGACTGTAAGGGTGAAATTAAAAGACAAAATCAAGTTCTCAAGTACGAGTAATTACTAAGAAATTAATTAGGTTTTCCCCATCTAAGACAGTACCCAAATCGAGACTTAGCGCCCCACAGGTATTACAAAAACGTCTATTAATTTCGCCCTTTGTATGTTTAATTGTTTATGTTTACACTCTCATCCTCCTAAACAACTACATAACTATGCGAAAGAATTGGCTGCATCGCCTCTCACGCATTTTTCACCCTCTACTAAGTCATTCATTAATCAGACTATATATAATTAAATAATTTAATTATACATAAGTATAAATCAAAACATAAGTAATTTCAATAATTTGTATTTTTTTTTTGAACTGTAATTTTAATAATTAAACATCTATGAAAATCAATTATTATTCTATACCTACTATTTATTTAATCTATTGCAAGAGGACCTAGAAAAATTGGGGGCTTAATCCTATAATATTTTACTGAAACTAAAAGAATTAAAATCTCATTCAGGTATGTACAACACAAATTTTATTATTTTTACAGAGTTCAATGGAAGAACGAACTAACTTGAACTAATTTGTTAATAATTACCTATATGAACCTTGGATAAATCAAAAATTGATGTGAGCATCACACGACTTTCTATTACTTAAATGAAAATAAAAGTCTCCATAACATACTGGCTGAATGTTTTTATTCTCTTGATTTCTGTCCCTAAAGTATTTCAAGAGTCAATGCATCGCAAAGTGTATATTAATAGCATTACTTTGTTGTCACTAGACCGAACCAATTTCATTTTAGTCTAACAGAAGACAATAGGATATTTTTTTCAGAGAAAAGCATTTTTTTTTGGTTTCACACTGAATATTAAGTATAATAAATAGAACCATAATTAAACCTTCGTAATTGGGTACCTAAATTTATTATTTATCTTTATTGAGATAGCAAAGTAAGAAACTGTGTACTTATGGCGAAGAGGGCAAGTCACAAATTGAAGGAACAATTTTTTGTGTGATGTTATAGCATAGAAAAGTTTTCACACAGAGGTAACAAGCGCTGTGTTGCCATGGTGACGACTCTGCGTGCTAGGAGCACACGAAACTGAAAGCAGAAAGTTTCGTTCAGTTGGCAGTCGGTTGTGTTCTGATGTGGCAGCTCGCGTGTATTGTCGTGCTTCTGCTAATACTTCCCGGGTTCAATATTGCTTTCGAAAACTCAACCCAGACGAGATGTCAAGATGGACTAATCCTTTCTTTCTGGGACACCGCGGCCAAGGAGATGACGGTGCTAGACCGCATCTCCCGCGGTATGGTCTATCTCTTACTACTCATCTATTTTTTCCTCGGGGTGTCCATCATATCTGACAGGTTCATGAGTGCCATTGAAGTGATTACGTCTCAAGAGCGGGAGGTGAGCGTGACGAACAAAGCAGGAACAAGACACAAGGTGACCGTGCGGGTGTGGAACGAGACGGTCGCTAACCTCACGCTCATGGCCCTGGGCTCCTCCGCACCCGAGATCTTGCTGTCCGTTATAGAGATATGGGGCAAGAACTTCTCCGCGGGCGAGTTGGGTCCCGGGACCATCGTAGGGTCGGCCGCGTACAACCTGTTCGTCATCATTGCGCTCTGCGTGGCGGTCATACCGGACGGCGAGGTGCGGAAGATCAAACACTTGCGCGTATTCTTCGTGACAGCCACATGGTCAGTGTTCGCGTACATCTGGCTCTACGCTATCCTGGCCTACTTTTCTCCTGGCATTGTAGAAGTGTGGGAGGGTCTCTTGACTTTCCTATTCTTTCCTGCCACTGTGCTCACAGCTTACTTTGCAGACAAGAAGCTATCAAGCCACGAGTTTAAGAAGTTTCGCTTGAATAAGAATCGAATCATTGTGGCAGCTGAAAGTGGAGATATTGAAATGGACAAAGATGTGGAGGAGGAAGTGCTGGAGGAGAATGACACGATGAACTACGCCACCACACTAAGAGAGCTACGGCAGATGCATCCTCATTTGAAGATGGAGGAGTTAGAGAAGATGGCAGAGAATGAGATCATGAAGAGGGTACCGAAAAGTCGGGCGTTTTATCGAATCCAAGCGTCGCGTAACATAACGGGTAGCTTTCAGAGTGCAAGAAAAGAGAAGCCGCATCGCCCCACCTCACCCCTGCCTGAGCTGGGCGTGATGACAGGCGCTCGGGTCTTCTTCAAACCACAGTATTACACAGTACTGGAGAATGTGGGTGAGTTTGAGGTGGTGGTAGCCAGGGAAGGGGATGTGTCAGGAGCGGTCACTGTGGAGTACGCCACGGAGGATGGAACAGCCCAGGCAGGCTCGGACTATGTGGGGGCAGCAGGCAAAATTGTGTTCCAGCCAGGGGAGCTGGAGCAGCGAATCAGGCTGCAAGTAATTGATGATGACGTGTTCGAGGAGGATGAGTACTTCTTCGTCCACTTGACCAAGATCAAAGATGCCAAACTGGTGGCTCCCTCCAGCGCCACTGTGATGATACTAGACGATGATCATGCTGGATCCTTTGGGTTCCTGGAGACATCCTTGACGATAGCAGAATCAGTGGGGATGTATGAACTGGAGGTGGTGCGGAGTTGTGGCGCGCGTGGTACAGTGGAGGTGGGCTTCAGGACGCGGGACGACACTGCCAAGGCAGGGACTCACTATGTCCAGATGGAGGGCGCGCTAATCTTCCACAACGAGGAGACAAGGTAAGACATCCTACATAGCTAGGAGCTGGTCATCAATCATATTATCTCTCTTCTCTGTCACTAATCTTTCACAGGTCAAGAAAGTAATTTTCTTTAAATTACTTTGGTGGCAGGCCACAAAGGTGTCTCCAACAGAATTTCTCAGGAAAAAAGAGCAAATCTCAATTAGGATTATTAGGAAGACAGATGACTAACACAGTTTTCTAAGTTTGGGAGGAGGAGATGAGATTATCATAATTTAATTTAGTTGCCAAGGTGCAGAACTCCGTGTAATGATTGAGCACTTGAGGGAGTTGGAAACGTGCAGATATAATTAGCGAGCTTGGAACATACGCGGGAGGGAATATAATCCCCAAGTACACAACGAGATAAATCGTGTTCCACACGTTATGTTGTCAGTAAGCCCAAGAAATACTTCGTGCTCAACATAATAAAACTCACATGAATGTGAGGATACTAAAGGCAATAGACTAAACATGGGTCCGCTCTCAGCGCGGATTTTATAATTTTATTAATTTTAGGCATGCAAACTCAAATTATAGCTTTCACTCCGAAAAACAAAAGCTGAGCTTGTCAAGGGTAGGTAATCTAGGTATGTTCATGGGTAATGTAGGTATGTACTTGGGTAATGTAGGTATGAACTTGGGTAATGTAGGTATGCACTATTACTAAGAATATTATTTAGATCGTTAACAACGACAGGTGGGTTTGAAAATAGGATTTTTTCTAGGTAACTACTATCACGTGGGTTATCAAATCAAAGGACCTGATGGGCTGAGTACAATTAAAAAAAAAAAAAATATTGGTTCATCCGGTTCAGCAGGTGGCCTTCTGTGGGCAACTTAGGGCAACTTGCTTAGGATGGTTAAGAATAATATAATGATCTGGGGTTTCAAATGAAAGAGTGCATATTGCACATGTGTAATGTGTATATCATTGACACAACAAGACCTGCAGGAGGCTAACCTTGGGGTCCCAGGAGGCCGAATCCGGCATCAAAATACAAATTGAGCGCAGCAAAATTATAAAACTACTGCTGAAACATTATCTTCTTTTCTCTTGTTATTTTCTCTAAATTTAATATTTTTATTTAGCAAAATATTTGGAATGTAAGCCAACTTTGTATTTGTACATTCATTCTTCCAGCTCATTTCCATTTGTTATGCATAATGTATGAACCTACATTTTCGTATAAAAAGCACTGATATTCCCCAAAAACACCACTCTGTTATTACAAAACGGCGAACGCCTACTAAAAAAATGAGTTGGTAATAATGGTAAAAATTAATGATATCAAAAATAAAAAAAAATTACCTCCTCGCTTTCTTTTTCTTTACACTGTCTATCTAGGTACATTTGTTAATCTTGTGTTATCTTTATTTTTTCTTGCTAGGGATTATCCCTAACTTTAGATTCCTTCTTTAGTTTTACTTGTCGAACTGTGATAAAAACTGGCGGTCGGAGTATGATTTTCCTGAACTTGTTTGAATTTTGAATCGAGAAAATTACAGCGCGACCACTCGTTTTTATTGCCGTTCAACAATCAAAACTTAAAGAGTAATCAAGTTTGGAATAACACCTAGCAAAGATAAAGAAAGATAAGTTAAGAGGAACATAAATTTTGAGTTGAATAGGTATAAAATATAAATTTTCCAAGTTGGAACTTCAAGGGTCTGGGGGTGTAAGAGTTTTTCATACTAAAATAAGAAAACGTCTTCCTCTCCTTGTAATTGGGTTATTGGAAATTTTGTTATTTTTATGGACGAGAAAAGCTCTTTAGATTTTACAACGCCTACTTCTTTCTGCTGACGATGACTCTTTTGGGAGAAAATCAAAAAGCATAACGGACCTGAAAGGTAATAAGATATTTAGAAAAAATGAGACTCCCTCCTCCTTATCTATTCATTTTTGTGTCACTCATAACTTTAGTGATCGAGCGTGTACCTCTCTTTTGTAGCAAATAATTGCAACTTTACTGTTGCTAGATAAGGTTTATCTAGCTTTTTTTGGGGGGAGCAGCTCCCCTACCTGTATGGTTCCATTCTCTTCTATTTAATTTGTTCCTGATCTACTTTGAGTGCGGCATCCAGTTAATCATCCAAGTCAGGTCTTTCACCTCCCTGTCTTGTGGCTCCTCACAAGGTCTAACGGGGGAAAATTTATAATTCGTTATTTTTACCGTTGTAGAAATACCTACGGTAAATTTTTCTCTCTGTGAACTCTATGATTTTCGCAAATAGTTTGTTAAAAAGGAAGATAGAATGAAAAAGAGGGAGAATCTAACATGACCAAAGATAGTTTCATGAGATGAGTGAGACGTGGCTTGGTTACAGATAAAAGAGAGAGAGAAGAACACAAGCCAAGAATGAAAGTCAATTGAGAGTTAAGATGGATATCTTAGCTAAAGCAACTAATTGACAGAGGATTAGAGGAAACGTGAAAGTGGAAGGGAAAGCAAATAAGGAAAAGGAAATAGATCGAAGGGACGAAGAAAATGAGAAGGAGGAGAGCTTGTATACATAAAAAAGAAGATTAAAAAAACTGAAATTGAAAATCTAGCTTTGTTTAACTATTTGTAATATTTAAACTTCTGTCCGAAGTTTATATTACTAATAGTTATTAAAACAGCTACGGTTTAAATAGAAATCTTAATAAATATTATAGAATTTGTAGGGAAGCCAGTGCAAGTTTTATTGAGTAAACAATATTGTGAACGATATAAAATTAAAGATTAAAAGAAGAGATATTAAAGTTGGTTCAGACATAGAAAAAACTGATGTCAGTACAAGAGGTAGAAAAATATTTCATATCCTCACTCATTCCTCTAGAAGTGGCGGTTATGCTGGATAGAGAGATGAGAGTCATCCTTTGTACATAGTTATCGTATTATAGCTGAGCTTTTGAGGGCATTCAACATTTTCCACAAGAATAGATATTGGAGAGCTTGTTCGGATTTTCTGCTAGAAAGATTACTATTACGAGAGATAGATAGTGTGCGTGAGAGAGATATAGAGTGAGTGAGAGGGAGAGAGAGAGAGATAGAAGGGTAAAGATTGTTGGAATATTTTATTTCTCGAGACAACACATTTAATGAATTTATTCTAGTTTTTCTAAATTGAAAAAATAATGAAAATATCAAAAACCGTATTCCAGCAGAGCTACAATCCCACTGAAGTGAAAGTTTCAATTAAAAAATACACTGCCAATTATGGACACAATACTTCCTCGTGATTGGTTCACATCCACTTGCCAATTTTGAGATTTTACACTAAATCACTAATACCTCCAAAACTTATTAAAAAAAAAAATACATTTTCTTTCAGAAACAAACACACTACTTCCGATTTCTAATAATACAAATTTTAAGGAAGTAATAATTACGAATGCACTGTGTAAAACACTAATACACCTATAGATATAATTTTTTCTTTCGAAATCGGGTATCTGGTTCACGAGATCTAAGTAAAAATAAGCGTATAGGTGAAAAGTTAGAGGTCAGGCGCATAGTCTCTATGTAAAAGAACAGCTAGTGCGAAGTTAATGAATTTTAAATGGGAACATCTACAATACGTCTCCAATATTTGTACAAAATTTCGTTGAAATCCGTTCAGTAGTTTCAGAGATTTCCGCGTTACAAGGAATGTATTTTACAGATAGACACAAAACCAAAGTTTCCCAGGAGCAATTTTTTTTTTACTAAAACGAAAACAATACTTCGAATATCTAATATTAGAAATTTGTCGGAAGTAATAATGTCATAAAAATAGATACCTTGTCTGTACCTACTTGATTGAAAAAAATCTCGTGTATTCCATAAAAATAGATAAGAGCGCTTTACAAAACGCACTTAGTGTTTTCCAATACAATTATTATAGGTTTTTATCATAGGGTAGGTGGGGGGAAGAGTACGCGCAGTGTAAGAGTACGCAGGCGTAGTTTTCATAGAAGGAAGCAACGTATTTCAACAGGAATCAGCGCGATTGAACAGATTATGATTAAGAGCTCACCAAATTATTTAGATTTGGCCTAGGAAGAAAGCAGGCTGCAATAATGAGGTAAGAAATTTTTTTGGTGTCGCGATCTAATTTATTTGAAATTTAATTTATTTTTAGTTTTTTTTAGTTTTGTGAATTTTCTTAGAGTAATTATTTTTTCTGGTGCAGCAAATTCTAAATTTTCATAATTAATTGTCGCTTTTTCGTTTGATAGTGAAGTTACTTTTTAAAATAAATTTAATCTATTCGAAGCAAAATGGGGTTAGAGTACGCAAAAGGTTACAGTACGCAAAATGGGGTTAGAATAGATATTTACTAGGTTCTTTGGATGCCTAGTTAGTTGGTGGGTCCTAAACTTTCCCTGAGTCCTTCCTGAACGTGGCTGTTATCAAATTACTCACATTAACCTCACTTACACAAATTTTGGCCAGAAAACCAATTTTGTATGATTTTCCTATACAAAATTGCGCGTACTCTTGCCCCACGCGGTGGGGTAAGAATACGCAAAAAATGACTTTGCTAAATTAATTTTGCAATTTTTACACCACAAGGTTGAATTGAGAACATATCAAATTGAGAACACCTTTACCCCCTCTCTTTCTATCTCTCGGAACTCCTCTCTGAATTTATTCCTGTTATGTTTATCTTTCTTTATCCTTTCTAGGGGTCATCCCAAACTTGATTTCTCTTTAAATTTACTTGTTGAACGGCAAAAAAAAAAAAAAAAAAAAAAAAAAAATGGCGGTCGCGGTACTCGCGGTGTAATTTTCTCGATTCAAATCAAATAAGTTCAGAAAAATCATACTCCGACTGCCATTTTTTATAGATTCAGGAGTGTTTGTTGAGCTATGTTAATCTTGCGTTCCTTGATCTCTAAACTAATATGACAAATGTATGATATTTCACTTTTTTTAGAAGTAAACATTATTAAGGTATTTTTTTTTCACTAGTGATACGTAAACTGTCTATTGTAAAAGTACTCATTATTCTAGCAAAAGAAAAAAATCGAATTTTCGATAGAAGTAAATTCAACCATAAATTATTAATTTATGGTTGAATATCTTTTTGGTTTTTCTACACTTTTCGATGCAAGCAACTGTATTTGAAGGGAAATATTTTGACTTCCCATACATGAAGTCACAACTTACCTTCTGATCATGATTTCTCCAAAAACGTGCATCGATCCAAGTGACCTATTGACCTGCGGGAAAAATAGGGATTTGGCCATAACTCTGAAGCAAAATGCCCCACTACAACTTCAGCTTATATGATAATCCATGATGCGTTGAACCTACCCCTAAATGTTTTCATCTAGTCGTGGGTCACCCTGTATTAACTGAAAATCCGTTCATGGTGCGACTTGTCAAAAAAAAAAACAGAGTAGACAGTCAATTTCACACAGTATACTCGTATCTTCAAAAAATATGGTCGTTATACTCGTACATTATGAAAGTTAGGAAATGCCAATCGGAGGATAAATTATTAAAAATATTCCGGCTCTTTTTTATTACTCTTGCAATACTTTTGGTCTTATTAGATCGTCTCGGGAGATCTGTTCTTTATAAGTTCACTCGTGACAGAATATAAATGAAATTAGGTCAACTCAGTTAAGTTGGAGAAAATAGAGACAGGAGCCGTTAAGCTGTATAGAAAAGAGAGACGCGATATACATACGTAAAAAAGAAACCTTTATACGAGAAGGGAGTTTTTCCCCAAAAGCAAAATAGTAATAAGGTGAACGAATAAAAAGTATCAAATCAAAAACAAGATGGCAGAGAAGCATTGCTAAAAAGGAAAATGAGAAAAATAAATTGGTGTAAACATCACATGACTTTCTATTACAATCTACAATGGTGGAAGGTAAAAATCAGTTTTTATGTAAACAGGAGAACAAAGTCGTGCAGAAATTTTATCCGTATAGTTTTGAAAAAAGTTTCAATTACGTTGCTACAGAGTCTTTGTCTCGTTAATGTCTGGAGAGGTAATATCGTCTTGATTAAAATATGAGATTTTAAAAATCCTCTGAGTTAGTGAGGCCCCATTTTTTCGCACTGTCCACTGCTCAGAAAGAAGACTAGAATTTTTTTTAGTACTCCAGCTTTAAACGAAAAGAGTTATGCCTTGTGCCTTGTGTGAGATAGCGCATAGAGTACTTTCATACGAATTGTTAATAATTGTGCTTTTTATTATTTTTTGGCAAAATACTAAAAATTGAAGAATAGGAAAAATATTATAAAAAGTTGAAAAAGAAAACAAAAGACATACATACATAATATATGTACATTGTACCTACATGTGTAGTAGCAGAATATGATCATCAGGAAAAAAGGCGACAGGAGATAGAGATGGAAAAAAAGTTGCAAGAGAGAACAATTTGGAAGATGTCATTCTTGCTGCTGATGATCTCAGGATTCTCAACAAAAGCGACAGCATGATTGAAAGAGGAACAAATTACAGCACAAGAGTGGCTGTCATTACAATGGGGCCATTGTCAGCAGTTTTGCTCCCGAGGTAGAAAATATAAGTTCGATTTTGAATGAAGGCTTGTAAACTAGGTATTCAATTAGTATACTTCAAAAGCTGGACGGTAAAATAAATTATTTATTTATTGTGATGATTATAGTAAAAAAATCAGTTTTTTAATTAACATATCCCTTATTTTCAGAAAACCTGATTCTTCTAGTAGTATGGAAATAAAACATTCCAATTATAAAGCAACCGCCCCATTTTCAATCAGGGGAGGAGAGAGAGACAAAATCCCGATGACATTTTTCTCATGGGTTTCAATACAATTTCATCATGCTGTTGTATGTTTTCTATTCTATTTACATGTGTCATGGAATTCTACCAGAGAATTTTCAAAAGAATTCATAATGCACTACTAGTTATGCATAAATAAAAAAAATTCTGTACTTATGTACATTCATCATCGATTGCTTGAGGGTATTCCATCAGAATGGCAAGCTAAATTCACAGGTTAAAATGCAATCATAGTTGTCATTAAATTTATACTTGATCACAATTAAAAAAAAAGATAATGATATTTTCCCTTTTTCAATTTCTTCATACAGGGTGTCCCATTATAAACGAGACATTCAAATATCTCGAGTGATCATAGAAGAAATCGGTTCGAGGATTATTTTCATAACTCTGAAAGGGACAATTAATGGTGACCTTTAGATATTTCTTGGGTGGTCATTTCAAGGTCAACTTTGGAAATTTAAATGGCACTCCCTATTTTTATGACATTTTTGAAATTTTCACAAAATTTTAGATTCAAACAAATTCTTACTTATAATATTTGTCACACCAAGTTTCACACACTTTAGGGAGTGTGAGAGTTTTTACATCTTAGACTATGAGTACGGAGTATCAAATCAGTCTAATTTTAGTTTCTGAACACGATAGTAATATTGGTTACTTAGCATTTTACTTAGCATTTGGGTCCCCTATACATGAGATCCAAAAATAAAAGTTTGCATCGTAAGTCATCAATCGACTGGTTTTTGGTAGCTCTAGCTAAACGGTTTAGCGATATCCCCCTTTTATAAACTAAAATTTAAAAATGTTGTTGATTCACCAGTGGCGGGATTTGACTTCTCTTTAGAGGGATAGGGAAAGTTGTGTGATGTTCACACCAGTTTATTTCATATAACACAGGCAGAATAATCTATAATCTCTCCCTATCATTCACCCTCTCTCTCTCATGTTCTTCATCAGGCTTCATATCTCAACTTCTCTCTTCTTCATGCTATCCATCTATGAGATAAACATATTTCTCTATCTTTTTCTCTTCTTCCTCATTACTTCTCTATTTTCTGTTCACCCCTACAAATACCTCTACTCATCTCCATAATAATTATCTTCTTCATCGCCTCTCTTCTCCAATTCTATTTTATGTATATTTCCTCTCAACCTTCTGTGTTAGTTCTCGTGAACTGTTGGATAATATGTTTATTTTGCCCTGCATATTAATTGAATGTGCCTCATCTGCCAGATACTTGAACAAGTCAGTGTCTAATGACTAACGAATTCATTATTTTACTAGGTACCGCTGTTGGTAATTTCTAGTTCATTATTATTTAATCAATAAATCGTTGTTGTTCTAATAATATGACGCAGTTGTATATTTTCATAGAAATACGACAATTTTTACTATGATTCTTTTTTATGTCCAAGATAAAACGCTACATCTTCTGACTTTATCGCGCAAATAGCGGCTCTGTCCAAACATAAATCACAAAGGAAGAGAAAATTATTCATATTTAAATATTCTGTATTTTATATTCTTTTACCGAAGAGAATAGCTAGAGATATTTGAACTTAAATTTAAATTTTCTTTTTGATGAGACATTTGCTAAAATTATCAGGGCTTGAGAGACACCTCTCCCTCCTTATTTTCATATTCAAAAACAATGTATCGAACAGCACAATTTAAACTCATCTTGAGTTTAGAATTGAGTCTGGTTTGTGAGCTTGCAGCGAATGAAGCATGAAAACTCTGTTTTGTATGACCTAGATGTTAGAGAGAGATTTAGTTTAAAAAAAAGCCATTACATAAGGATGAAAGCACAATTTAAACTCATCTTGTGAAAAGTTCAAAACTTTGATCGCACCTGCCATCTACTTTTATCTCAATCAATCTTAGTCCTTGGTCTCACTCCTATAGGTACTGTGTAATTTATTCTAATTATAATGTCTTTTCTTTCTCTTTCTATATCCAACTGAGTCCTTTCATTTTCTCCTTATTCCTTCTAACTGCTTTTACTTCCCTTATCTAAACTTTCTTTCATGTCTGTTCCGTAATGAATTAATTTCAAATTAGAAATCAATGGCAACACAGAACTAAAACTTTCCCTTCAGACTAAGTTTCCGATAAAGCGAAGACACAAGAACCATCATCTTTCTTCTGTAAGTTCTTCAATGCTCCATTTAGAGTAGTTTCAAGTTTTAGCTTTCAATTTCCTTGGGAAAACCAGATTAAATAATACTAAATTCATTTTATCTCCTGTTATTGATAAATAATTTAGGAATTAATTATTTTTTTTTCGAAATCTTAAAGTTGACTTCTCACCGGAATGCAAATATCGAGTTTCCTCTTAGGTTTGCTAATGAAGGACACCTCGTGAAATGTCAAGATACATCACAACTGTTCCCAACCTGCATTGCTAGATTATTATTGTAATTTTTTTATATAAATATTTTAGTTGTACGTACCTCTTTGATACGTTGATGAATATACATAATAATTGCTAGCCTCCAAAGTTACGAGTTTTCTGGGAAAGTTTCGCGGTAGTGCTTTCACTAGGGACTGAGAGGCTTTTCCTCGTTACCAAAAATCATAACATTTAAAATCTTTTTCGTTGATTTATTGTTGATAAACCAATCTGTATTGTAAAATATCCTAGGTCATGACTCATGCAAAGAAAATCATAATAATTGAATGAAAAACATGTTTGATGAAAATGATATTCTGTAACGAGGAAAGGTCACGCTCAATCCCTACTGAAATTAGTACCGCGAAATATTCCAGAAAATTCGTAACTTTGGAGACTTGTAAGAGCGAGGAAAAAGTTAAAAAAAAAAAAAATGATCTCAGCAAATGATACTTATTTTTTAATGGGATAGTTCATTTACGTCCGCAAAAATACATACGTATACGTAGTTCCATTTAAATTTCTGAAGTTGACCTCAATCTAAACTAAAAAGGCGACCTTGAGAAAAAGTTCGAAGTCAGCATCATCTGTTTTCTCCCTAGTTTTAAGGAACATTACTTGGTTAGAATAAATTTTCTTTTAGTTTCCAAGTAATCGTACTGGTTCGTTTAAAATGAGACACCCTGTATAGATTACTCCGACTAGATTAAAGGCTCCATTAACGAGACAGCAAACTTGAGAGAACACAAAGGCAATCAAAAAGTTTACCACTCTCATTCATCCATGAACTTTTTTTTACAACGGTCATAAGGTTTGCTTTTTCATGTTTTCAGGTGAATATAAGCTATTTATTTTCCCTTATCTTTCTCTGTTTTATGTGCCTCTCATTATGATATATTATATAAATCTGTGAGGTTATATCTAGAAATGGCCAAGTTTTATATGAGGGGTATACTGGATTACTAGACAAAAATAAATTATTATTATATAACACATATTCTTGGTTAGAAAAATAATTGTATTCTCCCATGTCTGACGTACTTTCAGTTTTTCATATTGCAAATTTGAACACCTCGAGGATTCCTAATAGGTATGTATAAAAAAATTCAGCTTACTATGTTTTAGCATTCCGGAGTTACATTTATATGTCTTATACGTAAGACCTACAGTTATAGGAGGTACGTAGGACCTACAGTTATTATTGTTATTATACAACGCTTTATTAGGTATAAATGGACATTATGTACAAACAAATAATTATTTTAACAATGAAAAAAATGAAAACAATATATACAATAAAAATAAAAAAGAATAGAAAAACATAAGTCCTAACTAAAGGGCGGGGTTATTGCCTATGGCAATCGTAGGTACGTAGGACCTACAGTTATAGGTACGTAGGACCTACAGTTATAGGTACGTAGGACCTACAGTTATAGGTACGTAGGACCTACAGTTAGAGGTACTCAGGTCAATCAATGAATCCATTAGTGAGTGGTTTCATATGTATCTACCTATGTACTTGCATATAGAAATACAAGTTTCATCACCTAATAATAGCACCCAAAATAACCAGATACTTGACAATTATACAAATTTACTACAATTTGTAGGGTGAGACTTATTTAGGCAGTACAAAACCATAGAGAACATTAAAAAGACACTAAATTATGATCTGTACTCGCCAATGTTGAAATGTGACTATAACTCCCTAACGCTTTAGCGGATTGATATTCATTTTTTTTTTTTAATGGTTTTGGAAGTCATGGCATCTCCACTAAATAATAATTATTATAATCAGTAAAATTAATTACAAATATTATTATTCTTATCAGTCCATCATCATCATTTCATTCGACACTACGTAGCTGACCTACAAGAAAACCTACCTCAGTGTATAAATATGACTTGTAATTACTGTGTGCTCATGCAGTTCATGTGTTGTAAATATATGTTTACTTGTTTTCTATTGTATAATGTGTGCTCACATATTATCATGGTTACATTAGCTGTTCGCCCTGTCAGTCAAACATATACAGGGTGAGCATAAAGTCTCACCCCACCCCCCGTATCTCGAGAATGGCTAAAAATACAAGAAAACGAAAAAACACGTATCCCTTCGATTTTAGGGGGATTAATTTTCAGCCAAAAAAAATTTGCCTACACGGCCCCAGTCAGGCTGGGCATGGACCAACTTTAAAATCTTAAATAGAATGGTATGTCTTGTGGCATATTGTTTTAAAGTTCTCATAGAGGAAAGTTCATTAAAACAAATTTCAGTGAGCTACGACTTACCGTTCTCGAGATACAGGGTCGGACGTCCTGCGTAATATCCATATATTTTGACCTATAACTCGTTGACCGTAAATTCCAGAAAAATGAAATTTGTTGATAATAACGCCTTATGGCAAGAACTTTCGATCAAGTTAAAACTTGATTTGTTTTTTCGTTAAAATTTTTCGGACTGTTCGTCCGGCTGGCTGGCGAAACCGACCAGAAACTAACATCAACAGAGTATGTCGAGTTATAATTTTTTCGACAGGGCTTGTCATTAGGAGTTATTATCAACAAATTTCATTTTTCTATAGTTTACTGTTAACGAGTTATAGGTCCAAATATATGGATATTACGCAGGACGTTCGACCCTGTATCTCAAGAACGGTAAGTTGTAGCTCACTGAAATTTATTGTAATGAACTTCTCTCTATGAGACCTTGAAAACGATATGCCACAAGACATACCATTCTATTGAAGATTTTAAAGTTGGTCCAAACCCAGCCTGACTGGGGCCGTGTAGGCAATTTTTTTTTGGCTGAAATATAATCCCCCTAAAATCAAAGGGATATATGTTTTTGCGTTTTCTTGTATTTTCAGCCATTCTCGAGATACGGGGGGTGGGGTGAGACTTTATGCTCACCCTGTATAATATAATCGAATTACATGGACTAGACTCACGAGAACTTAATGCTGAAAGCTGTAAAAGCTTTTCCATTTACACGTCAACAGGGTGTGTGCAAACCTGTCGTGTAGAGCAGCGGTGTGCAAGCGTTTGTGAGGGACCACCCATATGAGTAATAAAAAATGCGCCCTCTCCATCTCCAAAAGAAAACATATAACTAGGTACCTACTACTCAAATATTAGGTACAAGTTTCACATTCCGCATGTTTATTAATTAGTGAGTAGGGGTACCTTGTGGTTGCATGTTTTTCACCAAAGAGATACTTTTAAATACATTCTAGCTGAGTGCATCTCTATCGAACTGCAAACTGCAACTCTTTAAACTCGTCAGAGCCACTGAAAATTGTACCTATAACTCGTTGTACATCTATTATACTGACCTCAGTAACTTGATCGATAAGGCGCGGACTTGTAACCTGTAGGTCGGTGATTCAAGTCCCAAGTTCAGCAAAGATTTAGTAAAGTGAGTTGTTTGAGTAGTTGTACAAAGAAAAAAATACGATAACTTTCACATCTGTTTGAATTCTTTTTAATGGTTTAAAGTAGGTTTTGTATTCTGTCAAGAAAATTTAGTCCCACAAAAAAATAAGATAATCCTCTGTGTTTATCCTCTAGGAATAAGAAAGAAAATACTGGAACGGTACAAACATATCTTTATCCGTACTCTGTTGAGTCTTTTTTTTTGCAAACAGTATTTTGGGAAATATATGTAATTTAAATATGTAGACAAAGAGAGGAAAAGAGATAGAGAGAGACAGAGAGAGAGATAGATAGAAAGAGAGAGAGAGACATAGGGAGAGAGTGATAGAGAGAAAGCGCTTGCTTTACCATCGAATGACAGTTAGAAAACTCATTCAATCCCTCCTAGGTGTCATTTGGTGGAGCACTTTATTTACTATTCAGAATGAGTGGGGAGAAGAGAGAAAGAGAGAAGAGAGAGAGAGAGAGAGAGAGAGAGAGAGAGAGAGAGAGAGAGAGAGAGAGAGAGAGAGATGAGGGTCAGAAAGAGGACATGACAGAGACCCGAAGGCCTTTTAAACATTTGGAGAAACTTCGAAGTTCTGTATAACAAAGTATAATAAAAAATGGAACATGTAGAGCAATTACTTTTTAGTCAGAACTCTCTTGGATTTGGTGGTTTTATAATAATAATCCTTATTTATACTGCCCGATTAGGACTATTAAAGTCCCATTATTCCAGCAGTAAGCCCAAGACATATTATTATGTGCTAAAAAATCCCAAATGGGAGGATAACTTGTCATATCCCGGCTTGGTTTCGAACCCGCGACCTCTGGAATCTCTGGATTCATAAAGTGCCGCCTTTACCACTGAGCTATTTGTTTTATGAATGGTTTAGGGGGGGAGGGTTGAACTTTCGTAGATATGGTACATTGTATGAGAAATGACCCTCCCTAACCCATACTTAAACCCCTCCCAATTCAAGTAGTACTCTCTTAAACAAATAGTATCCGAAAGAATTGGAGCCAATCCTTAGCCGATTCCTTGGCTCTCATGCACTCTACACTACACCCTCTCTTAAGTCATCTACAGACCAATTGACATTATTAGAGAAGTTTTGCTTACACCGGAATTTATAAGATCAACTAAGTAAGCAAACGTGGATACCCGGTTGGTCGGATTTAATATTTTCTTCACAATTAGGTATTATAAGTGTAGCCAGGGGGGCTAATTAAATATAAAGCTTGAATGAAACATTGGTAGAATTAAACATAAAAATCCAATAATAAATTAAGAACGGTATAAATTTCCCGCAAAAGTTTCTTCTAATAGGTATGTGAGATGTAAGTGATACAATAAATTATTGCCTTCAGATACGGGCAAAAATCTACCTATGTTTTATTTTTCCTAGCCCGTATTACTTTGTATCCTTTCTATGCCATCATTTATCATTTTGTTTTTCTCAGTGTCAGCTATTACTACCTACTAACTAAAATAATATACGTATTATGTTTCTTTGATGATGTTTTCATTGCTGATTCCAACTAACATTTTGTATAAGAGCCTTAATCATACACTTAAATGCAATAATATTATTACGTGTGTATGCACAAAAAACCTACTCAGGCGAAATTAATAGATAAAATCGAAATCTTAAGTAATGACTAAGAATTCGTTTTTCTTATAGAAGATAATACGCAAAATCTAGACTTAACTCCACAGAGGTATTACAAAAAAGTCTATTAATTTCACCGTCAGAGTTTCTTCAACTTGAACTGGAAGAGTAGCTTATACATCAGTATAAATATAATATGGGGAGAGAAAGAAAGAGAGAAGATGTTACTCGAGAGAGTAGATAAGGAAATATAGAAATAAAGATTATTATAAAGAATGATAGATTGAAAGAGATAACAAGAAACATAGGAAGAAAGAGAGAGGGATAGAGAGAGAGAGAGAGGGAAAAGAGAGAGAGAGAGAGAGAGAGAGAGAGAGAGAGAGAGAGAGAGAGAGAGAGAGAGAGAGGGAAAGAGAGAGTAAGAGAGAGAGGGGGAGGGAGGGAGAGACAGAAGAAATATTGGAGGACTTTCTCAGTTGTACCTACCCCTGAAGGAGTTAAAATTATTTAGGAGGATCAAAAGTAAAGAAAATGCGACTATTATTTTGTGAAATTTACTAGCTGTATTCTCGGAATTCGTCCCTTAAGTTTAATAACCCTTTTCTCTTGTTTATTACGGTTTATTCATTAGGGAGGTTGGGTAGAGATAGTAACTACTGGAATGACCATTTTATGCTTTGTTGTTCATAGATAAATTGATGAATAAATAATTCATTAATCTGATGGAATGTGTAATATTGCACATTGCGTAATCAAAAATACCACGGCGTTCATACAAAATTTACAACCACCAACATGTTAATCAAAGACTGAAATCAAGGAGAAGTTTCATAAGAAATACTGAAATTTGTTTGATCCCACCTGAAGTAAGACGAATAAACCTTTGGAGAGAAGAAGTTGTGAACCCATTATTAGAACCAAATGAAGAATTACCCGCTGGCTTCAACCTGAAATACAAAACATGGAAGTCACTCAATCGACTTCGAACAAAAACAACGAGATGTAAATACAACCTAGTTAAATGGAAATACCTACAAGAAGGTGATGACAAATGCGATTGTAATGCGATTCAAGATGAAAATCACCTCTTGATATGCCCTAACTTACCTGAAAGCTGTACCATTGAAGACCTAGTCACAGCCAACATTAAGCCATTGCGGTTGCTCAATACTGGGAAAACAAAATTTAATCCATAAACTTGGATATAACTACATCTCATCAAACTATCCAATTTTTCTTACCTTTGTTGTACTTATTTACTTATTTCACACATTTTTTCAATGTTATCTTATTTGTTTGTTAATGTTATTTACTTGTAAATAAAGGTATGTCAATCTGGACACGTAATAATAATAATACAAAATAAATTTGACATTCTACATCCTCCGTAAAGCCAGGTTATAAATTTACTCGTACTTACTAATGAGTATATTTCATTTATAAAAAAAAGATCTTATTTTTATTACAGCACTCAGCAGTTTTTCTGGATATCATTATTGTATGGAGTGATTAAAAAAATCCAAGAGATTATTGTTATAGTTCACTGGTAGGCTAGGAGATTATTCTTATTTCACTGGTAGGCTATTAGAAGATTATTGTTACAGTTCACTGGTAAGCTAGGAGATTATTGTTATAGTTCACTGGTAAGCTAGGAGATTATTGTTATAGTTTACTGGTAGGCGAGAAGATTATTCTTATAGTTCACCGGTAGACTGGGAGATTATTGTTATAGGTCATTGGTAGGATAGGAGATTATTCCTTTAGTTCACTGGTAGGCTAGGAGATAAAAGGAGTTGAAATTATTTTGAACTTGGCAATGATATAATACATTGTCCAAACTGCTCATCCACTATTAAACCTACCTTCCAACCATTCTATATTATTAAAAGATAAGTACCAAATCTCAAAATGGGAGGTATATGATCTTTGGTTTGGTGTTTCTGGCACTGCTTCTTCTTTCCTGGTCAAATTCTTCAAAAAGTTCAATTTAAAAGAAGAAAGATCTTCAAGACCTTTGCAGAATTGTTTTAAGAGATACTCTACAAAAGTGTACAATTGTACATCGTCATCTGTATTCCTAGATATTTCCCATAGACCAGTATTTTGTACCTTCATGTTCATTTATATTTAAAATATTTAATGACATAACTGTTTGAATTTTATACTATGTTTATGGGTGAACCAGTAGATGGACAGTTCACAATAAATGTTGTTGTTTTCTCCAGGAGACTATCGCCTCAATTGCATAGTCCGTAATGGATGAATTGAATTATGAACATAATTGGCAACTAGGTATCTATTTTATTTTGTATGAATTTGATCATTCAGTCCTTTCCTATTACTTTCACTAGTGATAATGTACCTGGGCCGATTTTTTTTCCATTGTAAATTATTGGAAAACTGCTCATACTCTATTATTTTACTTATAAGTTGAATTTCATTATGCATGGCGTATAACAACACAAACTGACATAATAAATTGTCATATTAACTTCTCAATACGCAAATGGTTTAAATGTATATAACTATATACAAACGCAACAGCCTCAAAATATCTCGGTAAATCGGTAAATTTTGGATAGTGTTATTTTTTTTAACCAATCAGATACTTCAAACATGTAAATATGTCCATGATGTTAAGTTTCAAAACACATAATAAAATTCAACTACCTATGTATAATACCCTGACTAAAATGCTGGACAATCTGTTTGTAAAACTCTCAGAACCCTGAAAGAATTCAACTTGTTATCTTTCTTGTCAAGCTCAAGCTCGTTAGGGTGCGTTAAAGCAAGGGTGTCCCTGATTTGCAGTGACCTTACATGTTGCACAACTAAGTAATAAATAATAAATTTAATAATACGATAGTGTCACTTTGGAATGGAACAGTATGAAATTTAATATCATGGATATCCTATTTTCTTTCCCCTCTCCCCTTTCCTTTGTCCTTCCTCTTCTCTTCCGTTTCACAGGGCTTCAAATTCTTCCTCCTCATTCTACTATCCTTCTCATCTCTATTTCTTTCTCTCTCCTACTAGCCTGAATTTTTCCTTCTCTCTGCTATTTCCATTCCTTGTGTATGCCTCAGAGCTTCTTTAAATTCTTCTGTCTTCTAATTTGAATATCCTATCTCCCTCTATTTTTTTCCTCTCTCATCTCTACCCCCTCCTCCTAATATCTCTCTCCAGCACCCAACATTATGAAGATTCTCTTTTATACTTGATCTACTTAAAAAGAACTGTCTATCACCCAAGTATGTCAAGAAGTATACAAAGAGGAATCTTACACCAAGACGTGTGGTTCCGTGAACTGTGGACCTAACACAGATTCTTTAACAACTTGAGTGCCATGAGATCCCAAATGGGTACTCATGAAACTTCACTTCAGTGCCAAGCTGAAAAATGACAGTCCGTGCCCACCGTGCCATGACATTTTTTTTCTCTGATCGATCTGAAATTTTGAGACTGTGTTTCTAGAGCATCTTTGATGAATGTTACCTATAAATAAGACCTGAATTGTGTGAGACCCCATATGGGTACTCACTACTCATGGCCTGCTGGAACAGTTTTTTTTTTTTATGAAAAAAACATCTTCTGAGAAACCAAATTGGGTCTCACTTTGAGTGTTTTCAGGCTGGATTGAGATCCCACATGGGTACTCATGGCACTGAAGTGAAGTTCTCAAAAAACAGTCTGGCACTCAAGTTGTTAAACTTTTCGAAAATGTATTACTCGTAGTTATTTTTGTAATGCCCCCAGGGGTCACTCAGTATTTTTATTTTTCTATACTCACCAAAACTTGTGGTTCTGTGAACTGTATATGAGTGTATATCCCTCTCAGGTAAGTACTTTGGTGCAAGAAACCAAAGTGACTTAATGTGGTCCAAAGTGATCACAGTGACCAAAGTCACCTTGTGACCAAAGTGACTTAATGTGGTCAAATTTTAAATACGAAATCCCCTGATTTACTGATCGATGTATAGAGGTTGTAGTGACTTCCCGGTTTGAAGAACTTCTAGAAGTTCCTAGGAGAATAGAAGGTTCCACCGGAAACTGCTTCTACAGCCAAAACGGTAACAGATAGTCAAAATCTGACTCAAGTGAGCCCCCCGTTGAACCATTGCCCGGAATAAGATAAGATATAAGATATGTTTTATTGATTATTAAATACAAATTAGGTACATGAATCAAACGTCAAGAGGGTGCATTTTATAAATTATAATAAGATATATGGAAATGGAAATGTGAAATTTGTGTTTGTTGTATTAAGTTTATTTATCTCCTATATTTTTCTTCTCTTTGTTGTTTTTGTTGTTGTTGTTGTTGTTGGTGTTGTTGTTTGTCTTATTTTTTTTCTCTTCTTCTTCGCTCAGTTTCTTTCAGATCTGTATCACTTGGTCCAGAATTCTTTCATTGAATACAAGCTTTTTCTTACAAGGTATTCCTTTAGTTTTATTTTAAAAAGTTCTTTTGACTCTATTTCTTTTAAAGTTTTAGGTAAGTGATTGTACATTCTGGCCCCTGATATAAATGTGCTCTTCGATAGCTTATCTGTTTTATAGTGATGTATGTAGAGATCATTTTTGTTATTTCTGAGAATATAAGTATGAGGGTTTATTTCGTTTTTCAGTTTAATTTTTTCACTATCATAGTTCTTTATGAATAAAATTGATTTGAAGACATATAGTCCAAATATGGTAAGGAGCATCTCACTCGCAAATATTTCTTTACATGAATCTTTATAATTCATGTTGAACATTATGCGTACAGCTTTCTTTTGTAGCGTTAATAATTTTTCAAGATGACAGTGTGCTGCTCCTCCCCATATTTCAATGCCATACGACAAGTGTGCCATAATTGTACCATGGTATATCATTAATAATGTTTGGTTGTCAACTACTTGAGCTAGTCTTCTTAGTAAGTAAATCGCAGAACTTATTTTGGATCGTAGTTTGCTGATGTGCGATTCCCAGGTAAAGCAGTTGTCAACAGTTACCCCCAGAATTTTGGTTTCTTCGCATGGTGTTATAGAAATGTCATTGTTAATTTTTATCATCAAATCTTGTTTCTTTTTATGACCTAGACTAAAGTGTATTATTTGTGTTTTTTCTACGTTCATGATCATATTGTGATTTTCAAGATAAGAATGGATCATACTTCTCGAAAAAATCATCACAGGCATGGCCGAATCTAAGGATTGCCGACCAGACTCGTTTCCCCGCTTGGTTCGGAAATGAGTCGCACGAGAAAGCCCCGAGTCTGGACGGTAGTCCTTTACTGGGGAAAAGGCTATGTCGCTTGGTAGAACAACCCGATACCGGGCAAGCTGAAGACTAGACTCTAGACGGGAAACGACCATTATGCCTCTGATGACTAATTCAAGTAGTATGATCGATTCCGGGCGGGGATCCTAGGGAGTGTCGACTCGTGTCAGATTTCGGCTTTAGAAGCATTTTATGGCGGAAATTTCGACTCTCGTTCAAAAAGTCCATCCTATTAAAATCAGAAGTTCCTAGAAATTTCTTGAAGTTTTTGAAATCGGGGAGTTCCTGCAACATAGATAATAATACAAATTAATGACAGTAGCTAACAAGCTAAGTTTTGTTCAAAGATGTCTCTTGATGAAGTCAAGATGTACAGTGAGAAGAGGAGGATTTTTTTGAAGTTTCAACAAGCGTCCACCCAATACCTCAGGCAAAAGAGCTTTGCACTGACGAAGTGCCGGAATTGAGCTAGTTTATAAAGAAAGTGCCCCCAGTTAGTGAATACCCGCTTCAGTTATCTGTTTATTTTTTCCAGTTTTTTCCACTGAGCCCTGGCATGAAAATAAAACAATTTCCAGCCTAGACTGGGAGGTAGGAGGTCCAATATCACATTCCAAAGGTAAAATATTCAAAAACACGCACAGACCTTGGTCCCCTCGCTTTTGTCCTACATTTCCAATTCAGAATTTCATCCACCGAACTTTTATTCTCATCAAAATTTTATACATTCACATTTCCTTCTCTTATCATTTCTTCTTTCTCCATTCTTGTTGAAAAAACGCTCCCTATCTCTCTCCTTCCATCTTATGCTTTTCCTGCTTATCATTCCCATCTTACCCCTTCATTTTAAATTCCCAACTACCTCTCCATGTCATTTCTCTGTTTCCTCGAGGAAATTCTTTTCGTTTTCTTATCTTTCATGTTCTTCAATGTTCTCAAGTATGCTCTCCACACATATTAGTTCTTTGTATGAACGCTGCTTCGAGTAGAAGATGTTTCAGAATTTAGATTATAGAACAACATAATACCTAATCTGTGTACTAGAGAATGAGACAATTTAGCTTTAACAAATTCATAAGACATGTACAAGTACAATATTGCACACAATGGCTTTTATACAGTAAATGATATGGAGAATTTGTTCATTTGTCATTCTTGCGTATACCTATGCCATTACCAGTAGGTAACAACTTTCAATTAACACCATAAAAATGTTCAAACAATTCCTTTCAATTCAATAATCCAATAAATTTCGATTAAAAAAAAAATGTTTTCATGCATTGCTTTATTTGAGTAGTCTGCAAAATTTGCGGACTACTGAACCGAATTTATAGAGAGTATTTTCCAAGAGCAATACAAAAGTCGCATGCAACGCTACCCAAGGCTCTTGACTAACTGTTTTTTTTTTTTTTTTATATAGGTTTTCTATAAATTTCTGTATTCTATTGTGTTATAGGAAGATATCAAAAAGTTGTTTATCTGCAATCAATTATTCTAGCAAATCAAGATATCAATGTCAAAGACAACTAGACTCCAATGGTCATCGAGAAATCTCTTTTCGAATCTTGACTGCTCCAAACTTAAACCCACTGTTAATAAGTAGGATGCCAGACATTCCATTGAAGACCTGCAATGCAAAATATTGATTCGTTTATTAGCTAGTAGAAATGACGAGAGCACCCTGTTCCTTGGAATCTTCAGCAATTATTTATTTTGATTCGTTACAGATCTCCCTCTAATTGAGGCAAATGCATTTCTGAATATCTTGCTTCCTCCGACAAGATTGTGAGTCGAGGCTGAGGCATGGGCTTTCCAATGTGCACTCCTCCACAGCGAGAAGTCATACAAGTGTTTTGCCTTCGAGCTTCACCAGGGCTGTGTTACCGAGGGGCTACATTGGCCTGGCCAGACGCAGCCATGTTCAATGAAATAAGGGTGTTCCTTTTAAATTTAGATGAATTTTGTGTCTGGATTATAGCTGGCAGTAACCAAAAACGACATAGCTCATTTTCAATCAGCAAGAGAACAGCAATTACCAAGTTGAAGGAGGTCTACACACTATACAACTGAGCACTGCCCTGTGTATTTATGCAATATTTTGCAGTCTCCGCTTTCTATCCCTCCTCCTCTCTTTCTGTTTCTCACTTTCTTTCCTCTCCTTCCTCCTCCCCTCCCCCCCCACTCCCCGCCGCCCCCACTCATTCTTATGAACATGTCTGTGAAAATTGATTTGACCTGTATTTGACTTCACTCTTTTGTTTCGTTCAAGTTTTCTTTTTCTCAAAACATTAACATATTTTTACTCTAGGCCTTGAATGAACATTTACATGATATTATACGGTAAGCTCCAAACATAACAAATGTACATTATAAGTCAAGAGCACTCAGCCTTGACCAAGGACTTTAGATTTTTAGAATGCATACTAGTGTTCATAAATAATATATCTTCATAAAGGGATATGGACAAAATTTGTGTGTTTGTATAAGGTACCTACTTACCTATTGCCTAGGTTTGTTCTAATTATTTAAAGGAAATGGTAAGAGATAGCAAAAAAATAATGATATATGACCCTGAGTAAATTTGCCATACAATTCCAGGTACACTTTTAAAAACCGAATACTGAATACCCGAATACCCAGCTTTTATACTGAATTTCGTCCAGAAACTTGAAATTTATTGCAATAACCTATATATTTTTATTATTATTACAAAGTCAGTCAGAGAACATCACAAGCTTTCATTTGATTTCGTATACAGAGTTTCTCAAAATACCTACCTATTAGTCATGACATTTTCGACCTTTTTTGAGATTTTCTCAGTTGTATACCAGATTTTGCCCGAGACAAGAAAATATATCACAAGGGAATACATTTTCTGCCTTCGCCTTAAATATTTGAAAGTAACAAATATTTTCGACCGTTCGGAGGTTTTATGTACTAGTATCTACGTATGTGTTGTATCTGTGTGTGTGTGTGTGTGTGAGAGAGAGAGAGAGAGAGAGAGAGAGAGAGAGAGAGTGAGAGACAGAGATTATCACCACCCGTGATGACATTTTTCAGTTAAGGGCCACTCTACCTTGACCTCCTAGATTAGGCAGACTTAAAATTTCGAGTAATTGAAAATAACACTGGCAGGTGTGTTGTCGGTTCTCGGAGAACGGGCTTTGGATATAAATTTATTTTTCTTGCGTAACTCAGAAAAGAAAAGAAATCCTTACTCCCCCGGGGGGTTGAGGCAAGGGATTTTGGCAACATAAGACTCTTTTTTAATTTTGTATTATATAAGTACTTTCCACTTACAGGGTGCAAGGGAGTCTGGCATAACTGAAACTTCTTCATCATTAAGATCTCTGCTGGTGACGGTGAGAGATGAGCGTCTATCTTCTACAATATTGTTTTTTTTTAAACTTTGACTAGGAGGTATATTATATATAATAATGATAATAATAACACTTTTTAGTGGAAGGTAAACACCACGAGGTTAATGTTCAAAGCATTTTCTACCACTTAACTCTCTCTCTTATTATTACGTGGTCACAAACTCAAATTAATGAAGAGAATCATGTCTGAAAGAAAAATTCTTCCAGACTAGCGCGTTATAAAAGAAATTGTTTAAAAAATAATAATATGTATAATTGTATATACCTACCTACATCGAATTTTATCAAAAATTTATGTCAGTTTGTTTGGAAGGACTTTCTGCTTAAATTAAATGATGAAACAGATATAGCAAGTGTCGATAGTATCGGGGCACCAACATTATGTCATCTTTTTGAATGAAAAAAGTTTGGTGATTTATATTATAATACTTTATAGGTACTAGAGTGTATCTATACGTGACCATAGGATTCAGAAAGGGTTAAATAACGTTCACAAGTTTTATAAGAAGTTTCTTGTATATACTCTTGGTCCTGAATATGAAAAATGAGACAGAAGAGATAGATGGATACAATGATAGGGAGATAGATGAGAGAGAGAGAGAGAGAGAGAGAGAGAGAGGAGAGAGAGAGAGAGAGAGAGAGAGAGAGAGAGAGAGAGAGAGAGAGAGAGAGAGAGAGAGAGAGAGAGAGAGAGAGAGAGAGAGAGAGAAGGGTAAAGGGCGAGAAGAAAGATCATCCACAGTAATGAAATTGGAAAAGTTCATTTCATTTTTTTCCCGTTCGGGAAAACTGTTCCTTTGTGAATTGAAAATGTGTTCGCCAGTTTTCCAATCGCTTTCAATAATCCCCCCGGTATTGCTTCATCCATCCTACCCCTCCCTTCGCCCGGTGAAGTACCTTCAGCTTCATCAACCTGTGGGGTAAGCGGCCGCCCTTGCTGTCAGTAGATTGATGAAAAATATTTAGGAAGAAAAATATAAATACTATTATGTCTTGCAGATTTAGATACCTCCTAGTTAACTTATAGTATTTCAAAAGAATGTGATTCATAAATCAGAAAACAATATCAATAAAACAGTCGCATAATTCATAACCACCTGTACAAACCATCCTGAAATTAACCTTCGTCATTCTCTACTTCAAAACACAAGTAACAAGAGTACTATGTCTTATGGCATTTATGGCAAGCCTCGATAGTGATGTCAGTTGTTTGTGAATAAATTTTACTTTCTTTCTCTCTCTACAAAATAAATACTAACCTGATACTCACGGACTACCAAGTGAGACTGAGATGTTATTGATATGTTACAGTAACACTATACTTTTAGTCGATAGCGGATTTGCAGATTTATCTTGCATTTATTTTCCTGAACAATGTGCCCGAGCACAGGTTCACTTACCATAAAATGGAAGGAATACTCAGGGTCCTGTGTTGTCGTGGGACTCACATGAAACTTGTTTGTCGCACACAATGATGTATTGAGTTCTTACTCAAGGAAGGAAAGTTGGAAACTTTCAAAATTCTTCATGAGTTTTACATACATGTATTGTAGGAATTTGTTCGTATGTATATTTCCATTTGTTTGTCTGCTCTTTTTTCCTCCAATAGTTTTCAAATGAGATCTTGAAGAGGGGCTATGTCGCGGAAAGTTCATTCTGAAACATTGTGATTTAAAGTTGCTTATCGTTTGTACTAAGTAATATCAATGAACAGTGTCGCTTTTCATCTATTGAAATGTTCAAATTTGGCCTATTCAATGGGTTTAATTTTTTTTGCAGAAAATGGGACATTTGAAACTTCAAATGTGCTTTTTTACTTTCTATTACCTATAAGGTATAGAAAATAAAAAAGCCTCTATTTATTTTATTATTACAAAAAAAAATTGTGAAGCCTATATCTTTTTTAAAACATAAACAATAGCTACGTTTAATTAGTTATTAGGTAATACAACATAGTAGCAATACCTACAATACAAACAAAACGGATCTCAAAATTTCTCGTAGTGTAAGTCTGTTTCTAACTCCTCTCGGCCAAAACCTACCACAAAAGTAAACAAAAATGCAATCCCCCCCCCCCGAGAAAGGACAATCTCACTATATTTCCCTTGCGTGGCGAGCTCGATGAAAGAAAGTAAATGAGGCAAGATTTGAAATTTAACTTTGACCTTTTTACTACATAGTACATAGGTACCTACATTAGCTACATATTATTATAGTATGAAAAAATATAAATCCACATAGAATCTAAATAAATATATTTTTTTGATACTTATTCACTATAATTATTGGCATTCTCCCACCCCATATACAGGGTGATTCAGAAAAGTACCGTCAAACGTTAACCACATATTCTATGGGCTAGTTAAGGAGGGGTCAACTCTATAAAAGAAAGTGCGCAAATGCCTCCTAACAGAGGTACACGCCCCTTAAGGTACACGCCCCTTAAGGCACACGCTGATGACAAATCAAAACTATCAAAAGTCAAGTTTTCAATTTACTCCACTTACATCCATTGTTAAATAATGAATTGGCTGAAAATTCTTGTTCTAAAATTGTATGCTAGTTGCATAGGTTTCAAAACTTAATGCGGTTTTAAAATCTTCAATTTCAATTTTCAAGCTTTTGTGTTAACTTGAGGGAAAAATTATTCAGACCATTTTTGTAGATAATGACATAGGTTTTAAAATGGTGAAAACCAAATTCAATTACAAGCAACGACTAAAAAGTTCGAACGTTTTTTCTTCCATCCTACCCTCCTCAGACCGCCCCTGAAATTGGAATGCTGTTAAATTGTATGCCAAAAGAAAGGTTTCATCTAGTATTGAGAGTGATTTTTTTTACCATATCACGATATCCCAAATAGGTAAGCCGTAAAATGAAAATTTCGATTGTTTAAAAACACCTTAAGGGGCGTGTACCGCCGTTAGGAGGCATTTGCGCACTTCCTTTTATAGAGTTGACCCCTCCTTAACTAGCCCATAGAATATGTGGTTAACGTTTGACGGTACTTTTCTGAATCACCCTGTATACGAGTATTTCATTTTAAATTGTCTCTTTAGTAACATTAAATGTTCATTCGAACCAAGGGCCCTGTTGTTAGTTTCCTGTTGTTACAAGTGAATAAATACTGTTATAAATGTAACGGTCCATGGCGGCCATTATCCCTCTCCTGTTACATAATACACACCCATAATATTTCACGGGTCGGTTCCCCATTTGTATATGAATGTGTTTTCAGAAATAATTTTCTAGTTGCCCATTGTATTTTCTATTACATTTTGTATTAGTTCTCACTTTTTGACTCCTCTATCCTGGTCATATTTTTTTAGAGTCCGTCTCTCTCATTTAAATCACATTATTTTCTGATTGAACTTGAAAATGTGCCGCTTGAAAATGTGCCAGTTATCCTATCTCTCTGCTTCCACTTCCCCTTTCTCTCATAATATTCTCTTTTCTTTTCTATATCTCTTGTCCATTCTATAAAAATCTCTTTCCCTTGTAGATCTGGTGGTTTTGTACATCAATCTCCCTAACTCTCTCCTTGTCTCTACCTTACTATAGTATGTCAGAGAGAACGAGACAGACACAAAATGTGTCAAAAGCAGACTACAAAAACAAAAGAGAAAAGAAAAATATTGAGATAAAAAGAGGGCGGGAGAGGGGAGAAGAAATGAGATTAGCAGAGAAAGGGAGAGAGGTTATCCGAGGGGTGCAGGGAAACTTTATTGACTATTTTGACATCTTTGCAAACAATATGAAATACTGCTGACATTGGCATCAGCAAAATATCCGAAATGAATAATTAATGGCAAAATGGCATATTTGCATGAAATAATCTGCTGGACTATGGTTTGTGTAGGATGTGGGTCCTTGTGTATGATAAGGGTATTAGGGGTGTTCATTTTCGCATTGGTATGGTACTGGTGTAATTTTGTTTTATTTCCTTCTTTCTTCTTATCTGTATTCTAGCTTATTATGAGAGAATATCTACATAATTCGAAAAAATATTGATTGAACAAGTACATTGATACTTGGGAAATTCGTTGTCATGGGAAGGAACTGAACTCACATATTGGAGCCAAAGCCATTACAGACGGGAGCTTCACTTCTAAAATTGAACTTCCTCCTTGTTGTGTGACTGAAAATACAATAATGTGATTCAAGATGGTTGGATAAGTTATGGACATAATAATCAGTCCTTGTACCTACAGTGAGACAAGTGACAACCCGTACTTTTAAAGTGGCCAACCTTTATTTCAAAAAAGATTTATGACCAAAATAGCTGAAAGTCTTATGTCAAAAAGCTGTTTTTATTTCCAAACTATATTGATATCAGGCCAAATGACTTATGACCCACGCACGTTCGAATATTTCAAAGCTTTAGGGAGGGCGTTCTAGGAGTGAGACAAATCGATCAAATTACTAATGGATATCAAATATGACATGATGTATTGGCTCTTTTTCTGTCCAATGTTTGCACATGTAGAAGTGGCAAGATGTATCATGTGGGTGAAAATTTGAAATATACGACGCAATTTATAACTTAACTTTTGAGTCTTACAAATTCTCTAGGTTGACTTCAAGAGGGGACATTGATATCATTACTAGTATCTAGTCGTTCGGAACCTTTCACAGAACAGCAAATTACATTAACTTCGTGCATTATTCAGACTTAGACTCATTATATATAAATGCTGTCGATTCCATGTTTGTTTGAAGAAACAAAATAAAATCCGACATAATAAGAAGAGAGAGATAGGAAATTTCGACATTGTTCCTCTGTTTAATCGAAGAAAAAGCATTCTATCGCTGTCTAATGTTTTTTGTTCCTTTTCTGAAAATTTATTCCCTCCAGACACATTTTTCAAGGAAAGGTTTTCATTTTATAAAATTTCTTTTACAATACTCCATGGACAATATGGGCCATTGACGCCATTATGCTGTCTTGCAGGATAATTTTAAGCCATAACTTGAAGTCGTACAGGATATGTACGTATCCATTTACTGAACTTATTGCAGGTACCTACGTATAGCTAGGTACCTTGATATGTGTTATTCCTCGTCATCAGATGACTTCATCTCGGAAGAGCTCTTCTCAGAGGTTTCCCTTACTTTAGAGTAGGAACAACTTAATAGGGTAAGTTCCTCAGGGGATCCCAAAGTATGATCATAGGCAATTCCAAAATAATATAAAGTCACAATCAGCCATGTCATTGTCAACACAAGGCGTGTCTGGGCGCAGCGCAAAGCTATTCGGAAAATTTAAATTTTTATATTATCCAGGGTTGTCCAACTTCCGTGCCATCTCGGGCCGCGAGGGATCAATCTAGAAAGCTCGAAGGCCGCAGAGGTAAATAGAGGTAAAAATGACAGTTCTAGGTAGGTATAAGGAGGAAGAGAGGGCATTGTCAGTGTAAATATAGTAAACTTTTCAAACTTACCAAAAAGCAACTTTACACATATGAACTGCCGAACATTGATGTTATCTTCTGCACAAGAGACCTTAGGTTTGGAAAACGTTCTTAATCGGGTTTGGACTAAAACGTCATCTTGGAGATATGCAAGTGTTTGGTATTTCGACTGTTGTTGGTCAATGACGTAAGTAAAAAGTTCGTACTCCCGTAGTCATTTTTTACTTACTGTACGAATAAGAAAATGAACTGATATAACCCCCTTTCCACGCTATCTTCTCTGACCATTGCACCGGAAATGTTTTGCAGATTGACATAAAAGCTAGTGTAGACAAAACAATACTAGTTCAGTGTCCAGTTGGTTCAGAGGGAGGTAGGCTAGAAATCCATTAGTACAATTGGGGAAATAAGTTTGTGCGGTAATGTGGGGTAATTTTTTGTACTGCTTGACTTATGTTATCCCTTTCATGTTAAGCATTGCTGAGGGGGCCACAAGTTTGACAACCCTGGTGTATAACATAATGTGTCCCGAACGGACTGTCTAAATAATAAACTCACAAATAATTACCCACATAAATATTGAATAGGGTAAGCTGAAGTAATTTGACAAACAGTACTGTGGAATAAAGCATGATTAATCCAACACATTTGACTGTCCAAATTAAGCCCGAACAAAGCGTATGAAATTCGAATTCTATGCTTGAACACAATTTTTTTTTTTAATGTCTGGTAGCAAAAAATGTGTCCTATTAGTTAATTTTGAATTTTCACAGCCCCCTCTTCACCCTATTTTATTTTGTATTACTCTTCTGCTACCACGATTCTCCTCCCTCCTCTCTTATATCCCAGATTCTTCTCACTTCACTCTTTTATCGCTTTTTTCAGACCTCAAATTCCATCACATTTAACAAATTAATTCTAATGATGAATTTAATCACCAGTGCCACAGCCACACTCTTCATTCTATGTCAATTCCGTCCGTAACTCTCTCTCTCTTTCTCTATCTCTCTCTCATTCTTAATTTCTCTCTCCCCCTCTCTCTCTCTCTCTTCCTCTCTCACAAACACACACGGCTTACAAGCCACACACACACAATAGGCTTTCAAGCCACACACACAAAAGGCCTGCAAGCCACGCATACACACGGCTTGTAAGCTACACCACACAAGGCTTTCAATTCAATTTCAGGATCTCTAGTCTACTTTTTGCCTAAGTTAACTTTTTTATTAAAACTCTTGACGGACAAAAAATAAAAAGAGAATAAATATCAGTATGAAGCTCTCGAAAAATCATAAAAACCTACCTCATAAAATGTTGGTGTGCAGGATGGGAATAGAAACATTTATTTACTCAAGACCATAGTTTTCCAGTTATTTATCTAAGAAAGCTTTAAAAAAATTAAACGAACCTTTTTACCGCTGTTTAACCCACCGCCCCGCCAGGGTGGTAAACAACTTTTTATTTTTTGGGACTCATCGGATCTTCAGCTCAAAGACTTAGCTATCCTCAGAATTTTATTAAAACACTTCAGTTACTGATCTGTAGGTCATTATTAGCTCATTACAGCTTACTTCCTTCTCTATTTTCTGCACTTACAAAAATAGAATATCTTGTACGTTGTACACTCTCCACTCTCATAATCTCCAAATCTCCCTTTCAACGGTCACACAACGCACAATGTCTGGTTAATTTGAACGAATAACCAATCAGAGTGCGTTGTGTGACGGTTAAAACGGAGATTCGGTTATTTTGAGAGTGGAAAAGGTTTCAGGAACGGGCTACTTACTGGGGTACGAAGAAATCTTGAGAACCTCTCGTCTGCTTGTTTTCTGCATCTCTCTCACTCCTCTTCTTTTTCTATTGAGCGGGATGTAGTAGAAAACCTCATTTCCTAGATATATCCCGTACCTTAAACACGAGAAAATCCGCCTTACCTACGTGAATGACATACAAGTATTTGTAACAGAGTCGTGGGCATGTGTCTTGCTAGGAGGTCACTGTTAGCTCAGTGATTTACTGAATTCTTCTCTTTTATGGTTTTAATCAAAAAGGCATTTGAAGAATTTTTACTGCTTTACCAGCAGCATACGTTTACCATCTGCCTTTTCGATGAGCAAGCAATATTTTATAGCAAAATTTTGCTGTCGATACTTTTTCTGCATTGATAAACAATATTGTTTCAATATCGTCAACTTGCATTACTATAAGAGAATAATAATGATTATGATGGTGTAATATACGAGTACTTAATTATTCTTACCAACCTTGATTGATAAGCAGGATAATTCTTGTAATGGTACTCTCTGAAAAATGTCTAAAAACTATCTCCTACAAATCTCCTACTCTCATCGTGCTCCGTTAATTTACACCAATAATTAATTAAATCCTGAAGCGAAATACGTAGTGTTTAGTGAAAAGTGTTTATATAGCACTAGATAACAATATAAAGTCGCGATCTTTAAGCAGTTACGCTAATATTCGGCAAAATATCGTGCAAAAAGTAACGACTTTAAACCATTTGAATTTCCAAGGAGGTGAAACTGAGAAGACAAATCTTACACGCAGCAATAAAGTGTGACCAGCTGTTTACAGAAGTTCAATGTTGTCAATTGACATGTTGTCATAGGAAAAAATACCGGAAGATGTGAGATTTTTGTGAACGAATCTTATTACGGCAACAGGACGGCAAACAATCAACAACAAATACTGGACCGGAGTGGAGCGCAAAATATTTGAATATTACATTTTAGACAATTTGATAAGAAAAGATTGTCAGATCAAGACAACCAAGTTACTTTAGATTTTTTCTGCTTTAGCAATGTATTGACACCCTATAATTAGTTAAACTAAGTACCTACATCTTTCTTTGTTTTGTGTTGTTTCTTTGTTACATGCTTTTAATTTGTCTGTCGATATTAGTGTTCTGTGATTGAGGGTACTAATGGATAATTCTGGGTAAGATAAGCAAATGTCTGGTATATATTAGCAGATTCATAATAGGACATTATTAACCAATATATTAGATTTAGTAGCAGTAACAACACGGGAGAAGGCAGGTGTATCATTCATTGGATGATCATTATTAAAGGATATATGAGGCTATTCAATACAAATAAATTAATTAATATCATAGCTGTTTTTTTTATATATATTAATTATACATATTCTGACCTAGGTATATTATTTAAAACAGACCGCATTATAAGCAAGTAAGTATAAGTAGATAATAAAAAATAAATAAAGATTGTAACAATATGACTAATAAAAAAATGAAAGACAAAAAGCAAACAGACAAAACTACAAAAAATTTCACCACTTATAGAAGAAGCAAATCACAAGCTAGTATTAATAATGACAATGAGTGTGACGTACCAGTAGAACACAATAGCAGAACAAGAAGTCAAACGAAGAGATTGATAACACAGTCAAGATCAAACTCAATGGCACCTGAGATAAATAAAAAGCCTTTGAATAGTAGATCAAGAAGCCAAACTAGGAGAATAATTAAAGAAAAATTTGAAAAAACAACTAAAAACCATAATAAATCCAAAATTAACCTCTCTATCTCAAATAACAGCATTCTTAGTGATAGTGATGATGATATAGATATTAAGATAGTTAAAATAAAAGATAAAATTAATAAATTGGCTGAACAACATGGCATTGAAAAGATAATACAATATAATAATAGGCTGTTTAAACTATTTAATAAATATAATAGTGATCCATTGTACAATAATAATGTAAAAGATTTGACGGAGATGGCAAACACTCTAAATAATGAAATTGAAGGATTGAAAGTTAAAGAAGCGCAATATAACCAGAGACTTCAAGACTTAATAAAAGAAAATGAACAACAAATTGAAGAATACAATAACATTATTAGTGGCCTTGAACAAAAAGCAGAAGTATCTAAAAATACTATCTTGCAGCAGCGTACTGAACTTAATGTTCTCGAGAGAAAAAATGATGAGCTACACGACATGAATACAAACCTAGACAGCAAAACTCAAAAGCTAGTTCATGAAAATCAGAAACTAGAATGTGCAAATGATGATAATATGAACCTTATAAATATATTACAAAAAACAATTGATGAATTGAACGATATCATAGATAAATATAAAAAGAAAGAAAATAATATGAACCAAGTAAAGGATAGCAATGATGTGATGGAAATTAACACATCAAATGACTCATCTTTGGTTGAGTTTACTCAACTTAGAGCAGCACTTAATAAAAACAACTACCAGATTAGCTTTGCAAATGAATTAGAAATGAGTTATTTTGAAAATTTAGATTTAAGTAAGAGAGAAGCTCAACCTAATGAGGTACAAAACATTACCCAAGATAAAGAAAACACTAAAACCTATAACATTGAAAAAAAGAACTTGAAAGATACTATTACTTTAAATAAGACAGTTTCATCAACTGAGATAGGTAACTTGTATGAAATTGTAAAGGTTCTAGATAGCAAAATAAATGATAATATAACAAAAATCAAGAACTTGGAAGATAAAATTGAAAAAAAATCTTATGCCAGTATTACTAAAACAACAACAGATGAAAAACCAAGTGAGTATAATAGAGATCATGATAAACATGATAATATTATTGAAAAAGCTCAATCTGATAGGAGCCAAACTAAAAAATCTCATGACAATCTGTCAAAATTAATGGATGATAAGTCTCAAAAAATGTGTTTTCTAGTTGGAGACTCTCATATTAGATACATGAATGAAAAGATTAACCATAGTAAAAATTTACCAAATGACATTGATGTTAAAGCACTTTTCAAACCAGGAGCTAACTTTGACATTATAACAAAAACTTTGCTACCTGTTAATGTAAAGACTAATGATGTTTTGATTGTATCAGCGGGTACCAATGATCTGTACACCTCTAAAATGTCTGAGATCAAGAATTCAATTGACAAATTGGCTAAAGTAAAATGCAATATCATTGTTATCTCAATACCTCCTCAAAACTCCAACTCAAATTATGACATTGTAAGACTGAATACAAAAATCAAATACCACTGTAATAAATATGAAAACATTAAGATTATCAATACACATTCATTCCTAAATAAAAAACATTTAACTCAAGATGGTACACACATTGGTAGACGAGGCAAGCAAATGCTTGCAGATAAAATAATTGACCTAATAAATAATGTAAACATTGGTAAACATAACACACACATGACAAGATCACGTGACATTATTCATCATCAACAGCAACAACAACAACACCAGCAGCAGAAGCAGCAACAACATCAACAGCAGCAGCGGCAGCAGCAACATCAACAGGAACAACAACAAATAATACAACAACAACAAAACCAACAACAACAACAATACCAGCAACATCACCACCATCAACAACAACAATACCAGCAACATCACCACCATCAACAACAACACCAATACCAACAACAACAACAACAACACCAATACCACCAATACCAGCAACAACAACAACACCAATACCACCAATACCAACAACATTACCACCATCAACAACAACAACAACAACAACACCAATACCACCAATACCAGCAACATCACCACCATCAACAACAACAGCAGCAAATGCAACAACATCAACAACACCAATTCCAGCAACACCAACAACACTACCATCATCATCAACAACAACAACAACAGTACCAACAACTTCAACTAAAACAGCAACAACAACCATTAAATTATCAACAAATACAACAACCAAATTATCAACATCAACCAAACCAACAGCAAATAAACAATCATCAACTACAAGAACTGATGACTAAGCAAAACAGTTCTTCAAATTTTCCTCCTCTCTATCATCAAAATCATCATATATAAAAACCGTAAATATACAACAGTCTCTTGTAACCCCTACAGCCATAAAAGTCAACTTTGATACTAGAGAGAAAAGTACAGTCAAAACTAATAAAAACTACTTAACAAAAAAGATAGTACTTTTAAATCAAAATATTATGAGTTTAAAATTTAAAATAGATGAGTTGAGTACATATCTACAGTTATTAGACAACAAAATAGACATTATAACCTTATCAGAACATTGGCTAGCAAAGGGAGAAGACCAATATATAAATATTGAAAATTTTAAAATAGCAGCAATATACTCAAGAGAAAATATGAAACATGGAGGAACTTGCATACTGATAAAAAATCAAATAAAACATAAAGAAATAGATGAAATTAAAAAAATGAGCATTGAACATTCAATAGAAGTCTGTGCTGCAATTATTTTAGATTATAAAATAATTGTAATTAGTATATATAGGCCGCCATACAATGAAAATATACATATATTTCTCAAAACACTAGAAAGTATTTTAGATGTTATCTTAAGTAAATATATTCATTTAAGAATAATACTATGTGGGGATATAAATCTAAATCTTCTTGATAAGGAAAATAATCATGTTAAAAACTTCAAAGATCTATTAGCAGCCTATCGACTTATTGATTTGGTAAAGGAACCTACAAGAGTCACTAAAACAACAGCAACACTTATAGATGGAATATTCTCAGATATAGAAGAAGAAAAAGTAACATGCAAAGTAGTATACACCGCTCTATCCGATCACCTTGGCCAGATCGTAACATATGATACAACCATATTAAATAATAAAAAAGAAAATTGCATATTGATGGGAAGAAAATTAACTATTAAAAATTTAGAAAAAATTAACAATGAACTATCTCAAGAAAATTGGCAAAAAGAATTTGATAACATAGAAGGCAATGTCAATGTCAAATATAAGTTCTTTGAACAAAAAGTTAAAGAAATTATTGACAAATATTGTCCAAATAGAAAAATTAATCCAAAACAAAAACAAAATAACAAATGGTGTACAAAAGAATTAAAAGAAAAATGTAAAGAGAAAATTAAAAAATATAGACAAATGATCAATGGGTTTACAAGTAGGGAAGACTTTAATAAATTTAAAGTAGAGCTAAGAAGAGAAATAAAATTAGCCAAAAGAAATAATAATTCAAAATTTATTATTAATGCCCAAAACAAAAACAAAGCAACATGGACATTAACAAAAGAAATAACAGGGAAAGATAAAGGGAAAAAATCTGATAACAATTTAAACATAGCCTCACTAAATGTTCTAGGAAAATCAGAAAAAGAAATTTTAAACAATACAAATGAAAAATTGATAAACATGTGTCAAGATATAAAGGAAAATGAAACTGACCTAACATTAATAAAAACAGTACAAGAAACTCTTATAATGCTACCAACTAACACATCAGAGGTTAGAAAAATAATAAAAACATTGAAAAATACTAACTCAGTTGGACCCGATGGAATACCGACAAAAATTTTAAAGTTCTGTTCTTTAACACTGAGTGCACCTCTAACGTATCTCTTCAATCTAGTTTTTGAAGAAGGAATTTTTCCAGAAAACTTAAAATATTCCAACATTACCCTAATTTTTAAAGAAAAAGGTTCTAATAGTGTTTTAGATAACTATAGACCAATAGCACTCATATCTAATATATCAAAGATTTTAGAAAAACTTGTGCATAACAGAATTATTGACTTCCTGAACAAGCATGAAATATTAACCTTATATCAAAATGGCTTCATAAAATCCAGATCTACTGCTCACTCTATGTTTCAATTCTTACAAGAAGTAATGGAAGGATTAAATAGAAAAGACCATGTATCGGGACTGTTTTTAGATTTAAGTAAGGCGTTTGATACGGTACACATTCCTACACTAATAACAAAATTAAATAAACTAGGATTCAGAGAAAAATCTCTAGAATTACTTAAATCATATCTTTCTCACCGAAAACAACGAGTAGCTATAAAAAACACAAATAATAATAATAATAACTATGATAAAAAAAGACATTCAAAGAAAAACACTAAAATCAAAAAAAGAGTAACACAAAAACTAAGTACTGATGGCAATTACAAATATTCAGATTGGATGCAGGTACTGAGAGGTGTACCCCAAGGTTCGACTCTGGGCCCTTTGCTATTTATTATATACATCAATGAACTACCCCATCTCATGGAACACCTCACGACACTCTTCGCTGATGATACATCCATCGTAATTCGATCAAATAATAAAGAAACACAAGGTATAGACATAAATAATTGCTTGGAAACTATAACAAAATGGTTCAAAAATAATAATCTGCTTTTAAATGTAAACAAAACCAATATAATTAACTTCAAAATATCCAATAAAACTGAAGAACCGCTTAAGATCCCTTTCAAGGAAAGCTATTTTGAAACAGTACGTAATACAAAACTTTTAGGATTATATATAGATAGTAATCTAAATTGGGACGAACACATAACACAAGTCTGTAAAAAAATAAATTCATTTGCTTATGCCCAAAGAATTATCAAAGAATATATAAACAATACAGCAGCAATGTCTGCTTATTATGCATACGTATACTCCAGACTCACATATGCAATAATATACTGGGGAAACGGCACAAATGTAATAAAAGTATTTAGATCTCAAAAAAGATGCATCAGAGCAATATTTAAATTAAACTATAGAGAATCTTGTAAAGACATCTTCAAAAAGGAAAAAATTCTAACACTGCCATCTATTTATATAATTGAATGCATTCTCTTCATAAAACAGAATTATGATCAATTTTTTGCAAAATATGAAAATAATCATAATTATAATACTAGAAATAGGGAAAATAATATACTCTGCCCTCCTAAATTGAACTTTTCCAAACTACAGAGAAATGTGGAATATCAATGCATAAAATACTTTGAGAAACTACCTAACTCATATAAAACCCTTGAAAAGAAAATATTAAAATCCAAATTAGAAGATTTATGCATTGAGAACACATTCTACTGTAGTGAGGACTTCCTTAAAATCAATATAGTTTGATATTTACTATTATATTTACATAGGTATTAATTGTATCTTTTTTTATTTATTTATTATTTTTTTTTGTCATATTAGATTTAAGTGACAGGTTGTTCAAATGTACTGTAATGTATTTGAAATGAGCAATAAAAACATCATTCTATTCTATTCTATTCTATTCTATTCTATTCTAAATATTATTAAAAATGATTTAATGAAGTAATGAATAGTCGGTAGCTCAGTGGTCAAGGTGTCTGACGCCACGCCAGTCGGTTGCGGGTTTGAAACCCAACCTGGATATGACAAGTTAACCTCCCATTTCGGATTTTGACCACATAATAATTCGAGCAGTTTAAATAAGGTGATATTATTATTATTTTTATTATTAATAGATAGATCCGAGTCAGCCTTCGTGGCGTAACGGTTGTGACTACTGCCCGTAGTCCAGAGATTCCGAGTTCGATCCCCGGTTGGGGCAGACTTTTCGAAGAAAATTCTGTTCCCTCCAAAAATGTGAGGCTGGCATTTCCGCCCTACCCAGGCTGGGTGAGATTAATGTGGGTTGCATAAGCTAATATGGGATAAAGACAAGGGAGATATATGTGTATATTAATAGATTTTATTTTTTTTTATTTATTTAATACAGGACAAGTAAATGGTTCAAATATATATATATAACAATGACAATTTACATAATTCATAATATTTTTAATTGAACTTATGCTAGTTTCTTTTGGCTGTCGTCATCTCACACTAAGGGCCACACCTATGAAGTATGGTCCTTGTGTCGTGGGATAGTTCAGTCCTATAACAGCTATAACTCAAAATTAAACTTAGTTGTATAACTTGAATATAATATATTATTATTATGTCGTTAAGATTCAAACTATCTACGTATACCTAATACTCATAACAATTTCGACACAACAAATATTATTATTAGAGTGGGAAGTTTTTGCACATCCTCTAAAACTAGAAGAGACACCGAAACTAAATACATCGCAACACTTACGTCAAGTAAAACAACACCCTTTCTGTTTCTGTCAAACTAAATTTTCGTCCAAGTTTTTGCGACCTTCCACACTCTCTCCATAATCCACACTCTCTCCATAATTTTCCAATTTCATCCTGTCTATTCTTGCTTCGAAAGTTTGGATCGAATAAACTTGGCCAAAACTTTTCGGACATCGCGTAGGAGGAGGCATATAAAAATGTACGAAGGAAGTTGCTTGTTTATTTTCCGGTACATAACTCTTCTCTAGTTTGTCTTTGTTTGAGACGGTCTAGTGGGAATGGTGAAAGGTTTTCTCTGTCAAAGTCAAAGGGAACAGTTCAGCTTGAGGCAAAACAGGATAGATTGAACAGTGGCGACACCCACTACGGGCTGAATTATAAAACAGGATTGGATTAATCTAAGATCTAAGTGGACACTTTCCCTTAACACACACTCTAGTGGGAACTCGAAACAATCATAGCGCACTTTATCCTGAGTTAAGAGAAAGTGTCCACCTAAATTTATCTAATCCTATTTCATAATTCGGCGCTAAGCCAAACTAAATATTGGACCAAGTATAGACTACTATGGTATTAGGGTCATTCAGTATCATCTTGGAATTATAAAAAAATTCTAATGTATATGACATTCTTTCGGGTTTAACATGCGCTTAATAGACGCTTAATAAATTTTGAATTTCATTTAAAAAAAAAAAAAAAAAATGGAATCCTGTAAAGCTTAGCTAAAGTATTTACTACAAGTACCGAGTTTTTCTTTACCTATTTAATCCCAACTTAGATACCTAGTCAAATAATGAAAGAAGTATGATATAATCTGGTATACAGAAATAAGCCAGACTCTCTCTCAAGTGAAGTTCCAACCAATCACAGTATGAGGGACAGTCTGGCTTATCATGTAACTTTAATCCTGTTTAATAATTCGGCTCTAAGATGGAAGCATATTTGAATAATTAATATAGACCTAGGTTACCGAGGGTTCCTTTGAAAGGGGGAATATCTGAATTAATAATAGGAAAGCAGAGGCCAGAGCCAGCAGAATCCACCAGTCACGCGTGCGAGCTGCTTTAGATTCACATTTCTACACGAAATTCAGATAAATGATCTGATGACAGTGGAAAGTCAAGCATTTTCCCTTATACCGAGCAAAAATTTGCGAATTTCAGCTCAAGTAAAACATTCTGTTCACAATTAAAGGGGAAGGTGAATCGTGTAGGATTGAGAGTAGGCACTACATGATAATTATACCCTGATCCTTACCCTGGTAGATAATATGTAGTTTAAAAAAGTAAGAATTTCGGGATTCAAGGAAATACTAAATTATGATTATTATTTTGATCACTATCATTTTGTTGAACACACGTTTACACTAAAAACTACAAAACAGAGTCAACAATCAACATTGTACATAATTTCTCTTCTCAAACTTCAATTCGATAGTTTAACTGTCATGACATAATTACAGATCATCAACTTTAAAAAAATATCTCTCAAGCACTGGTCTGTTTCAAACCCGCCAACCTTGTTTATACTGGCAGAAAAGTAATTTGTTATCAAGCAAAAAACAGAGAGTGTTAAAATGGAACGAATGAAATTCTAGCAAATAATGTTTGCAATTTTGTTCTTGACATAAAAAAATAGCAGTTAGGAGTGCAGGTGATGGTTGCACATTTTGTTTCTGACCCACATGGACGCAAGTGAAAATTACATGAGGAACGCAATCCGTCTACAGCAGTATCATCTAAATTTACTATCTAGAAACCCAATGTACTTTATTGCACTTTGATAATTCCCTAACAAAAATGAGTAACATTCACTGCTGATAAACATTTTCACTTTTACAAATTTCCTTGGAGAAATCTAGCTACAACAAAAGACTGTAGCCACGTGGCTATTACTGCTGAGTCATGATAACGCAATTCAATTAATTTAAGTTAAGACCTTTTTTGGCCCCTACAATTTTTTGTATATCAACGATATTGCCAGTAATATTTACCCCCAGTTGCACCCAAACCCAGAGCTGAAGATACAGACCAAAAAACACTGCCAATTATGGACACAATACTTCCTCGTGATTGTTTCACATTGTTAACACGTGCCAATTTTGAGATTTTATACAAAATTAATTGTATCTCCAAAACGACTGAACCGATTTTCTTCAAATTTAATTTATATGGTAGAAAACCGTTTTTTCTACATTCTAGATTCCACAAAAAATTCTGTATCGGCAAGTCGTGGTCCTTATTTTTTGACTTTTTTGTCATCAGAGTCAAATTATAATTAATTTAAAAATAAATATAAATAACTTAAGTAAAACAGTAATATGCACATTCTAACAAAATTTCATCAAAATCGGGTGTACCGTTCACGAGATATAAGCGTTTAAGTAAAAAGTTAGTGGTCAGGCGCATGGTCTCTTTCACCCAGAACCGCTGGTATGAATTCAATAAATTTAAAATGGGACCATCTACAGAATGTCTCCTAGATATGTGCAAAATTTCAACAAAATCGGTCGAGTAGTTTCTGAGATTTGCGCGTTACAAGGAATCGTTTTAACAGACCGACGGATCGACAGACCGACAGACGGACACAAAACCAAATTTACTCAGTCGGTTATGAAACGTCCAGAAATATGAAAAAAATTGAAATCGGAGCAAAAAAATATTTTTTTTACAAAAACGAACACAATACTTCCGATTTCTAATATTAGAAATTTCTCGGAAGTAAAAGGTAGTGTACAACAAAAGTAATATAAAAACTTGAAAGTGTCATTTATTTGTATATTACAGTAAACTAAAACATTCCATCACTTGTCATACCAACCAAAACCTGACAAGTACCTACCTACCTATTTTAATTTCGCAACATTTTACAACATTTGTGTTCACACAGGATTTGTCATCTACAAAATTCGCAGGGATTTATGTAAAGTAGTCGCATACACTTGCAACACACTCCACATGTTAGCTTTGACAAACATCTCCCCCAGCCCCCCCTAGAAAGGAGCAAGCTGTGTTTCTAGCACAGCTTTTGTCTACACATTCGACGTTATTGTCTGAATGGGGCGATGTTTTGCTCTAGCCAGCATCAGAGAAATGAGGTGTTTCTGAAACGTGTAATTTGAAGTAGCTTTTGTTGAGTGTATACCGGGTGTCACTGGCACATCTGTGTAGGGAAGGGACTAGTGGACTACTAGTCTGAATATTAAAGTTCGAGTCCTATTTACACAATTTTGTTTAATATATTTATCAAATGAAATACAAGACTGACTACAGGGAGGAACCAAAGCCAGAGATTACACACACAATTTTTTCACCCTCTACCGAATGATCAATCCGTAGTAGAAGTTAATCACACAAAATAATAGACGGATAGACCCAAAGCCAAAGTTGATCAGGAGGTTATGACATGTCCAGAAATATGATTTTTTTTAATAATTGGAGGAAAAATGTATTCCTTATTAAAAAAAAACCAATGCAATAGTGACGATATGTAATACATTATAGGCATAATTGTAGATATAATTTTCAAGCTCTAAAAAAAACATACAAATAATTCGTTTGACGAACTTATGCCGCGTCCAGTGCGTCCACACTAAGCGAACATTGTTAGCTAACAATGTTCGCGAACAAAATATTATGTGGCTAATATTTTTAGCTAACAATGTTCGCTCAGTGTGGACGCGGCATTAGAATGAAAATGAATTTCGAGTCAAAATTATTGTTAGTTGAGTCTAGAACTTTCTTCAATGTTGATAAAAAAAAACCATAAATTTCTGATTGACTATAATGTTCAACTTTACCCAATTTAGTATTAGGTACTACCCTGTAAACTAATATTAATTCCCATTCATGAAAATTGGGATATTGTCATTCCGGAAAGCCATCATTGCATATAAACCATAATAAATGGGTATTGCTTTCTCTGGTGCCAGTTTTCAAATTCCTTCCCTCTAGGTTCGTAGCAAATTAGGTCTTTTCAACATAATAATCGTACTTTCCTCCACATTTTAGTTCTTCTCTGTTTGCAGGTTAGGTATTTATAGAGGGGGTAAAAAAATAATACACAACATACATACATAATTATGTAATACTTACTTCCGTTATCTTGGATTTGCGAGGAAGAAAAATGGTAGATCCACTTACTCTCTTAGTTTGTAGTTTGAGGAAGGTAAGTATTCCCTGAACACAAAAAAACTTTACGACTGATTTTGAAAATGAATTTTTAGATGACACAAATTTTATCAATATTTTTTTAAAGAGTTGAAACGAAGAGAAAAATTGACACCTAGATTGATTCTAAAACGTGAAATCGTAGGTATATCCACGACCCACGTGTTTGTGAGCATAAAAATACATGATGGTTTTCCACTGGAATCATTCACCTCTTCATTTTTTTTTGCGTTGGGGCCCTGACTATGAGATACTTTCAGGCAGTAGTTGTTTGGGTTCTAAGCTTAGGTCTCAGGGGAAATTATTGGAATTAGTTTGCCTTGTAACCTAGTCGTGTTACGGCCTGTAACAGATCCGGTGAGAACTGGAGGGATCTTCTTGCTTATCCAGCAACTATTTCCTAACATGGAAAAACATGCTGGAGAAGCATGTTGCACCTTATTATTATGTTACGAAATTATCCTGGAAATCAACATGTTGGAGGTTTTCATGGAAGAATATTTTTTAAAAGAAAATAGAAATTTTAGCTTGGTCTTCCGAAGAAAGTCTTTTACGTAATTTTTACTATCCTGGAGAGTCTCTTCTATTATCATTTTGGGGCAGCCATCAGCTAAAGCAGTCAGACGGTCAACATAAGTTTTAGTGCTAAAAATAGTTCTCAAGAAGCTTGCAATATACATGAGACTATTAACTGTATAGTATTTTAACCGACCTCAGTAGCTTGATCGATAAGGCGGCGAACTTGTAACCTGGAGGTCGGTGGTTCAAGTCCCGGTTTCAGCGTAGATTTAGTAAAGCGAGTTTGAGTAGTTGTGATATTGTTGTATATTTTATGTCCATGTATTTATGTATTTATGTTGCTATGGCAACCTCAGTTGTTGATCTAGATTTCTGCCTGTTTTCCCAGTCTTCATTCTTGTTCATAATAAAGTACTTAAAATTATATTTCCTTCTCTAATATCTTATTCCTTTATTTTTCCTGCATACATAATAGTTATAATGCGTGCTACATAATAAAAGTACACAATAGTTTGGCGACGAGGATGGGATAGTTTGGCGACGAGGATCACAATAGTTTGGCGACGAGTGAAGAAGATTTTGTGTATGCAGATGTATCAATTTCCAGATAAGTACTAAATATTTTCGATTCAACTTCAAATTTCAATTTCAAGATTTTCAAATTCAAATTTCAATATGGATGCAGATCAACTCAAACAAATTTTAAAATCTTTTCAAGATCAGCAAACAGCTTTTATTAACCAACTAGTTTCGCAGTTCAAGCCCAGTTCACAGTCTAATTTTTCAAGTATTACTCCATTTGAAAATTATGATACAGAGAAGGAGAAATTTTTAAACTACATTGAACGTTTTGAGAATTACTGTCGAATGAAAAATGTCACAGAAAAAGACAAGATCGCTCAACTACTCTGTGTGTCAATAGGTTCAAAACACTACAATAACCTAGTAGCATTTTTAGGCCCAGAGAAACCAGTAAAAAATTTAACATTTGATGAGCTTTTATCTTGTTTAAAGAAACTTCTGATTCCTAAGAAAAACATAGTTGTTTCTCAACACTATTTCCTGAATATACTTCAGAAGGAGAGTCAAAACATTGCTGAATTCGTTTCGTCATTACAAAGAGACATTGCAGATTGTCAATTCAATGTTAAATGTGAATGTAACAAATCTAACTCCATTTCTGGTATTTTTCTCCGTGCTCAATTTATAAGAGGTCTTAGAGACGATTGGGTGCGAGAACAGATTCTCCAGTCTGATAATTTATCTTTTGAAGATGTTGTACTCAAAGCAACAGCTCTTGAAGCGTCCAAGATACACAACCGAGAATTAAAATCTACTAACTCGAATTCTTACAACAGTACTTATGCTAGTTCAAATACTCATGATATCAATACAATTTCCAACAGGAGTAGATCACGTTCAAGAAAGCCCAGATCCAGTTATTCTTCAAGTTCCAGTCGTACGTCACTTGAACATTACAGTCACAGTTCGAATCCCCGTAATGTCAACTTCAAAGCCCTTGGTATAGAAAACTGTTGTCTCAGGTGTGGAAGAAATAATCACAAGGTATCGTCATGCAGGACGGATAGAGCCCGACTCAAGTGTAATTCTTGTCATAAGCAAGGACACGTTGCAAAGGTATGTCTCTCTACAATGCTATCACAAAAGAATAATTCAAACTATTCTACAAACACGGCTGATGATTACTCTCCCGTTCATAATAATAATTATTCTCCTACGCAATATGGTCTTAGTAAAGTTGACATAATTCAACCCAAAATTTTGGATTTATTTGAAGTGTCCGACTCCGACAAGTATCTCATTGATGTTTTCCTAAATGGGAAAATTCAAAGATTCGAAGTTGACTCAGGTGCTAAGTTCTCATTGCTATCTCAGAATAATTTTCAAAAATTGAATTTAAAATTACCATTAGAAAAGTCACACGTATCATTTCACTCATACTCAGGTAATATAATTACACCCCTAGGCAAAATTAATCTCAGAGTGGCCTATGAAGGAAAAGAAATTATTGGTGAATTATATGTTGTGCCAAATGGTCATGATGCTATATTGGGTAGACAATGGATTAGAGAACTTGCGATCGATCTTGGAAAAATTGATTCAAATAACAAAAATCCTCGTCGCCAAACTATTGTGTACTTTTATTATGTAGCACGCATTATTACTATTATGTATGCAGGAAAATAAAGGAATGATATATTAGAGAAGGAAATATAATTGTAAGTACTTTATTAAGAACAAGAATGAAGACTGGGAAAACAGGCAGAAATCTAGATAAACAACTGAGGTTGCTATAGCAACATAAATACATGGACATAAAATATACAACAGTCTCCCCCACTAGTGATAGGTCACCACATAGTCACCATAACGGACTGGAGGATGTCTGTCCCTCTGAGATCTCCTGACTTCTTGAGGAGGATGAACATGAACAGGTGGCAATGCTGGTGCTGTTGAAGAGGGTTGACTTTCATGTGATGAGCAACTAGGTTGAGGGTTTGAAAGAATAGCATGATCAGTTTTATTCCATCTTGGAATCTCGAAACTTTGTGATGGTCCAAATGACACTGATTTCTTTTCAACTAATGTAGAATGGAGCTGATTGATATGTCGCTTGATTGTTCGACCAGAATCAAGAGTTACCAAATAATGACGATAACCAAGTTTTCTTTTGATTACACCAAACTGCCATTGACTCATCACGCGTACCTGGACTCTCTCCCCCACTGATAGTGAACGGGCAGGTTTTTGAACAATGTTTGAAGACTGTGGATGATACGGGAAAATTGCATCCATACGAATTCTCAGCTTCCTGTGTAGGTACAGCTCGGCAGGAGACTTTCCACACGAGAGAGGAGTTGCACGATAGCGTAGTAAAATATTTTGAACTTTAATGTTGATCGGTAGTTTTTCGTTCGATACAGCTTTGAGACGATGTTTTAGAGTTTGAACATTTCTTTCAGCAAGTCCATTGGTTGCAGGATGTCCTGGCGCAATAAACTTTTGGAAGATACCATGAGTAGAGCAATAATTATGAAATTCTTCACTCTGAAAAATTGAAGCATTGTCTGATACCATGACTGTAGGATACCCATGAACAGAAAAAATATTTTCTAATAAGTTGATAGTACTAGAACTGCTAGGTGCGTTCTTAATAATTTTTACCTCAGCCCATTTGGATTTGGCATCGACACATACCAGGAAGAAATGATTTTCGAAAGGACCAGCATAGTCTATGTGTACACGTTCCCAGTTATCTTTAGGAGGATCCCATGGATGAACTGGAACTTTTGGAGGATTTGAACGGTTCATAGCGCAACTATGACAACTTCTCACCAACCTCTCGATGTCCTTGTCAATATTACACCAGTACACATAGCGTCGGGCCAGCTGTTTCATTTTGGTAATACCCAAGTGAGTTTCATGTAATTCATTGAGAACTGTAGGGCGTAAGGACTTTGGAATGAGGAGTCTATCTTTACGAAAAATTATTCCATCAACTAGAGTAAATTCAGATTCGTTTGAAGTATTTTTCAAATCATGTAATATCTGTTGTAATTCAGGATCTTTTTCTGTTTCTTTTTTGATAGTTTGAGCAGTGATGGTTTGACTTGATATTTGAAATAATGTTTCTGCACAAATTTGATTCACTTCATCACCAATGAGTTGATCATTTGAAACTTTTTGATGTAGAACAGGAGCACGAGATAAGCAATCTACGTTCTGATTATCTTCGCCTTGTTTGAATTTGACAGAATAATTGAAACCTGAGAGGAAAGAAGCATATCTGAGAAGTCTAGATGAAGTCATCTGTGGTAATGCTTTGTTAGGATGAAAAATTCTAGTTAGTGGTTGATTATCAGTGTATAGTAAGAAATGTCGACCAAAAAGATACTTGTAGAAATATGTAACGCCAAAAATGATAGCGAGCGCCTCACGATCTAATTGGCTATAATTTTCTTCTGATGCCGTGAGCGATCGGCTAGCGTAAGCGATAGGCTTTTCTATGCCATTGACAGTGTGACTCAATACTGCAGCTATACCGTGTGGACTGGCGTCCGTAGTAAGTATAACTGGTAAACTGGGATCAAACGGTGTAAGTACTCGGTCACTACATAATTCGGATTTTAATTTTAAGAAAGCGGCTTCACATTTTGATGACCAAAACCATTTTTGTCCTTTCTTGAGAAGACATCGTAATGGATATGATATGTTTGAAAAATCTGGAATAAATTGAGAATAATATGTTACAAGACCTAAAAATTGTTTGATTTGTTCTGGATTTGTAGGAGACGGCACATCTTGTATAGCGCGTACCTTCATTTGATTCTTGCTAATCTTGTTGAATTGAATCACGTATCCTAGATATTCAATATTTTCTAATAGAAATGAACATTTATTTTTATTGATATGTAGATCGTACTGAGTAAGTTTCTGAAGACATGCAACTAGGTTTTGAAGACAAATTTGACGGCTTGGACCATGAATAATAATATCATCAAAATAAGCTTCCACGCCTTGAAGTCCTTTGAGAATTTGGCACAGGATTCTATTGAAATCTGATGGAGCTGTCTTGATACCAAAACTTAGACGATTCATGCGGTAAGTACCTCTATGAGTTGAAATGGTTTGAATCTTGCTGCTTTCTTCGTCTACTTTTAAATGCAAGTAAGCTTTGTATAAATCTAATTTACAAAAATATCGGGAATGTCGAAGACTATGAAGAACATCATCAATGCGCCTGATAGGAAAATTAGCTTGAACTAGTCTTTCATTCACACCACACTTGTAATCCACACACAAGCGTACTCCTCCATCTGGTTTAGGAATAACAACCAGTGGCGAACCCCAATCACTTGCAGTAACTTGTGTTATAATTCCATCAGCTTCGAGCGAGTCTAATTCTTTATCCACTCGTTCCTGAAGAGCATAGGGCACATCTCTTTCTCTTGTAAATATTGGCTTTGCATTTTCTCTAAGCTGGAGTGAAACTTGAAAATCTGGGACGCAACCAACTTTTTCTTCGAAAATTGAAGCAAATTGCTTTAAAATATTTTCGATAGAATTATCGTGTTGAATGTGTAGAGTTGGAAAATTATTTTTGCTATGTGAATCAATTTTTCCAAGTTCGATTGCAAGTTCTCTTATCCATTGTCTACCCAATATAGCATCATGACCAGTTGGCACAACATATAATTCGCCAATAATTTCTTTTCCTCCATAGGCCACTCTGAGATTAATTTTGCCTAGGGGTGTAATAATATTACCAGAGTATGAGCGAAATGATACGTGTGACTTTTCTAATGGTAATTTTAAATTCAATTTTTGAAAATCATTCTGAGATAGCAATGAGAACTTAGCACCTGAGTCAACTTCGAATCTTTGAATTTTCCCATTGAGGAAAACATCAATGAGATACTTGTCGGAGTCGGACACTTCAAATAAATCTAAAATTTGGGGTTGAATTATGTCGACTTTACTGAGACCATATTGCGTAGAAGAATAATTATTATAAACGGGAGAGTAATCATCAACCGTGTTTGTAGAATAGTTTGAATTCTTCTTTTGTGATAGCATTGTAGAGACACATACCTTTGCAACGTGTCCTTGCTTATGACAAGAATTACATTTAAGTCGGGCTCTATCCGTCCTGCATGACGATACCTTGTGATTATTTCTTCCACACCTGAGACAGCAGTTTTCTATACCAAGGGCTTTGAAGTTGACATGACGGGGATTCGAACTGTGACTGTGATGTGTAAGTGACGTACGACTGGAACTTGAAGAATAACTGGATCTGGGCTTTCTTGTACGTGATCTACTCCTGTTGGAAATTGTATTGAGATCATGAGTATTTGAACTAGCATAAGTAGTGTTGTTAGAACTCGAATTAGTAGATTTTAATTCTTGGTTGTGTATCTTGGACGCTTCAAGAGCTGTTGCTTTGAGCACAACATCTTCAAAAGATAAATTATCAGACTGGAGAATCTGTTCTCGCACCCAATCGTCTCTGAGACCTCTTATAAATTGAGCACGGAGAACTCAGTAACTCAATCAGCTCCATTCTACATTAGTCGAAAAGAAATCAGTGTCATTTGGACCATCACAAAGTTTCGAGATTCCAAGGTGGAATAAACCTGATCATGTTATTCTTTCAAACCCTCAACCTGGTTGCTCATCACATGAAAGTCAACCCTCTTCAACAGCACCAGCATTGCCACCTGTTCATGTTCATCCTCCTCAAGAAGTCAGGAGATCTCAGAGGGACAGACGTCCTCCAGTCCGTTATGGTGACTATGTGGTGATCTATCACTAGTGGGGGAGACTGTTGTATATTTTATGTCCATGTATTTATGTATTTATGTTGCTATGGCAACCTCAGTTGTTGATCTAGATTTCTGCCTGTTTTCCCAGTCTTCATTCTTGTTCATAATAAAGTACTTAAAATTATATTTCCTTCTCTAATATCTTATTCCTTTATTTTTCCTGCATACATAATAGTTATAATGCGTGCTACATAATAAAAGTACACAATAGATATCACGAAAGACGATTAACACATATATGTTACCTTTTTTTAAACTTTGTATAATATTTTAAATAATATATATTTCCAACAGGCCACTCAGTGGTCAGAGCGCAGCTTTCATCGCACATATATGTAAACACCACACTAAATTTCAATCAATAGAAGAGGGAAAAAGCTAAATAATGTATTATCATTGAAGTTTGTGCAAGTTTACTTGGAATTGGGTCAATAATACTACTGGTGAACGCCTTTTCGACAGTTTTTAAGCAATTTCCCTCTGTTGTATATTTTCGATGTGGAAGATTATGATTATTAGTTACGAGCATTATGATAAATCTGATTCGGTATGAAAAATTAAACAGTTTGTATGGGTACGAACAAGTAATATATTTAATATTATACAGGGTGTCCCGTATACAGATGCAAATATTTTGAGGGTAGGTTCAGACCACCGTGGACTATCATATGAGCGTAACTTGCAGTGGGGCATTTTGCTTCGTTAAAGAGTTATGGCCAAATCCCTGTTTTTCCCACAGGTCTAGAGGTCACTTGGATCGATGCACGTTTTTAAAGAAATGATAGCCAGTAAGTAATTTTTGACTTCATCTATGGATAGTCATGCATATTTCCCTTGAAATGCAGTTGGTTGCATAAAAAAATATTGAATGACCAGAGAGATATTTAATCATAAGTTCAATACTTTTCTAAAATTTGATTTTTCCCTGTTTTCCCTTTCGTGAATTTAGAGTACTTCTACAATTGCAATTCTGCGTATCACTAGTTAAAAAAATACCCTATTATGTTTAGTTTTATAAAAAAGAAAGCTCATTTATACTACTTTAAAGATCATGGAACGCAGTACACACAAAGCCCAAAAAACACTTCTGAATCATGATGGAAAATTCAATGTTGGCTGAATTTTAACAGAATTGGCGCGTAATTTGAGGTATAAATACACTGCTCTGGGATGTTTAACAGAGGGAAATTGATCATTCACAGTGGTCGGTCGGTGTGAACTTTTATGTGAATGGGGTTACGGAATCACAGGGTTATCATGAGGAAAAATGAGAGAGGCTGCAACGAAAGCAGCAACCAGTGTTGTAATTATGGAAAAAGAATACACATGAAGAAAGACTCTGCGCTACCAACAAAAATTATGATTTTATTTTTAGAAGTAAAATTAAAAATATCATTTTTGTGTTTATCACAATCATGATATCAAAAACATAACAAATAGTGCCGAAAATTAACCTTGGGTAAAACTCAAACATGCAACCTTAAGGTTACTATTATTATTAATACTTTATTTTTATTTTATAAGCAATTGGACCAAGCTTTATTTACATTTTTTTTTTACTGAACATGGTAACAATTTGTGAAATAAATATAAACAAAGACTGATCTAGGGTGGTGATACAGTGATACATGTTTGTAGTTTATTGATAAACTACAAACATGATACATTCTGCAACACAGGACATGAAATGAAAAGAACCCAAAAGAATATGTAGCAAACCAAGGGCGAGGTTTAAAGCTTGTGGCTTTCTCTTCCACCGAACAAATTGATCGCCTTGTTATTTTAACTATTAGATTTGTTTGATATAGTTGGTTAATAGAACTAATTGTACTCAGAAAATTTTCATTTATAACTCGCAGTTGGCACAAAAATAGTCACACAGACCGCTTCAGGCATCGAGTGTTCTTCAAAATGCAATAGCGCCCAGATTCAAAATTTGAAAGATGTGTTTCTCTCCTTCTGGTGCCGTTTGATAAGGCGCATCTCATTCGTTCCTTCACGCGTCTGAACGAACTTTGTATTTATTGAAACAAAATAGCAAAGGGTATTTTTTTACGTAGTGATACGCAGAATTGCAATTTTAGAAGTACTCTTAATTCACGAAAGGGAAAACAGGGAAAAATCGAATTTTAGAAAAATATTGAACTTATGATTAAATATCTCTCTAGTCATTCAATATTTTTTCATGCAACCAACTGCATTTCAAGGGAAATATGCATGACTATCCATACATGAAGTCAAAAATTACTTACTGGCTACCATTTCTTTAAAAACGTGCATCGATCTAAGTGACCTCTAGACCTGTGGGAAAAACAGGGATTTGGCCATAACTCTTTAACGAAGCAAAATGCCCCACTGCAAGTTTCGCTCATATGATAGTCCACGGTGGGCTGAACCTACCCTCAAAATATTTGCATCTGTATACGGGACACCCTGTATAATATTTATAGATTTATAATATGTAATGAAACATTCCAACATCGATTTACTTATAGGTACTTTCCCTTTGATATATGGTACCTATAGGGTTTCCATTTGTAAATGTGCTTTTGGTTAGAATCATTAAAAAAAAGTTGTTATTTTCATTCACTCAGGTTATATTATCATCTATAGATTCTACAGTATTCTAGAGGAAAGTGATTGCATTGAATGCCACAACTATCACCAGTCTTGGTGTGAGTACAGTCGTAAATGCTACAAAATAATAAAGTTACTCATAGTAGCTTCTCGTTTCTCAAAAGAGTAAGATGTAAGCTTTACAGGTCACACATAAGTTATTTCTCCTCATAGTCGTACTCTTCCTACGTATCCTCTAAGTCTTTACCCTCCTCCTCTACTCTATCCTCTTTACTCACTCTAAGTTTTTACCCTCCTCTTCTACCCAATCCTCCCTATTCCCTACATCTCCTCTAAGTTTTTACACTTCCCTCTCCCCCCCCCCGCTTCCTTTGTCCCCCCTGTCTCTTTTCCTGCTCTCTAACCCTTCCTCATCATACACCTTTTTTCTCCATCTCATTATTTTCCTCTCCATCACCACTTTCTCCTCTTTCCTCCTTCATATTCCTCGCCCCTGCTCTATAATGTATCTATTCCTTTCTCTCTCTCTCTCTTCATCCTTCCCTCTTACTGACCACTCCTCTCTCTCTCTCTCTCTCTTACTCCTTCTCTCAACTTCTCCATCTTCTGTCCCCACTACTTTCCAGTCTTTACACATTCTCTCCCTTTCTCCTTCTTCATATTCCCCTCCCTCCCCTCTCCCCGGTGGCACAGTGCCCCAGTCTCATATTAACACACTCAGCGCCAAGGTTTTTATTGGTAATATGGTGCAGTGGACCAACCTTCTCTTCTTATTTTGTGTGAAAAAAGAGGTAGGTAGACTCAAACAGCCAAGAAAAGTCACCAGATAGATATTTTTCTGGTCGAAAAAAAAAAACAAAAAACTTCCACGGACCACGACAATCGAATGCCTATAAGAAATACACAGTTGCGTGTACACTTTAAAGAGCATCGGTTTCTGAAAGTGAGAGGGTGAGGTGTACAGCATAGTGTACACGCGGTCCACTGTAGAAAACACTCTTGTACACTATACTGTACACGTGGCAGTAGTCACCGTGGCAGAGTGAGTTAGCGCGCTAGGCATTGCACGCTCGGTGACCTGGGTTCGATCCCCAGCGGGGCAGGAATTTTTCTGATCTATACTTGGATGTTCGGGGTCCACTCATACCTCGTGAGGAAAAATGAGTATTTACCTGTATGGGTAACGACCCGTGGCGACATTACCAGAGTAAAAAGAAATTAATGTAATAGAATGCTGCGCTACCCACAAAAATTGTGAAGAGGCCTTGTGCTTCACCACAAATAAAATCATACATACACATATACTGTAAACGTGGCGCTGAATGTGTTAACTACCATCAAGGCAACCCAAGGGTGGGCGCGGTCACGCCGATTCTCCACACGCAACCTTGTCGATGGAACTTGCGTGAGCCTGGCTGCTACACCCGAAGCGCAGAATGTAATTTCCTGAATTCAAAATGTATAATTACACGTGTATAAATCTGCGGGTAGGAAAACGCCAGTGGAACCCGTAAAGGGACCACCTTCTTTTTTTCACTTAATAATATACTTACATATTGTTTCTAATGGACAATTTTATAGTCAAATGAAGGCTGAGAAAAAAGAAAATAATTGTTTCAAACCTACATCATCTTATTTTTCATGCATGCTATAATATAAAACAAACCATTTACCTACGTTATATTATACCAATTACAATAGAAATACACATCATACAATAATAGTATGAATACCGATCTATTTTACGCGTTCAAAAATGAATTATTTTTTTTCCAACACGCCTTGGGTATGTATTAAAATTATCAAATTCTTTTTTTTTTTTTGATCACCAATGTGATTTATTACTGGACGCCTTGCTCTAGTTATCAGCATCATAGAATAGTCGTACGATGAAGAAGTGACTCAACCTCCACCACTGTCAACACAAAGAGTCTAAAATGATAAATTGACAAGTGCACCCAGCACCATGACATAATTATTGTTTCTTCACCTGTATACCGGACTTTAATTGAGACCATCAACAAGATATGAACAAAGATGAAAAGGTGCCTTCAAAAAATAAAATAATAAAAATACGAACTTAGTGCTTTTTACACCATCGGCACAACAGCAGTTGGGTTAGGGCCGTCGAAATGCCAGGGTCCGAATACTATCAACTCGTTTCTGGAAATATCATGAAAAATCACTTTGCCCTTTCACAAACCTACATGAAGTCGGCATTGCACCTCTTGGTTAAGTTTATTTGGTTCTAAATGGCACTCCTAGTTTCATTTCCAACCCTTATATTTAAAGGTGCCAATGTTATGTATTACAAATTATTGTCCTTTAGCCTCACATGGTCGGTACCTTATCTGTTTAAAGTTCCCCATGTGAGACAATCTACAAACATAATAGGTACAGTATACTAATATGGTCGACCTCAGTAGATCGTTCGATAAGGTGGTGAACTCGTAAACTGGAGGTCAGTGGTTCAAGACTCCCAAGCAAAAAATTAGTAAAGCGAGTTTAATTAATTGTGATTAACACAAATTATAAGATCTAGTATCCAAATATTTATCACCATTGTAAACTATCTATGATGTTATATTAGCATCCAGACTTTTGCTTGGACATGCAAAACAGAGGAGCACAACACACCCTCGTCATGCTTTCTGCATCTCACACCTCATTGGTTTCAAGAATCGCCGTCGAATGCACTCGGCTCCTATTTTCCTCCTAATCTGCTGTTGAATTCACACCAATGAGTACTTCGCGTGTCTGACGAGCAGAGAATTGATGCATTTTTTTAGTATGATACCATATTGTACCAGCGGTGGTCAACCTTAGTTTTTCATGTCCATTCAATCGTCTATTGGTGGTGGAGTGGTCTCAGGCACAACTTGGTTCCGCGCGCATTAATTTTTTGTACTGTGAGAAAAAGTAGTAGTTGTTTCACGGCTAGGAAAAAATCTTTGGAATACCTTTTAAATATTTTGTATTTTAAGTCTTACACTTTCTTGTTCCTTTTCATTCTAACACCATTTTTAGTGATATTAAAAAATATAATCATTTTCTCGTATAGGTAGGTAATAAATTTATATTAAAATATATGTATTATTATTATTATAAAACCTGGTTGCAGGGTTTCGTCTGAAACACCATACAATTAACACTGCGACCTAGTAAGATCTATTGTGACCAGGGAGAAAATCTCTCATCCTATTTCCCAGTTCTGTGCCTATGACGGCCCAACTGGGCTTAGTTGAGAGTGGTTGTCCAATGCTTAACGCCCTAAGTCCAGAAACCTGTTCCCTTCATGAGAAGTGTCAGTCTCTGGACGAGGTGTTCTTGGTTATGGAGATCTTCGAGATTATTGGATTCGAAAATCCTAAATCTCCTGTTATCCAGCGCCTCACATTCGAAGAGAATGTGTGTTGCTGTTTCTTCTTCCAGACCACATAGCCTACAATCGATTGGTTCTCCTCTAGAGAGTCCTAATCTGTGTAAGTGTTTCCTAAGTGGTCCGTGGCCAGTGAGTAGGCTCACTATTAATCTTAGTTTATTTCTGTTGAGTGACAGAGATTCCTGAGTGAGTTTCTTGGAGTATCCTGTTAGCGTCAGCTTAGAGTGTCGCATGCCACTGGAGTTTCTCCAAGCTTTATTTGCTTCATCCATGACCCATTTCCTGGCACTAAAACGGACCAGGCATTTGGGTATGGCCAGCACCGGTTCAGGGCCAGTGAAGCTTTTTTCTGCAGCCTCTCTTGCTAGGAGATCTGCAGCCTCGTTGCCTTGGAGACCACTATGCCCTGGAATCCATTCCAAGTTTACCTTGTTATGGGTGGCTAGTTCATTCAGTGTTCCAACACACTCCCATACCAATTTTGACTTAATTTGGTATGTTTCTAAAGCTTTGAGGGCGGCTTGGCTGTCGGAGAAGAAAGTAATTTTCTTCCCTTTCCAGCCTATTTCCAGTGCGTGCCTGGCTCCCATTATAATGGCGAAAATCTCGGCCTGGTACACTGTTGCCAGTGTACCTAAGCTTTCAGATTTTCTACAGAAGCCTGGCCCGCAAAGGCCCGCCCCACTGCTTCCACTCATGCGAGATCCATCTGTATAGTATTTGATACCCGCATGAGATAATATTTCTTGGCTTGATTCCTTTTCCCAGTCTGACCTAGGTCTGACTAGTACTTCGTAGGAAAGGTCAAGGTTGTTTTTGGGAATCATGTAGTCAACCGGCATATTCTGCTTGTATGTCACATGAGATTTCTCGATCAGTTCCCTGTATCGGGCGGGTAGCCTGCCAGAGCGACTGATTGATTGCCTGAAAGCACCCATGATGGCCTCCCCCTTGATAAATAAATATAAGGGTGGAAGCCCTAGAATGACTTCCAAAGCTAATGTTGGTGCTGTTCTGAAGCAACCAGAGATCATCAATAAAGCTGACCTCTGTGTTGATTCCAGCTCCCTCTGAGCAGTTAGCTGCTCAGCTTTCTTCCACCATATGCAGGATGCATATGTGATTCGAGGTCTGACTATAGCAGTGTATATCCAGCGAGTTACTGCTGGTGTCAGACCCCAAGTTTTGCCAACAGACCTTCGTGCAATATGAAGTGTGGCCTTAGCCTTGTCTGTGGTTTTCTTAATGTGCTGATTCCAGGTCAATTTCTTGTCGAGATAAACTCCGAGAAACTTGACTTCTTCAGCAATTTCAATTCTTTCACCAAAAATTTTGGGTGCCTGGACGGCGCCTAGCTTATATTTTCTAGTGAAAGGTACTAAAGTGGTTTTCAGAGGGTTGACTTTAACCCCCCTACTCAAGCACCACTTTTCAACTATTGAGAGAGCATACTGAAGTAGTTCTGACAAAGTTGTTTTGTATTTTCCTCGGACTAGGATGACAAAGTCGTCCGCATACCCGAGGGCAAAGAAACCAGCCTTATCTAGTTCGTTAAGAAGCTCATCCGCAACAAGATTCCATAACCTTGGAGAGATGACTCCCCCCTGAGGACAGCCCCTGGTTGCATTGATTTCTTTTTTCGACTCTAAGAGTTCGGCGATAATTGTCCTCGATTTGAGGAGCTGTGTAACCCATTCGGAAATAGTTTTACCTGCTCCCGAGATGGATTTAATTATGGAGTCCAAAGAGGTGTTATCAAAGGCACCCTCTATGTCTAGAAAGACAGCCATGGAAATATATGTATTAAATTATGTAAATAATTATGATGTTCACTTGTTCAGTGTTCACAATACGCCATGATACAAAGTTAATAACACAAAATGTGAACTTACAATGTCCGTATGAAGTTATTTCATTTACGTAGTATAATTTTCCTGAATAAATAAAAGTTGAAAAACTTTCATACAGCATAGCACGCTCCTGTGAGAAATTATTAATTTACATTTATACCTAGGTCGGTCAACACAAACTTTTGATCCATTGGTGTTCTCGCTCAGGTCATTACAAAGTTTTCTAACCAACAAAAAGTATCAATTTACAAGTCAGGTAGAATTTAAAAAAAATACTCAATTATGGACACAATACTTCCTCATGATTAGTTGGCTATTGTGAGCTTTTATACTATATCACTTGTATCCCCAAAACCGTTTAACCGATCGTCTACAAATTTGTTTTATATGGTAAAATTTCCTACATTCTAGATCTCACAAAGAATCTGTATCGATAAGCCTTAATTTTTGCACCTTTTTGGCACATTGTATATTAAGTACATACCTATGTGCTTAGTAATTATTTTTGTATAAAATTAGTTACGAAATTAGGCAGCACAAGACATGTTTTTCCGTTGAGCCGCTCATTTATTACCTACATAGCAAACGGCATTTTCTGTAAATTAATTCCTCACAAAGCATCCTCCCTTGCTTGTTAACAATAAATTATAGAGCTGTGTAGAAGTATTTGCATGAAGCAGGTAGGCACCACATTCTCTTGGGCCCGGGAGTGGGTGAAGAGACATAAATTTCCCAGAAACACAAGATAACACAAAACTGGAAAATACCAGAGAACCACGTAATCCTTCACAACACAATAGAAACTAGATATGTTTATTTTACTACCAGAACAACCCGTAACATACCTACATGATAAATTTAACTGAGAGTAATTGTGGCATTATTTCAAAATCTGGTTCTTTACAAAAGAAACTTCAGGAGACTTTAACCCAAGGGGCCCAAAACTGACAATCGAGTTATTGGAAGAGATCTCTTTGAAAATTCGATCCCACAAAAAAATTGCACATTTCTTTACATCACCTAGAAATCCCTATCAAATGCATTAAAAAAATGTTATTGTTAGTGTAACCAGCATAGCTACTGCCTGGAGATTGGAGAGTGATGGTCTCTAGCCAATTTCAGTTCATTCGTCCAGAACTATGTCATATTCTTATGTACGAGTATGTGCGATCAACCATATTGAGAACCCTTGGGAAAACTACAAGCTAGCCTGACTTGTTAGGGTTAGTTAGTCTGCTTCTATCTTCTGTTTGTAGTTCTCTAGCAAGACCCTAGTCTCCTCCTGCCTTTGGTGTATATTGTATATACATGTATGTAACATACAAGGTCCGTCAAAAAAAAGGAGCCACTCGAAATATCTAGAGAACGTTGAAAATAATATTCTAATAAAATGTGGCTCAACTAATAAAGTTATTTTTTTTCAAACATGGTAGGTATTTTAACACTTAAACCCTAATCGGAACAAGTAAAGTTTTGCAATGGCTTACAAACTTAAAATTGAGTTTTTCAGGGGCTCACGAAATTCAAATTGAGTCTTGCAATGACTTATGAACTTTCTGGTCTTGAATGATAAATTATTTTGATGCAAGGAAAATATTCATAAAAAATGTGAAACTCATAATTCATGATTTCCATCCTTCCCCAACCGTCTCATAACTTTACTAGCTGCAAACATAAAACTTCCATCGAGAAAAAAAAGTTTCATAAATTCAGCCTGCCTCAAAGGCAACAAAAGCCGAGTGAGTTTAAAAACCCTGAGATTTTTGTGTCGGAGAGAAAAAATGTTTTGTTTTTTTAATGTGCTGTGATTTCTACGTAAACATTAAGAAGTTAAAATCATTTGTGTTAATTACAATTGTGCTGTTTCGCCCTTTATAATAATGTAACCACCAGGCGAGGTTAATGCTCAAAGCATTTTCTACCATCAAACCCTCTTTACAATTTTTTTTACTAACGGCGGACCAAATACGCCGCCTTTTCGATGATTAGCTACTGAAGTCAGTTTAAAGTACACTGCCAACTATGGACACAATACTTCCTCGTGATTGGTTCACATTTTATACACATTTTATATTTTTTTAAAAGAAATAAGAAATACGCATATACATGTAAAATTTCACGAGATATAAGCGTATAAGTATATACATGCAGTTCACGAGATATAAGCGTATAAGTAAAAAGTTAGTGGTCAGGCGCATGGTCTCTATCACCAAAAACCACTAGTTCGAAGAACCACTAGTAAAAATGGAACCATCTACAATACGTCTCCTATGTGTACAAAATTTCATCGAAAACTTTTCAGTAGTTTCTGAGATTTGCGCGTTACAAGGAATATAGTTAACAGACAGATCGACATACAGACCAACCAACAGACACAAAACCAAAATAAATACGGCTCATAACCTGAGAATAGTTAGCAGAGCCAAAGTTTCAGTGGAAAAGGAATATTTCATTGCTGAAGAAATGAAGCGCTTCACAAAAAATGGGGAAATTGATCGCCAGATTTATGTCAAGTCTCTATCAAGAAAATTCCCTCCTCAAAATTTGTAGACCAAAAGAGGAATTTGAAGGTAGGTATAATTTGTACATACTTTTTCATGTGGGTACTCTTTATGTATTGAATAAAAAAACGTCCCATTACCCCAGTCGGATATCTTGTGTTTTTTCTTTTACCCAAGTAGAAGGATAAAATTCAATTCAACCTTTCGTGTCGCAACATAGAGTGATTACATGATCATCATAGTTACATATTTGTGTATTTTATAGACATTATTATGAAGTGAGAAAAAGTAGTGTATCAAATTAACTATCAATACATAACTACCAAATATTTTTCTTTCACCAGCACGGCCATGCCTCGGTAAACGCACCGCGCCGCAGGACTAATAGCCGCAACGCGGCTAGTGATACATATAACTATAAATTTTATTTCGATCAAGTCAAATCAACTTTTTCTTAGATTTTAATATTGATAGGTATTTTTCCGATTAATACATATTACCTACTATGAAAAATGATACCTTAAAGAAATAAACATACCTACTACACATTTTTGCTCTTCATATAATATTTTTATCCGAGCTGGGAGATAATTATTTTGGCGTACTTTGACTGTATTGTTAAAGTGTATACAATGTACTTTCATAATTATTATTTTGAATTACTTCAGAGTATAATATGTATAAAAATTGTGTTCCTTGTTCCATTATTTGCGTGAGGAAATTTCAAAATTCCTTCATCTATTTTCCTGAAAGCTACTTGAGGCCAATTATTATGGCTGGCCTTTCTCTCTTTCAAAATAATGCGATATTCTTCCCTGTTCTATGTTATAGGTACCATAATTATTCCACATTCTCTCTTGCCCTCTCCGCCTTCCTATGAGGCTTCACTTTCCCTTCTCCTTCTCCTCCTCCCTCTCTCACACACTCTCTTCTACATTGTATAGGTGTTTCATTTTTCCAGCTTGCTTTATTTTATACCACACAATATTTTCACTGCAATTGTTTTTACTTTTATGTAGCAGATCTCCACAAACTTTCATTATTTAGTCATTAATAAAAACTTTTCTTAAGCACACATTTTATACATCACCTCAATATCATAAAAAACTAAACACTTTATTATTTCAAACAATATGATAGCAGAAAGTTGAATAGGAACACAAACTAATAATAATAACAAAAGTAAAAAAAAAAAAATATTATTATATCAATACAATAAATTAACTTTTATGAAAATGTTATAACCGCATATACATGGGGTGTTCCACAAAGTTGAATTTAAAATTCCACAGTTCATTCAAGGAACTTCTAAAGTCACCATTAAATGTCCCCTTTAGACATAGGAAAATGATTTTTGAACAGTTTTTTTTTCCTATCATCACTAGTTCTTGAGATATTTGAAGGTCTCGTTTATAATGGGACACCCTGTATACACACGGTGGTCCAGAAGTGAAATAACCACCTAAGTATATACATAAGTAGATACTTCAAAACCTTGAAGCACTCTTCGAAATTTCAGCGCTCTGATGATGCTTCTTCAGATATTTTGATCTTATGAGACACACCCAAAAAATACTTAATTTATAATTTTAATCTCAAGATAGATCATAGTAACTGCCTCACTTTACCATTATAGAAACGTATTATTAATTAAAACATTAGCGAGTCATTAAGAACCATGAGTTGCCAAGAATAATTTTCATCAAGAGTTGATAAAAGCATGGGTGTGAGAGTGAGACAGAAAAAGAAAAGTAGAGAGAGAAAGGAGCAGAGGGAGTGAGTGAGAGAGAGAGAGAGAGAGAGAGAGAGAGAGAGAGAGGGAGTGAGATAGAGTATTTCTATTGTTTTCGCAATCCAGCACAATCAGGGAAGATTTTTAAAAGGAAAAAGGAAAGATAAAAAGAAAGGAAAGAATATTATAAGAGACAACTCGGTGTGAAGATAAGAAGAAGTTGAGACAGAGAACCTTTAATCTTCTTACTGAGAAAATCTTGGTATTATTTGTTTTGATTCAAAAAGAAACTTGCAAGAATGGAGTAGCTACCGAATGGTTTTCTCGTATCTAACATATAGGTAGCTATAGCTATTTTTAACGGTTTTATAGAAGACAATCTAGCTAAAGCTAAGACAGCCTAACCGCAATGAAACAAATCTTGGTATTTGATAACCCTATTAAGTAGCTATTCGTAACCACATGTGAGACAAGTCACTATCTAAACTCTAATGTCTGATCAGAGTCAAATTTTCAAACAAAATATATGTATGTACGTATAAGTATATCGATATTTTCTACTAATTCCAGAAAACTAACCTATTAAACTTTTAGTAAAGTCCTAACATAACCTGTCGTAGAAATTTAATATTCCGACGATAATTTGTTAATTTTTATATGCTTGACACAAAGATAATCTTCTACTCCAATACCTTGGCTATACTCGGAAGTAAACAATACGTAGGAGAACAATGATAACAATACTGATTTCTTTCTTTACTTTTATTTCCATTCTCTCCTCTAATCTTTTCTCTCTTTGTACTTTTTTCAAACGCCTCTTCTTTATAATCTCCTCAATTCAGAGGAAATTTTTTGGCGCTCTATTTCTTTAGGTTTTCAGATGGTTTGCTCAGAACAAAGATGAGTCATATTTTACCGTCTTATCCAGGTCACTTAACACCTTTCTTGTGTGTGTCTTCTGTTACCACTAAAACGGTTGCCATAATGAGACTACCTGTGTTCCGTACAAAGTATTGGTAAGTAATTGACAAAACGAAGTGCTCAACTGAACATTTTGGAGATCTTGAGAAAAAGATCTGTATGTACTTAAAATTTCACAAAACAAATTTCAAACTAGGTATTACTCAATCGGACTTTTACTCCTGTTATTATGATCATTTGAAAACGCTTGAAAAAGGTAAAATTCCAAGGCGTGGAAGGATAATGAATAGGTATCCAGTGAAATATTCAAATTGTAATATTCAGAACGTAAAGTTTTACTTCCACATTTCCTCTCTGTGTACCCAGAGAGGAAATGCGGCAGCTGTGATGGGCACAGTGTCTCGTTCGTCAGATTTGCAAGGAATATTTTACATTTTGTAAAATGGTGTTGTATCATAATATGATACAACACAATTTATATTATAAAACAATTTATACGAGGGGCGTCTCAAAAGGAAGGTTCCATGTGTTATGAAAAGTTCCAAAAATAAAATCCACATCTTTTTATTGCATTGTGTTCAGTAACATCTAATCATTTTTCTACATAATTCCCAGCTCGTTCAATGTACTTTTAGAACCGGGGGAGCAATTTATGTATATCCTCCTTGAAAATTTTCCGTCCAAACTAGAGGTCCAAGCTTTTCCCTTCCAAATAAACTTTCAGATGGGGAAACAAGTGAAAGTCATTGGGGGCCAGATATTGCTGTAAGTTATCATAGTAATAGGTACCTCTAGTATTTCATGTCGGTACGTACACTACGAACAGCCTCAAGAAGACTGCCATGTAGCAAAGATAAATAATCGTTATCTTTATCTCCAATGTTTTAACAAGAACATAAAATCTTCATTTTATTGCCATTTCTTTCTTGAAGTAATAAAAATTTAATCTGGAAGGTAGCTACTTATTCTTAGCTTTATTGCGCTCAGGACGTAGGATTACCCACCTCTCCATGTCATGCTTGCAACTGTAGTTTGTGTTTGAGACTTGCTTCATACTCATAATAAAATGGACTTTATACCTATTAATTCATTCATAATAATATCACTGCCTGTCTTTTATTTTTTGAATCGTAAGATTTTCACTTTTTATTAACCATTTATTTTCTAAAGAAAAAACTACCGTGCCTAGTCCTATAAAATTCAAAAAAATATACCCATTTTTACTCAAGAATAGCCTTAAGTTTAGTGTAATAGCCCATTTTATTTCGCAGACACGAAAAAAATAAAATAGGAGCTACTGCAGACGTTTGTGGTACTTAGATGTTCGGGGTCCAATCATAGGCTTCTGAGACAGATGAGTAGTTACTTGTATGAGTAACGACCAGTGGTAGCATTACCAGAGTATAAACAAATTAATGTAATATAGTTTGAAAAGTGCAGGAGGCTCTTAGTAATGCTGTGCTATCCACAAAATTTGTGAAGAGGCCTTGTGTTTCACTTGGTAAATGAGGGCTCTAGTATCAAAACCGGCTCTCTCCAAAAAAAAATGAAAATGAGGTTGTGGTACCCCTGGAATCTCTTTTTAAAGTCGCATAGACTGAAAAAAACATTACATCTCAAAACCTACTCCCTCCCATAGTAATTCTGTTGTAAAATATGCGTTCATTTTCAAACTGTTCTCTCTCCACATTCAAATAAATTGATTAAAGGGTTATCGTTCAATATGTTTTTTGCCCATCCTGTAAAATTAGAAAAAGTGGAGAGAGCCGGTTTTGATACTAGAGCGCTCAAATCATACATACCTACATACATATTTTACAATATAGTTTTGTTATTCTTGCCCTATTCAAGCTGGGTGAGATTGATAGAAGTTAGCTATATTATACTGCAAAAGAACATTAAAATCCCCGTCGTGATTATGACCATGAATCAATTGAATCATTATTATTATATTATTATGCTCTATTAGGTAAGACGAAAATATACACAGTAAAATACAAAGAAATTCTAAAGAAAAAATAAATAGGTTGAACAAAGAAACGAGAAAAAAAGACAATGAAGCTAACCCTTTTGAAAGCCTAACTAAAATAATGTAAGAGATAGAAGAAAGTTTACGTTTACGGTAGGTATGTGGAACTAACAAGCCAAATCTTTGTACCATAAAGATAGATAGGTAGTAGGTACCTACTAATAATACATTTTAACAAAAATCAAATAAATTAAAATTACCTACATAGGTTTTATTGATAATATTTTTATTATGTATCAATTTCTTGCATATTGCATACTCAGTAAAAATACAAGGCGTGCATACAAATCATTGAAGTAAAACAACTCAATCATGACAAATACCTAAGGTTAACGATTGAAAAGAGTTAAGTCTGTTGTCTAGCTCTAGACTAATAGGACTAATATTTGTCATATTCCATGTGCCTTGACCCGGAGGTTGCGGGTTCGAATCCCGGCCGGAGCGGAAATTTCTGACCAAAATTTTCCGTTTCTGGAATGGCATGGATGTGAAGGTAAAGTGCCCTGAAGTAATGCGAAAGCCGTTCCAGGGCACGCTTAACTTATATATATATTTTTTTTACTATGTATAGGTAACTACCTACTTACCTAAATAAAAGGAACATAAAATAAGTTTTGTTAAAAAAAAGAATGCCTAAAGATTATTAACTATTATCATTTTAGAACTTTTATTGAGAAAAAAAAATCAATCTGAGCTGGACATGATGTGCCAAAATGGCTGGTTCAAGAACTGTATTCGGTTCTGTATTTCGAAAATTCCGAGAGATGGGTTTATAAATAATTATTGAAGATGCTGAGCTGATGATTAATTCGAAGGGTTAAGATAAAGGAAAAATATCAAACTCAAAAACTAGTGCACCATTAGAAAAGGGTGAACCTGAAAACATGTTTCTCATCTTACTTGATATGAAAATCTTGCAGCTCTTCTTGCTTCATTTTTCGCTATTCCACAAATCCTCATCACGTCGTGTTCCTCTCTACACCAAGCCCCCCCCCCCCCCGACACCCCGGGCCCCTCGACACCCGGGCCTTTCTACACCACGGCCCCCCGACATTACTTGTTGTCATCAAGAGAATATTAAATGAAACGACAGCTCCATTTTATTTACGGTTGCTGTCTCTTGTGCAAAAGCTGGCAGATACGTGCTTGTGCTGCTAGTGTTCACTGTAGAAATTGGTAACAAGATCTTATAAAAATTCTCGGAAGTAAAATACAAAATATGACCCTTTTTCATGACAATTCTTATGAATGCAATCAATAATTTATAGGTACAGTATGTGTCTGTAAACAGTTCGTTCCCGCAGCATATCCGCTGGCGGAGAATCATCAAAAAGTCGCATCCTGTCCACATAATAACTATATGAGGTGTACAAGGGTGCATGATTATCAAATGTCAAGTCTCTAGCTCATACCGTTATAGAGACATCTTATTCATAGAAACATAAGTCCGTGTATGTATCTCCGAATAAGATGGCTGAAACTTTGGATTTTTTTGTTTCTTTGACAAATGCTCTTGACATACAATTATGAATGACCCGTCTAGAGAGTTTAGGTCAATTATGAATTTAAATCTAGAGAGCTAGAGACCCTAAAACGTGTTTTTGATACTAAAAACTACATGGTTATCAAAAATTTCAGCCTATTACAAAACTTCCTTTTCTGTAGGATAGTATGACAGTTGAAGCAATCTAAAGATCTGTAAAAAACAGGGTTTTGGACACAATTTTTTTATCAAAATTATAAATGAATGAGTCTACACAAATCGGGCGTATAATGATGATATTCCATCAGGTGCTGCACCTACTGTTTTTCAAATTTCTGTATTTTCTATAGAAAAACTCTATATAAACACGGTTTTATTTAAATTTATTAGTAGGTAATATAATATTACATTGCTCTTATAGAAAGCGTTCTTCGAAAAACGACCGTTGTGCATGGTACACATAACATAATAATATTGTGCACAAGTTTTAGCTTTCTAGGTCAATAAATAAAAGTACTTTACATAGAAATGTTTTCCTTTATCAGTTTTCTTTGAAAAGAAATATTCAGAGGAGTTGTCCGAACTTGGAAGTTCATGGCAATAAATTAATAATGAAATTAAAGTTAATGATTTATAGAATTGAGGAAGTGGGCGAAAGTTGAAGTGAGGGATGTTGAATGTCGGAGATAAGGAAATCGCGTGAGAGAAACAAGTTTACTGTTGATGTCTGAATAGCTGTATGCTGGTGTTGCTGGTATTCATGATGACCAACTTGTTTTTTCTTTTCTTTTCATAATCGACGTTATTTAACTTTATTGACAGTGATCCGTCAAAAACTGATATATGCGAACTCCACTGGTACTTCTGAGGGAAGCTGCAAATGTACGAAGTATACACTAACGTGCTACCACGTCAACTAATTGCCATACCCACAGCTCTTCCAGAAACCCCACCAAGCCCCAAAAGTAAACCGGTAGCTGTCAGCATAATTATGTTGAAACATTATACCATTATGAGATTCAAGGTTACTAAAATTGCATTAAAAGTAGGACACACTTTCATGAGCTTGCTCCAGAGAAATGTTAATTACAATTATGAACAGCGCTGCTATACATTATCAGAATTCTGAATTTCGAACCACTTACCACTTTATACCCTCAGCGTGAAAGTTGTATTTTTGTTTAAAGCTTATGGGTAATGTGTTTACAGGGTAGTATAAACGAGCGCTGAAGTGTTAGTATTAAACTTCGATAAGATTCAATTTTTTTTTTCAGCATATTTCAATCTATTAAAGGAATATTATTGATAGGATTATACTCGTACATAGTTTTTGCCCACCTTGATATTTACTTACATATATCTGAAAAGTAAAATTATCAGAATCCTTTTAGAAAAACAAAGTAACCGATGAAATGTCATATTATATGAAATGTAATTAACTGGTACATTGTCTGCGCAAAAGTTAAAAAACTGGTGTGACACCACACGACCACTTAGGAAACACTTACACAGATTAGGACTCTCTAGTCTGGAAGTAAAAACAGGAAACCACATTCTTTTTGAATGTGAGGCGCTGGACAACATTAGATTTAGGACTTTTAATAACTCATATTTATCGACAAAATAAGTTAAAATAATAATTATAATCCTGCAGTTACATCGCATAGCACACGCATAGTATGACAATTCACCTCAAAGATCTGCCTCCCCTTATCACTCGAAAATAAATCAAAGTCCGCCACTGGTGACTTAACAGATTTAGTTAACTGAAAATCAATGTCAAATTCGTAATGAGCACATCAAAATCATTAGATTTGATAGCTCACAACCCCTATCTACGATGAATAAAAAGTTAGTCCAAAACCCTCTAAAAAAGGGTAGTTTGGGGCCGGGTTAAAAAAAGTTCATGATATCAAAAAAATTGATAGAATAGACCCCTACTATTACTTCCGATAGAAATCGGAATATCTTCTAGTATGAAGTCAAAGATAATGAACCACTGCACACTAAATGACCAACATGGAGATCCTAATAATGTTTGAAACTTAAGGAAGTAACAATGTAATAGAGGGAAGAAAGAAATAATGGTACAGACCTGTTACTTCTATGTCGATATTTCAGAAAACTCGAAAACAGCATTACTTTCCATCACAATATTTGGACAAAGTAATATTATATGAGAGTTTGATTTGAAGGAACACCTGCCAAACCCAATGCTATACTGCAATTATAATGATGGATGACAATACAGCTGACCAACTTTGTTAGAAAAGGTGGAAAAGAGCAAAATAAGATATGTATTACGGAGTAAACGAGTTCACTTTTCCACCTTTTTGTATTTTGATCAATATTTGTGATGTTCTTTATTGTAAATAATGACGTTAAAGTAAGGTCAAAATTTTCATCAGAATCTAAGGACGTTTGATTGTCTGATTGTATCTTTACATGCTTCAGGCGCTTTAAAGAGGTACAGGTTAGGACTTTATCAAAAAAAATTTCGTTGTACACAACTTCTTCTTTTATTCTGTCTTATCCCTCTTGAGCAGGGTCGACGTTGTTCAACCTCATGGTTGGGGTTGGTTGGTTTTAGCACATTTTTTACGGCTGGATGCTGTTTCTAACGCGAACGATTCTATTTGATTTTAACGTCCTGGATTAGGACGGGGGTTTTACCCTCCATTCGCTGGAAATCGTACCAGCTACCCACATTAACCTCACCCAGCCTGGGTAGGGCCGGCAATAACAGTCTCACATGTACGAAGGGAACAGAATTTTCTGTGTGAAAAATCTGCTCCGACAGGGGATCGAACTCAGGATCTCTGGACTACGGGTAGTTGGTAAACAACTATCGACGAATATTTCCATACAGTCATCATTCTACATTTTTAATAATTTTACATAATAGCAAAATAATGTCAAAATACTGTCTAAATAAAATAGTTGAAAATCTGATGAATCTCGTAGGTAATTAAAAATATTACCAGTAAAATATTTTCTTCTGAACTCAATTCTTTCAGAGTCATTTCATGAACTTGCTTCATTTGAATGCCAGTCAGATTTCATTAGTTAAGTGACATCACAAACTTCCCTGGGGCATCAAAAGCTCGCGTCACAAAACTCAAAAGACTCAAAGGAAAAATATTGGAGTTAGTTAAGAGAACAGAATCTGCGAGTAACTTTTATTCAGGAAACATGAAAGCAGTGAAAAGACACACCAACGAGTTTACTAGGGCATGTTTCTGAGCATTTTTTATGCATTCTGAACGGTAAAGTTGTGAAATTCAGGTATGGATTGAGGGAGGCTCTATTTGTGCAAGCTTGAGTAGTGAGGCTAGGACCGTTTTAAGTAGCCCTTTATATTAGTACCCTTCTATAATGACTTTCGACTCAAAGGCTCGCGTCACAAAACTCAAAAGACTCAAAGGAAAAATATTGGAGTTAGTTAAGAGAACAGAATCTGCGAGTAACTTTTATTCAGGAATCATGAAAGCAGTGAAAAGACACACCAACGAGTTTACTAGGGCATGTTTCTGAGCATTTTTTATGCATTCTGAACGGTAAAGTTGAGGTTTCTAAAAAGGAAAAACTAGAAAAAACCATGTGTTTGGATTTTATTGTTTGAGTGCAATTAGTTTTATTGTACCTTATGAAATATGCAAAAACGCAATTAATCTGTAGAACAGAGGTCCCTAGAAGAGCACCTGCCCTCGTGTTTCTGTCACAATTAAGCTACCTAGGTAGTTTTCCTGCGGAACTCACAGGCGTTACAATACCTCTAGCTATAAAACCCTATAACTTTCCTCACAAAAGAATAAAAGGAAAAAGTTACCTACTATACTGCTTTTAGATATTTGTATGTACGGCATGTACGTATGCTCTCACTCACAGATCGAAAATAAATTTCATCTTTCATCCTAACTTCTTCAGCCATGTCTCATAAACTGGAGGTTAGGTAGGTCAGAACACTGTTATAATTAATCTACGTAGCGTAGGAGCTATGGGTTTGTATCCCACACAGTGCAAGGATAATTCCACATCCATCCAGGAGAAAATTTCTCATTCGGACGGTAAAATACGAGGTATATAATTTTAGAGGTACGAGTATATTCCTTTTAGTATTGATCTAAAACTTCTAAAGCCACCTTTTCCACAGCTATGCCTTTCGAGCCCGGTTCGGTTCATATTTTTAAACATAATAATAATAATAATAATATCGCCTTATTTATACTGCCCGATTAAGACTATTAAAGTCCCATTAATCCAGCAGTAAGCCCAAGACATATTATTATGTGGTAAAAATCCCAAATGGGAGGATAACTTGTCATGTCCTGGCTGGGTTTTGAACCCACGACCTCTGGAATCTCTGGATTCACAGATTGCCGCCTTTACCACTGAGCTACCGGGACAGACTTAGCGATTAGTTCTATGTATTTTCTTCTTTCGTGGAATATAGTATACTTGTATCTAGTGAGATACTCGTAAACTCGTACAAAAGCCATGCCACTGGTGTTATTTTACACGAACAAAGTTTCAACCCTTAAGTAGGAGAGTATGTAATTATACTTTTATACCATACACTCGTAGTACATGTATTGTATACCTAGTATGAACAACGATGTAATTGGTTAGAACACAGTTAGTAGAACGACGCTTTTTACTATGTTAAAGGTTTAGACCTAGAACTAATTTTTTTTATTTAAAATTGTAGTGTCTAGACTCAATCAAACTTAATTTTTTTTTATGAAATTTGAATCTACTATATAATGTGGGTGACACCTTTGAGTGCTCTTGTTGGTATATTTTTTATTTGAACTTACAGTTCAGTAAAAATATTATGATTTTAAATCACAGAATAAAAGCCTGATCAACCTAGAGCTCGATGAGGTTTTTGTACTGTGATTAAAATAAATAAATATATTCTTTGTAAATGATATCTGACGATTTAGAGGATGTGCCCAGAGAACATTATGAGTAATCTTTCTTTTCTTTTGATTTCAGACATTTCATCCCCATTGAAATAACAGAAGAAAATTGTTATGAAAAAAATGTGTCTTTCCACGTAGAATTAAAAGAACCCAAAGAACTGAACGGTAAGTGTACTTTACTAATACATATCTTCATTTAAAATAAATTTATCTCCTGAGGAACTTTGTTTTTGTGTCTGTGTGTAATAGTCTGTATGTTATTTGCATTCCTTGCAAAGGCCAAATCTCAGAAACTTTTTAACTAATTTCAAAGAAAATTAAATAGAAGTTTGAGAAACTCTAGTGGCATGCGACACTCCAAGCTATCACTAGAAGGCTACTCCAAGAAACTCAGTCAGGAATCTCTGTCACCAATAGTGAGCCTACTCGCTGGCCATGGACCACTTATTAAATACTTACATAGATTAGGACTCTCTAGAGGAGAATCAATTGATTGTAGGCTATGTGGTCTGGAAGAAGAAACAGCAACACACATTCTCTTCGACTGTGAGGCGCTGGACAACAGGAGATTTAGGATTTTTAATAACTCATATTTATCTATACAATAAGTTAAAATAATATAATCCTACAATAACATCGCATAACAGACCCACAGCATTACAATTCAATATCAAAGCTCTGCCTCCCTTTCTTTTCTACCACATTAAAAGTTTAAAACTCAAACTTTTCCCATTTTCTTGTATCCAAAGATAGGTGCTTACCAAGAGAACGCAAATCGTAGAAGTCGTAGAAGTAAAGTTTGTGGAGAGTTAAGAAGAAATCATAAACAGCAATAAAAAGATGTGCGCACAAATTTTGTTCTTTTCTTTCAGATTTGTCTATAAGAACTTTCAGTAGTATCGTAAACGTATAATGGTGCACTATTTTCAACATTTCAATGTTAAAGTGACAATTACTTTGTGGATTACGGTCTAGAAGCGATATTCTACAAATCTCAGTCTATCTCTTAATTCCCACACATTACTATGCATTACAGAAATTAAGCAACGTACCTATCAACTTACTCTCTGTTTCATCTCTCTCTTTAACTCTGTTTCACCTTTCTCTCTGTATCTGTGTTTCATCTCTCTCTCTCTCTCTCTCTCTCTCTCTCTCTCTGTATCTATGTTTCAATTTTCTCTCTATATCTCTGTTTCACCTTTCTCTCTGTATCTCTGTTTCATCTCTCTCTCTCTCTCTCTCTCTCTCTCTGTATCTATGTTTCAATTTTCTCTCTATATCTCTGTTTCACCTTTCTCTCTGTATCTATGTTTCATCTCTCTCTCTCTCTCTCTCTCTATATCTATGTTTCAATTTTCTCTCTATATCTCTGTTTCACCTTTCTCTCTGTATCTCTGTTTCATCTCTCTCTCTCTCTCTCTCTCTGTATCTATGTTTCAATTTTCTCTCTATATCTCTGTTTCACCTTTCTCTCTGTATCTCTGTTTCATCTCTCTCTCTCTCTCTCTCTCTGTATCTATGTTTCAATTTTCTCTCTATATCTCTGTTTCACCTTTCTCTCTGTATCTCTGTTTCATCTCTCTCTCTTTCTCTCTCTCTCTCTCTGTATCTATGTTTCAATTTTCTCTCTATATCTCTGTTTCACCTTTCTCTCTGTATCTCAGTTTCATCTCTCTCTCTCTCTCTCTCTCTCTCTCTCTGTCTCTGTATCTATGTTTCAATTTTCTCTCTATATCTCTGTTTCACCTTTCTCTCTGTATCTCAGTTTCATCTCTCCTCTCTCTCTCTCTCTCTCTCTCTCTCTCTCTCTCTCTCTCTCTGTCTCTGTATCTATGTTTCAATTTTCTCTCTATATCTCTGTTTCACCTTTCTCTCTGTATCTCAGTTTCATCTCTCTCTCTCTCTCTCTGTCTCTGTATCTATGTTTCAATTTTCTCTCTATATCTCTGTTTCACCTTTCTCTCTGTATCTCAGTTTCATCTCTCTCTCTCTCTCTCTCCTCTGTATCTATGTTTCAATTTTCTCTCTATATCTCTGTTTCACCTTTCTCTCTGTATCTCAGTTTCATCTCTCTCTCTCTCTCTCTCTCTCTCTCTCTGTCTCTGTATCTATGTTTCAATTTTCTCTCTATATCTCTGTTTCACCTTTCTCTCTGTATCTCAGTTTCATCTCTCTCTCTCTCTCTCTGTCTCTGTATCTATGTTTCAATTTTCTCTCTATATCTCTGTTTCACCTTTCTCTCTGTATCTCTGTTTCATCTCTCTCTCTCTCTCTCTCTCTCTCTCTGTATCTATGTTTCAATTTTCTCTCTATATCTCTGTTTCACCTTTCTCTCTGTATCTCAGTTTCATCTCTCTCTCTCTCTCTCTCTCTCTCTGTATCTATGTTTCAATTTTCTCTCTATATCTCTGTTTCACCTTTCTCTCTGTATCTCAGTTTCATCTCTCTCTCTCTCTCTCTCTCTCTGTATCTATGTTTCAATTTTCTCTCTATATCTCTGTTTCACCTTTCTCTCTGTATCTCAGTTTCATCTCTCTCTCTCTCTCTCTCTCTGTATCTATGTTTCAATTTTCTCTCTATATCTCTGTTTCACCTTTCTCTCTGTATCTCAGTTTCATGGAAGCGTGAGGCTTCCTGGCTCAGCCTCTCAGCTCCTAACAAGAAGAAGTGGAAGTGCCCTGTGTGCAAGCAAGGTACCCCGGTGAACAACAAGACAAGTACGCCGATACATTCGCAGCAGCAGCAGCAACAACAACAGCAACAGCAGCAACAACAGCAACATCAGCAGCAACAACAGCAACATCAGCAGCAACAACAGCAACATCAGCAGCAACAACAGCAACATCAGCAGCAACAACAGCAACATCAGCAGCAACAACAGCAACATCAGCAGCAACAACAGCAACATCAGCAGCAACAACAGCAACATCAGCAGCAACAACAGCAACATCAGCAGCAACAACAGCAACATCAGCAGCAACAACAGCAACATCAGCAGCAACAACAGCAACATCAGCAGCAACAACAGCAACATCAGCAGCAACAACAGCAACATCAGCAGCAACAACAGCAACATCAGCAGCAACAACAGCAACATCAGCAGCAACAACAGCAACATCAGCAGCAACAACAGCAACATCAGCAGCAACAACAGCAACATCAGCAGCAACAACAGCAACATCAGCAGCAACAACAGCAACATCAGCAGCAACAACAGCAACATCAGCAGCAACAACAGCAACATCAGCAGCAACAACAGCAACATCAGCAGCAACAACAGCAACATCAGCAGCAACAACAGCAACATCAGCAGCAACAACAGCAACATCAGCAGCAAACATCAGCAGCAACAACAGCAAACATCAGCAGCATCCCCAGGAGGTCACCATGGCGAAGATAGAAGCGGTCATGGATAAGAAGTTTAATGCTTTTCTTATTAAGTTTCAGGAAATGGAGCAAGGCATTACTTACGTAGGAAATTCAGTGGACGATATAAATAGGAACTTTAAGGAGATGCAACAGAAAATTATTGAGGTGGAAAACAGGCAAGAAAAGTTGGAAGCACAGAACCAAGAACTCAGGAAGAAGGTTAAGTATATGGAGGTATTTATTCAGGATCTGGCACAAGAAAAAAACGAAAACAAGATGGAGATTACAGGAGTTCCTGAGGATGTTGACTGTAAGGTGTTTACAGAAAAAATATTCCAGGAGGCCAAGATAAATCAAATTGTAAGTAATGAAGAATATCAAATTAAAAAAATATTTAAAGATAAAGAACCAGGAAAAAATCCGGTTGTAAAAAGTTTGGTCATTTCTTTCCAAAATAAAATCAAAAAGGATTCAGTGATGGAAATATTAAAAAACGATAAACCTACATTAACTACAGCAAATATTTCGGCCTTACAGCCACCAAAAACAGTATATATAAATGAGTATCTTACTCCATATATGAAGCGCTTGTTATATGAGGCAAAAAAAATAAAAAAAGATAAAGCGTATGCTTATGTGTGGGTTAAAAATGGACAAATTTTCTTAAAAAGACTATAGATGCTAGGCCACTCAGACTTACCTCGCTCGAAGACCTGGCACATATATAAGTACCTGGTATATAACTATCCATACAAAAAAGGAAAAACTTGTAAATAAAAATGAATAATAATCTTTTAAAAAACATTAAAAAAATAAATGTAAATACCAAGGACTACAGTGATATTGAGTCGTGGAAAACAAATATCAAGGGTAATAACCATCTGACTTGCTTACATGTGAACATAAGAAGCCTTAGGAAATACTGGGATAATTTGATGCTCACCATAGAACATGTACTAGATTTTATTGATATTTTGGTGCTTACCGAAATAAATGTCCAGGAAGAAGAGGCATCGGTGTACAGAATAAAAAACTTTAAACAGGTAACAAAGTGTAGAAAGAATAAGAATGGAGGAGGAATTACAGTATATTACAAAGATAATTTCGAGATTGAAGAAATGAGGTATGACCTGGATCAAGCTGAAAATATTAACTTCAAAGTTTTTAAAAACAAACAGCTAATGTATATTGTTCTAGCTATATATCGTCCCCCTAATAACAATGTAAATTCTTGTATAACAGATCTCCAATGGTGGCTGGCGAACGCCACAAAGAAAACTGATAGCGTTCTGATGATTGGGGACATCAATATTTGCACACTAAAGAGATCCGCCCACAGTGCGTCCTATACGAATCTGCTGTCTACCCAGGGAATGCTGCCGGTGATACAAACTGCTACCAGGGAGGAGATGCTCTCAGGTAAACCGACTGTATCTTGTTTGGACCACATTAATGTGAGACTGAAACATAAGTACGAAATGAACTCGGCTGTGATTCGAGAAAAGATCGCAGACCACTATTTCGTGGCGCTACAAATATACAAAACACAAATGAACGTAACTGAAAAAAGAGAATTACATCAAGTTAATTATGTGCTTATTAGAGATGAACAAAAAATAAAAGATAAAATTTCAGAATATGATTGGTCAGAATTAGAGAATGATCAAGAACCAAATCAAATATATGGCAAATTGGTGGAAATATTCCGAAAAATTTACGAAACATCTTCTGCTCTGAAACCTAGGACAAAAAAAGATGACTTGTTTCCGTGGGTCAATGCAGAAATTAAGGGACAAATTTCAGAAAAGAAAAGGCTCTATCAAAGGTGGAGAAATAATAAAAATAACGTCTTATTACACGAACTGTACAAAAATAAAAGAAATGAAGTAACTAACATGATAAAAAAACAAAAAAGAATATTTATGTTCAAAAAGTTAAGAGATGCCAAGGGAGACATGAAAAAAACATGGCGAACTTTAAATTTCATATTGGATAGAAAAGAAAGAGAGTCAAATCTAATGATTTTAACCAAGAACTTTCAGACAACTAATTATACGCAGCTAGCAAATAATTTCAATTTGAATTTTAAAACACAGATAAAAAAATTGAAGGAAGAAAATAAGGGCCAGAGCTTTTCATTAGATTTTCGACCTCATGAGTTACAGAATACCCTAACTTCTCTGCACATTAAACCACCCAGTATAACAGAAATTTCAAAGATCATTAAAGACCTCAGGATAACAGGACCGGGGATCGATGGAATTTTTCCGGCAGATGTTAAGAAAAACCAGGGAGCCCTGGAGCGTGTTATTACTTACCTTATTCGACGAATAATTCAGACAAATAAAATTCCCGAGGCAATGAAAATATCTCATATTACTCCCCTGTACAAAAAAGGTGATGTGCAGAACTACGGGAATTATCGCCCTGTCGGTTCCTTATGTTTCATAGAAAAAATATTTGAAAAGTACTTAGAAACAAGGACAAAGAAATATTTGACAGAAAACCAAATATTGGCACCCTTCCAGTATGGATTTCAAGCCAAAAAAAGTACTACTACATTATTAGAAGACTTCTCTGAAATTTTAAATCATTCTCTTGACCGCAGAAAATACATTATAATACTATGGCTTGATCTGACACGGGCCTTTGAAACTCTAGACCACGAGAATCTACTATTGAAATTTAAGAGCATCGGATTCCACCACCAGATTTTTAAAGACTATTTATCTAACCGGAGTCAAGTGACCAAAGTGGGAAAAATAAATAGCGGAAATATCGGTATAGAAGATGGCTTAGTGACCGGCGGTATAAACAGTCCCGGCTGGTTCAACATATATACATATGATATCAAATATCTTAACTTGCAGAGTAGACTCATGATGTTCGCAGATGATTCTTGTTTAGTTTCCATTCATACAAACCTAGAAGTAGCAGTCCATAATGCACAAGAAGATTTTATTAAAATTCAAAAGTACTTTTACAACAATGATATCTACATAAATCAGAGCAAAACAGAGGCGATGGCAATGGGGACCGCCAGAGGCATGGCCAATGTACAACAGCACCGGATACAATGTCACTCGAGGTCTTGTTTATTTAACGAACTCTACAAAAATCCATGTCAGTGTAAATACTTAGCCTATGCTGAAAGTTGTAAATACTTGGGAGTAAATATCGATGCAACATTTAAAATGAAGTCACATGCAGAAATCTTGTGCAAAAAACTCCGAGTGATTAACTACCAACTGAGAAAAGGAAATACAAGCATGTTATCTACAAAAACAAAAGCAATGTTATACCATGCGCTTGTAGAATCAATCCTACGTTATGGAGTAACCCTGTACACATTTTCACCTCAATACGCCTTGGACCCAGTTATTAGTGTACAAAAGAAAATTTTGAACTACCTCTTTGGGGTGAGAGAACAAGAATATCTCAACCCTCGAAACCTGGCAAAACTGTCCGTCTTAGCCAAAAACTTCCACAATCCTCAATTCAGGAATAAAAAACAAACGGTGTATGAAATAAGGAAAAAACATTTCCAAGCATCTGTTGCATACACTAAATATGGAGAAAGATTAATTTCATATATTGTACCCCACTTATTGAATACATACTGCCAGAAATATATTAACGAAGAAAATCTGTACAAAGTTAAGGAACTTTTCAAGGACCAATTATTGAAAGAACAACAAGAATGATAGGAAATATACCTTTAGTCTATTTATTTTTATTAGCCTTCAATACCTTTAGCCTAATTATTTTATTACAAATACCTTAAGGATTAACATGAAATTTTACTGTTTTTAGGAAATATCTTTTATATTTATTTTATGCATAATTCTTGTGTATGATGAGGAACAAAATTTCAATATAAATCATAGACCAAATTTATAGGCTATCGAAAGAGAAATAGATAGAAGCAATCACCTTAGAAGTTATTATTTATTAGCTTAGGTGATTTATGTATGCTTATTATTGTAAAAAAATATATTATGAACTTTTTCAAATCAAATCAAAATCAATCAAATCTCTCTCTCTCTCTCTCTCTCTCTCTCTCTCTCTCTGTCTCTGTATCTATGTTTCAATTTTCTCTCTATATCTCTGTTTCACCTTTCTCTCTGTATCTCAGTTTCATCTCTCTCTCTCTCTCTCTCTCTCTTTCTCTCTCTCTCTCTCTGTATCTATGTTTCAATTTTCTCTCTATATCTCTGTTTCACCTTTCTCTCTGTATCTCAGTTTCATCTCTCTCTCTCTCTCTCTCTCTCTGTATCTATGTTTCAATTTTCTCTCTATATCTCTGTTTCACCTTTCTCTCTGTATCTCAGTTTCATCTCTCTCTCTCTCTCTCTCTCTCTCTCTCTCTCTCTGTATCTATGTTTCAATTTTCTCTCTATATCTCTGTTTCACCTTTCTCTCTGTATCTCAGTTTCATCTCTCTCTCTCTCTCTCTCTCTCTCTCTGTCTCTAAATCTCTGTTTCACCTTTCTCTCTGTATCTCAGTTTCATCTCTCTCTCTCTCTCTCTCTCCTCTTCTCTCTCTCTCTCTCTGTATCTATGTTTCAATTTTCTCTCTATATCTCTGTTTCACCTTTCTCTCTGTATCTCAGTTTCATCTCTCTCTCTCTCTCTCTCTCTCCTCTCTCTCTCTCTCTCTCTCTGTATCTATGTTGTAATTTTCTCTCTATATCTCTGTTTCACCTTTCTCTCTGTATCTCAGTTTCATCTCTCTCTCTCTCTCTCTCTCCTCTTTCCTCTCTCTCTCTCTCTGTATCTATGTTTCAATTTTCTCTCTATATCTCTGTTTCACCTTTCTCTCTGTATCTCAGTTTCATCTCTCTCTCTCTCTCTGTATCTATGTTTCAATTTTCTCTCTATATCTCTGTTTCACCTTTCTCTCTGTATCTATGTTTCATCTCTCTCTCTCTCTCTCTCTGTATCTATGTTTCAATTTTCTCTCTATATCTCTGTTTCTCACCTTTCTCTCTGTATCTCAGTTTCTCATCTCTCTCTCTCTCTCTCTCTCTCTCTCTCTCTCTCTGTATCTATGTTTCAATTTTCTCTCTATATCTCTGTTTCACCTTTCTCTCTGTATCTCAGTTTCATCTCTCTCTCTCTCTCTCTGTATCTATGTTTCAATTTTCTCTCTATATCTCTGTTTCACCTTTCTCTCTGTATCTCAGTTTTCATCTCTCTCTCTCTCTCTCTCTCTCTGTATCTATGTTTCAATTTTCTCTCTATATCTCTGTTTCACCTTTCTCTCTGTATCTCAGTTTCATCTCTCTCTCTCTCTCTCTCTTTCTCTCTCTCTCTCTCTCTCGTATCTATGTTTCAATTTTCTCTCTATATCTCTGTTTTCACCTTCTCTCTGTATCTCAGTTTCATCTCTCTCTCTCTCTCTCTCTCTCTCTCTCTCTCTCTGTATCTATGTTTCAATTTTCTCTCTATATCTCTGTTTCACCTTTCTCTCTGTATCTCAGTTTCATCTCTCTCTCTCTCTCTCTCTCTCTCTCTCTCTCTCTCTCTGTATCTATGTTTCAATTTTCTCTCTTATCTCTGTTTCACCTTTCTCTCTGTATCTCAGTTTCATCTCTCTCTCTCTCTCTCTCTCTCTCTCTCTCTCTGTCTCTGTATCTATGTTTCAATTTCTCTCTGTATCTCTGTTTCACCTTTCTCTCTGTATCTCATTTCATCTCTCTCTCTCTCTCTCTCTCTCTCTCTCTCTCTCTCGTCTCTGTATCTATGTTTCAATTTTCTCTCTATATCTCTGTTTCACCTTTCTCTCTGTATCTCAGTTTCATCTCTCTCTCTCTCTCTCTCTCTCTCTCTCTCTCTCTCTCTGTATCTATGTTTCAATTTTCTCTCTGTATCTCTGTTTCACCTTTCTCTCTGTATCTCAGTTTCATCTCTCTCTCTCTCTCTCTCTCTCTCTCTCTCTCTGTCTCTGTATCTATGTTTCAATTTTCTCTCTATATCTCTGTTTCACCTTTCTCTCTGTATCTCAGTTTCATCTCTCTCTCCTCTCTCTCTCTCTCTCTCTCTCTCTCCTCTCTCTCTCTGTATCTATGTTTCAATTTTCTCTCTATATCTCTGTTTCACCTTTCTCTCTGTATCTATGTTTCATCTCTCTCTCTCTCTCTCTCTCTCTCTGTCTCTGTATCTATGTTTCAATTTTCTCTCTATATCTCTGTTTCACCTTTCTCTCTGTATCTCAGTTTCATCTCTCTCTCTCTCTCTCTCTCTCTCTCTCTCTCTCTCTCTCTCTCTGTATCTATGTTTCAATTTTCTCTCTATATCTCTGTTTCACCTTTCTCTCTGTATCTATGTTTCATCTCTCTCTCTCTCTCTCTCTCTCTGTCTCTGTATCTATGTTTCAATTTTCTCTCTATATCTCTGTTTCACCTTTCTCTCTGTATCTCAGTTTCATCTCTCTCTCTCCCCTCTCTCTCTCTCTCTCTCTCTCTCTCCTCTCTCTCTGTATCTATGTTTCAATTTTCTCTCTATATCTCTGTTTCACCTTTCTCTCTGTATCTATGTTTCATCTCTCTCTCTCTCTCTCTCTCTCTCTCTCTCTGTCTCTGTATCTATGTTTCAATTTTCTCTCTATATCTCTGTTTCACCTTTCTCTCTGTATCTCAGTTTCATCTCTCTTTCTCTCGCGCTTGTCGGTCGATCAGAAATTTGCTCCCTTATTTTCTTATCTAATTAAGGATTTTACTAACCTTTGAGTACAGAAGTGGTGTTTTTCTGGTACATAGTGTGTCCTTTTTCAGTATTAAGTTGTGTTCACAAACATTTATTACATTAAATAGGTTTTTTCTTCATTTTAAGTAGTGTTGTCTAGACCAAGGCCTAAAATACCTTGTGTTTCTATTGTCTATAAAAACCGAGTTAACACGAAATCCAACAAAGAATGAGTAACTTTTGATGTTTTTATGGTGTTTTCTTTGCCGAACAAACATTTTCTTATGAAATTTTGAGCTTTTTAAGTCCTTTTAAGCGGAAAAAATTACAAATTATTTTGTAATTATTTTATAAAAATTAAAATCTTTGATGCGCCATTAAAAGTTTAACCAAAACAAAACAGAAGAATAACAAAATAAAAGCAAAACACTCAAAGCAAAACAATAAAAATAAAAATTGTAAAACATAAACAACATTCGAAATTTTTAAAAAATATTTTAATTATATAAAAACACAATTTATTCTATTAGGTACTATGAAAAAATTGATGGAATCACAATACCTAAATTGACGTAATCAATAACTAAATCAATTTCTTGAACAGTAATAGTTACCTACGCACAGTGATAAGAAGATTACGTATCTATCAGTCATTCATTCGTTTTGTGCTTCCTCACAGTCTCAAAATTTTCAAAGTTATTTAACGGAAGCATTGCTTTTCTTACCTACTCATAATGAGTTTCTTGTGTGGAAGGTGTAATGAGAAGCTGATATGTGAGGATCCCAGGGATTTTCCAACGTGTTGTAACTGTAAGAAAAGCTACCATTTCCAATGCAACACGGTGGGGGAAAGTTCATGGCGAACAATGGGTCCTCAGAGAAGGGGGGCGTGGACATGTGCAACCTGTAGAAATTCTGTGGATACACGGAGTAAGGCTAATGCGGGTCTTCAGTCACCAATTGTGGAACCGGTGGAACGAGCCAATGTTGAAGGGGGAAACGTAGAAGTTATGATGTCACAAAACTTTGCCAATCTGGAGCAGTTGATTAACAAGAGGATGGATGACTTTCAGACTTCTCTGGAATTTATTGGAAAACAAATGGAAGATTTATCTGGAGCTATTAAGAATGTGGAAAAGAAGAATGTCATGTTGGAGAAAAGATTGAATACACAGGAAGCTGAAAATCAAGAATTGAAGTCAAGAGTGAAGTATCTGGAGACCATGTTTCAACAACGAGAACAAAAGGAGCAGGCAACAAAGTTAGAAATATCTGGTTTCAAGGATACTGAGGTCGATGAGAATCAGTTTGTGAAGAAGGTTATTGAAATAGCCGGTTTGACTCAGGAGGAGATTCTCTTCAAAGTGGAGAAGATTGTGAAGGAGCCTACCGAGAAGAGGAGTGGCAAGACACAAACACTTGTTGTACAATTCAAGACGGAAGCCACAAGAAATGATGTGCTGGCCAAGATCAAGTCCGGTAAGGTGTACAATAAGCTAGGGGACCTTGTATCTATTAAAATCTCCTTTAACGAGTATTTGACTCCGTATTACAAGAAATTGTTATACGAAGCTAGAAGAGTTAAATATGAAAAAAATTACGCCTTCCTCTGGGTAAAATCCGGAAAAATATTACTCAAGAAAAAAAACAGACTCTAACATTGAAACACTACTCTGCAATGATGATCTACGTAAGATGTAATATCCACCTATTATTATTACGTTGTATAACTAACATAGTTCCTCTGTAAAAATCAATGGTTAACATTAATAACTTCTATTTAAACAATATTCAAAATCTGTCAGTTAAATGTGAAACCCTTGAAGATATTGACTCTTGGAAATCTAAACTTACCTATAATGAATTACTTACAGTTATCCATATTAATATCAACTCGCTGAAAGCAAAATGGGATGAACTCTGTATAAAACTGCAACCAGTACTACGTTACCTAGATGTGCTAATCTTCACGGAGATTGACGTAAACAGTGAAGAAGCATTGTGTTATCAACTTGAAAACTTCCATCAGATCAGTAAGTGTAGAGTGAGTAAAGGAGGAGGTGGGGGAGTAATGATGTTTTACAAAGATGAGTTCGAAATAGATAATTTATGCTATAATATTGATCAAGCTGATAACATAGCCCTCAGATTAACCCACCAGGTACACAAAACAGATTGGATTATCCTCGCCATCTATCGTTCACCAAAGTTAGTCCTCCATTCATTTCTTGACGATGTAAACTTTTGGCTTGCAAATGCTACAAAAAAGACGGACAATGTAATTATGATTGGAGATATCAATATTTGTTTTAAAAAGAAAGGTTTATGTTCACGCTATGTTAACATGTTGAACAATCACACGCTGGTACCCCTCATTCAAGAGTTCACGAGAGAGGAAGTCTCGGGTGGAACTGTCACCAGATCCAGTATTGATCACATAAATGTCAGAATGAAAAGAGAGTACAACTATGCAGGTTCAGTGATAACGGATAAAGTGGCAGACCACTATTTTGTGGCACTGAGAGTTTCGAAAATTGGGGCTCAAATACCCACATTACGAACAGGACCGGTTTATAAGGAGATACCAGATAACAAACTCATACAACAAAAAATCGAAGCTATTGATTGGTCAAGTCTAAAAGATAAATGCGAAGAGAATCCACATCAACTTTACAAAGAAATAATTAATAAATTTGATAACATTTATGAAACATCTAAGAAGAAAATTGAAGTACGTGACACCAAATACCACACACCATGGGTGAATCAAAGGGTTAAAAACGAAATTGAGCTTAAAAGAAAACTGTTGAAAGTTTGGCGAAATAATAAAAATAATTTATTTAACTGGGAAAGGTATAAAGAACAGAGAAACCTGGTCACTAATCTTATCAAAAAACAAAAGAGAATTTATACATATAAAATATTCAAAGAAGCCAGTGGCAACATGAAAAAAACCTGGTCCTTAATAAATAGTATGATGGACAGAAAGAAGAAGGATCCTATCGAAGAGGTGCTTAAGAAAAATTTCCAAACTAATGACCTACTTTCTCTTTCGAATCAGCTGAATAAAAATTTCATTGATCAAGTCATTAATATTAAATTAAAAAACCAGGGTCCTGATATGAGTGTAAGTATGAATGATTTTATACCTCAAAGTTGTTATTCCACTATGTACCTGCGGAAAGCTAGAATGGTAGATATTCATTTTATATTAAAAAACATGAAGAAGACCGGTAAGGGCATAGATGGGCTAAGAAATGGGGACATAATAAAGAATTCTCAAATATTTTTACCTATTATTACACATCTCGTCAACTCAATGATAAAGGAAGGTATTATACCGGATGGTCTCAAAATCTCGTGCATCTCCCCCCTATTTAAGCACAAAGGGAAGGCTGATGATATGTCAAATTATCGTCCTGTGGGGTCAATGCCCCTGATAGAGAAAGTGTTGGAGAAACATATCAACATTCAGATGAAAAAGTACCTCGCTGAGAATAAAATACTTCCGAACTTCCAGCACGGTTTTCAATCAGGAAAAAGCACCACCACTCTGCTTCAGGACTTTGCTGACCTTGTAAACACGGCCTTGGACGAAAGAAAGTGTGTCGTCATACTCCTGCTTGACCTGAGCTTCGCTTTTGACGCCCTAGAGCACTCCGTGCTACTGGAAAAGTTCAAGCAGATAGGTATTTCTCATCCGATACTCAACAACTTCTTTCTCAATCGGAAGCAGTTAACCCGAGTCGGAGATGTGAAGAGTGACCTCATTAATATCAACCAGGGCCTCTGTCAGGGGGGGATCAATAGCCCTACGTGGTATAATGTATATACGTATGATATACAACACGTCAAACGGATAGGAGTCCTTAAAATGTTTGCTGATGACTCATGTATCGTCTCCATTCACAGTGACGTGAGGACTGCCGTGACCAATGCTCAAGCGGATTTCATTGAACTTCAGAAGTACTTTTATAAAAACAGCATCTTTTTAAATGAGAAAAAAACCGAAGCAATGGTTCTGGGATTCGCAAGTAAAAGATTGGACATGTCAGCGCACCGTATCATATGTCACAGTAGGACTTGTCTTCAAAGCCGCAGTTACGAGACATCTATTTGTTCCTGTCATAGAGTCGACTTCTCTCATAATGCACGGTACCTCGGCGTGTTCCTGGACGACGAGTTCACAATGAAGCAGCATGTCGACAACCTGGCCAAGAAACTTAGAGTAGTACACTACAAGATGATGAAAATTAATGCTGAAAGGATGCCCCTTAGTACTAAGAAAACTATTTATTTCTCTCTTGTTGAGTCACTGCTTAGTATGGGTTACCATAATATTCATTTGTACCAAAAACTGATCTAGAAAAAGTATGTAGAGTACAAAGAAAGATTAAAAAGTTGTTGTTTTTTAATAGAGAAGATGTAACAATACTTACCCCTGATCAGCTGTACAAACTTACCATTTTGTTTTAAATTTCCAAAATTCAAATTATAGGAAGTTAATTGCTCAGCCCTATAACTTACGTCAACAGGACTTTTATAGAACCAAGCTGAATACATTTACCTGGGGTAGAAGACGTTTAGATTATATTGTTCCCCAATTAATAAATACATATTGCCAAGAATATATTGATGAAACTGATACAAAACTGATTAAGAAATGCATAAAAGATAGTTTAGTTAATAATTCCTAGTCACAATATCTATTACCTAGTTAAAATTGATCGATTTTCATTTTCATTTTTTATTTTTATATTTTTTACTTTTATTATTGCAATTTAAATATTGTTGAGTGAGACCATCTCCTCATAAGTTATTTATTAGCTTAGGAGATGTTATATTTGTAAAATAAATTGTTATAATTAAAAATAAAACAAATCAAAAAAAAAAAAATCTCTTCTCTCTCTCTCACCTCTCTCTCTCTCTCTCTCTGTCTCTGTATCTATGTTTCAATTTTCTCTCTATATCTCTGTTTCACCTTTCTCTCTGTATCTCAGTTTCATCTCTCTCTCTCTCATCTCTCTCTCTCTCTCTCTCTCTCTGTATCTATGTTTCAATTTTCTCTCTATATCTCTGTTTCACCTTTCTCTCTGTATCTCAGTTTCATCTCTCTCTCTCTCTCTCTCTCTGTATCTATGTTTCAATTTTCTCTCTATATCTCTGTTTCACCTTTCTCTCTGTATCTCAGTTTCATCTCTCTCTCTCTCTCTCTCTCTCTCTCTGTACTATGTTTCAATTTTCTCTCTATATCTCTGTTTCACCTTTCTCTCTGTATCTCAGTTTCATCTCTCTCTCTCTCTCTCTCTCTCTGTATCTATGTTTCAATTTTCTCTCTATATCTCTGTTTCACCTTTCTCTCTGTATCTCAGTTTCATCTCTCTCTCTCTCTCTCTCTGTATCTATGTTTCAATTTTCTCTCTATATCTCTGTTTCACCTTTCTCTCTGTATCTCAGTTTCATCTCTCTCTCTCTCTCTCTCTCTCTCTGTATCTATGTTTCAATTTTCTCTCTATATCTCTGTTTCACCTTTCTCTCTGTATCTCAGTTTCATCTCTCTCTCTCTCTCTCTCTCTCTCCTCTCTCTCTCTCTCTCTCTCTGTATCTATGTTTCAATTTTCTCTCTGTATCTCTGTTTCACCTTTCTCTCTGTATCTCAGTTTCATCTCTCTCTCTCTCTCTCCTCTCTCTCTCTCTCTCTCTCTGTATCTATGTTTCAATTTTCTCTCTGTATCTCTGTTTCACCTTTCTCTCTGTATCTCAGTTTCATCTCTCTCTCTCTCTCTCTCTCTCTCTCTCTCTCTCTCTCTCTCTGTATCTATGTTTCAATTTTCTCTCTATATCTCTGTTTCACCTTTCTCTCTGTATCTCAGTTTCATCTCTCTCTCTCTCCTCTCTCTCTCTCTCTCTGTCTCTGTATCTATGTTTCAATTTTCTCTCTGTATCTCTGTTTCACCTTTCTCTCTGTATCTCAGTTTCATCTCTCTCTCTCTCTCCCTCTCTCTCTCTCTCTCTCTCTCTTCTCTCTGTATCTATGTTTCAATTTTCTCTCTATATCTCTGTTTCACCTTTCTCTCTGTATCTCAGTTTCATCTCTCTCTCTCTCTCTCTCTCTCTGTATCTCAGTTTCATCTCTCTCACTCTCTCTCTCTCTCTCTCTCTCTCTCTCCTCTGTATCTATGTTTCAATTTTCTCTCTATATCTCTGTTTCACCTTTCTCTCTGTATCTCAGTTTCTCTCTCTCTCCTCTCTCTCTCTCTCTCTCTCTGTCTCTGTATCTATGTTTCAATTTTCTCTCTGTATCTCTGTTTCACCTTTCTCTCTGTATCTCAGTTTCATCTCTCTCTCTCTCTCTCTCTCTCTCTCTCTCTCTCTCTCTCTGTATCTATGTTTCAATTTTCTCTCTATATCTCTGTTTCACCTTTCTCTCTGTATCTCAGTTTCATCTCTCTCTCTCTCTCTCTCTCTCTCTGTATCTCAGTTTCATCTCTCTCTCTCCTCTCTCTCTCTCTCTCTCTCTCTCTGTATCTATGTTTCAATTTTCTCTCTATATCTCTGTTTCACCTTTCTCTCTGTATCTATGTTTCATCTCTCTCTCTCTCTCTCTCTGTCTCTGTATCTATGTTTCAATTTTCTCTCTATATCTCTGTTTCACCTTTCTCTCTGTATCTCAGTTTCATCTCTCTCTCTCTCTCTCTCTCTCTCTCTTGTATCTCAGTTTCATCTCTCTCTCTCTCTCCTCTCTCTCTCTCTCTCTCTGTATCTATGTTTCAATTTTCTCTCTATATCTCTGTTTCACCTTTCTCTCTGTATCTCAGTTTCATCTCCTCTCTCTCTCTCTCTCTCTCTCTCTCTCTCTCTCTCTGTATCTATGTTTCAATTTTCTCTCTATATCTCTGTTTCACCTTTCTCTCTGTATCTATGTTTCATCTCTCTCTCTCTCTCTCTCTCTCTGTCTCTGTATCTATGTTTCAATTTTCTCTCTATATCTCTGTTTCACCTTTCTCTCTGTATCTCAGTTTCATCCTCTCTCTCTCTCTCTCTCTCTCTCTCTCTGTATCTATGTTTCAATTTTCTCTCTATATCTCTGTTTCACCTTTCTCTCTGTATCTCAGTTTCATCTCTCTCTCTCTCCTCTCTCTCTCTCTCTCTCTCTCTCTGTATCTAGGTTTCAATTTTCTCTCTATATCTCTGTTTCACCTTTCTCTCTGTATCTCAGTTTCATCTCTCTCTCTCTCTCTCTCTCTCTCTCTCTCTCTCTCTGTATCTATGTTTCAATTTTCTCTCTATATCTCTGTTTCACCTTTCTCTCTGTATCTCAGTTTAACATCCAAATTTTAACGCCCCAACAACTATCGAAATATGTCCTACTCCTAATTAATTTTTTTGACCAGAAGTATCGTCAGCTCACTGATCAACCCTATGCACTAAGACTACAGAAATACAGACGTCCGAATGTTAATACCGTACAGTATGGACAAAAACGATTAGAGTATGTAATACCCTCACTACTAAATAGATATTGCCAGGATTTTCTTTCTGAGGAAAACAAACATCTTGTGAAACAAAAAATCAAAGAAAGTATTCTTGGAATACCATAGATAGAATTTAAGTAACTCTCGTCTAAACGTAAGATCTTTAAGATGTTCATGAATAAGAAGTTAGTAAACAAATTTGTACCCGCCCGGAATTCGAACCCACATACTGAGGCAAGGAACATTGTAATTTTTGTCTTTTGTAATGTGTATTACTCCATTTTACTACAGTCGTCACTGCTACTTTTCCATTGTGATACTGTGTTGTATGGATAATTACCTATAATTAGTTTTAGTTTTTAAGTAATGAGATGAGAGCGATCTCTCAAAAAGTTAGTCTTAGCTTAGGAGATCACATTTAACTGTAAACAATTAAAAATAAATATAAATGATATTTCAATCAATCAATCAATCAATCTCTGTCTCTGTATCTATGTTTCAATTTTCTCTCTATATCTCTGTTTCACCTTTCTCTCTGTATCTCAGTTTCATCTCTCTCTCTCTCTCTCTCTCTCTCTCTGTATCTATGTTTCAATTTTCTCTCTATATCTCTGTTTCACCTTTCTCTCTGTATCTCAGTTTCATCTCTCTCTCTCTCTCTCTCTCTCTCTCTCTCTCTCTCTGTATCCTGTTTATACTTTCTCTCTGTATCTTTGTTTCATCTTTTTCTCTGTATCTCTGTTTCACCTTTCTCTCTGTATCTCTGTTTCATCTCTCTCTGTTTTATCTCTCTCTCTCTGTTTCAGGCAAGAGAATCAACAACAATAACAACAACATCAGGAGTAGGAAGGGCAGCACAGAACTGAGCGCGGATGAGAAGGTAGCCCTGCAAGGCAAACCTCACTTAACAGCCAACTCTGCCATCCAAATCACCATTCGCGAAAGTGATGAATTCAAGGTGAGACTAATTTCCCTTGCCATTATCCAATGAGGTACTTATGGGATAAATTCAATTATAAATACAGTGAAACTTTGATATTTGGAATTGTGGAATTTGTATTCCGCATATCCAGGTATTCCACCGATCTCAGTAGCTTGATCGATAAGGCGGCGGACTTGTAACCTGGAGGTCGGTTGTCGAAGTCCCGGTTTCAGCGTAGATTTAGTAAAGCGAGTTTCAGTAGTTGTGATAACACGAAAGTGACTAACACAAATGTGATATCTTTAAAAAAAAACCTATCCAGGTATTCCATATACTCAGGTATTCATTCCACTTACCCAGTATTCCAGTTAAACAGGTTTGTGTTCCATTCATTCTACTTATCCAGGTAAAGAACATTTTTCATCTCACCATTTCTAATCCTCTTACAAAACCCGCGATTTTCTACTCGTAACTTAGCATGTTAAGATTATTGAGCATCCTCTGAAACTTGTCTATCAGAACTGAGGACCCATGTGTTACTGACTATTAATTTGTGGTGCCTATTACACTAAACAGCTGACCACATGTAGAGATTCAAACGATAACGTATTTTTTCAGTTGTAGAAGTAGTGATGGCCCATGTTCCACATCTAGAGGTTTTGGGGTAGCTCGAATTACACAGATAAAAGTCCATTTCATATTGAGAAATCCAGTTCGACTTTAAATACCTATCCTACAAATACTTCCGACTTATGTTTACATAGATATTATGTAAAGTCAAATGTAAAATAGGGAGAGAAGAGAGAGGAGAGAGAGAGAGAGAGAGAGAGAGAGGAGAGAGGAGGAGATGAGAGAGAGGAGAGAGAGAGAGAGAGAGAGAGAGAGAGAGAGAGAGAGAGAGGAGAGGAGAGAGAGAGAGAGAGAGAGAGAGAGAGAGAAGGAGAGAAGAGGAAGAGAGAAGAGAGAAGAAGGTTGAAAAAAAAAGTTGTGATGAAAGAGCTTAGAAAAAGTTATGTTCATGTTTCCAAAATGTAATTTATGGTTTCTATATTTAACATATTTACAACATTTTTTCCAAAAATAGTTAAAAGAGAACTAAAGTTTATTTTATTTCAAATTCCTTTAATATGACTTTTCACTAACTTAATCTTCACTGTCACCCTATACTCTTTCATATACTTCTTGTAAGCTTGCTACACTAAAGATGTTAAGAAGAAAATCTTAATAAATTATACAGAAGTGGGCAAAATCTTAAAGTGTAAAATAAAAATAGCTCTACAACAATATACAGGGTGGGCAAAATCTGAAACCCTATAACTTTCGAATGGCTTCTTCGGTAAAATTAATTTTTTTTAAGGTAAACCGGGCTAATAAGACCTTCTTTTAGAGGGGGATCGATTTTTGTTACCGGCCCCCATGTCGGGGCCAGGAGGGCCAACTTCATTTTTTTAAATACGAACCCCCACCTTGCGATACATTTTTGGAAAGGTCTTTAAATAAGAAATACATCGGTGCAAATTTTATATTTTTAATATTAACTGTTTGCAAATGGCGTCCAACTTTGTGTATGCAGTAAAGTCTGGAAACCCCCGAATATCTTTTGAATGGGCTTTCTCAGTAAAATTAAAATTGTGCACGGTAAGTCGGGGTAATTAGACCTTTCCAAAAATGTATCGCAAGGTGTAGTTTCGTATTTAAAAAAATGAAGTTGGCCTCCCTGGCCCCGACATGGGGGCCGATAAAAAAAAATCGGTCCCATTCTAATATAAGGTCTTATTACCAAGGATTACCGTACACAATTTTAAATTTACTGAGAAAGCCCTTTCGAAAGATATTCAGGGGTTTCCAGACTTTACTGCATACACAAAGTTGGACGCCATTTGCAAACAGTTAATACTAAAAAAATTAAATTTGCACCAATGTATTTCTTATTTAAAGACCTTTTCAAAAATGTATCACAAGTTGGGGGTTCGTATTTAAAAAAATGAAGTTGGCCCCCCTGGCCCCGACATGGGGGCCGGTAACAAAAATCGACCCCACTTTAAAAGAAGGTCTTATTAGCCCGTTTTACCGTACAAAATTTTAATTTTATCGAAGAAGCCATTCGAAAGTTATTCAGGGGTTTCCAGACTTTTGCCCCACCCTGTATATAAAGAGAGAGAGAGAGTGACAGATTGGGAGAGAGAGTGAGAGAGATTGATAGGGTGAGAGAGATTCAGAGAGAGAGAGAAAGAGAGAGCTCATCAGCTCCATCGATAATGCAGCGGACTTGAAATCTGCAGGTCGGTGGTTCGATTCCAATGTAAGTCTGGAAAATTTTAGTAATAAATTGTTTGAGTAATGATGAAATCACTTCAGTGACTAACACAAACATGTAAAGAGAAATATATGCTTAGTTAGAGCTGGTTGGAACATAAAAGATTTGCAAAGATCTACAACACAATCTACGATTGTGAAAACATTTCCTTTAACCTCAGTTAAATGCGAAAATCCTGCATCTAGCTCCAAGGGTCAAATGAAAATAGAATCCATCCCTTAATCACCTGCAAGAACCATCTTTTAGTCATTCAACTATTGCATACAACTTATTGGAGAATGGTCAGAACATGGTATTGTCGACTCTGATTGAACGGGGGAGAGAGAGCGCAGGAGAATGTAAAAGGCCCTCAAGTACAAAACATGTTACCTATTGGTTATGTTAATTTTTTTTTGTAATAATGCACTTTATTTGTTTAACGGAAAACAATTGATACGTGATTTTAATTATAGACTACTTTACCTCATTATACTTATACACTTGTCGCAAGCGATCCCATCTGTGGGAATTGCAAGCTGATACAATACTGGCTTTGCCAACATACCATGCAGTAGTCGGGTTTTATGTAAAATGAAAAAATCTGGTGTAAACATCACACGACTTTCCTTATCATATTAGGAATGGAAACGGGACCAAAAGCCCCTGGTGACTTGAAGGTAACATTTATCTAAAAATTAACATCAAATTCGTAATCAGCACCTTAAAATCATTGGATTTGATATGTCACAACTCCCATCTAGGATGAATACTAAAAAAGTTAGTCCAAGCGGGTCCCCCACAAAATACCGGTAAATTGGGGCCGAGTTCAAAAAAGTTCAAGATATCAAAAAAATGATAAGAATAGACTCCTATTATTTTTTTAATCTAAGAAAATGTTGTTCTCTAACTTTTTTTGTATCTTTAACCAATTCATAGAAACGGCGCTTGCGGCCAATATTTGCGGCCCTGCGGCCGCATTCTGCGGCCGATTGCAACCAAAAGTTTCGTGGTTCGTCTGGTGTATAAAATTAATTTCCATACCAAATTTCAAGTCTCTAGCTCTTACCGTTCTTGAGATATCCTGTTCACACACACACAGACAGACACACAGACAGACACACAGACAGACGCACGGACCAATGGCTGAAAACAACTTTTTTGGTATCCTGAGGCTATGATTCGTCCAGAAATGTGAAAAACTGGGTAGGTCAAATTTTCGACGAATACAATACTTTCCTTATTATAGGATAAGGAAAGTAAAAAATAATGTCTATCTATGCAATATTGACTATTCCACGCCAACCCAGGCTGCGTAAAGCCAGTGTGGCAAGCTGGTTTGCGTATTTTCAGCGAATGCAGGGTAAAACCCCCATCTGAAATGACATAGACGCTAAAGAGAAATAAAGCAACTAAAAAGGCCCCATGAAATTTTCTGTTTCCTTGAGTGCATTTACAAAATTATCGTCAGGATATTTTGAGTATTAGCAAAATATCAGTTACACAGAGGCTGCCAAGGAATGCCAGCTGAATGAAACTAGAAGAACAATGCAGATGAAATCGGAAGAAAATAAATTATATTTGTTCTGGTTGAATCCTGTCTGTACCCCGGAGCCCCGTATGTTTCTGACAAGGGCATGACCCTATTCTCAGCCGTGCCGTCCCCGTTCTTGTAAAATAATTGGAATTTTGACTTAGTGACCCGTTTCAGCGGCTACCAAAGGGGTCCTTAATTCCTTATCAAACTAATGTGCTGTGAACATTATTTGCAATTGAGGCAGCATTTTTCGATGGTCCATCCACAGAGAAAATCCCAAAAAACTGGAAATTACGGGTACCCCATCGAAAAATATAATTTTATAGTCAGATCTCAAATACCAGTCTCAGTATAAATTGCCTAGTATAAATTTATGCTCAATTTTCATGGCTTTACTGAAAAGTTATCTATACTTTTTGTTAATTTTGTGTGATTTTCTTAATCCCTCTGATATTACTGATATATCGACCTACATAATATATGCTCGTATAGCTTCTATGTATACATATACAATTATACATAATTATATTGGTACTAGTACATTGTGTATGAATTTTATATATTTTTATCTGTTATATTAATTCAAATAAAATATGTTTATGCCAAAAAAAAAAACCACCAAAGAAGACGTACAACATTTAATTAAAATCGAGTTTATTCAGATTCAAAATATCTTGACTGTTATTGTGATTACCAATAATTCACATTAAAATTTTATATCCATTCTACCTACATAGAAAAATAATTTATTATATTCTCAACTTGAAATAAATTATAGACTTTAGGAATCGCTGAAGAGCGTAAAGTTTTTAGCATGCTCTGGTATGTTTAATAGATAAAGCTCTCCCAGAAGTGAAAGGTAATAGCATTGCAGGAAGATGAATCATCCCCATTACACTTACCCCAAAGCTATTGTGATTTATTTATGTAAATTACAGCGAACCGTGGAAGTTGGAAGCTATCAGAGAAAATCTCTAGTGCCTGCGGTGTGTAATATCATGAAAGTTTTGGTGGGATGTTTTATTTTCAATAGAGGGACTACTGAGATTAAAAAGAAGAACAAGAGAAATTTGGTTTGTTAGACTGTAGTGGAAGAGACCACTCATTGTATGGTGGTCGATGTGGTCACGGCAACAGACTTGTAATGCAAACAATTCAGTGCGTGGATCCATGATCTGTAGATTGGATCCATTAGGTGGGATCAAAGATCCATATTAATTTGAGTTTCTGACCAGAAAATATTAAATTAATAAGACTCTTAAGGGCGATATTATGAAGTTAAGCTGAGCCTGACCTGATATGTCCTCAAGTTGGAGTTTTCAACCAATCACACCGCACTACAGCCTGAGTTAAGGGATAGTTTCCACCAAGATTAAATTTAATACTCTTTTATAATCCGGCCCTAATGGTTAGGTGGCGGATTATGCTTTAACCACTCTGTGGTTACCTTCAAGTAAAGAGTATTATTATTGGTTTGGTGAAAAAAGAAACTTAGAAATATTTACCCTTTTACGGGAATCGAACTCACGGATTAAAAGCTCTGGATAGTGTGTTTTCAAAAGCTAACTAGGGTGGCTATACATGTAGATTTAACCGAGCACTTGTACCCAAGTGGTTAACGCGCTAGTCTGGTAATCCAGATAGCGTAGGGATCCGTTGGTTCGAATCGACGAATTCGACATCTTTTCAAGTGATACGAAAAGTCATGGGGTGTCACACCAGTTTATTTCTTCATATATGAACAAATCCCTAAAAAATATTGCTCTTTACAGTGTTCTATAGGAAAATATGATAAATCATTGGTAAACTGGAAATGTAAATACCAAACCCACGTCATCAAGCAACTGATATATGATTCTAAGGTTTGATGACGTAGTTTTAGGTGTTTGAGAAATGCCAGGTAGTTCTGGAAGGGTTATAGGTACATCATCTGTATTGGAGTGTATGTACATATATGCAATAGACACGCTTTAATAAAATTCAATAAAAAAAAATTACTTTCTTAAAGATCGCATAATTCTAATAATAATGTATTTTTAAGTATGATATTCCATTTTTCCGTCGTAATAACATGGTTGTTTATCGTATAAAATGCATAAAGACTATCTTTTACGTATTTAGATTCTTAGACATTCTCCGCGAAACGCAGGATAAAGAAAATGTAGTATGCATCGCAGACTAGGTTAAACAATAGTGGTAGGTAGGTATCTATTCACAGAACGTCTATCTTGTGAAGCCTCTGACTAATATAGTAGAGCGGAAAGTTGAGGAAGGAACGTGAATAGTTGAAATAGGTAAAGACGAGACATGGAAGACGACTGAGAAAAGTATGAATGTGAATAAAGAGATAGGAATTCCGGATTTTATTACTTTCTATTGACATTCTTTTCAATCTCAGCCTATTCTATGACAAACTCGCTCATCTGTGAATTCTCAGTGGCGCATATACCCCTGTTAAACTTTCTTAGTCACGGGATCAAGCTGGGGCCAAAGTAATTAACAAAATAATGACGGGTTCCAGTCTCGGAATTTTGCGCATTTAAAACAATACGCGACACCTAGACTCAAGTTGGTCCACGTATATATAAACAATGTCTAATAGTGAATTAGAACCCTTTGGCTGTATGGAATGGCCTTGCCTACCAATGCCCCAATGTCAAAAAACCCAACCTGCCTGTTTTGACAGTCGCTTTCTTCTCAGAAAGCTCTTAACTTTTTGTATTCCAGACTCCAAAGTCTTCAGATATTTTACTCTACGAGGTTTTTAGTTTTTAGTTGTTCCATGGGATTCTATGTGGGTACTTCAAATAACGAAAAATACTAAAATATGCCGTTATTTTGATCAATAAAATTACACTTTATTCGTGAAATTATTCGTACCTGTTCCTCTTTTTCTCAATCGATCCGACCTCAGTAGCTTCATCGATAAGGCGGCGGACTTGTAACTTGAAGGTCGGTGGTTCAAGTCCCGGTTTCAGCGTAGATTTAGTAAAGCGAGTTAGAGTAGTTGTGATATCACGAAAGTGATTAACACAAATATGATAACTTACTTACTTACTACATACTTACTCTTTTTCTCAATCCATGATATGGATTCTTGTCATAAGAGAGCAATTTTGAGGTCCTATTTACCTCTCTGTAAGGAAAAATAACCTCTTTTTAAGAGAAACCTGGATATAAGAGAAAAAATTTCCGATCCCTGCTTGAGTATCTAATCTGTGCTCTCTCTCTTCCAGAGCACAGTGGACAAACTGGTGGAGAAGGGACCTCCTGACCTGGGCATCTCCACCAACTCCTGGAGTGATCAGTTTGCAGACGCCTTCAGAGTGGCAGCAGGTAAACCTCATCTCTTTTGTATTTTATTACAGTGTACCAACTACTAATTTACCTAAATTACTACTCAAAAACCCATCATTTACCTGAATTACTACTAAAATATCTTCAAAACCTACCATTTACCTAAATTACTACTCAAATCACATCATTGACTTTGGTGAAATTTGACTTATTTTCAAGTGATAAGGAGAGTCGTGTGATGTCACACCTCATTTTTTGATATCGATTTAAAAATATATGGACAAATCTGACTCTCATATGATTCTAAATAAACAGTCAACACCTCATCCCCCACAACTTTCCTTATCCCCCAAGAAGCTGCCAGATTCTGCTGATACTTCTCAAAATTCATTTTGGAAAGGTGGCGTTAATGAATGGTCAAAAAGAGGCAATTTTCACTGACCTAACATGAGTTTGAACTTATTTTCCCCGCTTATTTTCTTTTTGCATATACCAAAAAAAGTATCCTGTTACGTATAGTTTACGAAAATAAATCAAAAAAGCTTAGAGGGATACGGGTTTACATCTTACCTTTTCCTAATAAAGGAGACAACTTACTTTAAAGATTTTTTTTTTTTACAAAAAAACAAAATCCGTAAAAGGTAAGTACCTATGTACCTACATAGGCATAACGTAGGTAGGTACACAATTACACAATACTGCGAACAATACTTCTGTTCATATTTTTTCCGTGTCAATTTTTTCTCTAATAAATCATTCAAGAATAGAAGTGACAATTTTTTTCTTTTAAAACAATTTGGATGGTTTTTGTTTGGAACGAAAACTGGAAAACACATTTTCGTTCCATCGTTAGCAACACTCTTCTGTTTGCTAGCGGGAAAATTTCATGCGCGAGTAGGAAAATATAGGTCACATTGAGATTTGTGTGAGATGGTTTGCATGCATAGGACAAGGTCTTTTATCTTAGCTTGGGTATAAATCATGATTAACTCGTCTTGATTAAATTATTATCAGTCATTTTTTTGAGCTGAAAACCACGTAGAAACAGAATTTTCCATTTAAAATTAATTTATTTTACACCATAGCATTTCGGCGGGCGCGGCGTTGTGTGGAAAGATTAAAATAAATCTCATGGCAGAATTGGCAGACGTATCTCTTTGGAATGCAGATAAATACTTTCTGAGTGCACATTTCAAACCCAAGCCAAAATCCAATGACTTTTTCTCAAGTGCATTTTTTGACCTTCCAAAGTTTATTTATGAATAATACCCTCTAGTGGAAGGTAAACAGCCTCCGTGGCGTACCGATTGTGACTGCTGCCCGTAGTCCAGAGATCCAGAGTTCACTTCCGGTTGGAGCAGACTTTTTGTTCCCTCCAAGCACTTGAGGCTGACATTTCCGATCCTACCCCGGCTGGGTGAGATTAATGTGGGTAGCTGGTACGATTCCCAGCCAATGGAGGGTAGAATCCTATCCTAATCAGGATGGTAAATCAAATGGAATCGTTCGAGTTATGAAGAGCATCCCGCCGTAAAAATGTGCCACAACCAACCAGCCTCAACCATGAGGTTGAACAATGCCGACACCATGTAGGTTTGGGAAAAAGCAAAGTGAAAGAAGAAGAAAAAGTGAAAGGTAACCACCAGGTAATAAGCTATTAAAAACAACAATACCCTGTTCTTCGCTATAACGTCTTAAAGTTTAAAGATGGATTCTTAATTCTCTACCATATTATTTAAAAAAATACCAAAAATAATTTAAAAAACTACGTTGTGTATCAAACCAAACGCTGGATTAAGGTGAGATTCACTGAGGCAGAAGGGTTCTAAAGGAAGGTAGAATAAAACAAGTAACACGTTTTATAATTCTAGCGAGAGAAGTTCGTCTTGAGATATCGAGGAGAAAAATGAAAAGTAAACATTAAGGAACATGTTTGCAATGCGAAAGAAAATAAAAGAACAGTGTGTAATCATAATGAAAACAAGAGAATAAAAAAAATGAAAACGAGGTAGAGAGAACAAAGTACTCGAGGAGTTTTGGAAGAGAAATGAAGAGGAGGAATGTGAGGCAAGTAAGAAGTGAGAAGAAAGAGAAGTGAAGAGGAAGGATGTCAGGCAAGTAAGAAGTGAGAAGAAAGAGAAGTGAAGAAGAAGGATGTGAGGCAAGTAAGAAGTGAGACTATAATAAAGAGAAGTGAAGAGGAAGGATGTGAGGCAAGTAAGAAGTGAGACTGTAAGAAAAAGAAGTGAAGAGGAAATATGTGAGGCAAGTAAGAAGTGAGACTAGAAGAAAAAGAAGTGAAGAGGAAGGATGTGAGGCAAGTAAGAAGTGAGACTAGTCAGACTAGAAGAAAGAGAAGAATAGATGAATTCACGGAGAAGGAAAAGGAAGAGATAAGAAGAAAGCGGAAATGAAAAAATGAATCAGAAAAAATAATATTTATTTAATTTAGTATTTTGTCGATTATCTTTTTGTCGATATTTTGTGGCAAAATTTAAATTCTTAAGTAGGTACGAGGGGGAGGGGAAGAATCCAAGACCCTGTCGAATGTGGCAACTCAGGAGTAATATAATCAATAAAAATTAAATATAAAAAATTCCCTAATACGGTTGATTTGTAAAAGTTACATAGAACTTTACCTTGATCCAAAAAGGAACATTTTTTTTGTGTAATATGAATATTGTGTCCATTTTAAAACCATACAGACTTGCTCTTTTTAGTCAGTCGTAGGCGCCTTGGCAGAAATCACCCTTCTATAATAAGACAATTTATGTTACTAGCAACGTACGGAGAACTTACCCGTGCGAGGAGAAAAGGAATAAATTGAGTTACATAAGTCTAAGATGTCTGCAGGAAAGTGAAGGAAGAAAAGAAAGCCTCCGGAAAATTGTAAGCTGTCGATTTTGATGTATGCACAGTATTGTGGAGATTGCCCTGTAAGATTAATGACTGAGGAGGCAGAAGATAGTGTCGTCAATTCTTCTTCATGAATGAGTGACATCGAGGTATCTTTGCTTTCAAGGAACATGCTTTTCCTTGATTATTTATTGATAGAATTCCAGTTTCCTCTCACGTTATTTTCCCTTGTAGATTTCAGCGAATCATTCCATCAGATGGTTACCATGGTATTTGTCAAATGCAGTGGTATTTATTCTGTACATTTTCTTGAATCTTTTTATTAGAAGGTACCGTTCTTCATGTCAAGTAAGTTTCCGTCAGATAATGTTATATCGGTAGATTAGGTATTTGACTATCCACTTATCTCATTTTCACGTTGGTGCAAGGATTGCCATGCGTATTGTCATTGTTACCCCGGACACCTGAAGCAAATTTGGGACAGATTTTTGTAAGTTTAATAATGATATCAGTTGATTTAGGCACTTAGGCAGGTTTATTCGCGAGTTAGTATCTTTCGCACTCAAGCAATGCTTGTCTATTCCTTATTTTTAGTCGGCTCTGATCTAAATGTAAATAAATTTAATGTTATGTTGGGTATGAGCATGTTGACATTATACATAATTTTCATTTTTTTAGAAGAAATTTGAATCTTATTTCTTTTATATCTTTGCATTCAGTTGGTATCATTCAGACATTTTTCCTCGTGTCAAATCAAATAAAATTTCTCGACAATTTCACATTCAGTTTCACATACATAAGAAAATAAATAATGTCTGGTAAACAAGAGCTAAAACACAAAGGTGAAAAAATCGGTATCCATTTGCGGTAGATTCAGCATCCAAAACAACTGAATAGAAAGCTGTTCAAACAACGAAGTGAATTTATGTGGAAAATAAAAACCCTACAGATTTTACTTTCTGTCGTTTGAAAAACCTACATGCCACCTGTGTTATACAGAGTGACCGCTTTCTTGGAGCAGGCGTGCCCTATTGATCTTTTGGACCAAGTAAGTATTTTTAAGGTAGTTACATTAGATTATTTATTTTCTCAATTGATTAAAAGTTACATTAGAAAACTCCAAAAAAATGTCAATTAATTAGATCCAATACAATCAAGTTTTGAAAGAGGAAAAATCGAACTTACGTCAATCTGATATTTTGATATTCATGGATCTGTTCTTGTTTTGAGCTAGAAAAACAATTAAGAACACACTGTATAGTGGATTATTGACTATTCATGGTGCAAATTTGCAGAGATTTTTTTTACTGATATAACAGTATATAAATTGTTTTGTAGTTCGCGGCAAGTCTTTTCAGTACCGTTGCCGCAGCACTTGAGACAGCACGATACAACACATTCAGAACCATGATGCGTCCGTGCCTAATCCTATCTTTTGCTTTGGTTCTCATGTTGAAAGGTAAGTTGGACTTTGAGTATTATTTTAATTAGTTTTACTATGTTTTTTGGTATAGTAAAATCGAAGACATTAATGAAAAGAGGGCGTAGAGGCCTTATTGGGTGACCATTCAAATTCGAACACTCTTGTTGCTGGCAATTCCCGGTCAGAATGGAATGGGTGAGTCAAACTGGGTAGCTGGTTTGTGAGTTTGCAGCTAATAGAGGTTAAACCCCCCGTCTTGAATGACCTAGGTGTTAGGGAGAGGTTTAGCAAAAGAAGCATAATTTTAAATTATGACATCACCACAAAAATAAAGGGGACTAAATAAATAAAAATAACACAATTTCAATGAAGTAAACACAGTATTGATTTCAATCGAACTTATCAACTTTATTTCGAAATAAAAAATAGCAAAAATAAAATATTTACAAAAAGAAAAGATAATAAATATAGGCTTGATGAATGGTGGTGATGATAACAATTTTCAACTTTTGTAAATTAAGTCGTTTGAGGCATAACTTTCCATTACTTAATAAAAATAGCAATAAAAATGAATAGTTGAAAACAACTCAAATACATACCCTACTCTGTATGTATAAAAAAAAAACGACTCATTATCGGAACTCGGAACAGTCGGAACCATGAAAGATAAGGAATGAGAAATAATGAGCTAGCCAGAGATAAAGGTCAAAGGAAATACTAAGGAAGGTTTTGATTGTCTAGAATGTTTTTCAAAACCTCAGACACTGACATATTGTTTTAGCCCCTTCTCTTCCCAACTTAACAACATTGCGTTAGATGATAAGGAGCAGAGGCAGAAGTAAGAGAAGGAGAGGAATGATAAAAGAAGGAAAACAGAAGATAATTCAGAAAAACAACAAAAACCAAACTAGGTCAACTCTCGTTCCTAACTCAGTTAGACCTTCTCCATTTTCATCACTAAGTTATTCCTAAATAATTTAATAAGAATAATGAACGCACAGAGTTATAAAAAGCTGATACTTTTATAAAATTTGAATATTGTTTTCGACGTACAGCGTGAGAAATGGAAACTTATACGGTGAAAATTTTAAAAATTTACATAACTTAGCAGAAAGTTGTGAGTTTTCAAGCGAATGGGTAGACATAGAAACATTGATAATTTCCGGCTAGGCAGAAGAAGTACCAGATATGTATAATATGATTATGTATATCAACTAGCAACTTCACCAGGGCATCACACACACCACACCCAGAACAACCCTGCTCCCACGGATAACAGCTCCGAACGATCGAAAATCTCTATAACTATATTGTATGAAACTCAAATCTGTTCGTGGCTGACTATGTACCTATCTATTAGAGTAATTAGAGGGTGTCTGTTTACAATACCACAGACCAAACGGTAACAGATATCAAAAATTTCATGAGAATCGACCCCCCCCAGAAAAAATATAAAAAGCTCAAAAAGGCATGGCTGTCCAGCAGTACGGCCATGCCTTAGTTAATTTGAAATTTAGTCTCTTTGCGAAGTACGAGCAAATGGCTAATAATAATATATAGATCACAACTTTACTTCTTCATAGCGAAAGGTATTTAAAATAATGTGATCCTCCTAAAATGTTGGCGTGATAGACCTCTTAACCTCTAGGCTGACAGTTCAAGGAAACACTAACTAAAATGCTACTCCGGTAATATCATGGAAAATAAAATTGCTCGATAAACAAAAACAATGATAAAACAGAACAGAGGAACAAACACAAGTTTCTCAGGAAATATGAACAATGTAACAATCAAGAAAGAAAGGAAAATATTAGAAAGAATATTAAAGAACTAGTGACTTACAAACAAGTACCTATAGGAAGAGGCAAAAGTGTTTAAACAAAGAAATAGAAATGAAAAGAAGTGAAGTAGAAAATTTAAAGTAAAATAACGCAATGCATCACTTTCAGATAAAAAAAAAAAAAGACCGTGGCTCAGTTTTTAAGAGCATTGGTTGCTGACCCGGAGGTTGCGGGTTCGAATGACGGCCGCCGGAGTAGAAAATTCTGACCCAGTTTTTCCGTTTCCCGAATGGCATGGATGTATAGGTAAAGTGCCCTGAAGTAATACACAAGCAATCCCGAGGCACATCTACCTTAAAATAATAATAATAATCATCATCCCAGTTTTCTAACGCCAGGCTATCCATACGAGTATTCTTGCTGGAGATAATGAGGTTAATAAGTATGCAAATCCCTAATAAAATTAGGATGTAATAAATATGCCTTCAATTAATTTTTTCTGCATTTTCAAAAATAAATAAATATAATAATGCGACATGAAAGTAATAATCTTTATACGACACGGATTAATGGTTTGGATTTTGAAGGGTGGAATATTTAATGTTAGGATCAAGTTATTGAAAACAGATGTTTTGGATCCATCATTTTTAGAACAGTTGGATACACAAATCTGTTCCTATCTATTATTACCAGATGATATACCTACCTACAGCCCTACCCTGTACATATAGATGGTTTTAATTTTTTCCCCTTGTTCTGTTTTACTTAATATTTATACAGCCGAACCTGGAAATTCTGGATACAGGAGAAGTAGAATTTCCAGGTTAAATTTACCTTTCTTCTAGGGAATATAAATTAACCTCTTTATGAGAGAAAAAATTCCGGGCCTTTGAGTTCTCTTATACAGGGTGAGCATAAAGTCTCACCCCACCCCCCGTATCTCGAGAATGGCTGAAAATACAAGAAAACGCAAAAACCCGTATTCCTTAATTTTTGGGGGGATTGATTTTCAGCCAAAAAATTTTTGCCTACACGTCCCCAGTCAGGCTGGATATGGACCAACTTTAAAATCTTAAATAGAATGGTATGTCTTGTGGAATATTATTTTAAAGGTGTCATAGAGAGAAATTCATTACAACAAATTTCAGTGAGCTACGACTTACCGTTATTGAGATACAGGGTCGAACGTCGTGCGTAATATCCATATATTTTGACCTATATCTCGTTAACCGTAAATTATAGAGAAATGAAATTTGTTGATAATAACTCCTTATGACAAGCCTTGTCGAAAAAGGTATAATTTGACTTACTCTGTTGATATTAGTTTCTGGTCGGTTTCGTCAGGCGGCCGGACGAACAGTCCGAAAAATTTTAACGAAAAAACAAATCATGTTTTAACTTGTTCGAAAGTTCTTGCCATAAGGAGTTATTATCAACAAATTTCGTTTTTCTGGAATTTACGGTCAACGAGTTATAGGTCAAAATATATGGATATTACGCAGGACGTCCGACCCTGTATCTCAAGAACGGTAAGTCGTAGCTCACTGAAATTTGTTGTAATGAAATTCTCTCTATGAGACCTTTAAAACAATATGCCACAAGACATACTATTCAATTTAAGATTTTAAAGTTGGTCCATGCCCAGCCTGACTGGGGCCGTGTAGGCAAAAAAAATTTGGCTGAAAATTAATCCCCCCAAAAATTAAGGAATAAGGGTATTTGCGTTTTCTTGTATTTTTAGCTATTCTTGAGATACAGGGGGTGGGGTGAGACTTTATACTCACCCTGTATAAAAAATCTAAGTATTTGTAGTTTGGTATTATTGCCCGTAGTTTCCGACATTTGTTTGTTGTTGTAAAATAAATTATAAATCAAGTACTGCAAGAACAGGCTATTCTTATAACCATACATATTATTAAAAAATCATAATAATTTACTCTAAATTAATAATAATAAATAGTAAATAGAATATAAATAGACCCTAAACACGTGCAAGCTATATGGGTTTGATGGCAGAGATTGCCTTAGGGCTTAGGCAATAATCACGCCCTTTGTCAATATTATTCTTGTCAATGAGGAGTTATTAAATTGACTCTAGAGTCTAGAAAATATAGTTAACCACTATAGGGTAACCGCTAGGCGAGGTTAATTCTTTAAGTATTTTCTACTGCCTGACCTAAATCTTAATTAATTTTGCTTTCCCAACCTGGTCTAATTTACTCTCATGCTCCTTTGAGAGTATGGTGATACGTTATAGTCAAAATACACTCTCTTGAAATAGGGTTGAAATTGTTCTACTGTCGATATAGGATGAATATGCTATTCTCGTATTATGTAGCTCAGATAAGACCAGCTTCAAAAGCGTACAGAGTACACTCCATGCTGAATTAGAAGTAGAAAAGCTACACTTCAACCCACGGGACGTATAGCTCTACTACATATTGTACTTTATTGCAATTTATTGTCATGAGAGGAGGAAGAGACAAGGGTAGGGAATTTGTGTACAAAATTCAAACGGAATGGAATAGGGTTTTTTATGGTGGAATATATAATAGTGCTCAATTTAATAAAAAAATTATTAGAAGCAGCTTTCGAGTATTAACAATATAGTTTTCAAAGAATAGAGTGTCTACTTGGCACTTTGTGATTATACTAGGATGAAATATATCAGTTTAGAAGACTACATCAATGATCAAATTATCCTATGGAACATGAATATTGTGAGCTCTATAGGAAAAACCATGTTATTTCTACCACAAAACCTTTTGAAGTTTTTATCTTAATGTCCAACTGAACTTACCTATGTACTCCTCCATTCACTCCAATCAGCTGATGAGTCAGCACAGAATCTGAAGCACCGAACTACATCATACAAAAATCAAAACAATGAAAAAAAACACTGCCAATTATGGACACAAAACTTCCTCGTGATTGCTTCACATTGTAAACACGTGCCAATTTTGAGATTTTATAGAAAATTACTTGTATCTCCAAAACGGCTCAACCGATTTTCTTCAAATTTGTTTTATATGGTAGAATATCGTATTTTCTACATTCTAGATTCCACAAAAAATTCTGTATCGGCAAGTCGTGGTCCTTATTTTTTTACTTTTTTGTCCAAAATTTCGGAATTTCTTAAATATCAGAGTTAAATTATAATTATTTTGAAAATAAATATAAATAACCTATGCAAAACAATAATATGCATATTCTTACAAAATTTCATCGAAATCGAGTGTACCGTTCACGAGATATAAGCGTTTAAGTAAAAAGTTAGTGGTCAGGCGCATGGTCTCTTTCACCCAGAACCGCTAGTATGAATTCCATGAATTTAAAATGGGACCATCTACAGAATGTCTCCTAGATGTGTGCAAAATTTCATTAAAATCGGTCGAGTGGTTTCCGAGATTTGCGCGTTACAAGGAATCGTTTTAACAGACCGACGGATCGACGGACCGACGGATCGACGGACCGACAGACCGACAGACCGACAGACGGACACAAAACCAAATTTACTCAGTAGGTTATGAAACGTCCAGAAATCTGAAAAAAATTGAAATCGGAGCAAAAAAATATTTTTTTTTACAAAAACGAACACAATACTTCCGATTTCTAATATTAGAAATTTCTCGGAAGTAATAATACAATACAATACTCTGTTTATCCTACAAGAATGAGACAAATGAGTCCCTTTACTCTCACATGTACCGCTAGTATGAGTAGGGGACCCATAAACGAAAGGAGCAGAATCGCAAAAAAATGGCTAGGCTATTTCAGCAAAAGGAGAAAAAGACGATCGAAAGTCTTACATAAAACAATTCGAAAGCATGTACGAGCACATAATGTAATTTATTCAAATGGAATTTGTTAAGTCCTAGGTCTGATGGGATTAAAAGCTTTCCTAAGAGAAAGAGAGAACAGAAACAAACAATTAGTTGAAAATCCCAGAAAAACAAATTTTCTTTTTGTTTCCATTGAAAGCAGAGAGAAAAAGAGATGTATTGTCTGATTCAAGTCAACTGTTTTAACATCTAATGTACTCATTTTCAAAACGAAACTATCTGATAAGTACATTTGTAGGTATAGTTTGTTGTCATTATTAAAAGCATGAGGATTATTCATTTGTTTTTAATTCAAATTAAGCGCAAGAATAGCTCAGTGGTTCAGCACTTGCTTGCCATGCGGAAGGTACCGGGTTCGAACCTCCGCGCCGACAAAAATTTGTATTCAAAATTTGGTTACAATTGTTTGTAAGGCATACCTTCCGGTGCGCTCGTGTTGACACAGCACCTAAATAGGAAGTATTGTGTCACTTCTCGCCCATCAGAGGGGAGGCACACTACGGGATGGGCAGGCTACAACACAGACTACAAACGTCTACAGTATCTCCTGTTTCATAGCTACGAAATAGAAAAGGCTGTGAAACACTCATTTTTTTTTATAATCATTTTTCATAATCATGACTTCAAAGATCCGTAAATCATGGTATAGTTTGTTGTCATTATTCAAAACATGATGATTGTTCATTTCATTTTTCAAAATCATGACATCAAAGATCCCTAAATCACCAACAAAATACATAAATCTTTTTATTTGTTTTACTTTTTTTTAATGAAATGTACAACCCAGGTAACACATCATAACCTAGCAGAAAGCCTTGTTTTTGTACATGCTCAAGTGAGCGTGATTAGAAATATTGAATCCTATACTTCCTATAAATGTGAATAGGCTTGAATTCTACTTGCTCAAGTAATCGTTCAGCACGCTTAATGTAGCAAGGTACTAATCATTCTTCCCATTACTGTAAATTATCCTGCTTGCAAAGTAAGCCTGCACCATTCTTACTGCACGTGTGCAAAGGCGTGAACTAGCCGCGTACCAGCAGGAAATGAAGTTTTTCCGACCAAATCACTATTGAATAATTTCGATTACAATTGGCGAGTTTTATCAGCCCTAGATTTTTTGTCACGTTATTTAGGTCCACCCAGTAAAGTTAATTAGTCATAGTAGGTAGGAATCTTCTATTATTATTTATATTAACTCAATTTATGTTACAATTTCAGAATCCTCTGCAGGCGTATTCTTTGGTGATGGTCCTGGTATGTAAAACAATATTAATTTCTATTATTCATTCATTCCAGAAGGTTCAGTTCAATTAAAACTAACATTTTCTTCCTTTATGGTATTTTCATTTTACATAGTTATGGAGGTGTCTACATAAGTATAAATAGGTAACTATATTATGACGAGGATTAATGGAATGGAGGTATTCAGGTAATGATTATTGAAAGTCTTCTAAATATCTATCGCCTCTTTCCTCTATATTTTTGTATGTTTATTTTATACATACACCTATTTCCACAAAATATCATAATTCTTCAATATTTTTTGGTTTTTAAGTCCTCTCGATTATTCGGACTTTTATATGAGACCTCGATTATCCGGAATACCCTTAGCAGACATTAATCCGGGTAATTGAGGTTCTATTGTAATGAGATTGAGACCTTCGTGTTTTATTTTGCAGCGACAGTCGTTGGCTGTCACTCTACGGATCCGACTACAACCGAAGAATGCACCACAACTACAACCACAGAAGCTTGTACCACCACAACTACCACCACGGATCCACCCACAACCACTACCACAACTACAGAAGCTTGTACCACAACTACAACCACGGATCCACCAACTACTACCAGTACCACTACCACAACCACAGAAGCTCCTTGTACCACAACTACAACCACAGATCCACCAACAACCACCACAACTACTACCACTACCACGGAAGCTCCTTGTACCACAACTACAACCACGGATCCACCAACTACTACCACAACCACCACCACAACTACGGAAGCTTGTACCACAACTACAACCACAGATCCACCCACTACTACCACAACTACTACCACAACCACGGAAGCTCCTTGCACAACCACTACTACCACGGATCCACCCACCACAACTACAGAAGCTTGTACCACAACTACAACCACAGACCCACCCACTACTACCACAACTACTACCACTACCACGGAAGCTCCTTGCACCACCACTACTACCACAGACCACCAACCACTACCACAACTACAGAAGCTTGTACCACAACTACCACCACAGACCCACCAACAACAACAACCACAACTACTACCACAACCACGGAAGCTCCTTGCACCACAACTACTACCACAGACCCACCAACCACTACCACAACTACTGAAGCTTGTACCACAACCACCACCACAGACCCACCAACCACTACCACAACTACAGAAGCTTGTACCACAACCACCACCACTACAGATCCGCCAACAACCACACCTTGTGAAACCACAACTACCGAATGCCCCTCTAAAGGGTAAGAAGCACCCCTGCAGGCGAAACAGAATAACCATTCGAGCTAGAGACAGCACTCCAGAGGTCATCGTCATTAAATCTGATGTGCAGCTTTCACAATCAACAACCTTCTATTCATGCAAGTCTCAAAAAAAAAACTAAAAATACATTTTCAAGCTTTATGATTTAGGAAAAATGCTCATTGTTAAAAATATATTCACTGGCGTTTTAGATAAAAAATTTCTTGTCAAAACGTAAAAAATAATCAAAATAAAAATAAACTTTTGTTCTTTCATCTTTTTGATTAATAGGTATATTTTTACTTTTATATTTTTCATATAGAGGGGAAAAAGCATAACAACTTACCATTAAATACCTATCATCATCTTTAAATTTACGTCTAAATTAATTATTTTGCTTATCATGCTTGTGTAAGGGCTAAACTCAGACTTTCTCTTTAATTTTCCACTCAGAGTTTCTCATTTTCTGTACAATTACTCATCACCTTTTTCCCGCCATACTTCCAGTGTGAATGTCTATTTTCCACCATCTCATCATACTCACTACTTATTACAGACACCGTGTTTCTTCCCAACAGCTTAAAGTCAACTGAAAAGGCGTGATAAGACTCGAAGAAGTCTTTCCAATTCTTTGGATCTGTTCCAAACTTCACTATACATACTGACATTATTAAAGGAATGAGGATAGCACCCGCATTCAAATTTTAATAAAGTGACACTCTTGTTGGGTGTTTCATTATTGATCTCATTTCGTATAACATAATATCTACTACCACCCACATATTAATTCAACAAAATCAGAAGTCTGTTCTTCTTGTAAAATTGATTTCACGTTATTCATTTAGATAAATAGGTAACTTGAAATTTGAAATCAATTTTGCAAGAAGAAGACTTCTGATTTTGTTGAATTTCATAGAACTTGAAGAAAAAAAAAACTTTTTCCCGTCTTCGTCTGCGGGTGCTGGAGTTTCGCAGCTTCGGCCGGCCCTGAAAATAAGTTAAGGTCCTTACTTGTCGTCCAGGTGTCTGGAGTTCAAATCTCATCAAAGCAGCTACTCATTTTTTCTCACGAGGTATGAGTGAATCCCGGTTATAGGTATGATTGGTTATCAATTTTTACTACCATGTATTTATACTCAAATTTATACAAATACAAACCATTGTATTTATACTCAAATAAATAAAGAGGTGCTTTGTTAAACTGTTGGCATAATGGGACTACCTGTCTTGCGCTGACAGTCTAAATAAAGCACTACTTATACTTATACTTATACTTATACTTATACTTATACTTATACTTATACTTATACCATATACGTACATTATATATTTAACAAGCGGGCTGTCGCCCGCTTTGCGGGCCGAGGCATGGCCGTGAAAGCAAAAAATCCTTTTTTGCCAATGGCAGGTGTTGTAGTGGGAGTTTCGAAAAATCCCGTCTTATTGCACATCTAGACTATAAGACAAAGCTACCTACCAAATTTCAGCTTCCTAGGACTTACGGTTTGGGCTGTAGAGCGATGATCAGTCAGTGGTCAGTGGTCAGTGGTCAGTGGTCAGTGAGTGACTTTGACATTTATATATTAAGAAGATTTTACAGTGAAGAAAACCCTTTGTGCGTTTTTTGACGCGCTCTTAACTCATTTTACTTCCTAAAATTTCTAATATTTGAAATTGGAAGTATTATTATTATTAAACAGATTTAATCAAGTTTTATTTACAAAATTTGATTAAATCTGTTTAATAATAATATTGAAATTGGAAGTATTGTTAGTTATCAGAGACAGATGGATTTGTTGTCAAAGTAATATCTTATCAGAAATAAACAGACACATCATGAGGTCATCTCTCATGAAAATTTCAATATCTGTTACCGTTTGGGCTGTGGTATTATATTAAAAGGACATAGTCAGCAAGTCAGACACGCACAGATTTGAGTTTATATGTATAGAGTATATACAGGGTGGGGCAAAAGTCTGGAAACCCCTGAATAACTTTCGAATGCCTTCTTCGGTAAACTTAAAATTTTGTACGGTCAACCGGTCTAATAAGACCTTTTTTTAAAGTCGAGTCGATTTTTGTTACCAGCCTCCATTTCGGGGCCAGGGGGGCCAACTTCATTTTTTTAAATACGAACCCCCACCTTGCGATACATTTTTGGAAAGGTCTTCAAATAAGAAATACATTGGTGCAAATTTTATTTTTTTAATATTATTTGTTTGCAAATGGCGTCCAACTTTGTGTATGCAGTAAAGTCTGGAAACCCCTGAATATCTTTCGAAAGGACTTTCTCAGTAAATTTAAAATTGAGTACAGTAATCCTTGGTAATTAGACCTTATATATTAGAATTGGACCAATTTTTTTTTTACTGGCCCCCATGTCGGGGCCAGGGAGGTCCACTTCATTTTTTTATATACGAAACCCCACCTTGCGATACATTTTTGGAAAGGTCTAATTACCCCGACTTACCGTGCACAATTTTAAATTAACTGAGAAAGCCCTTTCAAAAGATATTCAGGGGTTTCCAGACTTTACTGCATACACAAAGTTGGACGCCATTTGCAAACAGTTTAATATTAAAAAAATAAAATTTGCACCGATGTATTTCTTATTTAAAGACCTTTCCAAAAATGTATCGCAAGGTGGGGGTTCGTATTTAAAAAAGTGAAGTTGGCACCCCTGGCCCCAACATGGGGGCCGGTAACAAAAATCGACCCGACTCTAAAAGAAGGTCTTATTAGCCCGGTTTACCTTACAAAATTTTAATTTTACCGAAGAAGCCATTCGCAAGTTATTCAGGGTTTTCCAGACTTTTGCCCCACCCTGTATAGAGATTAAATACCTGTTACCAAAGGAATAATAATAAAATGTTGCAAATATTCTAGTCACCAATGGCGGAGTTTGACTTCTATTTAAGGGATAGGGAAAGTAGTGTGATGTTCACGCCCGTTTAATATTAATTTTGTAGCCATGAAACACAGTAGTATTGAGTGTGTTGTAGCTGGCCCAACACGTAGCATGCCTGCATGTCTCCTCTCTGGTGGGTAGATGGGCGAGTGACTCGCATACTCTTACAAATATTATTACTAACAATAATAATACAAATACTCGGGCATTGAGACGTGCAGAATCAGTATGTTATATGTTCTCTGTTTGCCATTCACTCCATAAGTCTCCCCAGCCTAAGCCGCTTGAGTCAACACGGATTTTTTATTATTATAAACCTAGATAGAGAAAGAAAAGTGGCTAGATAAACATAAAAAAAAGTTTATAGAGAGAAATTTATAGCTTTGAAACGTGGAAAAGGAATAGTGAGAAAAACAATAATAATTCCAAGATACCATACCTTTGTATGTGGCTGTACCTATGTGTGTAACTAAGAAGATGAAGATTAAGGAGAAGATGCTCTCTCTACTTTCTCCTCGATATAAATAAAAACAAAGTTTTCTCATATCTTCAATGATCGAAATCTTGAAAGTATACTTCCGAATGAAATATGTGTACGTGTGAGTTATATCCTGACATCCTATATAATATACGAGTATATAAATATAGTATATCCTGCACACCACAGTGTACACCTAGGTATGTGTCTCTCCGCAATCTGATCAATTTCATATCAGTTCAGAATTTCTTTAAACACATAAAAGGTGCGGTATCTTTGGATATGTGGTTGTTCAGGGTTTGTAGAAGCTATGTAACTATTGTAGGAAATTGACGTTCTTTGTAAGTTTTCAAACCACTATATTGCAATTGAAAATTTAAATTCAAAATATGTAAATTGTATGTTAACGTTGATGGTTTACGAGATATTTGATTTTTTATCGAGATATAACCAAAAAACAAAATGGCGGATTTTCATGAATTTTTTCCGGATTCTTCCATGCCAAATATCATCGCTCTATGACTCTTCAGATATTTTGTATGCACACACTTTTCCTAAGAATGTGTTGCTCTCTCACTTTTTTGTTGTTGTAGGTATATTTAAGTAATCCGAAAGAACGGCCGATTTCAACCAAAAGTTTTGTGGTTCGTGTGAAATATTAAATCATCTTCCATAACAAATTTCAAGTCTCCAGTTTTTACCGTTCTCGAGATATCTTGTTCACACACAGACATACGGCGCGGCGTACGGAAAAGGGCTCGTTAATAGGGTTTTTTTCCGAATGAACAAACCCACAAAATGGCCGAGCAGAATTTTCCTCTGGACCTTCTATTTACAAGTCTAGTCACTCAGACTCATTTCAGTGACGTAGATAAAGGGATTTGATTGATTTGATTTGATTTTATCTCTGAGATCATATAACATAGAGAGATCCTTGCCTATCTCGACTTGAACAAATTTATGCGTCCAACTGTGAACAGCTGATGGTCACTCTTTCAACAAATCCCGGCTTCTGATTGGTTCAATTTATTTGAATTTTTTGTTTACCTCTTGCAGTGGCGGACAACGAAACATCCTTAATTTTCACGTCACGTACCAAGCCTTATATTACTATATAATAAGTAGAAAATAATGAAAGTAAAAGAAGAAGCAAAGACAAAAATAACTAATATGTAAGTATGAGAAAAGTAAAAATATTATTTTAGAAGAATTCGGTAGTTTAGGTACCCGTTCCCTTCGCGAGAGAAAAATTACTACAACTCCGACACTGATTTTGAAAACAGCTGATGGTCCCTCTTGGACGCAAATCCTGATACATCGGGTTCTCTCTATGTTATATTATGATCTCAGTGGATTTTATTCTTTATTTAATACAATTTTGATTTACATTATATGACACCTCTTAAGATAATTCTACCTTATTGTATGGAAAGTATCGCTGGCTGGGAGATTTGTGTTATTTAAGTGGGAAACTCAGCAGGCTATCAGACATTTCTGACACAGAAAGTCTCCTTCTTTTTCAAGGCTCACAATGAAAGGAAAACTCAAGGTTAGGACTCAGGACTTCACTATTCCTTAACTGGCTTATACATATTGGGAATTTATCTGAAAGTAAACTATGAAATGAATTATTAGAGAATTGTTGGGGAGAGAGAGATAAAAAAAAATAGATAGATAGAGAGAGGGAAGGAGAGGTGAAGGGAAAGAAAGAGAGAGATAGATAGATACACGGGGAGAGAGAGAGAGAGAGAAAGAACGCACTGCGCTCTGGAAGAGCTAAGTTTTAAGGTAAAATGTTTCTGAAAAATGATTTCTTTTCTCCTGGAAATGAGAGCATAACTTTAGGAAATGAGTTATTGTAGGTCATTTACACTGCAAAATATCGTACGTAAAACACCATACATGACTTCCTCGCGTATATTGACCAGGATTAATATTGTACTTAAGCTGATTTTTTTTTTTGTCAGTGACTTTCCATTTCGTAGCCATGAAAAAACAGCCATCTCCATGGGTAGTATTGAGCCGGCCACACACGCACATGCATGCATGAATAGGCGTGACTGTTAATATAGCTAATATAGAAAGTGTGTATGATAATTATTACTAATGTTTCTATAACTTCAAACCTCAATGAAAAACAAGCAGAATGGCTCACTTTCTAACTGATTATTACAAACTGAGTTCGGGTCCAGGAAAAAAACAGTAGGTAACCAATACTTGTATGATGAAGGAAACGATAAATACATAAGAGAGAAATAAATGGACAAAACAAGTATAATAATGTAGCAAGGAGAACGAATGAGGTGTGCCTTAATTTTTTTTCTTTTTTATAATGTTTATGATAAGAGTTCTCAAACTTATTCATTTTATAGCAATGCAACAAAACCCAATCAAGTGTTTATTGTCGTGATATCACTTTTTTTATTGAACATTCGTTCCCCTTTTTTCCACACGAAGACTTCGTGTAATTTTTGAGGTTAAAATAAAATCTAGTGCGAAATAAATAGACAAATAGAAAATACAAGTTCCGACGAATTAGTTCCCCCATTTCAAACAATATTCAACAATTAGACTTGAGTCGACGGAGGTTTAACACAATGACTGTTAATTCCTACACTTTTGAGTCCACACCACATAGATATAGCAAAAATACTTCCGATTTCTAATATAGAAATCCATCGGAAGTACGAGTAATATTTTTAATTCCGTCCTAAATGTCAGCTTAATATGCTAATAAGAATAATAAATGCCGATCCTGCTGGCATGAGGTAGAACTGTACAGTGCTCGGAAGCATATAAAAAGTAATGAAACTAATTCCGAGCTCTGAAAAGTAGAAAAAGAAATAAAAACTTGTGCTATTTATTTAATTTGTCCAAACCCTGGAAAACAGGCCATTTCTTCATCTTGGAAGAAAAAGTATACGGGTCACAGTCACAAGTTTAATGTTATATCAGGCGAGCTCCTGAATTCTGCTGAGTTTTATATGTAGGTTACCTTGAGAATATACCTACATAGAAGACCATCATTGTCACTATCAGTATTTCATATCAATCGTCCTTTTTTTCAGAGAATGCACAGCAAAATTTTATTTTCAGAGAATGCAAAGCAAAACTTTGTTTTCAGAGAATACACAGCGAAATTTTATTTTCAGAGAATGCACAACAAAATTTTATTTTCAGAGAATGCACAGCAAAATTTTGTTTTCAGAGAATACACAGCGAAATTTTATTTTCAGAGAATGCACAGCAAAATTTTATTTTCAGAGAATGCACAGCAAAATTTTATTTTCAGAGAATGTACAGCAAAATTATATTTGAGTGGAATTAATTTATTTCCTTCTAATGATTGTGTGCGATAGGGATCACAGGAATTCAATATGAGAGGAATGTCAAGAGAGCGAAGAATTTATTTTTATAATAGCTATGCTATGCTTTCATGTTAGGATAATAGGAACACACACAAAAATTTGAAAACATCTATTTTTTGCTTCCTTCGTGCTTGGTATTTTTTGTTACATGGGATATTCTATTTATAATAATTATTATTATATGAGGATGGATAAATTAAATTTGTGTGAAAGATCATGTTTGTCGCGATGGCCGTAGTAGGTAGGTAGGTATTTACGGCATTTCGAAAAAATTGAGATAGCCACCAAAGTTTAAACTCAAACCTTTACATCTGAAAAGGTTGGTTCTAATGCTTGGTAACTTCCTATTATAAGGAAGAGAGAATTTTTTGCAGTGGTTTCAAATGAATTGAAAAAAACGCTGTCAATTATGTGTGGACACCATACTTCTTCGTCAATGGCAACCATAATTTATTAAATTAAAAACACAACTGTACTGCTATTTAGAAAGCTGATCTGCATGTACAATTGTACATACAAAATTTGATCAATATCGGGTGTACCGTTTACGAGATAAAAACGTTCAAGTAGAAAGTTAAAAGTCAGACGCACAGTCTTTTTCTCCAAGACCCGTTCTGCTTTGAATTACATTAGGATAAGTGTGTCGCAATAGTAGGTAATAGAGCTACTTAATTACTCATGCCAGGTGTGTCCATGACAATTTAGTCCCATAAGACAAAGAACTTCGAGATAGGTACTTTAGTCGTACATACATGCTTGATAAACTTAATAAGTATGGAAGATGAGTCGGAGAAAATATTCACACTCGTAAACTTTTCATGAGGAAAGTCGATAAAAAACAGACAAGCACAAGAAAAACCTTCTTTCCTCATTCTTAAAGAAAAGCTAAGAGAAATGGTTGGAGAATAGAAATGCTCTCACGAATGATTAATAATAAAATTGTCTCTTCTTTAGATATACTCGTATATTACAGGTGAATGGGTAATTTAGAAAATGAAGTAGTTGGTACCTAATTACCTATAGTATTGTATATGAAAAGGCTTTAATAGTAATTATTTATTAATGAATAAAGATATATTATGATTAGAAAGAAAAAGAATTATGAAAGAAAGTCAAAGCGAGAATTTTTATAAATAAAAAAATAAAGAAAATGGAAAATGTGAGAGAAAAAACAAGAGATAAAAAAGTGAACATAATAATAGCGAGAGAGAAAGAGTTAGCGTGAAGTAGAGAGAAATAAACGTGCAGTAGCCTGAAAAGGGAGGAACATTTTAATAATGGAATGTTTGAAGTATTTATGAGAAAAAGGTAGAAAAAATCTGAAAGAACTAATGTTAAAATAAGTAGGAAATGAGAAAGAAAGAACATACACCCCCATGTAGAGAGATATAGGTAAATAGGGAGAGGAAGACTATTATGGAAAAGACACTTAACAAGATGGGGAGAGAGAGAGAGAGAGAGAGAGAGAGAGAAAGAGAGAGAGAGAGAGGAATAAACGAAAGTTGAGGGAGTAATTGAAAAGGTATTCAATTTTTGTAAATTGAAAATACACATTAAGGAAGGTTTGTTTTTTACTTTCCTTATCCTATAATAAGGAAAGTATTGTATTCGTCGAAATTTTGACCTACCCAGTTTTTCACAATAAAATTCTGGACGAATCATAGCCTCAGGATACCAAAAAATTTGTTTTCGTCATTCGGTCCGTGCTTCCGTCCGTTTGTCCGAACCCATATCTCGAGAAATGTAAGAGCTAGAGATTCGGTATGGAAGTTGATTTTATGTACCACACGAGAGGCGAAACTTTTAGTTTTGAAATTGGTCGCAAGGGCCGTTCCTTTAAGTGGTTTACTCCCATAATTTTTTTGATATCTTGAACTTTTTGGAACTCGGCCCCAATTTACTGGTATTTTCTGGAGATCTTGGACTTATTTTTTTAATATTCATTTTAAATGGGAGTTGTTATTATAATATAGAAGTCTCATAAATACTCAGCTACCCCCAAAGCTATAACATAACAACACAGAGAAAGTACATAATATATAGAAGAATACGACTTGGAAACTAGTTTTCAAAAGTGAAGGTCAAGATTTTCCACGAGAGGAATCATTGAGAATGCGAAACTCTTTCATCAACAGTTGTATACACAAGATCGAGAACACAAAAGAAGATGATGAGAAAAAGCATGAATATGAAAGTGCTGCTTCAGAAAACAGTTATGTACTCTCAGCATACACTTCATTCACTCAGCTTATGTATTTAAATATATTCAAAGTATTGAAACTAGAATATCGACGTGTCCTAGCTAGAATATGGGTGGATAAGTGTTTTTACAGTGTGCCCTCACTCAATATCAAATAAGGGCCGGAGAAGAGAGACTGTCCCTAAAGTCAGGTTATAGTAATTAGTGCGTTGTGATTGGTTGAAGACTCCGACTTGAGGGATGGTCTGGCTTCTCTTATATTTAATCCTGATTTATAATTCGGCCCTTAGTGTAAGGATACAATTTTACTTTTGTCTCCTTACATTCACTAGAAGAAGAGCGTTACTCATAATAAACGTCACTCATTGTAATTCAAAGAGGGTGCGGAAGGCTTAAAATAAATCAACAATATCAATATGCCTATATCCCAAAATAAATCAACAATATCAACATGCCTTTATCCCCCTCTGTAAGTACTAGGATTTTTCAACGTCATCCTGGAAATTATAAATACAGTTTTATAAAGGGTAGGATTACCAGCAGCAATATTATTTCTAAGAAAAATTCCAATATTTTCAAGTTTAACTAATGACGAATACGCATTGATTAGTTGTCCTAGTTGTTAGGGGCCAGTCTAGTAATCCATGTAGCTTGTGGATCCACAGGTTCGGATCCCACCCAGTGCATAAATTTGCCTCAGAATATCTGTTTTTGAGAATTTGATGACATACTACTGATGGAGCACCAAAGCGCCAGAACTGCTTCAATGAAGAAACTCTTCAGTCTTCTAAAGAGTTCCTTCATTGAACTCCTAGATTTCTTATCTTCAATGATTCGCAAGAAACTCATTCAACGTGTGATGACAATTTTTAATCGCCCCTTCAACTTGATATAATAATCTATTGCCACAAGTTTTCTCAATGACGCCCAAAGAAGTTTTATTTCAGGGGTATTATGGTACGAGAATAATTCTCACCACACCCTCTGGAAAGTTACAAACGAATATCTGCACGAGTGCAAGTTCCATACATACTTTGCTAATGAATGCTTGCTGGAACACCTGGCATCGAATGCCCCAACACTGTGAAACCTATTAAACGTGCAATTAACTCATAAATTATTGAAAGAGAATAATGACTCTCAGAGTGACCGGACCATTTCTTCTCTCTCTCTCATTCTTCCTTTTCCATTTTATACTGAGTACTCAGTATGTTTCTCTCATCTCTCTGTACGTACTTCCTCCTTTCATTCTCTGTTTTTCTATCTCTTCTCCTCTCCATAATTCATTCCTTTTCATTAAAAGTTTTCCACCCTTTTCTCTAATGCACAATTTTTCTTTCATGCATATAAATATATATAATATACTTTTATATGATTCTTTTCTCCCTCCTTTTCTTTCCTTTCCGTTGCATCCTCTTTCCTTGTCAGAACATCAAGTGTTCTGCCACTTAAACTTGCCACATAAATAGTTCCTCACTTGTTAACCCTATGCGGCGTATATAGAATGCAGGTTAAGAGAATGAGATATAGACGGAGAGGGTGTTAGGTTAGTGAGAGAGGGTTACTTTTATCTGTGAAAATACGGGCGTCATTAATTCGAGCTGCTAGAATTTAAAGTTTTTAAGAATGCTGCTAGGATTCAAAGATTTTTCAAAGAGTGCAAGGATATATTTCGGACTAATTCATTAGATATACGTATGTATGAGTATGAACGCTGCATTCTTACTAACACAAAGGAGACCTTGTTAAGTGTGAAAACTTTAAAAATAATATAGGTAGGTACCATTTGAAACACTGCTAGATTGAACTTCGACTGGATTCGAAACAATGCGCATACAGCATGAGTCATATTTACGTATTTATCAGAAAAAAATATTATATTAATCATTTTGGAAAGTTTAGAATTTCTAGAGAGAGAAAGAGTGATCTGAGCGCACGGCAGTGCCCCAGGCCAAGTTCCAGCAAGCACGGCAGTGTATCTTTACACGAGCCGATTCACCCGGTTTTCTAGAGAGAGAAAGAGTGATACAATTTTTTTTGTAAAATTAAAGACATAATCAAAGACTCAACGACTCCTACATCATAATGCACAGTGAATTTCCTCGTAAATGGAGCACGAAATTTCTGAAAGATAAACCTACTAATTTTACGCAACTACTGCTAAAAAGAAACTAAAGAGAAGTTCCTGTGGGAAAGCAAACTTCATCTTCATTTTGAATATTACAAATGTAGGGGAAGGAAATCAAAACTTGCTCCTTGAAAATATAACTTTCTTACTTCTGAGAATTGTGTATTTGTATGATTATCATTCTATGAATTACCATAATAATAAACGGTATACAATAAAACTCAAATTTATCGAACACTAGGTACCTCAGTAAGACTCTTGGTCAAGTCTTTGTAAGTCTCAGTAAGACTCTTGGTCAATTAACTGAGCAACGTTTCATTTTATTCAACAACCTAGTTCTTCATAATATTATAAAAGTTCAACTCACTATACTGGACAAATTTTATGCACGCCTAGTTATTGCTTTGTTTATGCAATGCGCAACAGTCACATGGTTACCTACGAGTATAAACAATTTAGTAATCACCTTAGCCTAGCGGTAGCAATTACTCGGCTTGCAATCCCGGGGGGTTCAGATTTTTTTCGGCTCTATGCATTGGATGTTGGGATCTACCCTAGCCTCGTGAGGACAAGAATCGTGCAATGCAGAAACCATCCATCTCCACTTTTTCAAACTTTTCAGGAGACACTTAAAACAGTTTAGATTCTAACTGGTTGAGAATAAAAAAATAAAGTATTGTTCATATGAAAGAAATATTCTTTTATGATTATCTAATATACATGAAAAAAATCCAGAATTTTTTTTTTGTCAGTTAGGGTGATTTAAATTTTTTGGAGATAGATGGTTTTTGCACTTTACGACTTTAACACATGTTTTCCTGTATGAGAGAGTTAATTAAATACTCATATTATTCCGATTTTAATGACAACATTTCTCATACTGTTTTAAAGGTCTTATTAAACATATTGTTTTTAAGGTCTTATTGAGAGAAGTTCATCATAACAAATTTCATTGAGTTACAACTTACCATTCTCGAGGTACAGGGTCGGACTTCCTGCGTAATATCCATATATTTTGACCTATAACTCGTTAACCGTAAATTATGGAGAAATTTTTTCTAGTTAATAATAACTCCTTATCGCAAGACCTTTCGAACAAGTTACAGTTTGATTTGTTTTTTCGTTAAATTTTTTTCGACTGTTCGTCCGGCTGGCTGACGAAACCGACCAGAAACTAACATCAACAGAGTATGTCGAGTTATAACATGTTTGAAAGGTCTTTCCATAAGGAGTTATTATTAACAAGAAAAATTTTCTCCATAATTTACGGTGAACAAGTTATAGATCAAAATATATGAATATTATGCAGGACGTCCGACCCTGTATCTCGAGAACGGTAAGTCATAACTCACTGAAATTTGTTGTAATGAACTTCTCTCAATAAGACCTTTAAAACAATATGCCACAAGACATACCATTCTATTTAGGAGTTTAAAGTTGGTCCATGCCCAGATTGCCCAGCCTGACTAGGGCCGTGTAGGCAAATTTTTTTAGCTTAAAATAAATCCTCCTACAATCGAAGAGATAGGTGTCTTGGAGTTTTTCTATATTTTAAGTGGTTCCCGAGATAGGGGGGGTGGGTCCAGACTTTATGGACACCCTGTATATCTCTAACCCTCAGGAAAATGGTCAAAGTTACAAATTTATCAACCTTGGGTCGTGGGTTCGAAAACCCAGCCATGGAAATTTTTTTGTCATTTTTAATTGCAAAGCGAAGCTTGCGGGCAACAGCTAGTATGTACCTACCTACCAAAAAACACATGAAAAACGTTCCAGTTCCAATCCTGAAACAATACTGATCAGAAAACAAAAAGATCAGGCCGGCTGATGATAAAATGAAAACAAACCCCACCCGTGCAAGATTCCCCCTACAATCGAGAAATACAGTGCAAGAACCGTTCATGTGCGGGATATGTATGGTTCTTGCACTGTACAAAATATTTGACCTTCAATATCTCCCATACTCGAAACACTGTCTGAATAGTTATTACTCTGTTTGATAAATCTTCGTTCGAGGAATCCATTTTCATCGAAAACATAATTTCGAAAAAAATGGCGTTTGGATGGTTTCTGCATTGCACGATTCAATTGGGGTAGTTGTATAGTGGACAACTATTAGTGACGGCATTACAAGATTGATAATATGAGATATTATGATGCATTAGCTCTCGTAATATTGATGCTACCCACTAAAAATTGTGACATAACAACACAAATAACTAGCTCTTTATCTTATTTATAATATTTTATTATCAAAAGGTGTAATTCGAGAAATCCCACGTTTCCATTTAAGTTCTTAAAATATGACATGAGTTTTTGTTTTATTAGGGTTCTACGTCATTTTTCAACTACATGGTCTTATACGACGGGAGTTTTACCCTCCATTCACAGGAAACTCACAAACCTTATATTAACCTCACTCGGCCTGGGTTGGGCCGGAATGGCAGTATCACGAAGTCTTCACCCCGCTGGACGTTGCTTAACTTCGGTGATCCTGCGGGAACCGGTGCATTGATCGTGCCATCGAGGCAGGGTATCTGTGAGAAAGAACTTGTTAATTAGGTCACCTTGATGATACCTTTCGTGTAAATGCAGCTCTTTTAGTTTTTGCTTCTGAATATACTGAAAGAGCAGAACAATTGTAATTACAAATTTAATCGTTTTTAGATTAACGAAGGACCCAAAAAGGGGTCTAATAAATTATAAAAAAGTGCATTTTCTTCTCTCTTCTTTTGTCATTACCTACTTCAAATAGGTAATCAATCATGATGGAGTAAATTACATTTATTTATTGAACATAAAACATAAATCATCGAAAAGTCTTGATTTTGTAATAGATATGTTAAGGATTGTTAGTCCGACTCTCCGCAACCTACGATCATAATAAATACCAGAAATACATGTAATATCTAAGGAGTCAAATTATTTTTGTCATAGAGTTATCAAAAAAGGACCACATCGAAAACTGAATTGAAAGACTCCAAGTCCATTTCATTACGCCCTCTAACCTATGTTTTTTACTATTCTTAAGTAATGCATTTCTTACAAAATCTGCTCGCGCTGTGTCACATACACTGCTCGGGTGCTAATACAAGCTGATGATGCATGACACATTTCTTACAACTGTCGTCACACTTTTTCTCTGATAAAAGATTACATTTTCTTTCTTTTCCTCTTCATTCTAGAACTTGAATACTATCATTCCATCAAGTATATCAATCAGAAAACATTGGATAGGTACGTTCTTTCTATATTGTATTTTAGTGTTGCTGTTCCAAAACAGTTACACATGGATGACTTTGGACTTGGCAATAAAATTTCAATTTCAAAAGGAACATTATTGTTTTTTTGGAGTGGTTATAAGGGGTAAAATTTATTCTAAAATATTATTACTTCCGAGAAATTTCTAATATTAGCAATCGGAAGTATTGTGTTTTTTTTTTTTACTTTACTTGGTATCAAACACCTCGGCCGAGGTGTGAAGAACGCCTATACAAAGAAAGAGACAGCCCGGCAGAGTGTAAGGTTACGGAAAACATAGTTCCCATGCATTTCATGTACTTTCAGCCAGCGAAAAGTGCAACATGAATTTCAAAAATTGCGATTTTTATTGCAGAAATGGACTCTACGTTGAAAAATAAATTGATTTGACTTTTTGTTTGACTTCCTAGGTGAACGGGAACCCTATTTTCGAGACCCCCGAACAATCGTGAAAGACATGAAAAGATTCATAATTTTTTTTTTTCTGTTTTTTTTTCTTCATACGGATCCTTTGAGACCCGACTTCGTGTCTTTAACTTGGCACTGAAGATCAAGTGAGGTGTCTAAAGTGATCAAAATATAATGGAGATGAGCCCGGACCAAAAAAAAATTCTAAATTATAAGCGGGCGGCCCATTTGGGCGGCCTCGGGTTTTGGGAGCCCAAATCGGGAATTGAAGGATAATACTAATCTTAAGTGGTATCAAATGAAAGATCTTGATGAGCAGATACCAAATTTATTGATATTATTCCTTCATCCGGTCCACTGGGTGGCACCTGGTGGCCTTTTCATTTTCTTTGGCGGGTAGGTGCCTTCGAATCCTTAGCTTAGTGGTCAGATCTTGGCCAGTATGTATTTTTCGAGATGACCTCGCTCTCTCACTGCAAAATTTTCATGTTTAAGTTTCCAAGTATTAATTTAGTTAGTTCATTTTCCGTCCGTTTCTTTAGAAGATAACTTTGTCTATTCGTAGCATGCTCGACCTGCCACCCAGTCAGCATGGGTTCGAATCCTGGCGGGGACGAAATTTTTTAGCTCTATTTTTTCAATTTGGGCTATTTGGTGTTTTGTTTTTTCCGATATTTATATTTGATCTTCATGACGACCCCATTACCCTCGCGAGGAAAATTTTAGTAGTTGCGGAATTGGCCAATGACCTGTGGCGGCAATATGAGATTGATTTTGGACAATCATGGTTGGATTGAGATAAAATATGATGAATTTGCTCTCATATTGTCGATGCTACTCACTAAAAGTTGTGACAAAGTAGTGACTTTGGCCAAGTGGGTAGCATACTAGGCTTGCACGCACCATGACTTGGGTTCGATCCCCTTCAGGGAAGTTTTTTTTCTCTGTCCATTATGTCCGGGGTACACTCATACCTCGTGAGGTATTGATAAGGGACGTCACCACCGAGTTCTCTCCCGCTCATGGTTTTATCAACACCAAATTGTCTCCCGTCGCGTCGCTTGCATTTTTAACTGATTTTATACCTACATAGTTTAGGCCTAGCATAAAAATTATAATCGAAACGCCTAGGAATCATTGATATAGACCTTAGGCATGGCCTTCTATGTAGTTTTCCTAATCCTATGATAAACCCAAGGCATGGCCTTCTATATATTTACCTAACCCTACTATAAACCCGAGGCATTGCCTTCTATGTATTCTCCTTAACACTATTATATTCCTGAGGCATGGCCTTCTATATATTTTACCTAACTCTACTATACACTGAAGGCGTTGTCTTTCATTAGTTAGAGATTTTAAAGATTAAAAGGCCAATTCTTATATAAAAATGATAATTTTATAGTTTTCATTTTCTTAAATACCTAATGTAAAAAAGCATGGTCTTATTTCCGGGAGAGATACTTGTGGTGAACCCTGCAACAAGCCGGAGTGAATTCGGGTAAGAAAAAGTCAACGGGAGAGAACTCATTACCTCACCTTGATAAGGTGATTACAAATTAATTTCTTTGGCATTTGTAAATCCAGGTGTTTTACTGTCCCTCATAGGAGGCTCCGAGATCTATTTAGCATTGAAAGATAAACCTAATCATGTTGAGTATAGAATCAAAAGGTCTTGCATTGCAAATTTATATATTATTTACTCACTTTGGGGACTCAGGGGGCCAAATCTGTGATCCAAATACATATTGACCTTAGAAAAATTAAATACGTACTGCTAAAACTATATCTAAGAAAAGACAACTTGGTACATTCACATTTTCTCAGCTTATTTAATTTTGTTATTCATAATGTTTCAGTAGTGTATAAAGCTATATTTTCGTACAAAAAGAACTGATATCCCCCCAAAAACACCACTTCGTGGTTAAAAAAAGAAGAACGCCTCACTGAAAAGAATGATTATAATTAGCTAAAAATAAATGATATCAAATTGAGAACACCTTACCCCCTCTCTTTCTACAGGGTGTTACTAAATTACTGTCAGATAGAAAAGGTGCGTGTTTTTGGGGTCATTTTAGGGGGGGTTCGTTCTCTAAAAAAATCCCGAAAAATGCTTCCTCTCCCTTCCAGGAGCTGTGAAAGTTAAAAAAATAAAAGTGTTTTTTTACTATAACTCTTGAAATACAAGAGCTATCTTAACAAAATTTTGTGAACTTACCTTATATTATGCTCCTATTATTCCCACATAACTTGCATTTCGGTGACATTTTCAGGGTCGGCTGTATGGGGTCAAGCTGCAAAGAAAACCGCCATATCTTTTTGTAATAATAAAAGTAGTGAAATAAAATTTAAGCCACTTTATTGTAAATGTTTTTTTCTACAAAAAAGCTCTGAATATTTTTTTTGTCAAATGCACGTATCACTCCAAAAAATCGAGTTGAAAAACTTTGGATAACCGCGTGTGTCCTTTCAACATTTTCCCTCTCTAAATCTGATCCCCTCACACATACCACTTTGTGTTTAAAAAAAGGAATGCCAAGAAAAAAATTCCAACAAATGACTTTATCTTTAGCATTTTTTATTTGTTATTACCTTGTTACTTGAATGGACCTCGTAATAAATGTCTGGCTTTTGTGTTGTTCAACAGACACTTTGTAATTATTTTTGCTGTCAAGAAGTGAAAACAAACAATTAATTAAGTCTAAAAAATGTAGCTGGCCAAAAAAAAAAAAAAAATAGCTGAATGCATTTGATACCTAATACGCAATAAAGACTCTTACACACGGTTGTCAAAAGTTCTTTCACTTCGATTTTTCAACTCGATTTTTTGGAGTGATACGTGCATTTGACAAAAAAAATATTCAGAGCTTTTTTGTAGAAAAAAACATTTACAATAAAGTGGCTTAAATTTTATTTCACTACTTTTATTATTACAAAAAGATATGGCGGTTTTCTTTGCAGCTTGACCCCATACAGCCGACCCTGAAAATGTCACCGAAATGCAAGTTATGTGGGAATAATAGGAGCATAATATAAGGTAAGTTCACAAAATTTTGTTAAGATAGCTCTTGTATTTCAAGAGTTATAGTAAAAAAACACTTTTATTTTTTTAACTTTCACAGCTCCTGGAAGGGAGAGGAAGCATTTTTCGGGATTTTTTTAGAGAACGAACCCCCCCTAAAATGACCCCAAAAACACGCACCTTTTCTATCTGACAGTAATTTAGTAACACCCTGTATATCTCTGCACTCCTCTCTAAATTTATTCCTCTTATGTTTAACTTTCTTTATCCTTTCTAGGGGTCATCCCAAACTTGATTATTCTTTAAATTTACTTGTTGCACGGCAATAAAAAATGGCGGTCGCGGTGTAATTTTCTCGATTCAAATCAAATAAGTTCAGAAAAATCATACTCCGACCGCCATTTTTTATTGCCGTGCAACAAAGTAAATTTAAAGAATAATCAAGTTTGGGATGACCCCTAGAAAGGATAAAGAAAGTTAAACATAAGAGGAATAAATTTAGAGAGGAGTGCAGAGATATAGAAAGAGAGGGGGTAAGGTGTTCTCAATTTGATATCATTTATTTTTAGCTAATTATAATCATTCTTTTCAGTGAGGCGTTCTTCTTTTTTTAACCACGAAGTGGTGTTTTTGGGGGTTATATATTACGTTGTTGCTAGATTCTCCATACAACATAAATCTTTTATTATAAAATGATTCGGTCGTGTGTGTGTGTGTGTTTGTTTATTATAATATTGAACAAATTGTATTCAAGATTAGTAATTGCTTTGCTTATTATGCAACGTGTAACGAATAACATGGTTACCTTCTATTCCATGGGGTGTAAATGTAATCCACTTTAATCCCACATTTCCATTTAGGTAGTCTAGACTTCCAGAGATAACATGGGTATCTGTGAGATAAGCAATTTGTAAACTAGGTCACTTTGATGAAGCCGGATTGCCTTTGAGTAAATCCAGCTCTTTTTTTTATTGCTTCCGAGAATACTAAAATAACGGAAGCATTGTAATCATAATCATATATCAACATTAATATTCGTTTTTAAATATTCAATATTTTCAACTGTCTGGATGTATTATTATACACGAATATCAGTTTATTTTTTTAAGTTTAAAAAAATAAACAAGGTTACAATTTTATTATAAAATAATGATACATTATTTTATTATTTTATGGCTACCAGAGGAGAGGAGTAGAATGTTCCGAGAACGTAATGCGTCAGTTACAGAGGAATAGTAAACCCTGAACGGAGCACTTTTTATGCTGCACAAAGTAAATCCGGCGAAGCCATTTAAGTCTAATAGTAGATATTTATGTATGCAGTTTCCTCTAAAAGAAATGGCGGGATCAAAGTTACTATACGAATTATACATATTCACTATTATATAAAATAATTATAGATAAGTGTATGTACATTGTACCTACCTCAGAGGTTTTATTTGTGTTATTTTGTCACAACTGTACTGAATAACTCAGCATTACTAATCTCCAAATTTAATCATTTTAGAACATCCATATTGTATATTCCTTCACGTAATACTTCCACTGGTCACTTTTCATACAAATACTTACTTATTTTTCCTCATGAGGTACAAGAAGGTCCATTACTTTAGGGTGCATCGATACCAGATCGACACCTTATCTACTGGGCTACCGAGACTGAGGAAGTCCATTAGAATCTACACCGATCATCATGAACGTGTAAGAAAAGAAATTGGATAGATGCAGAGAAGATACTCGAACAAGGATAGCGACAGCTGCGCCAGTCAGAATGGCGGAAACAGCCTAAAGAAAAGAACCAATTAAAGGGAGGTGAGCCCTAATTAAATTCAATGTTGTTATTTTATATCCGCACTGTGCCTCTTCTCTTCTTTGTTTATACTCTCCGACTGGTGGGATTAAAGAAAAGAAGAAATTAAGTCTCACTGGGAAATATTTTATCGCTTTATAAGTTTTAGGAATTGTTCTTGCACAAAGTATAAAAATTTCAAGTCCCCTGAGAAAGATTATCATGCAAAGCTCTGCAGAGCTCATTTATAACTGACGAGTCCGATGCCCCATTACAAGGGAAGGGAGACACTGCCGTGAAACCTAAACCTAACAGGACATTTATTACGATTTTTTTCATAATTGAGATTGTGGAGGAAACTTGGTACATATACATGTCCTACATTCTTTTAGTTATAAGAGAAATCTGTGATCAATTTTTCCAACATCTACTGATTTTACCCCTGGTGAGCCAGAAGTAAAATGTAAAGCTTCACTGATTCAATTACTTGGATGAACGAAAATTATGTCTTAAAAGAAATATTTTTAACTAGTAAATTACCTTCAGTTTTGGTAGTGGGTATAATGAGATTAATGAGTAGTGCTTTCTGTGTATTGGGTAGGTATTGTGGGGTATTCAGGACCTTTCATTGAATACCCAACATGAGTTTCAGAATACAATTTCATCGGTCATAAAAATTTCTACTTCTTAAGACAGTGTAGTACATTTCAAGAGCCTTGATGATCGAAAAATATTTTGAGTACACGATTGAGGTAAAAAAAACTTGTACCCACAAGACCTAATCCTGAATGTTAAAATAGTTAAGTTAAAAATTCAAAGATAAATATTCAAGCATATCATATTGTTAAGAATAAATCTGATTACCTACTTCAAAAAATCTTGAGGATTTTTGTTAGCCTTTCGCAATAATGATTTTAACCGTCAAATTTTGCATGGATTACAAAAATTTACACCATTTCACCATAGAGAAGTTAGAAAAAAAGTTATTGCACTGAAGCTAAGGGTAGAGTACCCCTGGTTTTAGGGCGGTACTACAAAAAGGCGGTTATCTTTTTGTTTAGCTCGGTGGTTAAGCACTCGCTTGCAATGCGGAAGGTCCCAGGTTCGAACCCCTGCGCCGACAAAAATTTGTATTCATAATTTGGTTACAGTTCTTGTAAGGAATACCTTCCGGTGCGCTTTTGTTGACTCAGTACCTAAATGGGAAGTATTGTGTCACTTCTCGCCCATCAGAGGGGAGGCATACTACGGGATAGTCAGGCTGCAACACAGACCACAAGCGTCTAAAATAGTTCCTGTTGGACGACACCTGATTCCGTCCCGCGAATTTTTTCTCTCGGGTAGTCGATACTGGATTCCGTCCCGAACCTCTCAGATCAATCACTGAATTCCGTCCCGTCACTTATCTTATGCACCTATGTACTATGTACAATTGTACATAAGTACATAGAAGGCATGGCCTTCTATGTATCTTACCTAACCCTACTATATTATATTATTGAGGCATGGCCTTCTATGTATTTTACCTAACCCTACTATAAACCTGAGGCATTGCCTTCTATGTATCTTACCTAACCCTACTCTATTCTTGAGGCATGACCTCCTAATAAGTGGACATCGCCATTGTTCTCAGTTTATTTTACGTGATTGAAATAAACTGATGAAAAATATTGAATTTATAATTTATGTATTTATTTATGTATATAGGACGGAACAAATGGGACGGAATCGGGTATTGAACCCTTTCGATGACCGGACGGAATCAGGTGGTAAAATATTGACGGAACGGAATCGATGGGACGGAATAAGGTGAAAAAAAGGTAAATGGGACGGAAAACGGTGCCTCCCGTTCCTGTTTCATTGCTACAAAATAAAAAAGGCTGTGAAACACTCATCTTTAAAAAAAAAATCTTGGGAACCACGTGACATCGACCCATATGTATGGGAATATGTTTTTCGGAGATGGTCCAATATATTATTGGTGAACCGTTGTCTGTATGTTTTGAGACCACCCTGTATACGAAATTTTTATACATATATCAATATCAATGTATCAAATAATATATTATGTACTTAGAACTATCGGTAAGAAACCTACCACCAAGTTGATGAGGAGGAAAAATTATACAGGCTACATTTATTATTGGTTATTTTGACTCGGCACTTTGCCATAACTTTTAGATCTCATAACTTTTATGGCTTGAACTTTTTGTATTGGAACTTGGCCTATTTTTCACATTTTTGTTCTTGTTGGGATTATGCTTTTCCTCTTATCTCACCCAGGCTTCTTGAAGAAAAACTTTCATCTTTCTAATTCCTATTCTCCGCAACACCATAACAGAATAAAACTTACAATTCAACAACACAATCATGGTTCCAACTTTTTTCTCTCTGCGTATTTTACTTCCGATTGTTTCTAATATATTTTTGCTCCGATTTCAAATATTTTTTTTGCATATTTCTAGACTGTTCATAACCTCCTGAGCAACTTTGCTTTTGTGTCTGTCGGTTTATCCGTCATTTGCATTCACGCACAAATCTCTGAAACTACTAAACGGAATTCAACAAAGACTTTATGTAGATGGTCCCATTTTTCATTCATTCACTTCAAATTTCAAATAGGCGGAGGTAAAAATCCTACGCCTGACCTCTAACTTTTTACTTAAACGATTTTTGATGAGATTTTTAATGTTTATGCATAGTATTGTTTTACGTAGAAAAATTGTATTTTTTTATTGAATAAATTACGGTTGATTTCTGATTTAAGAAATATCGAAAATCGGACCAAAAAGTGCAAAAATAAGGTCTTTGACTTGCTGATACAGACTTTTTTGTAGGGACTAGAATGTAGGAAAAATAGTATTCTACCATGTTAAACAATTTTGAAGAGAATCGGTTGAGAAATTTTGTAAATACAATTGATTTAGTAAAAAAATCTCAGAATCTATAGCGATAGTGGAAAGTTGAAAATGATGATTTACATTCATGAAGAAGTATTGTGTCTATAAATGTCAGTGTATTTTTTATGTAGGTAGGTATAGATAGGTACTGTTATGACAATCCTTCCATTTTTTCTCCCTTCTGCTGTTAAATGCACCTGAAAGACTGCTGCATGCAGTATGTCAGTTATCTACTAAGTAGGTACTGATGCATTATGTATTTATACTTCGTATGGTAAGATTAGAGATTCAGTACACTATCTAACGTGTAGTGAAAATATTTATGTATAGTAGGTTGGTATGTGTGAGAGAGAGAGAGAGAGAGAGAGAATAAAAAAATATTTTATTTATACGTATTTAAAATTAAAACACTGTCAACATTTTTGCTGATTGCTAAGAACACAGCATACCAATCAGTCACTTAAGAATATATTTTTTTCTTCTTAATTTTCTTTATTTTTCATGCTCCATGGATTATGAATGATGTGAATTGAATGTTTCAAAGTTGTCTCATACATTCCTTGGATTTGTTTTGGTAATAGTGATGTTATCATGAACTAACTGTTTCAACGCATTCATCAGGAACTTTCATACTGACCCTCTACTTCCATACCACAAACCAATGATATTATATTAACGAAGAGGGTAGGTATTTACTATTACATTTTTCTTTTATTTAATAATATGTTCTACCCAAAATAATTATAATAACATATTCTATGCACAGTTCCCATTTTTATTTTTTCTTCATTTATTTTTTTATCTTGGTTCCTATCATTCGATTCATACTTCTTGATTGTAATTTTTTGTAGTATCTCATTAATATTCTTAAGATGGGGGTGTAAATTATTAACGTGTATTTTTAAACATTTGTATGATGAGAACTCTTTGTTGCAGTTGCAATCGGAACACACAAAAGATATTGCAAACTGAGAAGAATTTTCCGACACGACATTGGTATTAATTTGAAGAGAATCAGTAGCATGATCTTGTTCTATTCTTTTCTCAGTATAAATGCTCTCATGTCTGTTGAACCACCCCACGGAACTGTCCAATGTATCATTTTCAGTCAGATTATTACTTACGATATCACTGATTGCGTCAAGATCTTGTTGAATGTCATTTTGTCCATTTACGGTGTTAACTACCTGCTCGAAAGGGAGATGTGTTTGTGACATTTAGGGCGGAATTAATAGACGTTTTTGTAATACCTCTGTGGCGCTAAGTCACGGATTGCGTACTGTGTAAGATAGGGAAAACCGACACTTACAAGCGACTTAAGTTATTAATGTTGTCTATTAATTCCGCCCTTAATCATTATGTAATACTTCTGACCACAGAATAATTTACAAAGAGGATGACACCATTGAAAAATGATAAAAGGTGACAAAACCAGAATTTCGAATGTGTTAGGTATATTATTATAATGAAAGAAATTTAAAACCCTATAATTTCTATAATTTACTTACTATGAAAATCTAGAATTTATTTTTAATAATTTCATTGAAAGAAAATTTCGAGAGCTTTCCAGAGTGATGTTGATCTGTTGAAAGTTGGTTGGCTACTGAATAGTGAGTGGTGCTATTTGTTCCAATATTGGTTGAGATTTTTGTCCGGCTTTTTGGGGCGAGGCCCCAAAAAGCTGAACTCCGTGGAATTCTCCAAACTTGCCACGTCCTTAATCCAGTCGACAGCGGAATATTCTACCACTCCAAGTCTCTAATCAAGATATCCATCATATTTTTGTTATTGAGTAGGTACATATGCGCACAGAATTGGTGATTTTCATGTTCCAAGTCTCAAAATATTGGAAGAAGAAGAGGTTAGCCACAATTCATTTCATGAGTTTCAACTTCCAAATACCTTAAGTTTTCAAAGCAGCTTTTTAAGTGAGATCAAATTTTTCAATTATAAAATGCAAATTTCTTGTCATTTGCCTCTTTTCTATTCCACCCCCCTCCCCACCACTTTATCTCCCTTCCTCCCCCTCTCCTTTTCTTCTTTTTTTTAAATTACGATTAGATTTGAAATCAATGAAAATGATTAGACGTTTATTCATGAACTATTATGTAGAATGTCCATCATCATACTGACCATTGTCCATAAAAAAAAAAAAAATATTTAGATACTGTAGAAGTTGAGAACAACTTTATTTTACAAAATGGAGACAACGAGTGTTATATTATGTTAGATGCTCTAGAAGAGAAAACTACATTTCAAGTTTATTAGAATAGAACTGAATTTATTTGGAACTTTCAACTTTAGGAAAACTGGTTGAACATAAATATTGCCTGGCCTCAAGACCTATCACATCTTCCCCACTATAAAAATATTTCATTGTCCAAATCTCTCAGGTGGTCTTCTTTCTCGACTGCTTCTTCTGAGTGGTGGAATATTTAGATGGAGAGAATCATTATCAAGAGTTGTACTCTCTATGTTGTCATTGAGAGAACTTTTTTCATTCAAGTTATTGTCCACAATCAAATGTTCTCTGTTTCTTCTTATCATACTGTTTCCCATGTTGACTATGTATGACCTTGGTGTTAACTGTTCTCCTACAACACCATGCTTCCACTCTTCTCCCTTCCGTTGTGGTTGAATTCGAACACCTTCACCTACATTCAACTTTGGAAGATTCCTGGTCTTGCGATCATAATAAAATTTATATTTCCTTTTCCTCAGATCAATTGTCTCAGGAACACCTTGTACAATGCGAGGTTTTAATTGATTCGATAACGTTGGAATGAGAGATCTAGTTTTTCTTGACATTAATTTTTCTGTGGGAGTGACTTCTGTGTCACCTGTTGGAGTGTTCCTCCATTCAAGAATAGCTGAAAATGGATCTCTCTTCTCAAGTCTGCACTTCTTAATGATACTTTTGGCAATTTTTACTGCAGACTCGGCCTTCCCATTTCCATGACTGTGAAACGGGGACGAGGTTATGTGTTCAAATGACCAGTTGGTTGAAAAATTGAGAAACTTTTCATTTCTGAAAGAACCTCCATTATCTGTAATTAAAGTATTGGGAACGCCATGTATGGAAAATATTTTTTTCATCATTAAAATTACTTGCTCAGCAGATAAAGAACCAAGTTTTTCTATCTCCCAGTAATCAGAATAATAATCAACTACAACGAGATAGTTCTGATCTTCCACCTGAAATATGTCGGCTGCTACCCTGTACCAAGGCAAAGAAGGGGTTTCATGAGTTTGCATAGGGAGATTACGTTGTGCTACAGGATATGTTTTGCAAATACTGCAGTTTCGAACTTTTTGTTCAATATCAAAATTCATCTTTGGCCAAAATAGTGAACCTCTAGCCTTACTAAGACATCTATCAATACCTTGGTGAGCATCATGAATTTTACTCAACATTTCTGGCCTCATAGCTTTAGGAATTAAGACAGCTTCACTTCTTAAAATCACACCATTCTGTTCTGATAGTTCATCACGAAAACTCCAATAGTCAGATAAATCAGTATTGAGTTGAGTTTTGTGTGTAGGCCACCCATGATGAATAATTTGTATAAGTTTTTGAAGTTTGTCATCTTTAGCGGTGAACTGTTTCACTCTCTCTATAGTAACATTAGAAAAATCAATATCTTCTAACTGATTAATATTTTCAAGATTTTCATTCATCTCAATCTCTCTAAGTTTAAAAACATCCAGTTGGTTTGAATCTTGTTCATCAAAACTAGATAAAGGCGCTCGAGACAAAAAATCCGCAACAACCATTTGTTTTCCGGGACAGTAACATATATCAAGATCATATTTTTGTAAGTTCAACATCATACGTTGCAAACGTCTAGGAGCATTGAGAATTGATTTTTTAAAAATAGTTTCCAGTGGCTGATGATCATTATAAACAGTTACTTTCTTACCTCGTATGTATTGGTCAAATCTCTGACATGCAAATAATATTGATAGAGCTTCTTTTTCAATTTGTGCATAGTGTCTTTCTGTTTGATTAAGTGTTCTCGATGCATACGCCACTGGTTTTCCTTCTTGAACAAGAACTGCTCCAATTCCATAATCACTTGAATCAGCCTGAATGCACACTGGTTTTCTTACGTCAAAATATTGTAAGATGGGCGATTTTGTTGCTAAGTCTCTTATCTTCTCAAAACTTTGCTGCTGAGCTTTGTCCCAGTGCCACGGACAAGTTTTTCTCGTCAGTTGTCTGAGTGGTTCTGCAACTGTAGCTAAATCAGGAAAAAATTTAGACAGATAATTAACAAATCCAAGATATCTCTGTAGCTCAACCACATTTGAGGGTTCCTTCATCTTGATCAATGACTCAATTTTTTCAGGATCTGACTTGATACCTTCATTTGTGATCAATTGACCCATGTACTTAACACTCTTCAAGTTAAACTTCATTTTCTCTATGTTCAGTTTCAAATTTTTTGCTTTTGCTCTGTAAAATAAATTCAATAAATTTTCATCGTGATCTCTCTGTGCTTCCTCTTCGGTGTCTCCTTTGCCGTAAATCAAAATATCATCTGCAATAACAAGAATACCTTTCAAGCCACTTAAAGCTTCTAATAATTTCATTTGAAAAATTTCAGGGGCCGACGAAACTCCGAAAGGTAATCTTAACCATCGAAACCTACCAAATGGTGTCCAGAATGTTGTCAACCTGCTTGCCTCTTCAGTGAGTTTCACTTGCCAAAATCCATTTTTGGCATCCAGAACTGAAAATATTTTAGCGTTAGACAAGTCAGGAGTAATTTCATCCATTGTAGGTATTTGGTAGTGTGATCTTTTTATCGCCTTATTCAGCTCTTTGGGATCAAGACAAATACGTAATTTATCGTTCTTATGTACTAAAACCAAATTACTTATCCATTCACTAGGCTCAGTTTCTTTACAAATTATTCTTTCTCTCTCAAGTTCAGTCAGTTTATCTTTTAATTTGTCTCTCATTGCAATAGGTACACGTCTTGGATACTGTTTGACTGGAATTACAGATTTATCTACTTCTATGTTATATTCACTTTCTAAACAGCCTAGTCCTTCAAATACATCTTTGAATTCCATAATCAAATTTTCTTTGGTAAGTAACTCACCTTTTTGAATGAAGCAAAGATCTGCTTTCACCTCTATCAAATTTAACTTTGTACAGGATTCTGCAGAGATCAGTGGTGGATGACTCTTATTGGTCACCTGGAACTCCAAGTCATATAGGTTGCCTTCATGTACAACAGTAAGAGTTTTTTTACCAACAGGAAGCAAAATTTCTCCTCCTATTGCACCAAGTTTGGTTCTTGATTTTTCAAGATTAACATTTCCACATAGCTTCCTGAAATCTTTGAGGCTAATTACATTGCAAGCAGCACCTGTGTCTAAATGACACGGAAAGGAAATCAAATCATTATTAATAAGAAAAGTAAGATTAGTAATAAGGACTTTCTTGGTGTCACTACTTCCAATGTGCCAAACATTGTTATCAGTACTGGGCGTTTCCACTTCATAGCTCTGGTTTTCAACATAGTTCGCACTTTTAGCCTTCTTTTGCTTACAAACTTGACTGAAATGATTCAAATTACCACAATTAGAACAAACTTTTCCGAACGCTGGACAAAGTTCTTTTCTGAAAATATGACTTTTGCCACAGTAAGTACATTTTCTAGCAGGAATTGATTTAATATTGGACTTGTGAAACTTGAATATTTCTCTATCCTCTTGAACTTTTACTTCAGCACCGCTTATTACATGACATTGTTTTTCAGTGGCTTCAAAAGATTTTCCTATTTCCAAAGCTGATATCAAAGTTAATTTGGAATCATTAAGATATTTTTTTCTCAGCTCTGAACTTGAAACTCCTAGTACTAGCCGGTCTCTGAGTAGCTCGTCATGCATTTGTTTGTATTCGCAAGAACTAGCTAGATTTCTAATTCTGCTGTAATACTTGTCTATAGTCTCGCCTGTTTCTTGTTTCGCAATACCAAGTAAATATCGTTCATAGATAATGTTCTTTTGAGGTAATATATATCTGTCAAATGCATTTAATAATTTGTTGAACGTACTTACATTATCTGCCTCTAGAGTCATGAATGTCTTGAGCATTTCTTTATCAAACAAAGATATAATAAATGAAATCTGTATGTCATCTTGCTGTTTATCTAAGCCTGTTAATTTCATGTAATTCTTGACTTGTAATTTGAAAATATTCCAATCCTCTGCAACCGTCTCTGTTTTCCATTCAAAAATCTTTGGAACTGGTATAGCATGAGCAATCGTGGTTGTTTCTTTGTCATTTGGTTTAGTCATTATGTAATGTAACACTCACGTAACACGAAAAATAAATAATTATATGCACTTCAATCTATGTTGAAAAATGAAAATTTGCGCTGTCACCATGTTATATTATGTTAGATGCTCTAGAAGAGAAAACTACATTTCAAGTTTATTAGAATAGAACTGAATTTATTTGGAACTTTCAACTTTAGGAAAACTGGTTGAACATAAATATTGCCTGGCCTCAAGACCTATCACAACGAGTACTTAAGTAACTAGTTTTTTTTGTAATCTGGAGGCCGACATGGTACAAGTCCCAAGTTAAGCATTTAGTAAAGTGAGTTTGAGTAATCGATAACTAAACAAATATATGATAACTATTCGCTGGTTTCATTTTTGCAATGTCAAATATTCAGTTCTTGTAATCAAGACTGAGCAGATTTTCTTGTGATGTTGTTACAAAATTATCATCTTCGAAAATTGAAGACTCAGCGTTTTTTTTGAGAAATAATCGCTCCAGGCGGGAGTAGATACTGAAATTTTAAGTCAAGCGATATTTATTTATTTGTATAACTACCTGTTATATCTTTCAGGTTCTATATTATGTCTCTGTTGGTATATGTTTGAAACCCTTTTTACATACATTTTTTTCTTTGTATGTTTCAGAAGACGATGAGAACGGAGAGCCAGGGAAAGCCAGTTCTTGTGATTACGTCATGCATATCTTAACTTTCGTTTGGAAGTTCATTTTTGCTTTTGTGCCACCTACCAGTAAGTTGAACATTTTCTACTCATGTGCCACCTACCAGTAAGTAGAACATTTTCTACTCATGTGCCACCTACCAGTAAGTAGAACATTTTCAACTCATGTATTTGATGATGATCTCCACAAAACGACTTGGATTGTCTTTGACTAGCACTTATTTTACGCCTTAAAACGATTTACCGTTTTTGGGTTCAAAACATAAATTACAGAGTTCTCTCAATGAAAGGTACCTATTACCTACCTACTGTTGAAAAATGGATATTTGTGGTTCCACGCCTCATTTTAGTCAGGGCCTTAAAACTTGTGCTTGTCTCATTCTAGTCAGGGCCTTAAAACTTGTGCTCGTCTCATTCTAGTCAGGGCCTTAAAACTTGTGCTCGTTTCATTCTAGGTAGGGCCTTAAAAACATCATTGTGTCTATTCAATGTTGTTAGACCTTCATCAGTTAATCTGACAGGGGACCATCACCTCAACTCTTGGCAACACCGCTTCTGTTCTTCCTCAGGTATATGTTCTGGCTACATCTGCTTCGTCGTGTCCATAGTGTGCATAGGGGTGCTGACAGCTTTCATCGGGGATCTAGCCTCGCACTTTGGCTGCAGTGTGGGGCTCAAGGACGCCGTGACTGCTATCTCCTTTGTAGCTCTAGGAACCAGCGTGCCAGGTGAGCATAGCATTACTTCGTAGCTCTAGGAACCAGCGTGCCAGGTGAGCATAGCATTACTTCCTAGCCGTAGGTACCAGCGTGCCAGGTGAGCATAGCATTACTTCGTAGCCCTAGGAACCAGCGTGCCAGGTGAGCACAGCATTACTTCGTAGCTCTAGGAACCAGCGTGCCAGGTGAGCATAGCATTACTTCGTAGCTCTAGGAACCAGCGTGCCAGGTGAGCATAGCATTACTTCGTAGCTCTAGGAACCAGCGTGCCAGGTGAGCATAGCATTACTTCGTAGCTCTAGGAACCAGCGTGCCAGGTGAGCATAGCATTACTTCGTAGCCCTAGGAACCAGCGTGCCAGGTGAGCATAGCATTACTTCGTAGCTCTAGGAACCAGCGTGCCAGGTGAGCATAGCATTACTTCGTAGCTCTAGGAACCAGCGTGCCAGGTGAGCACAGCATTACTTCGTAGCTCTAGGAACCAGCGTGCCAGGTGAGCACAGCATTACTTCGTAGCTCTAGGAACCAGCGTGCCAGGTGAGCATAGCATTACTTCGTAGCTCTAGGAACCAGCGTGCCAGGTGAGCACAGCATTACTTCGTAGCTCTAGGAACCAGCGTGCCAGGTGAGCATTATTGATTTGTGTTTTGATTTGCTTGAAAACCAAAAACTCTACAAGAACTTGAAAGTGTTATTCGACCTGAAAATCAATGTTATCCCCGAATACGTACATGTTGCAGGTAAACGCTATGCGCAACTTGAGAGAATGCATAAGCTTTAAACTCATGCCTTCTGTATTGAAGCCAACATCTCCGCGATGTAATATTCAAAACATGAATGGTGAGTGTTTCAATAAATGACACTTTGTTTTCTTCAAAAAATCCTTTTTTTTATGAAGCTTCAGTATCGAAAATAGAGGTGTAGTATTGCGGCCAGTCACAGGCCAAATCTTATTTTGGTTTTCAGATTTCAATCAGTCTTGTACATCGAAGATTGCTTCCAAATAAATGTTTGTTACGTTTCATAATTTACTAATGTTTTGTGTATTGAATAGATAGAACAAGAGGTACATATTTCAAAATTGTTCATAATAAATGGAGGTCCCTGTATGAACATTTTCAGATGAACTCCAATTTTACTATTCAACATTTCCTTATAATCACACCTCCCACCTCCCCACTCTAGACACATTCGCCAGTAAAGTCTCTGCTATCCAGGACAGCACTGCTGACAACTCAGTGGGCAATGTGACGGGGAGCAACGCCGTCAATGTGTTCCTGGGCATTGGTATTGCCTGGAGTCTCGCTGCTGTCTACCATGCCCTCAACGGCAACTACTTCTATGTGGATCCTGGCAAGTAAGTCTCGCCTCTGAGCTGCCGGAAGCCTCTTTGGGAGCTATTTTATATGAAGTGCTTGGGGTCTTGCTGGGGTTTGTTAAATAGATGCGGTAACAGACATGTAAAGCCAAAAGACAATAGCACAAATAATTGGTGTCCTGGTGTGCTTAACGAAGTCAATCATGAAGTTTTACCAATGTCAACCCCATGTAAAATTGAGAAAAGACAAAGGAGTGCTATTTCTGGTCATGATACAACCAAAACTGTTGTAAAAGAATGCCATTTTCAGGATGTTCAGTAAATTTCTAGGTTTCTTAGGTCACACGAGTCATACAATTCATACATGTTTTCTAATTTATATTAAGGTCGGGTTCTACGAAAAACACCTAACCTAAAAAACACCTGAAAAACACAAAAAACGTTAGTTCCAAAGGATTCGTCAAGATAGCGCCAGTAGAGTTTTGCTCTAAACTCTACTGGCGCTATCTTGACGAATCCTTTGGAACTAACGTTTTTCGTGTTTTTTAGGTTAGGTGTTTTTCGTAGAACCCGACCTAACTCGCTTCCACTTCCCCCCAGCCTCGCGTTCTCCGTCACTCTCTTCTGCTCAGAGGCATTCATCGCTATCCTCATCCTCATGGTGAGGCGCCACCGCTGCATCGGGGGTGAACTGGGAGGACCCACCATCTCCAAATACGTCACGGCATTCTTCCTGGCCAGTCTATGGCTGTTTTACCTCGTCATGTCCACACTTGAGGCGTATGACGTCATCGAAGGCTTCTAAACCAACGTCATCTGATGCATTTGTTTAAATGTTTCTAAATAAGAACAATGAGAGGTTAAATCTTCTAATCATGTACAACATACATGGTACTATTGTACTGTGCTTTTAACACATACCATAATATACAGAGTGTCCCATTATAAAAGAGACATTCAAATATCTCGAGGTCTACTGACGATAAAAGAAAAATACCAAAAAATTATTTTCAAAGCTCTAAAAGAGACACTTAATGGTGACCTTGAGAAGTTTCTCAGATGACCCCTCCAAGGTTATTTTAAGCTCAACTTTGGAATTTTAAATCAACATCTTTCAGGAAATTTTTGGAATCCACACAAAATTTTAAGTTCAAAGAAATTCTTACTAGTAGTTTTTGTCACATTTTCACACCCTTCTGGGAGTGTGAGATTTATTCTATCCTAGAATATGAGTGTGGCAAATCATATAATTTTAGGTGCTGAACACGATAATACTTTTTGGATCCATTATAATTGAGATACAAAAGAATAAGTACCTAAAATGAAAAATGATCTTTGGACAGATTTTTTTCTATCATCAGTAGATCTCCAGATATTTGAATGTTTCGTTTATAAAACGTTCAACGCCACGAATCCCATATGTGATATTCAGGCAATGTTTAGACAGGCCGTAAAACCCATATTTGGGTTTCACCCACTTGTTGCTGTGGGCCACGTACTTTCAGGGTACTTTTTTTCGGTCAAGTAAAAAAGTGAAACCCAAATACGGTATTCAGCTCAAATTTAGGCGCTACAGTGAAACCCGTATTTGGGTCTCAGCCCAAATTTTGACAGTGCCTAAAATCAGCGTGGCCTATTCAGGCCATACCACAAACATGCCTTGGCGTTTATTTCATCGGTCAGATATTGTTACTACGAGAACCCAACACTATGTGGTTGAAGTTTTTCCAGAAGTGCTTCAAAACACAATGTGGTTGAAGTGTTTTTTAAAAGACATTGGGGTTGAAGATTTTCAAAACACAATTTGATTGAAGTGTTTAAAAACACAATGTGGTTTAAGGGCGGAATTAATAGACAACATCAATAACTTAAGTCGTTGGTAAGTGTCGATTTTCCCTATCTTACACAGTACGCAATCCGTGACTTAGCGCCACAGAGGTATTACAAAAACGTCTATTAATTCCGCCCTTAGTGTTTCAAATCACAATGTTGGTGAAGTTTTTTCAAACAAAGTCGTTGAATTACTTCAAAACACAATGTGATTCAAGTGTTTTTAAAACACAATGTGGTTGAAGTGTAAAAAGACAATGTTGAAATATTTCAAAATATAATGATGTTGAAGTGTTTTAAAACGCAATGTGGTTGAATTATTTCTAAACACAATGTGTTTGATGTGTTTCAAAACGCAATGTGCTTGAACTGTTTTCAAACACGATATGTTGATATTCAAATATAGTTTTTCATTAAAAGTTTGAACGGTTGCATTGTAAAATGTGCAAGGAAAATTAGGGTTATGCATTATGTATTACTAAGTAATCAGCTCACCGTACATAAAAAATAATGTTTTTCTACAATTTCTACCTTAGAATAATGTATTTACCTACGATTATAGGTAGGTATAGATCAGGTACTTATGTAAAGTACCTGCCTAATATTATGAGCCCAAAGTATTATGTACTAGCTTACCGATGTTTTTTCATCGATCATTTGAATTATTTTAAATAGGTAATTACTTAAATGTGTTGTTGATGTTTCGATTTTGTGTATTATTTTGTTTAAATTTTCAATTTTATCGTAAGTCCATAGTAAATTTGTTTTGTTAAGATGAGATAGAATATTGGTAACGTAGTAAGTGAGTTTATAAAATTTAGCTAAATAGAATAGATGATATTATGTATTTACCTCCTAACCTAAAGTTACAAAGTGAAGTATTTATGAACATTCCACTATGTTTCATGGACTGTTCTTGGTATACAGTTAAATGGGTATAAAGATTAAAGTTTTCTTGCCTATTTAGAAAAATCTAGTTATTTGAAGTACGAATATACAGAACTTTTATTTCATTTATGGATTGCGAAAAATAATTACGACAAAAAAATGCATGCATATTTCGCTGTCGCCATGCATTACTGACGAGGAGGCCGAACTGAAGACGTACGCCACAACATGTTCTTTCCAAGAAGGTAATGTCTATCTAAAGTCTGTTCCCAAACTTTATTCTCAACTTTTAATTCTGATTCACGAATAGGTGAAGCTATTACTGTTACACTCTATCATTGGATTATAGAACATATCGTCAACGTGCTGGATTGATTCTTCCGCCAAAATGCTCCGAACGATTATGCTCGGTTATTATTTACATATATTAAATCTAATAAGTAGTAATGTAAAAGTACCAATGTAAAAGGAGTTTACCTAGGCCTTTGAATTGCTAGCCTCTGATAAAGCCATTTTTTCACCTTGTGAGTTGTGTTGGAGTAAAATAAAAATCATAAAGGTAATGTGTCTATTTGTGTTGATATAGACTTTGTTTTATACGTTTTTTTCAAGTACAGTGATATCCTTTAAGATAATATCTAATATCTCCTCTATAGCTTAACTTTTTCTTCAATTTATTTAATTCCATTTCTTTCTCTTTTAGAAATTTAATTCTTTTTTCCATTAGTTTTATCCTGAAGTTTATTTGAGGAATTTTTCTATTGACAAAACTAGGAATTCTTGGGATTATGTAAAACTATAAGAGGCTTTTGTCGAACCATTCCTCAGGAAGGAACGACTCAAGTTTTGATGATGTAAACTGAGATTCCATAATTGCAATGAATTTTCTGTTATTATTGAAACAGTTGACATTTGTGATTTCATTAACTAATAATTTAATCTAATATCGACTCTAAAAAGACTATGAGAATAAGTGATAATTTTAATGTTATCATTGTTTCCAGGATTTTAAAAGTGCCAGAATAATGGTTCGTTAATTAATTGTCAAATAAATTGAATCTTACAACTACCACGAGTATTTATAATTTATCTACCTTTTGACGTTAGAACTATTAGGTACTTTTACCATCTTCTTGAGTAAATAGGTCAAAAATATTGTTACGTTTAGAAACCTGTAAAAACAATAATATAATAATGTTAATAATAGATAGTAAAATATCATAACTTTTTAAGGACTAATTTTCATGAACTAGGTAGGTATCTAGCATATCTAATAGAAATTATATTATATTTATTATCATTTAGAAAAGGTGTTTTCACTTTCTACTAGGTACCTATTGCATTGGAAATCGTATTTTTTTATTGTTGCTAATAAACAGGTTGGTCCGGAAATATAATATGGACAACAAACTATATAATGTTACAATGTTACATACTTAGGTATGTTGAATCATTAAAAACAAAACATGTGTGATATCTTTCCCACAAGTCTCCTTATCACACGAAAAGAAGTCAATTAAATTTCGCGACTGGTGACTCAACGATAACACAATAGCTTTCGGCCTCAAATTTTCGACGAATACTTTCACAAAACTTTCTTTATCATGGGATAAGGAAATAAAAAAAAAGAACATTTCCATTCATACCTGTTTCATCTTCGTAATTTCCAATAAATTTGTAGTTTTTTTTTATCAGAGGTACTCTCAGTCTGTTTATATTAATACCAACAATATCTTTTTTCTACTAATCGTTTTAAAAAACTTTTATTTTTGTAATCAGCACATACTTTGTTATCTAAAATCATCATTTCAACATGCCAGAAATAAACTCTTACCTGCCATCGTCCATAGCGCGTTGAATGCACCATATCACCGAAGTTAAGCAAAGTCCAGCGAGGTGAAGATTTCGTGATGCTGGCATTCCGGCCCAACCCAGGCTGGGTGAAATTAATGTGGGTAACAGGTTTGTGAGTTTCCTGCAAATGGAGCGTAACACCCCCGTCGTGATATGACCATGTAGTTCAGTAGTTGAAAGCGACGTTAGGTAGGTATACCCGAATTACAAAAAAAAAAAAAAACTCTTACGTAAACCTAGTTTAACTGGTTATAAGAGACAAACTAAGAACTGAACTATTAGTTGAATCTTACATTTTTTCCGTCATATTATTTGCTGCAATTTTTCCTCGATTTGAAATATGGCACTGACCAGAAATAACATGATTGTGTAAATCATGAATATTAAATCGATTGCAGAATGCAAATATCAAAGAAATTCTTAAGAACCTATGTTGTTACCGCTCGCGTGGGAGGTAAGTACATCACTTGTATGCAGGAAACAATTGTAAGTTGCTAACATTCCTCCTCTAACATTGATTGTTTGACCAATATTTACAGCAGGGACTTGACGAGCAGGCCAGGATTTCAGGTTCCCGCAGTCATAGGAAAATATTTTTTTTTTTAAGTACTGACTACCAACTTTTGTGCGTTCAGCTGTGTAACTCGGACACTGCTCATCTACGAGAAAAAAGTTCTTCAGCAAATGGAGACACGACAGGTGGTGGTATTTCACCGGGTAGGACCATACACCATCTGGCCAGGACCTAGGACCTACGACTTCCCCTTCGTCATCACTGCTGTCATAAAATTCATACATTTTTTTTTTTCGACAAGCGAGTCTACGTAGACTTGCTAGCAATTAATTAAAAAATTTAATTAACCAAAGAATTTTCAGAAGGTTTGAAATATTTTTTTGCAAAACAAAAAAAATAAATTAATTAGACTTACCAATTTAACAAATTTAATGAATAATTTACAAGCATAAACGTTTGTAACACTTTGGGGTTTACTCATAAAATGACTTTCAGAAAGTTCAAAAATGGAAATAATGGTTGGTAGGTATACATCGGTCACCCAGTTCGATTGAAATAAAACATAGTTTGCTATCGTGTGAGACTGTTCTGGACACAATCAAATAAAATCAAACACCTCGGCCGAGGTGTGAAGAACGCCTATACAAAGAAAGAGACATCCCGGCAGAGTGTAAGGTTACGGAAAACATAGTTCCCATGCATTTCATGTACTTTCAGCCAGCGAAAAGTGCAACATGAATTTCAAAAATCGCGATTTTTATTGCAGAAATGGGCTCTACGTTGAAAAATAAGTTGATTTGACTCTTTGTTTGACTTCCTAGGCCACCGGGAACCCTATTTTCGAGACCCCCCAACAATCGTGAAAGACATGAAAAGATTCATAATTTTTTTTTTTTTCTGTTTTTTTTTTTCATACGGATCCTTTGAGACCCGACTTCGTGTCTTTAACTTGGCACTGAAGATTAAGTGAGGTGTCTAAAGTGATCAAGATATAATGGAGATGAGCCCGGACCAAAAAAAAATTCTAAATTATAAGCGGGCGGCTCATTTGGGCGGCCTCGGGTTTTGGGAGCCCAAATCGGGAATTGAAGGATAATACTAATCTTAAGTGGTATCAAATGAAAGATCTTGATGAGCAGATACCAAATTTATTGATTTTATTCCTTCATCCGGTCCACTGGGTGGTACCTGGTGGCCTTTTCATTTTCTTTGGCGGGTAGGTACCTTCGAATCCTTAGCTTAGTGGTCAGATCTTGGCCAGTATGTATTTTTCGAGATGACCTCGCTCTCTCACTGCAAAATTTTAATGTTTAAGTTTCCAAGTATTAATTTAGTTCATTTTCCGCCCGTTTCTTTAGAAGATAACTTTGTCTATTGGTAGCATGCTCGACCTGCCACCCAGTCAGCATGGGTTCGAATCCTGGCGGGGACGAAACTTTTTAGCTCTATATTTTCAATTTGGGCTTAACGTTGTTTTGCTTTTCCGATCTTTATATTTGATCTTCATGACGACCCCATTACCCTCGCGAGGAAAATTTTAGTAGTTGCGGAAATTGGGCAATGACCTGTGGCGGCATTACGAGATTGATTTTGGACAATCATGGTTGGATGGAGATAAAATATGATGAATTAGCTCTCATAATGTCGATGCTACTCACTAAAAGTTGTGACAAAGTAGTGACTGTGCCAATTGGGTAGCATACTAGGCTTGCACGCATGATGACTTGGGTTCGATCCCCTTCAGGGAAGTTTTTTTTCTCTGTTCTTTTTTTCTCATGTCCGGGGTACACTCATACCTCGTGAGGTATTGATAAGGGACGTCACCACCGAGTTCTCTCCCGCTCATGGTTTTATCAACACCAAATTGTCTCCCGTCGCGTCGCTTGGATTTTTACCTGATTTTATACATACATAGTTTAGGCCTAGCATAAAAATTATAATCGAAACACCTAGGAATCATTGATATAGACCTGAGGCATGGCCTTTTATGTATTTTTCCTAACCCTATGATAAACCCAAGGCATGGCCTATATATTTACCTAACCCTACTATAAACCCGAGGCATTGCCTTCTATGTATTATCCCTAACCCTACTATATTCCTGAGGCATGGCCTTCTATGTATTTTACATAACACTACTACCTATACACTGAAGGCATTGCCTTTCATTAGTTAGAGATTTAAAAGATTTCCTTATAAAAGGCCGATTCTTATATAAAAATCATAATTTTATAGTTTTCATTTTCTTAAATACCTAATGTAAAAAAGCATGGTCTTATTTCCGGGAGAGATACTCGTGGTGACCCCTGCAACAAGCCGGAGAGAATTCGGGTAACAAAAGGTCAACGGGAGAGAACTCATTACCTCACCTTGATAAGGTGATTACAAATTAATTTCTTTGGCATTTGTAAATCCAGGTGTTTTAGTGTCCCTCATAGGAGGCTCCGAGTTCTATTTAGCATTGAAAGATAAACCTAATTATGTGGAGTATAGAATCAAGAGGTCTTGCATTGCAAATTTATATATTATTTACTCACTTTAGGGACTCAGGGGGACAAATCTGTGATCCAAATACATATTGACCTTAGAAAAATTAAATACGTACTGCTAAAACTATATCTAAAAAAAAGACAACTTGGTACATTCACATTTTCCCAGCTTATTTACTTTTGTTATTCATAATGTTTCAGTAGTGTATGAACCTATATTTTCGTACAAAAAGAACTGATATCCCCCCAAAAACACCACTTCGTGGTTAAAAAAAGAAGAACGCCTCACTCAAAAGAATGATTATAATTAGCTAAAAATAAATGATATCAAATTGAGAACACCTTACCACCTCTCTTTCTATATCTCTGCACTCCTCTCTGAATTTATTCCTCTTATGTTTATCTTTCTTTATCCTTTCTAGGGGTCATCCCAAACTTGATTTCTCTTTAAATTCACTTGTTGTACGGCAATAAAAAAGGCGGTCGCGGTGTAATTTTCTCGATTCAAATCAAATAAGTTCAGAAAAATCATACTCCGACCGCCATTTTTTATTGCCGTGCAACAAGTGAATTTAAAGAGAAATCAAGTTTGGGATGACCCCTAGAAAGGATAAAGAAAGATAAACATAAGAGGAATAAATTCAGAGAGGAGTGCAGAGATATAGAAAGAGAGGTGGTAAGGTGTTCTCAATTTGATATCATTTATTTTTAGCTAATTATAATCATTCTTTTGAGTGAGGCGTTCTTCTTTTTTTAACCACGAAGTGGTGTTTTTGGGGGGATTATCCATTCTGAACAGGAATATAAAGCTGGATATCACAAAATTATTGTGTTGTGTGCCTTACGAGAGAGTTACGAGAGAGGTTCATAAGTCAGGCCGCGCCACTGCACAAAATTTGGTAACTACCAAGGTATGTAGTTCAATTTATGTGATGCTTTGTACATGGGTGTCCTACCTACGAGTATCTCTGACAAAAAAAAATGTGTGCCATTACAAAGCGATACACTTTTTGAATAGGTTTGAAGGTTTGTCGGAAGGGTGCTATGTTGTCAAATGCACGCAAATTGAAAATCTCTGGTCAGAGATGTCTAATCCATCCGTATTCAATTGACTTAAGTAGAGAGTGATAAAACTCAAGCTAAGAAATTTTCCGCCAAAAAAATCTCTTGTTTGAAACTTTTGAAAATTTTCATTTTCGTAATTTCGTTAATCGTTTTTGCCATTTGCCATTCGCATTCGTTTAACTTTTCTTCATTCTTATTTTCTTTGTATTATTAGACGGTGTACCTTTTTTCTAATTGAATAGATAAAAATTTACTGCTTTTCTTAATTTTATAATTCCTTGGAGCTTTTAGTGTCATAAAAGTACAAATCTATTTCATTACAATTTCGATTTTACACACTGAGACCGAGAATCCAAGATCCTAGAGCTTTGTTTGTGTGGCACATTCATGTTTATAATCTATTTACTACCCAATCAATAAATAATCAGTAAAAACTCACAATCACCAGAGTCAGCTGTAAGTATGTACTTGTGATAGTTACATCTCTTCTTATTTAGTATAAGAATTTATCACATTTGTTAAAATGAGAACTTTTTCTGTTCCTGCCAGTAACATTAACAAGCCTATTTAAAACCTTAGAAACTGGCCAGGCTAGGAGGTAGTTGTTCCTGTTTGTTGCTTTGTATGACAAGGAGAACAGCCTGTGGACCTATTCTTCCAGGAACCACAAAGCTACGCAAGTCATGTTTTTAAATAATAGTAGTTTATCAGTGCTAACCTGTGGTGTGCATGACCATAGAAGTTGACATACATCACTATGATTTAATAAGTTGACATACATCACTATGATCTAATAAAAAGATAGATAGATAGATTAGTGCCAATCTTGATAGCCATTAGGTCATAAAAAGTGAATATAATAAATTTGCATTTTCATTCCAGACACGGCACCACCATGGATATCATAACAGAAGCAGAGAAATACACTGTTGACAGCAATGAAGTGGTTGAATTCAAAATGGGTACAATCTTTTATAAATACCTTCCTAATTAACTATCATATCACAATTCAGAAAAAAAAGACTGGGGCCCAAGTGCATAGTTGCTAATTCAAACAACTTTATACACAATCAAATGACTAATATTATTGCTTAATCAGGTTGTTAGTGAATATGCACTGTAATAACTCTGTAGGCTCAAGATTGTTGTAGTGGCATAGGCTATACCAAATTATAACCGACCTCAGTAGCTTGATCGATAAGGCGACGGACTTGTAACCTGGAGGTCGGTGGTTCAAGTCCCGGTTTCAGGGTAGATTTAGTAAAGTGAGTTTGAGTAGTTGTGATATCACAAAAGTGATTAACACAAATATGATAACTATACCAAATTATTATGATGGTCTCTAACTTGTTCAGTAAAAAATAATTTCAGTGTGTTATGTCTTTCTAATATTAGAGAGAATTGTCACACACAGCTATTCCCAGCTTGTCCTGACCTACTTGTCAAGAGTGATTTGATGTGGGACCAACCATTGTGAGGACTTTTGTCTTCTTTATTTGTTTCAATCTTATTTAAACACTAGAAATTGACCAGCTAGCTAGGCTGGATAAGGGTTTATTACTGTTAGTTGCCTTGGATAATAGGTAAAAAAATCCATTTTGTTATTATTTCCCTGGTACCACACTGTGAGCTCATTGATTTTACATACTCTATTTAACATGTTGATATGCTTTTGTTCATATATTGATTGTGCTCACATTGTAAGAAAATTTAGCTCAATTTAATGGTATATCTAGGTTAGGTTTGTGGTAAAATTTGAAGACTGAGTTTATTTTATTATGAAAACAGGCTCATGCAATGTTTGAAATTTGTGGTTTACCAACATGTGGTCTTACATTAAACATTTGTCCCACATCATTAAATTATCTATCTCTGGATTTATACATTAATTAATGATAAATAGGTAGTGTGCGGTATGGTATATTTTACAGTACATGACCAATTTACACAAAAAAAAGAACAATAACAATTTTTTTTTACAGTAATACCATTTGACAGAGCTGCATTGTTTTTTCTATCCTTGAAGTTAATATTTATTAATTATTTATTTTATTATTTCCAATTTCAGTGAAAAAAGTGTCTGATTTGGAAAATGATTTGTGTTCCTTTAAACCAGAAATGTCTCATCAAATATTTGGACAACAGTAAGTATATATGATATATTTAAGTATTTTTTTTTTACATAAAATTGGTCATACCTAGTTAAAGTTGTTTGCATGGTCACTTCAAGAACACATTATCAAAAATAATTAAAGATCATGTTTTATAATTATATAATATGTAAGTAACTACATACTTTCATAATCAAACTTATCACTAAATTAATGCACTTTCCATTACTTATATAACTACCTGATGAGGTTGATGCTCAAAATCTTTTCTACCACCTAGTCCTTAAAGTATTATTAATTTGTGGTGACATACTCAAATAAATGAGGAAAAAGTGCAAGCATAGGTAGGTTATTCAATCCACAGATCAATGTTCTTCCTTACCTATTTGCATTACAAATTTAGTGTCCTGTCCACATCTGGTAGTTACCAAAGCTTCACATGATTAGAAAGAAGCATCGTTTTCGTAAAGAAGGGTATTTTGAGAGTGGTAATTTTTGGGAAAGGGACAAAGGTGTCTTGTTTTCAGGTACTCTGAGCAATGCAACATAGTGGATAAATCTGGGAAAAAAAAAAAAAAAAAAATCAGTTTCTAACAAAGGATTCTTAGGGACATGTATTGTTTTGTTCCAATATTATTCTTATTTTTTGATAAAAAGTGTAAATTGTATTCATTAGACTAATTACTTCCAAGAATATCTAATATTATGTAGATATTAGAAAATTGTGTTTGTTTTTGTAAAAATAAATAAATACATTTTGTAACCTTCTGAGCAATCATTTTACTGATTTCACTCACAAGAACTAATGCTATTTGATGGTTTTTACATTTGTTTGTTATTTTTTATTTCAGAGAAACCATATTTGGATATCTAGACTTGAGAATCAAGCTGTATTTCACTGCTGGAAGATTGTTCGACTATGTAAACATTGAATACACAGATAAAATTGATCCAGAACAATTCAATGGAGTTAAGGTAATTTTTCAAGTTATTAATTATTATATTATTATTAAATATGTTAGATCATAATAATCATGAAATGTCAGAAAGTTACTACCACTGGGAACTGTGTATTGAGCTGATACCTACTCAAAATTACACCTCTCTGAGAAACTCCTTATTTCAGGTCCTCTTTTTCATGAAGTACTCAAAGTTGAACTCTTGTGATGGCTATTCTCAATTTAAACCAGGTAGAGTTGGGTTAATATTTTGTAAGTTTTCACATCATGGTGTAAACCCCATTTGGAAGAGAGAAAAAAATAAATATTGCAAGATAAAGATGTAGGTAAGTTGGCATTGCTACTATAGCCCAGACTTAGACAATATTTTATTTAATTATAAATGTATGTCCCTGAGGCAATCTTTATATCTTATTTCCCCAGCCAGATGATATTCATGAGGCATTGAAGAAGCTGTACAACTTTGAGATGAATACTAATTTAGACAAGTTTGTGGCGTCCATTGATAAGGAACCCCTTTTCAAACCTAGGGAGAACTCATACATAGCTTCAAGCATATCACAGGTATTTTTTCCGTTTCTTTTAGTTTATCTTTTAAAATTAAAAGTAATTTCAAACAAAAATAAGTTTGTTATAATTATGTATAAATCTATAAATCTCTTTTGAATAACCCGTATGTGTTTTAAGCAGAACAGTTACAAGTTACAGCATTGAAAATTGACATTATTTTCAGAATTCTGGTTCTAATAACAATACTTTCAATTACTTACCTGTATTGGTCACATTTGCTGGAAAATGATTGTTTTGCTTTTCAGTGAGTGAGGATGGAGACCATAGTGAGAAAACATATGAACTGTTCAGTGTGCAGACAGTAGACCCAGAAATTGTCTCCTACCTGTCTCGTGTGCAGCCATTTCTTCTGTGGTACATTGACTGTGCTTGCTTTGTTGATACCGATGATGACCGCTGGTCCTACTTCTTCCTGTAAGTCCACTATTTTTACATTCCTTATCCTATAATAAGGAAAGTATTGTATTTATCGAAAATTTGACCTATTCAGTTTCTTACATTTCTGAACAAATCAGTGATACCGTACTAGTGCCTTATGCCTATACCCCTGAACGACCAATATATATTAAACAAGAGCTACATCACAAACAAGTATAGTTCGAGAATGTGCAGTGTCAGTAGATTATTATACATAATTGACTGTTCTACTGGGAAATTTAATTATATTTTGATTTTTTTTTTTTAATCAGCCTTCCTTAATAATTATCTCCAGCAAAGTATGAGATGATTGTGGGGGCCCAAGATATGCAAGTAATCCTAAGAGTTATGGAATGGACTGTCTGGTTTTATTGCTCACAATGGAAACATTTATTTTTATTTATTTACACTTTATTTTTTATACAATACATACAACAATAAATTATTAACAAAGATAGAAAAAATTAACAATAGGTATTAAAAAAAAATAAGATATAGAAAAAATAAATAAATTTAAATTGTCATGAACATTATAATATGACTTTCAGCTTCGAGAAGTACTCCAATGAGAACCAGGAAACATGCTATGGGCTGGTGGGCTACGCCACAGTGTACAAATACTACACCACCCCCTTCTCCCTCCCCCCCAAGTGGAGACCCCGCATCAGCCAGCTGTTTGTCCTCCCCCCCTACCAGGGCTCAGGGCTGGGGCCCCGCCTCTATGACTCCATATGCCGTCGCTTCCTACAGGACCCTCACGTGATCAGCATTACAGGTGAGAGCCACAAAATAAATAAATATCTACATATTTTATGTATATATTTATTTATTTTTTGTTATCATATAATTATAATGTATATATTTATTTATTTTTTCTTTATTTTTTTCTTCTATTATATTGTATTTTAATTTGTAATTATTTGTATTGTATATAATATGTCCTATCAATAAAGTGTAAATAAATAAATATGTGATAAGCATTGCAGGTGAGATAGCCTTATGTGATCAGCACTACAGGTGAGATAGCCTTATGTGATCAGCATTACAGGTGAGATAGCCTCATGTGATAAGCATTACAGGTGAGATATGTAGCCACATGTGATCAGCACTACAGGTGAGATAGCCTCATGTGATCAGCATTACAGGTGAGATACCCTCACGTGATCAGCATTACAGGTGAGATAGCCTCATGTGATCAGCATTACAGGTGAGATACCCTCACGTGATCAGCATTACAGGTGAGATAGTCTCATGTGATCAGCATTACAGGTGAGATAGCCTCACGTGATCAGCATTACAGGTGAGAGCCACATGTGATCAGCATTACAGGTGAGATAGCCTCACGTGATCAGTATTACAGGTGAGATAGCCTCACGTGATCAGCATTACAGGTGAGAGCCACATGTGATCAGCATTACAGGTGAGATAGCCTCACGTGATCAGCATTACAGGTGAGATAGCCTCACGTGATCAGCATTACAGGTGAGAGCCACATGTGATCAGCATTACAGGTGAGATAGCCTCACGTGATCAGTATTACAGGTGAGATAGCCTCACGTGATCAGCATTACAGGTGAGAGCCACATGTGATCAGCATTACAGGTGAGATAACCTCACGTGATCAGCATTACAGGTGAGATAGCCTCACGTGATCAGCATTACAGGTGAGAGCCACATGTGATCAGCATTACAGGTGAGATAGCCTCACGTGATCAGTATTACAGGTGAGATAGCCTCACGTGATCAGCATTACAGGTGAGATAGTCTCATGTGATCAGCACAACAGGTGAGATAGTCTCATGTGATCAGCACAACAGGTGAGATAGCCTTATGTGATCAGCATTACAGTTGAGATAGTTTCATGTGATCAGCACAACAGGTCAGATAGTCTCATGTGATCAGCATTACAGGTGAGATAGCCTCATGTGATCAGCATTACAGGTGAGATAGCCTCACGTGATCAGCATTACAGGTGAGATAGCCTCATGTGATCAGCATTACAGGTGAGATAGCCTTATGTGATCAGCATTACAGGTGAGATAGCCTCATGTGATAAGCATTGCAGGTGAAATAACCTCATGTGATCAGCATTACAGGTGACATAGCCTCATGTTATTAGCATTACAGGTGAGCAAAAAACAGAAGAGGTTTTTGACAGAATCTCTAGAGAGATAAAATTGAGATCTTTTGCAAATGTAGAGAGAAGATAAATAACTATGCGAGGAAGAGATTTGAATGATTAGAGTGAAATAGAGTGAGACCATAGTTCAGATAGAGAGAATGCAAGTACATATGTACTAGAAAAGGACAAAACTGTGGTTAGCAAAATCAATGATGTGGTTAGCAAAATCAAAGTAGATAGTAAACATTTCTGGAAATTCTATAAAAACAAGAAAGCCCTATCTAAAAAAGATACATTAAGATACAATGGAATAGAAATCACTGACCCTCAAAATATTGCTGACTCGTTTGCCACTCATTTCTTCAGTGCTTACAACCATGCCACTCCACCTAACGTCCATACAACCGAAACATCAGATTTTATATCATACATACACATCGATGAGATCACAGAAAAAGATATCGAATCAGAAATAAAAAACATGGACACCAACAAACCAGCAGGAACTGATGAAATACCCCCTATTTTCTTTAAAAAATGTTTAAAATCTATAATAATACCACTTATTTACATTTTTAACTCAGCCCTAAAAAACTCTCTATTTCCCACTAAACTAAAAGAGGCTATGATAACCCCGGTACCTAAGAAATCTTCCACTGAAATCTCAACATTCAGACCTGTTTCAAACCTGAATGCAATAGCAAAGATATTGGAAGGTATTCTTTACTCAAAAATCTCCAATCATGTTTTATCCATCATATCGAAAAATCAGCATGGTTTTGTTGCCGGTAGATCAACAGTGACAAACCTTGTTGAATTCTGCCACTATACCTCAACAACAATGGCTGAAAACAATCAAGTAGATGTTATCTACACAGATATACAAAAATGTTTTGATCAGATCTTTCATACAGCGATCATAAATAAATTAAGGTCCGCAGGATTTTCACCTCCCCTTGTAACTTTTCTCAATACCTATCTGACCAACAGAATAAACCGCGTCATTTGGACAGACCTGGAGGGACATAATAAGTACTTGTCACGTTCTTTCAGTCCTCCATCTGGAATTGGTCAGGGGTCGAAGTTGAGCAGCCTCATCTTCATTCTTGCATATGATGACCTAAAACATCACATATCTCACTCAGAATACAAACTTTATGCTGATGACATTAAAATTTATAGAATAATCAATAAGACAAGTGACTGTGACTTACTACAAAAGGACCTCGATTCTCTACATCTTTGGCTAAACTCTATTGGACTACATTTTCATCCAGACAAGTGTGCCAAAATGACTTTCACATACAAAAAACATAAAATTGAACACACATACAACGTTGACAATACCCCTCTGCAAGAAAAATCATCAATCAAAGATCTTGGTGTTGTAATAACTAACAATTTATCTTGGAATAAACACATTGAACAAACAACTAAAAAAGCCTATTCTACCCTAGGCTGCATAATACGCCACTGTGATCCCATAGACGACATGGACGCTATACTCCTTCTATATAAATCCTTAGTGCGTTCCATACTTAACGCCTCTGTTGTATGGTGTCCTCAAACCCAAATAAATAGAAAAAAAGTTGAAATCATCCAGAAAAAATTTGTTAGGTACCTTTTCTACAAGCTAAATGGTTTCTACCCAAAGTACCCTAACTACATACCCTACAATTCATTAATAGAAAACATTCCTATAGACTCAGTCCAATCAAGATTTGACCAAAACCAAATTTCATTTCTACTAAAATTACTAAGTCACAAAATAGATAGTCCCTACATCCTCTCCAATCTCAATATTCATGTACCAAAACCTAGATTACGTCCCAACATCTCTACCTTTTTTAGTATTCCAATATCAAGAAATAACCATCATTTAAAATCTCCCATTAACCATATAATGCACCATTATAATACATTAAACCCTAAACCTGACATATTTTAATATAATGTTGGGAATAATGTACCTAATTATAACTTTCGTTTTTAGTAAAAACATTTCAGTTATTGCTGTGTTTTGAACCATTTACGGTCGAAACACAGTGTTGAAATTACGATTAAAAAAAAAAAAAAAAAAAAAAAAAAAAACTAACCGATCCTTTGGTTAAGGGGAAGTATAAAAATATATTGCTAAGAGGGAACTTAGTATTTTTCCCCTATTTTTGTGATAGTTTTATGTCCTCATTAACAAAGCTCAACCTCTTTAACTTCTAGTGGAAGACCCTTCAGAGGAATGCCAATATCTGAGGGACTACGTAGATGTTAGCAACTGTGCCAAGCTGTCTGGCTGGAGTAAGCAAGATCTGCTCAAGGGCTACTCACCTGCCATGGAAAAGCAAGTGTATGAGGAACTGAAATTGTGTAAAGTAAGTTAGTTTCTTATTATGTGCATGGCTATGGTGCTAGTTTGTGTACCAGAGGGTCTTCTCTAAATTCCAAAGTAAATATTTTTGTACCATATTTCATGAAAACTCGTGAAATATCTGTGAAAGGCTTAATTTATTAATAATACTTTTGTTGATGCTTCATAAAACTTGGTTTGTTCTGATAGATATTTTTTTTTCAATTAATAAAGCCATAAAAAAATGAATGAAAACTTGTAGTTGACCAATTCATATCATACAAGTAAGACTAACTAAAAACATAGATTTTCACCAGGATCGCCTCACGTCCTGCTAGTGTCCCCAAAATGGAATTAGTTGTGTTTTATAAATTGTCATGCTATATTTTAGAATTCAAGCTTTTCTCAGGTACCCTAAAATTGCTAAGTTATACAACAAAGTACTCGCTTCCACAGGTATTCCTCAAGAAATTATAAAGAATGAAAATAAAATAGATCCTTCAATACCAGCCATTTGTCTACTATGCCAGAATACAAACCATGATGTACAGTTGTACACTAACTCTTCGCCTGCCCAGCCATAAGCACAACTCTAGATCTTTTTTTTTTTTTTTTTTTTTTTTTTTTAAAGCTTTATTACGTAGAACAAAAAGTATATGCAGTAGAACACAATGAAATATAAAGAAAAAACAAAAAGATTAAACAAATATACAAGAAGGAAAAAAACAGAGAAATGTCCTACCTAAAGGGCGGGGTTATTGCCTGTGGCAATCTCTTCCACCATATCCCTCTGGAGAGATCCCGTTCCATTGTCGGCATTACTTGACTTGGGGCCACATTATAGCTAAATCAAAGTTCAGCTAAACCAGACACGCCCTCAAAATGGAGTTTCAACCAATCACAGAGCATGATAGCCCGAGTTGAGGGATAGTGTCCACTTGATTAAATCCTATTCTGTTTTAATAATTCGGCCCTTAGAAACAGACCAGTGATGTAGACGACAACTTGAACAACAACATAAGTATAAATAATATTTTGCACAAATCCAAGAGAATAGAACAGATAACATGTCTGTCCCTGTAGCTCAGTGGTAAAGGCGGCACTCTGTGAATCCAGAGATTCCAGAGGTCGTGGGTTCGAAACCCAGCCGGGACATGACATGTTATCCTACCATTTGGGATTTTTACCACATAATAATCTGTCTTGGGCTTTACTGCTTTAATAATGGGACTTTTAATAGTCCTAATCTTAAACTTCAAGTAATGATATTTTTCGGTTCCAAGTGCGGTTAGCTTTTAGAGAAGGTGGGTTTTTAGTGGATGGAAATCCCACACCCCAGGATCTGGGTGTCTTTGAAAGATTTTTTCCTGCCTTCCACTAAAAAAAAAAAAAAAAAAAAAAAATGGTCCTAATCGGGCAGTATAAATAAGACGATATTATTATTATTATTTTAGTGGTGGTTGACTATTATATTATTATTATTATTTTAGTGATGGTTGACTGCTATATTATTATTATTATTTTAGTGATGGTTGACTGTTATATTATTATAATTTTAGTGGTGGTTGACTATTGTATCAAATTCATGTTTGAATTATTTTCACTACAGAAACAAGCGCGTCGTGTGTACGAGATCCTACGCCTTGGCGCCACCAACACGAGCAGCCCCCTCGAGTACAAGAAGTACAGACTCCTGGTGAAGAATAGACTCAACGCGCCGCATCAGGTACTGAGCCCCGCCCCCCCACACTGGTTTACCATGTAGGAGGCCCGGGTTCGAATCCCAGCCGGGTATAAGTATAAGTAGTGCTTTATTTAGACTGTGAGCGCAAGACAGGTAGTCCCATTATGCCAACAGTTTAACAAAGCACCTCTTTATTCATTTGAGTATAAATACAATGTAATAAAATAACAACAATTAGAGAGTAAAGATAATGAAAAACAAGAAAAGGAAATAATAGTGGAAGATAGTATAACAATAGTAGAAATTATGGTAGTTAAAAGAAAAGCAAAAAGAAAGTAGAAATCTAAATCTACCCTGGATGTACGACGGGGTAGTGTGGTACACTCATATAGTATCCCTCTTGACGCGAAATGCTTTATTAGTAGGATGAATAATGATCGGATGTGACATTAGGGGGGAACAAAGAGACGTTTTTGTAATACCTTAAACGGCTCAAACTTTAAATTTACTCAATCTCATAATATGTCTAAACTTTTAGCGTATCTCATAAATAAAACTCTACACAGGTAGTTAAAAAAACAAAATGGGTGAAAATTAAATAATATTTTCATTTTTATCCACTTCTTCTTCTTCTTCTCACCGAACCAAAAGCCATGACCGAACCACCGAACCAAAAGTCAGGATTTTTCAGTCTAGTCAAATAAAAAAAAGTGAATTTCAGTGACCAGGTCAGCTCCGGTCCGCTTCGTTCAAAGAAACCCCGCTTTTAGTTGAATTGTATTATGCGTAACAACACAAACAGTCATAATAAAATGGCATGTTGTCTTTTGTATACGAAAATTTTAATGTATAAAAATACCCTAAACACTTCGCAACACAGCTTGGAGACTAGGTTTTTTTGGACAAACAGTGTTACGTTTTCAAGCAATCAGAAACAAGAAATATGTTCATGATGTTACTTTTCAAAACCCATAATATAATTAAACTCTTATATGTAGTTATAAACAATAAAAAGTTTCAACTTAAGCCAACGTTGAAAAGTTGGCTTGTTTTAAACCTTTTTCTTACCTGAACTTTTCTTTCTCTCTATTTGTGATCAACCATCGAGAGAACTTGGGCTTTCTCTTTATAAGCCATCAGCTCTTGCGAAACTGCAAGCTAGCCGGGAGAAGAAAGCCAGAGCCTGAAAAGACTCTTGCTTCAACACAACTTTACAACTTACAACTTAAGTTGGCTTGTTCTGATTTCTGAACCTTTTTATTTCCTGAACTTTTCTTTCTCTTTATTTGTGATCAACCATCGAGAGAACTTGGGCTTTTTCTTTATAAGCCATTAGCTCTTGCGAAACTGCAAGCTAGCCGGGAGAAGGAAGCCAGAGCCTGAAAAGACTCTTGCTTCAACACAAATAACTATTCTTACTCGTGGACTTACCGACCTCAGTAGCTTGATTGATAAAGCGGTGGACTTGTAACCTGGAGGTCGGTGGTTCAAGTCCCGGTTTCAGCAAAGATTTAGTAAAGCGAGTTTGAGTATATGTGACATCGCGAAAGTGATTAACACATGTATGATAACTTTAAAAAAAAAAAACTTTAAAAAAAACTTACTCGTGGACTTTCTGTTCCATTGTGTCACAGAAAGACGTGAACTACCAGAAGCGCCTGAACAAGGTTCTGAAGCCAGAGGAGATGCGGACGTTCTCTTGCGTGGACACGGAGCAGCAGAGGAAGGACAAGCTACACAGCGAGTACAAGGACCTGGAGAAGGCCTACCTCAGAGTCTTGGACCGAATCAACCACCATCCCTTCCACAACTAGGTATACCACAGAATCAACCACCATCCCTTCCACAACTAGGTATACCACAGAATCAACCACCATCCCTTCCACAACTAGGTATACCACAGAATCAACCACCATCCCTTCCACAACTAGGTATACCACAGAATCAACCACCATCCCTTCCACAACTAGGTATACCACAGATCAACCACCATCCTTCCACAATAGATACACAGAATCAACCACCATCCCTTCCACAACTAGGTATACCACAGTCTGTCCCGGTAGCTCAGTGGTAAAGGCGGCACTCTGTGAATCCAGAGAATCCAGATGTCGTGGGTTCGAAACCCAGCCGGGACATGACAAGTTATCCTCCCATTTGGGATTTTTACCACATAATAATATGTCTTGGGCTTACTGCTGGAATAATGGGACTTTAATAGTCTTAATCGCACAGTGTAAATAAGGCGATATTATTATTATTCCACAGAACCAACCACCATCCCTTCCACACTGGTATACCACAGAATCAACCACCATCCCTTCCACAACTAGGTATACCACAGAACAACCACCATCCCTTCCACAACTAGGTATACCACAGAATCAACCATCTCTTCCACAACTAGGTATACCACACAAAAACGCAAACCACCATCCCTTCCACAACTAGGTATACCACAGAACCAACCACCATCCCTTCCACAACTAGGTATACCACGAATCAACCATCTCTTCCACAACTAGGTATACCACAGAACCAACCACCATCCCTTCCACAACTAGGTATACCACAGAATCAACCATCTCTTCCACAACTAGGTATACCACAAAACCAACCATCATCCCTTCCACAACTAGGTATACCACAGAACCAACCACCATCCCTTCCACAATTAGGTATACCACAGAACCAACCACCATCTCTTCCACAACTAGGTATACCACAGAACCAACCACCATCTCTTCCACAACTAGGTATACCACAGAACCAACCACCATCCCTTCCACAACTAGGTATAGCACTCTGCATAGCGAGCACTTAGCGAAATGGGGAAGTGTATATATTTCTTGATTTCCAACTTTACCATTTATTTTTCGAGAAGGAGTGGTTCATGTAAAAAAATTGATCATCACACACTTCAGTAAACCAAAAATATTCTCCTGTCCAAAAGTTTGATTTGGGTCGACATTCTCTTCCTATTTATAGCTCCTCATAAGTTTCTTTCTCATGAAACTAAAAAACCAGTTGCAAAAGAAAGTCGCCTTTAAATACGTTTCTAGCCACAGGATCTTTGAGTTTATCGTGCCATTTCTTTTCTAATTTGAAATGGGATTTGTCCCCAGAAGAGCCCCTACGCCAGTACTTTGCAATACACTGTCACCCCGCCCCCTTGTGCATACAAAAGAAATTCCTGCTGCGCTCAACCCCTATTGCTAGGATAATCTACGTGGGTGTTGTTGTGTCCATCATTGTAATGTCATGTTATAAAATCCCAAGTTATAACACTGAAAAGTACAGTAACTTCTATTTCACGTTTAATAACAATTCGTTGCCAATAATGATTGAATTAATGTAAAAAAAGTGGAAGATCCAGTGGCATAATCATATGATCAGTAGTTCCGACTGATGAGTCATGAATGTTTTATGTTACAAGTGTCTGGTATTGTACTTTTTCCGTCGCTGTAGTATAAAGCCTCAAGTAGGAATGAAATGTTTTTATTTTATTTATTGTGAACGGTCATATTCATTAAAATGTAAGTAATAACTTTCAAAATTGCAACGTTTTAACGCTAATGATAATGTAATGTTGTTAACTTAGGCTCTGAGGTCATATGAGTTCAATTACGTATTTATAAATACAATTAATCTGCCTATAAATCGGAGCCCTCATCTTGTTGAAATCAATTTTCTCTCATCAACGAAAAAGCTTAGGAAAAGAAATCAATACTGTAAAACTTGTTCGTTTTTAGTGTTAATATAATTTCGTTATTTATTTTATAGTGAGAGAATAAAAAAAAAAAAAAAAAAATCAAAATTTTGCCTGTATTCCTCTATGTTCATTAAAGTCCTCATTGAGATTATTATTTGATTTTACATTTGAAATTTGCCAATGATTGATTATAAAACACATTGCTCATTTATTTTACAAAACATCAACTTGGGTATTTTTTATTTCTTTTTATTCCATCTTGAAAGTTCTCTCTACAGGGTGTCCCACAATCAGATGCAATTATTTTAAGTGCATTTATGTCATGGACTATCAAATAAGCTGAAGTTGCAGTGGGGTATTTCGCTTTGTTAAAAAGTTCTGGATAGTCCATGAGGTGCCAAACCTACCCTTAAAATATTTGCACCTAATCCTGGGACACTTTGAATTAAGTCATCAGGATGCATGCGCACCTCGCTGGTTTTAAGCCCATTGGAGATTAAAATTCAAGTGTTAATTTTGGAATCCCGCACTGGCTAAAAAATTCTTAGTATGTCAAGCTTGTTTATACTTTTAAATTTACTGAAAATTGTATCTACCAAGTTTTACTGTTTAACGAACTAAAATCTGCGGTATAACAGCTTTATTCTCATAGATGAAGGTTGGTAACATGTTACTTTTTTCGTCACTTTGCCCTTATAAACGTATAACGTCGGTATTACTTAAGACACGCCATAAGCAAGGAAGTTTTGATAGTCCCTATAACCAAATAAAGTATAATGTTTTAATTAAAACTTTTGAAAGAAACAAATCACGTGCTGAAATTCAGATTAAGCCAGGGTATGGATAGTAGGGAGTTAGGAAGGACAGAATTTTAATCCCAGTGAGTAAAATAAAATCTTAAGTGACTCAAGTGGGCCGGAAATGCCAGCCTCACGTGTTTGAATGGAATAGAATTTTTGTCGAAAAGTCTGCCCCAACCCGGAGTCGAACTCGGGAACTCTGGACTACTGGCAGTAGTCATAACTATTACGCCACGGAGGCTCAAACCTCTCTCATACACGATATAAATGTTGTTATTACTTTAAAATCTCACCCATCCCCCCCTATGGAAGCGAATCCTCGATCATGTATGACACCTAGAGATGCTATAGCAACCTTTATATATTAGTTTTTATTGAATTGTGTCCTAGCAACCTATCTGTGATTGTAGACCTGAGATAACAACTTGGGTACTCAAACGCTCTCACTACTATCTCCATCTGAGTACATGCGAGGTTTCAGTAAACAACATTTTCAATTAAAACTTGTTATCTAGTTTTATTGATTCGTGCTCCTTGCTCCAGTGCCAGGCAGTGACAGGTCGGGAATGCCTCTCGGGAAATTTACTCTCTACATTGACTAGGTTGTCTTGCCTAGCGAACATCGGTTGACATGTACTGCTAAAAGACTCAATCATAAATCGCATTTTAAATTCTAAAATACCTACAATTTAGCGCATTACAATCTTGATTTTTTGTGTTAAATTAATAAATCACAAATGTGTGTGGCGCTATGGACAATATATTGTCGATTTAAATTACTATTTTTGTTGTGGGTGTAGTAAATACTAAATCGTAGTAAAGTAAATAATAGGTGTTGTAAAATTACTAGGAAATAATAACATGACTGTTGCTCATTCATTGAAAAATCTAGTGTTCTATAAGTTCTAAAACAATTTCTCAAAAGCACTTAACTCTAAACAACAATTTTATCATATATAAAAAAAAATTATCATTATTAAATAGGGCGGAAGACATGTTGTTGCGATGGCGGATTAAACTCCACCGACTTTTATCCATAAAACTCAGGTAGGACGACAAACAGTTTGCTAAAAACAATCGTGTGCTCCACTCCCTACTCGACAAAATGATGAAACGTCGATTCAAAAAAGTGATGAGCTATTTCTTTAACTTCGACAGCATCAACACGCCCAGAAAGAAATCTCGCAAAGCCGCGGCCCCCGGCGGAACGTCACGTGATCACCTGGAGAGCGAGTCCCAGTATGTCATTCGTAAGCTGAGCGAGGGCAACTCTACACCGCGGGAGAACGTGTCTTTCTCCCGGTACACCCCGCTGCCACGCATCGGTGAAACGGTGGAGAATAAACCGCAGCAGCGTCACGACGCAATGGCCACTGGGCACGGTGACACGCCTGCCTCTCACATCATCACGTACAAGTTCTCACCGGTACGTGTTCACGTGCCGCCCAAAGTGTCCTATCAGCTGTCCCCGCTGCCTGCGGGCGACCACTCTGCAGACAGAGAGAGGGCGTTCAACCCAGCAAGAGACAGACCAGATACCCGCTCGAAGGAGAGTTTCGATGAGCACTCAAATCAGAAAATAGACGACCTCGCAAAAGAGTGGCGTGGTAACAAATCAAAAGAAAGAACAAACAACCGCTCGAGAGATTGGCTGAGTAATGAATCAAGAGAAACAAACGAGCATACCTCCCTCGCCCGACCCCGGCTGAAGAGACAAGGAACCTACGTGGTGAGGGAGCCTGTGTTCATCAAGGGGAACTTCCTGGAGTACTTGAGACACAACGACAACATGGTGACGACACGCGTGCACCGCCGGGAGAAAAAGTCTAGAAGTACGTCGAAGCGAAATGGCAATGCTCCCAAGCACAGTGTTGCCAAAGTGAGCAACTCAAAGCAGAGGCTGAATGAAGTGAAGGCGAACTTCAAGAGACAGCAGGAGGAGTTGAGAGCCAGGGCGCATGCGCAGGAGCAAGGGTTCTGGTTGGAGCTCTAGGCCATGTTGCCAAACGCTAGTTATTTCTTTTTTTACTTCAGCACTTTCGCCAATGTTCTGGTAAATATTTTAGACAGATTCATACGCTCTTAATGTGGTTTTCATTAGAAAGCTATCCAATAATACTTAGAAATATATTTTAAAGGCGATCTCTTCAAGTTGGACCAGTTGAACGCTGCCTAGTATTGATATTTTCCACTCAAGTAATGGTAGATGTTATATATTTATAAGCTTAAAATTAGCTACCAATTTGTATGCCTTTTTGAAATATTTTTCTGAAGTAGATTGATCAATAATTTAAGGAAGGGGGTGGATTCTCATAAAATTTCGCTATCTGTTACCGTAACGGATGTGGAAATAGACCCTTAACTGGTCGGTTAGGTTAGGGAAATAAACAGACACACCTACCTAATGCATCATTTGATGTGAGATTTATAATGTACAGGGTGATCTGATTCGGAGATCATCAATTAAATTTCCAATACATTAAAAAATCTGGTGTGACATCACACGACTTTCCTTATCCCCCGAAAATAAGTCCGCTACTCTTGACTCAACGGAGTCAACGGTAACAGATAGCAAAAAATATTGCCAAATTTGTAATCAGCGCCTCAAAATCATTGGATTGGATATTACACAACCCCCATCTAGGATGAATAATAAAAAAATTAGTCTGAGCCGTAAATACCGGTAAATTGGGGCCGAGGTCCAAAAAGTTCAAGAAATGATCAGAATAGATCCCTATTATTTTTTTATTTGTAAGAAAAAGTTGTTCCTATAAATTTTTCGGATCTCTTATCGTTTAGCCAGAACCGCCAAATGATTTTATCGGAAAGTTTCGTGTCTTAAAGGAAATCATGCTTCAGACCATGCTCAGACGGCGTTTTCTGTTCATAAATACGGCTGTAAGACTCTAAGAGATATAGTATTAGATAACTATATTTAAGATCTATTTTTTGTTGTTGTGAATAAATGAACGCTCATTTTGTGAATTTATTATAATAGTTTTTAATCTATTGTATTTTACACTGAAAAATAGGCTATTACCGGAGTCACAGAAGACAACGTAACTTTTTTCGTACTTTCGTTCTGAGCAGTCATTCAATCTGAGCAGAGTCATGTGTATTGTTAATTGTTATTCATATAATAAATAAGAAACTACTATAGGTACATACATCAGTAATATTGGACTGATTTGAGTGTAGGTAATATATCAATGTAAAATAGTAAAATGAATATAAAGCTGGACCCAAAATAGATGTCAGAACTTTTTGGGTGCAGAATATTTATACCACCAAATGGTTTTTTTTTGAGAAATGGAAAATAATTACGTATATCCCCATTTGTAATGAAGAGACGACCACTGTAGGAACCTGGAAAGCGTGATTCCACTCTACGATAAACACCATTTAAATTCATAGGCCCTTGTTTGCTGCTGAGCTCTAAAATAGTAATATGTAATTTCGGAATTTATTTTTATGCACATAATTATTTTATTATGCCTATAAGTCTTAATGCTGAACAAAATACGTTAAAAGACTCAAGTCATTATTAAGGTAGGTAGGTATAGTATATTTTTTTTATCGGATCATATTATTACCTATACTTAATTACAATAGTAAGCTTGAAATTCAATCTTTCTTACATAAAAAATATAGCTGTCTTAAACATAATTATCACAGTGAAGTCTATTTCTAGCTGAAGAGAAGTTACTCGCCGCACGGTTTCTGAGCCAACTGTTCCTCTAGTTCGGGGTCTACAGGTTCGATGTACGGTCCCCGCTCCGGTTTGTAGCAGATCTCTGGTTTGCCATCTTTCTTGTTGACGGATTCAACGTAAGCGCCAATAGAGTAAGTGTTAACCGGTCGGTGAATTAGGAACATAAAGTTAACACTTATTAGAAGAAAAGTAATCCAGACAGATTTTATGAAGAACATTTTCTTTTCCCTCTGAAATTAAAAACTATTTAACTTGTCGGGAAAACAGTGTCAATGAAGAGTTTTACGTTGACTTTTATTGTTTTTGAGAACTTCAGTAGACATGTGTATCAAGATGAAAATGGGTAGAGATAAAAAAAAATCTGATTTAACGAAGAGTATATTTTACACAAAGAGAATCAAATTAATTATCTTTTACATATTTTCAAACATACTTGTTTTGTTTTATACTATAACTTCAAAGAACATGAATTTTTTCAAAAATATTCAACAAGACAAATTAATTTATTGAGCTTTTCTTAGCAGTTTAATACTTCCGATTGTATTAGTATAATTATTATGTCTCTTCTAGTTGCTCTACCGCCCGGCAGGATAGTATATACACGGTTCACACTTTTTTATATTTTTTGCTTCGCCAAGTGTGAGTCTTTTTTTATTTTATGTACAAGAAATCATGATGGTTTTCCTATATTTCTCGGGTTTGGCGTAAAGTAAACACAAGAGAGAGAGAGAGAGTGATCAGATGGTACTGTTAGCATTGTTCTGTCGTCATGACGCTACTTCCTCTTTTCCTCAAATAGAGAGATGTTCAATTAAGAAGAGAGATAAATATTTATCATTGCCTTCTTGTTTTATTACTTATCTCATCCCAAATTGGAAGAGTTACATCCAATTTGGGATGAGATAAGTTAGTAATGTATTACTAACTAAGTATTTGAAAATATCTATGTCTGTATTATTTATAACCAAACTAAACAAATATTAATATCGTAGCACATAATAATAAGACGCCGATTGTGGGGTGGTAGAAAATGCTGTGAAAAGTAACCTCGCCTGGTAGTTACCTTCCACTAGAGTATTATTATTATTACATAGCGATGGAGTATGATGAATTCAGATTTTGGGATGTAAGTCCAAGGCATAGTCTTGGAATTTGACTTCATAGAACAAGACATCATACTGGATATCTTCGATCTGTTTTACAGTTTTACCTATGGCTGGATTATATATTTTAACATATTTTAGATTGCATATTAAAAAAAAAGGTTTTATTTGATGAAGGGTAGAGGACATACAAAAGCTCCTCTCAGAATAGGGAAATGGAGCTAAAAATGGGCGTGCGCTATGAGATGTCCCATTAAATAGAACATTGCCATAATAATTATTATAAAACAGACACAAGTTAAGCCTTCGTCATTTTACCTCAGTTGCACAAGTGATAAGCATCACATTCATTTCGAGCTGCTAATACTTATGATAAACATGCTAGAAAAGGAAAAATTGAAAAAGAAAAACATTTTTCTAGTTTTTTTTTTTTTTAAAAATATCAGACTTTTAAGTCTTTATGGACGATTTTTTTTTTTTATTTTTTGACAATTTCTCAAGTCAGAAACGAAAACTGAGAAATGAAACCAGGAATGCGTTATCGTCTAAACTTAAACCAAGTAGTCCGAAACATCATAGAGTGTGTGTGACTCAGTAGGTATTTCTATGTGGTACTTGAAGACTTTGCAGCATCGATCTTCAAACATGTTTTCACTGAAATTTCGACCCCACATAGGCTGGATAAAATCGTGATAAGATAAGAAATATGACCAATTGACTATTTATTAGTTGATAGCGGCGTTATAGGAAACCTCAAAGTCAAAGGAAATCCTTCTGAGCAAAAAATAGAGTTTCTATTTAAGTACCTATTTTTTTATTTTTTTTTAATGAGTGTTTATTTCGTAGCCATGAAACAGGAGCTACTGTAGATAATTGTGGTCATTGTTGTAGCCTGCCCATCCCGTAGTATACGAGGTTTGGCTATTAAGTTCGTAGACGCGAGCCGCTACGTAAAAGCCCGTCCATGCTAGGAAGATATGATGAACATGTTTAGAAAGCTTCAAGTCTTGTGTTTTGATTGATAGCTGTCACATGCCTGTACTGTAATTAGTTCTGTTGTGATAGCCCGACGCGCAAGACACCTTTTTTAATTTTGCCGGAATTATGATTGATACAAACGTTGAGCAACGAGTGATTATTGAATTTTACGTAAAACTTGCTGGTAAAACTTTTTCTTTGTTAAAGACAGTGTACCAGGAGTCATGTTTGAAAAGATCAACGCTTTATAAGTGGTTTAACGATTTCAAGGTGGTCAGGAAGATGTTGAGGACGATCCACGTCCTGGTCGCCCCAAAACCTCAAAAACTGACGAAAACATTGAAAAAATTGGTGTTATGATTCGTTCTGACCGTAGATTAACTCTAGGACTAATGACTGATAGATAAATTAATAGATAATGTGTGAGACAAATTTTGCACGAAAATTTCAACATGACAAAAGTTTGCGCAAAAATGGTGCCATGCGCCAGTCCACAGTGCCTTCTCCGTGAAGACGTTCCTGGCCAAGTACAACATCCCAGTGTTGGAACACCTTCCTTACTCACCCGACCTGGCCCCGTGCGACTTTTACTTATTCCCAAAAATCAAATCTACCCTGAAAGGTACCAGATTTGACAGCGTAAATGACGTTAAGAAAAAACCGGCAGAAGTATTGAAAGGCTTCACACAAAATGACCTCCACCACTGTTTCGATCAATGGAAAATTTGCTTAGAACGTTGTAGGGATAGAGGAGGGGAGTACATTGAAGGGGATAACTACTAAAGTTGGGTAAGTCAAACACACATCGTTTTATGGAAAGAGTCTACGAACTTAATAGCCAAACCTCGTACCTCCCCTCTAATGGGCGAGAAGTGACACAATACTTCCCATGTAGGTGCTGGGTCAACACGAACACACCGGAAGGCATTATCCCTTGCAAAGAATTGTAACCAAATTAAGAATACAAATTCTGTCAGCACGGGCGATCGGACCTTCACCAATGAGTTAATCGAGCGCTCCATTATTTTAAACTGTTAAATTTTGAAATATTCTGTCAAAAATTTGTCGTTGGGTTTAGACGTTAGGTTTAAGAAAATAGAGGCGTTCGTTGTGCGATTATCTGAAGCATTTCATCAGAAGTGTAAATACATCCACCAACTCTTGACATGTGCTATTCATATATCAAGGTCCTAGTTCAAACCATGGTCGAGAAAAAGATAGTGGCTGGGTGGCTTGGATAGTGGCTGGGTGGTTTGGATAGTGGCTGGGTGGTTTGTATAGTGGCTGAGTGGTTTGTATAGTGGCTGGGTTGTTTGGATAGTGGCTGGGTTGCTTGGATAGTGGCTGGGTGGTTTGGATTTCGAATCACCCTATATTACCAATATTTTTTGTTGTTGTAAATTTTACACAATACTTGAACTATTTTATTGAATATAAAAATCACAGCAATGGCCACTACATCCAATTCCTGTGATAGTGTACACTGTGCATTGTACAACATACGATAGTATGTACAAAAAGAGGTTCTCACTTTAGTTATTTACACCTGAGGTATAAACAGAGTCAGTATTCGATGTGGTCAAGTAGATAGACATATTATGGTACTCATATGGTTTTTGCAATGGGTGCCCACCTACTTCTTTGTTATTTTATTGGTTGTTAAACTAATATGCTTGTGCTAAAACAATAACTATGAACAGTATAATAGGTCACTTGCAAATGGAAAAAAATGTATTAGCAAATAACTAATTCTGATGTAATTACACCTGAAAGAGTCATTTCTGGCATCAACACCAGGATAAACGAGCTCCAAAGACCTTGCATAGCCTTTTAAAGTTGCCTCGTTCGGTTTTGTAACTTTACGTCGTATTTACTTAGTTGGATTTTTCAGTCTACACGTCTTATGGAACTTTTTTTTCTACCAAGTTTTTCCATTGAGTTTTTGGCTTCGGATTTCGGGCGGACACTCTCAGATTCCTTTGAATTTTTGTCAGGGGTTGTTTCTTCGTATATTCAGAATTTACATTAACAACAACAATAAAAATGTCTAGAAATGGTCGAAAATTTAAAAAGAACAGACCTAAGTCGGGCCTTTTCTGACGTGCGAAACTTTATAGAGACGCATGATCTCTATAAAGTTTCTATAAAAGGTACCCTCTCATATTGCTTGCACATAAAGAGAATTCATACAAATCGGTTTTGGCAGCGGGAAGAGTGACTAGCATTTAAAAAAGATTTCAAATTTCCAGTGTTTTCCGTAAAATTCAACAAGCTTTCTGAACTCGGAAAAAAAAACGATGAACTCTTTCCATAGAACCAATAAAAAAATTAGGTGGAAGTGATCCATTCAGCTTCTTATTTGCACCTATTAAATATTAAGTGCCATAAAAAGTGGTAGCGTTCTCGTGGTTCTCCTACGCGTATGTAACATTATTACATATGGGAGAGAATAGTTACAACGAAGCTGAGAGAAGAGACAAAATAAAATGAAAACAAACAGTGAAGCCCTTTTTGGCCTTAGGATTCATGAAAAATGTAAAGAGAACAAAAAAATAGAAAAATGTGTAAAGTTGGGTTTAACTGACAAGGGTAGAAAAAATGACATGGAAAAAGTTTGCGTTCCTGGAGTCCCCGTCTTCTCAATCAGGCGAGTGGATTTTTTATTTACAGAAAGAAACCATTCATTGTCTTTATTACCAGCCTCTTTAACTGTCATGTTTACATCATCCATCATTCATAAAAATCATGTATCATCTCACAAGGACAAATCCACGACAAGGACAAATTCACGAAGGTATTGGTGAGTTTGTTAGGAATTGAAAGGGTTTTTCAGGAAACTATGGACGATAACCCATATCCCCACCCAATTAGCAGGTAATCTCAAGAGCAGTTGAATCATTCTCACTTTAGATACCTACCACTCTGGGAAGTCTGATTTACACCTATCAGTGGATTAAATATTAGACTGAAAACTATCCACGCGTAATTCTGATAACAATTTCAGTATTGTATTGGACATTATGAAAGTGTACAGAACAGCTTCTCTGTTCTCAATTGTATTTTTTGCCACATTTGTTGTGTTTACAATGCAGTTATATTTGTTCAGGTGAGTGCGCGTACCTTGCTCTTTAACTAAAGTACAGTTTTTATGATGTGGATTTGATACTCTTGACAGCCACAACTGCATCCTTTTTTAAGATAAAAATTAGATGGTTCATTTTTTTAAGGAATTGTTTTATCCAAGTTAGTATTGCGCACGTGACTTAATTATTATTGTTTTGCGTTCTTTCAAAAAAAAACTTATACGGACACATTTGTGTGTAACTTGTGTAAGGGCGGAACTAATAGGCGTAATTGTTGTACCTCTATGGACTTAGGTCTAGATATTACGTATTTTTTTATAAATGGGGGAAACTACTGCTTCAGTCCGAACTTGTGATTTAGATTTTGTCTATTAATTTCGCCCAAGTGTACCTGCGAGGTGTAATGACGGCGACGCGACGCTTTAAACTGCTAGTCCTATCACGACACGAGTTTCACACTTCACACTCACCCTTATACACATACTAGCCGTTTGCCCGTGCTTTGCAACGGGACTAAATTTCAAATTTACTAAGGCATGGCCGTACTGCTGGACAGTAATGCCTTTTTGAGCTTTTTATAATTTTTCTGGACAAAGCGATAATGGTTTTGGGGGGGTCAATTCTGAGACATTTTTCGCTATCTCTTACCGTTTTGGCTAAACAACTCCGGACAAACAAACATAGGTAGGTAGGTAGGTAGTCCTTTTTTCTGTTTTATATATAGAGATTATAACTAGTATAGCTGTCCAGCGCACAGTCAACCGCATCTCTGCGGTGTGAGAGATAGGAAGCTGGAAAATCTTACACATCTCCTTTTTAGTGTTTTTATAGTTATCAATAATAAAAAAAAAATCTCAATTCAGTCAGCGTTGGAGCCACAAAGACGGTGGAGTCCTTAATTATCTATAGTTCAGTGTTTTAGAACAGGTTGTGCACATTTAAAACTTATTTAAATCTTCCTGAAGTAAACTAATAAATAATATCTTATCGAAAATTTAAAGTTTTCTTTATGCCTAACTTTAGTTTTATTGTTTTATCTTACAGATTCTCAAATGAAGTGAGGATTAACTATAGCAACTTCACAGATGAATTTAAAGCAACTTCAATTCATAACAAAAAGAGAGAGAACATCTTCTTTCTTAAAGCTCACAAGTGCGGTAGCTCTACAGTCCAGAATATTATCCTCAGATATGGACGAGAAAACCACCTGCTCTTTGTGTTGCCATGGAAAGAAAACTACATCGGTCATCCAAAGATTTTCGAGAGCAGTTTGATTGCTGAGAACCTCCGCAGTGAGGACAACAAGTATAACGTGCTGACACATCACATCAGATACAATTCAACTGAAGTGAAGAAGGTCATGAAACCCAATGCCGCTTTTGTTACCATCTTGAGAGATCCTGGGACTCTGTTTGAGTCCATGTTCAATTTTTATCGTTTAAATATAAGACTTAATACCTCTTTAGAAGAGATACTGGCAGATCCCGACCGTTACAAGGACTCATTGTATTATAGAAGAGGCTATCGATATGGTGCAAATCAAATGAGTTTTGATCTAGGCTTAAGTGAGCTTGATGGCAACATTACAGAGAAAATAGATAATTTTATTTATAGTATTGAGCAAGACTTTGATCTTGTCATGATATCTGAGCACATGGAAGCATCGCTAATTCTTCTGTCAGATCTCATGGGATGGTCCCTGGACAAAGTGGTTTTCCTAGATTCCAATGTGAGGCAGCCTAATTCGAAAACTAATCTAACAGTCGAAGAGAAGCAAAAGTTGCGTTCTGTCAACCAAGTAGATACAAAGTTATACAACCACTTCTTCAAAATTTTCAAAGCCAAAGTAGAAGCCTACGGTGTAGAGAGAATGAAACAACAAGTTGATAAGCTCATAAATATGAACTTTGACTTTTACCAAAAATGTGTTGATCAAGTCAGCACTCGAGGATATGCGAAGACGTTCTCTTATGATATCAAGAAAGGAGCGCCTTTGAAGTGCTTTTTTCTTGCCCAACAAGAGCTACATTTTACTCAACAGTTGAGGAAGGAACAAATCTATAGATTGGCACAGCTGCGAAAGTTAGACACTTTAATGAGCCAAAAATCATGACCATAAGAACAAATACATTATTGTTAGATACATAATTTGATTACCCCTTTATTTGATTGTGTAAAGGGAGACCTAATGATTGATATGAAAACATTTAGCACATTTCATAGGTGGGTTATTTGATTACCACGTGTGTGAATAATACTGACATGATAGCAAAAGAATGTTCCATTTGACTTGCATCTTTTGAGGCTTCCAATGTCGTGATTTTCCTACACCATGTACACTGTTGAGTGTACATGATATTGAAATATGGTATATTTAGCGATTTTCAAAAAAAAAAAAACACTACGAGATAAGTTCAGTAAAACGTGATAAATCTTGAACGCAAGAAGAGATCTGAAATTTTGATACGTTTTCTGGATCATTTAGGACACAAAACCTGATAAGAGAACTATTATCTTCAGAGTCAGTAGAAGAATAATTATGATCAATACTATCATGGTACCTAAGTTCTCATCAAATTTAAGTTTTTCTCCTTCTTTGTTGTGCCTTATCTTCAAAAGAGGTTGGCTATTAATTATTCTGGCCCAGCTTTCTTTATTCAATGCATTGTTTATTAGTTCTGTTGTTCTTGAGTCAATCTTGTCCATGTTGTAATGTTGCTCATCCATGTTCCGGGTCTTCCTCGTGTCCTGTTTCACGAGACATTGGATTTGACAATGTCTTGGAGTAGTTTGTATTTTTCAATGCGAAAGATATTATTATTATTATTCAGCTAATTCAATCAAGTTTTATTAATATACTAACTATTATGGTACAAATACAAAGTAAAAAATATAAAACAAAACTTGATCTTGTAACCCTTTCAATTAAATTCTGTTGCTTCTGAGGTATGACCTTAAATCCGATCATGAATGATTTTCAAGGAAAGTTTGAGCATGATGTGGTTCATCTAAGCAATGGTTCGATGTTCTTGGCATTGTTTGGCGTGTTGTTTCTTTGGTATCGGAATGAATTTGAGCACCAACATATATTATCCTTTGGGGATTCTACTGAGTGATAATGTTATCTATACTTTTATAGAAGAGAGTTTCACTCACTGACTCACTCACTCACTCACTCACTGATTCATCACTGTTTCTCCGAACTGGTAGGTCCTAGAGAGCTGAAATTTGGTAGGTAGCTTTGTCTTATAGTCTAGATGTGCAATAAGACGGGATTTTTCGAAATTCCCACTACAACACCTGCCATTTTTTTTTTTTTTTTTTTTTTGATTTTATGCTTTGCGGGCCATGCCTCGGCCCACAAAGCGGGCGACAGCCCGCTAGCCAGAAATAAAATAAAAGGTCAAAGTGATCAAAAGAGGATAGAATCGAAATCAAATTTTAAAAAACTTGTTCGTTTCTAAACCCGCTTTAAACTAGGTATTGTTTTTTTTTTTTTTTTTCCTTTCTTTCAACTTTATACTTTAATGTACATTATTTTCTAAGTAGTCACTGTGGCAGAGCGAGTTAGCGCGCTAGGCATTGCACACATGGTGACCTGGGTTCGACTCCCAGCGGGGGAGGATTTTTACTGCTCTGTACTTGGATGTTCGGGGTCCACTCATACCTCGTGAGGAAAAATGAGTAGCTGCTTTAATATGAAGCAGCGCCCAGTGGCAGAATCTTAGGCAAAAAAATAATACAAGATATTGTAAATTAAAGTGGTAAAGTCCTATGATTCTGCGCTACCCACTAAAAAAAATTGTGACATAATAACACAAAGAAAAAGCATTACTTACATAATTTTCTACCCTCTTTTTATTAGAGTTATTAAATTATTTATTAGATAATAAGACATACATAAGTACAGTACAAATAATGTTAACAAAAATTTAAAAAATAGATATATATTTACACACATAATTATGTCCTAACTAAAGGGCGGGGTTATTACCTATGGCAATATCTTCCACCCAACCTTTAATTGTATTGTTTAAAGTATTGTTGAAATTTATTGTTTAAAGTTATAAAAATTGTACATATTATATTAATAATTATAAGGAACCATGTAGTCAAATTTGCATTATTTATACATAATAGCCATGTCGTAATTATTATCAAAAATATATTATGATAGATGCTGGTTGGAATCAATTTCACTATTCTCACGGACTCGTTTTTTCCTCTTTTTGATACTTTTTTGTTGTGCTTAAGGTCCCTAACATCAAGGTCATTCTAGACTAGGGTTGTTCCAATCCATTCGCAGGAAACATACAAAACTTCTAATACCCACATTAGGTAACATTAGGCCAGCACCACGAAGGGAGAACCTGGGCGTCAACCAGGAAGACTACAGAGACACAATTGAGATCATAAGTTCGAGTCATCCTCATTTAAAAAGTCTAAAAAGTACTTTCTGGAGCCGCCAGTGGCGAAATTTCGACTGCCGGCGGGCGGACTATGTTGTTAAATCGCGAGATATTAAAAAAATCATGGAAATAAACCCCCCTTAATGTATACCCAAAAACTAATAATCTGTTTTAAAAAAATCAATTACTCATTGGTGGAACCTCCAGAGATGGAATTAAAGAATCAAAATTACGTTTTACTAACCAGTTGTGGGGTTTTCGTTTTCATATATTTTTCGATATCTTCAATCCACCAAAATACAGCAAATACACTTTTTGTCAGATATAGGGGTTTTGGCGTAACGGTTGAAGATATCGTAAAATTTATAAAAATTAAACTCCCATAAACCACACATAAAAACGACGAATCCAAGATATGACGTCAAGAAAATGACGTAAGAAAATACTTTATGACTATGAGGTAAGAAATCAAGGCCTAGGCTCCCCTACAATTAATATTCTCTTCTTCTTTCATTTCGCTTTTTCCCAAACCCTCTTGGGGTCGGCATTGTTCAACCTCATTTTTGAGGTTCAATAATTGGTTGTGGAACATTTTTTAACTCTGGATGCTCTTCCTAACGCCAACGATTCTATTTGATTTAACGTCTTGATTAGGATGGAGGTTTTATCCTCCATTCGCTGGGAATCGTACCAGCTACCCACAATACATTAATCTCACCCAGCCTATGAGCTCACTGGAACTTTTCTTTACTTGAGTGATCGGATGAGATGAGCTCGCATGGTGAACGTGGTATGTCCGCTGTCACTGGCTACTCAGGCTAGTCCTTTAAGCTGGCCATTCACGATCCGATTTGTAGTCCGACTAGTAGTCCAACATCCGAAGTTGGATACAAAATCGGATCGTGAATGGACTTGTTGGGATTGTTGGATACCTTGTTGGAGAGTTGGGTGATATGAAGTTCCGACTCGTCCGACTTGAGACTCCAGTTGGAACATGAATGGGGAAATCGGATGAATCGGATCCAACTCCTCAGTCAGTGCTAGGTCCCGGCTTGTAATAATTTTTAATTTTTATACACGTTATTTTATTATCATTATTATTATAATAATGATAATAAAATAACGTGTAAAAATTAAAAAAATATTTATTATTATTATTATTCCACTCTCTCTCCTTGGAGGGTAATTATTACCCTTCAATCGGTATTACACCAGGAGCGGATCATATGATCAAGTCTCCTGGTGTTTTAACTTCAGGAGCGGATCCGAAGATCAAGTCTCCTGAAGTTGTTTGGTTCATAGTGTGGGGAGGCAATTTTATGATGGACTCTGATGTCCATCTTTTTCTCTCCCGTGGCTATCCCCCTTGGTGGTCCAATGGATTTTTCAATAGGAAAACACTTTCGGGGGTACGGATGAATCCGAACAGCCACTTGGTCACATTATGAACCATTATTATTATTATTATTATTATTATTATCAACATATAAATTTTTCACCCAACATTTTTTCTTTTCCTTTTCAAATGATGTAGAGGCTAACAAACACAATACCGTCATTTTTCTCTTTTTTACTTTCCTTATTATATTTTGTGCGGACTGCACTCGATACATTTTTAAACTCGGGCAGCTCGAACTTGACGCAACAGTCGCGGTCGTTAGAACAGAACTGAAGTTGGATTTCTAGTTGGATACAAATCGGAGCGTGTGTGGAGTTTATCTATCCAATTAGTAGTCCTACTAAGTCGGATGACAAATCGGATCGTGAATGGCCAGCTTTACTCCATCGTCAGAATGATGTTGCAAGTTTAAATGTACGCTGGTTCTTAAAACTTCCAAATTAGAATTTTGGGCGGAACAAATATCAGTTTTAAATGGTATTTTAGAATTTCAATAGACACGTATAAACATTAAGTGATATACATTTTACCTACGTACCTCTCGTGTGAAGGTAACAGTATGGCATCCGCCGAAGTTCTGGAGAGCGAGGACATGGAAGGAGACGAGAACGTCAAAACTTCTTTCGAACAAATCAAGGACGATCTATCCGCCAAACTTTCTGCCAAGTTGTCAAACCCGAGTGTCTCATCCCTTCAAATCAGTAGATCAATTTATGATCGGATGAATTTACACCTGCACAGTTATGGCGGATTCAGCCCTAATGTTGAATCTGCTGTATCTGAATCTGCAATGGAAATGGATAAAGAATATTCCCATTCCAAGACTTCATCTTCATTAGGAATTTGCGGGCATGGATCTGGTAAACCCCTTACAGACTCACACCTATTCTGGGCGACCCTTACGGGCATAGCGACCCTTTGCCCTTATTAGATTTAATATTATTATTATTAGTCATTGTTATATACTCGCAGTTGCTTAAGCGAGCCTATTCCATAGTTATTTCAGATTTTTAGGTCTTATCAGTAAGCCAAAAAACCATGTAGGTAGTAATGCTTTCATTTATTACCCACCTTAAATGAATTCCTAACATTCAGATTCAGCGTTGTTTAAAATTAGGTATACCTGACTTAAGTGTTTTCTGACATTCAAATTGTTCTCTTTGAGATTAGGTCTACCAGACTTGAGTGTTTTCTGACATTCAAATTGTTCTCTTTGAGATGAGGATTTAGGTTATAATCAAAATTCTTCCAGGTTTAAACATGGCACAGATTTCCGTCCTAATATTGGACTCTTCGTCAAAAATATCACTCCAGATTTCATATACCTACGTATTTATTGCTTTGTGAGACGTCAAATCAAATAAAGTACACTGCCAATTATGGAAACAATACCTCCTCGTGAATAGCAATCATAATGTTCAACTTTCTACTGCTAAAATCAGAAAAAAATTTCTTTAATCACTTATATACGAGTATATCTACAAAAGTTTTCAATCGATTCTCTTCAAATTTATTTTAATTGGTAGAATACCGTTTTCCTATATTTTAGATACTACAAAAAAAATCTTTATCGGCAAGTTGTAGACCTTATTTTTGCACTTTTTGGTCCAATTTTCTCGAACATAATACTTCCGATTTCTAATAGTAATTTATCGAAATTTCTAATAGTAAGTACATCATGTCAAAATATTGATTCCTATGATTAAAATATTTATCATCAAAATTTAAACTAATTCCTTCAGGAGGAGACACTACGGATTCCATCTGCCATTACGGAAGCAGAGTGGAAAATGTGGACGCATTTGGTGATGGTAAGTGTTTTATACTTAAATAAAATAGATAAATAATAAATTATAATACCTACCTTGAACGTAGGTATAACTCTAGCTGGTGAAATGTAAAAACAATAAAATGAGTTAGAGACCACCTTCTTTGTAGGTATTAATCTTATTTCCGCCATTTTGTCTACCTCTAACAATTTTTTAAATTAAAAATTTTACGTGCAGTAGGTACTCATTAACACTTTCACCGCCAACTGTATTTTCGACTATTTTCATTCATAGGCCAGGCGTGATTTTGATGTGGTGATACTTCAAAGTATCACTGGCCTGGGGAAGAGATTTTGACAAAAATTTGACATGTTCTTGGATACTGCTAGGCCAGAGCAACACATTCCTCATGTTAAACATAGAAAGTGTTACTCACAAGTATCACCAGCGTCTTATATAAGACTCTGTGGGTGATACTTTGAAGTATCACCATGTTCATACTAGCGCAGAGCCAGGTGATACTTCCAAGTATCACCTGGCGCTGAAAGTGTTAAATACCATTGAAGTACATAGATACATTTGATTATTTAAGGATAATATACCTGCATAATTATAACAAAAAGTTTCACAATAAGAGGCTTTATCTTTTCCCCTGTAATATTTTTAAATTTAAAATCCTATTACCTGTTTACGTAATTGCATATCGCACGTTGCATAGAATAGTGTCACATCTCATTTTTCCCCATTTGGGATTTTTGTATCGCTAAAACAGCAAAAGGTCTCCTGAAAGTTAAGGTTTTGAGATGTGACACTGTTCTATGCAACGTGCGATCGCACGTTGCATAGAATAGTGTCACATCTCATTTTTTCCCCATTTGGGATTTTTGTATCGCTAAAACAGCAAAAGGTCTCCTGAAAGTTAAGGTTTTGAGATGTGACACTGTTCTATGCAACGTGCGATATACATAATATGCCTGTAAACAGAGAGATAAAAAAAAGACGATTTAGGCCAGGTATCGCTCCTACACTTATCCTATTCCACAGGAACCACTCAACCTCGCCCCTACACGGACCTCATAGACAAAACCTTCCCTGACCATCTTCTAGCCAAAGCCTGCGCAGAGATTGCGCGTAAGAGACCTGATAGTCCCATCCGATATCTGGCGTTCTTCCTGATGAACCACGCTGAGAACCAGGAGAGAGACAGGCAGTACGCTGCCCTGCTGCGGGATATGATGGACTACAAGAAAACCCTGGTAAGTCACGGCATCGGCTGACATCGGCACGTAAGTTTGGCTGACCACATTAGTACCACCGATCGACGGACGTCTTGAGGTCTCAAATTCCAGCCAGGGCGAACTTTTCAGACAGAAAACTGTAAGATTTTCTACCCCAAAGCATTTCTCACGCAGTTTCAGAGCTAGGTATTTTTTATTTTATTTTTTACTTTCTTTATCGCTGTTTCTTTACTTTCCTTTTACTTTTTATTTTACTTTCCTTTCCTTTCCTAAGGAAAGTATTGTTTTCTTTTTACACATACCTACTAACATCAAACATCACCCAGTCTGAGTAGATACTCAATATGAACAGAAAAAAAATCTGAAAATGGATAGAGCCGTGCCACGGTGCCATGCTCTGAGTGGAAACTGAGTGTATTCATCTCCGCTGGTTCGTAAACAGTTTCCATTGAAAGATTGACAATGTTCCAACCATCAAAATGGCCATTTAGAAGCTTGCTATCTCGCTTGCTAGCGCAGAAGCTTGGTATCTCGAAATCCCATTCATTTGAAAGATTTTTTTTTTAGTTTTTGTTGAGCTTTGCTCCTTAGTTTTTTTTTTTTTTTAATAAACAAGATATTTTTTTTCCTCCAGGAAGTCCCGGATGCAGAGTCCTATCTGGAGGAAGAGAACCTCAACTCTGCTGAGGAAGGAAGCGTGGCGGAGGAGCTCAACTACGAATTGGAAACCGAGTCCATACCTCATCACACGCTCTGATGTTATGCGTCATAAGTGAAACTGCCTCTTTTCATTGTATTTTCATACATTCATTTCTTTTATTTTTTTAGTATGAGAAGAAGATTTAACTAGTAAGGAATACAAAAGTATAGATTCTCAAGCTACTTTTATTTTTGTAAAGGGTCTTCCATAATTAAAGAACGACCTAATATATATTATGATAATAAAAGTAAGTAATAAAACGAAGGTTCTTTAGAGTAGTTAATGGTATCAATTTCTTTTTTCAAAGTATACACACTTTTATCTTATTAAAAGAGTTAAATATCGGCATATCATGTTCACCACGTGCCTGCTCACAGGAGCCCATTCGCTGGAAATCTCTGGAACATCAGTTGACATGTGTGTACATCTGTACATGTCCAACTACTGGACTCCTGTAAGCGAGCACGCTTCTAAATAATATAATTATGCTGATATTTAATTTCTTTCATAATGGCAAAGTGTTGAGGTACTTTCTATACTTATAAATACAAAATTGATTTAAACGACCTCGGTTTTATTATCACGTTTTTCTAAATGTATAGGATTTTTATTTAGCATTCTGATGTCTACATAGAAAAAATCAACTCTCTTGCTCTCTGATGCTGTCAAAGTAAATTATTGTAGGCTCACTTGGCTCACATATTATTATTAGTCTAAGCATGGAATCAACAGTCTTATTTATAAGTGCAGCTTTGAGAAAAAACATACATTTATAGAGGCAAGTTTAAAGCTTCTTTACCCAGGAAAGGCTATGAAAGCGGCTCATTCCGCCCCTAACGATGCCCATGAAAAACTCCCCTGTAGTTATATAAAACATTATATGTTAGTTCTTAGCTTAGGGGAATTATGTAGTAAAAAATAATGAAATAGAATAGAAATTACCTTGTTTATACTGCCGAGGCGAGACTAAAAAGTCCCTTTATTCCAGCAGTCTTAAAATAAAACAATTTATAATATTATCAATCAATCAAACTCCCCTGGCTCATTTCCACTCGCTCAGGAAACTGGTTTTCCTCTTGCTCGCCTCATCCGCCTCCAGCTCAGCTCTCTTGTACCCCAGGGCCGTGTCCAGGTCAGTCCCCCCCACCAGGCGACCCCACACCGTGTGAACTATCCAGGGGATGTAGTAGGAGACCCGCGTGTACACAGCAGGGGTGTTGGCGTGTCCACATTGCCGCCCGTAGGAGGTGATGCCTATGATACTGTACATGCAGAGGGGGTGCGGCTGGATGATTTGCAATGGCCCGCCTGAGTCTCCCTGTGAGGAAAAGGTAATAGCATCATACATTTTTAACTAAATTAACACATTCAGCGCCAAGGGTTTTTTGGTAATATGGTTCAGTGGACCAACCTTCTCTTCTTATTTTGTCTGAAAGAAAGAGGTAGGTAGACTCAAACAGCCATAAAAAGTCACCAGATAGATATTTTTCTGGTCCAAAAAACTTCCACGAACCACGACAATCGAATCCCCATAAGATATACACAGTAGCGGGTACACTATTAAGAGTATCGGTTTCTGAAAGTGAGAGGGTGAGGTGTACAGCATAGTGTACACGCGGTCCACTGTAGAAAACACTCGTGTACCCTCTATTGTACACGTGGCGCTGAATGTGTTAATAAACCTTCTTTGACAATTATTCTACTCTGTACCATACATTGTCTTATAAGAAGGTATTCTGTACTTTGCCTTAACGATGCGGAATCTCTGCTTCCTCTGATCTGATTATGCCTTTTGATTACATGTAGGTACCTACGTATTGATTATTATTAATATGATAGAGGTAATATGAAGATATTTGTTATTTATCAAGTATCTTATATTTTTGACATTTTACGTTTAATTAATTAGTTATTACCTAAATATTTTTTAGTTTTATACTTAAATAGGTTTTTTTATAGCTAGGAACTAATTATTGTATAGTTAGCAATGGGTCCGTCCGTATTTTGTTGTATAAATAAGTAAATAAAATAATTTAAATTAATACATTCACATTTTTAAAGAAATTTAACCTCTTAGAATAATTATATCATATTTTATGTTTCAATAGTAAAAAATAAATATATTCCATACAGATATTTTTTATACCTACCCAAAATATTAGTATTACCTTCAGTATACATAATAATTTGTGTATACCTACCCACTTAAATTATAAAAAAAATATCATTTGTAATCTTATCAGTATTTCACACTTTTCTGTTACCACTGGAACTCTATTCAGTACATGAAATTGGCAGCTAATGGTTGATAACGCACCTGACAAGTGTCTTTGCCACCAGACATGACGGTGGCACACACCTGGGACGAGATGAGAGCGGACTCTAGTGACGAACAAGTCTTCCGGTCTATGACGTCCAAAGTAACCTTCATCAGACGCAAACTCTCCGATGTATCTGTTTACAATAAGGCAAAAGATTATATTATTATAATAATAATTAATAATATTGGGTATACTGTGGTCACTGTGGCTAGTAGTCACTGTGGCAGAGTGAGTTAGCGCGCTAGGCATTGCACACATGGTGACCTGAGTTCGATTCCCAGCGGAGGAGGATTTTTTCTGTTCTGTACTTGGATGTTCGGGGTCCAGAAATACCTCGTGAGGAAAAATGAGAAGCTGCATTAATGTGACGCAGCGACCAGTGGCAGAATCTTAGGCAAAAAAATAATACAAGATAATATTGTAAATTAAAGTGTTAAAGTCCTTTGATTCTGCGCTACCCACTAGAATTGTGGCATAATAACACAAAGAAAAAGCATTATTATTATAAGGCAAAAGATTATATAATAGTATTGGGTATACCGATTCATTTATTTACGAGCAGAGCCCATTATACATTAATACACGATACAAAAAATAATTAAAATACTAATTTTAAATTAAATATTAAAGAAGGTAATGAAAATACAGGTATCTAAATTCACAATTACAACAGTTAGGTAAAAAAAAATTAAAAAAAATTAGCTGTTCGGAATTCTCATCATACGGTTGAGAGGAGAAAAGAAAGTATATAGTTGGTAGCACACTGTCTAACATAAAAGGTTTTAGTACTTCTCAGGCGACGACGGCAATCAAGATGAACCAACTCAAGTAGCTTGGCGCAATCCACACTGCCTTCAATCAATTTGTTGAAAAAGTTGAAATGAAAAAGGAATCTCTTCTGGACTCTCTCATATATGTTAATGTGCAGTATATGCACCACATATAGTGAGGAGACCAAACAATACAGCCATATTCAAGGATAGGACGAATGAGAGCCTTGTATAATATGGCAAAAGCTTCTGAAGAGAGTCCCTTAGAATTACGAACAACATAACCAAGTAGCCGGTGACAACACGTGGACAAATTGGCAATATGATACGTAAATGAAAGTTTGCTATCACGTAGGACCCTAAATCTTTCATTTGTACGACATTGCTCAAAGGAGTGGAGTCAAGATAATACGTGAAATCAAAAGATTCGTTACAGCGAGAAAAAATTATATCTGAAGATCTTGAAGTTTTTTTTTTTTTTTGAGATCTGATTCATTTGTACTTAAAACGGGACACAAACTTACCGTGAAATGTCAGTTTCCCAAATCCCGACGCAATGGCTCTATCCGATGTTATATCATGACGAGTATTCAGACACACTGGTTTCAACGTTTCTGAAAAGTCCACCGTTCGAGCGAGTTCCACCAAGCCTATGTCATCATAGAGACCCCGGGTAACCGGTGAGAAGCGGGGATGTGGTATGGAGCGCCGCACTGAGAAGATGTTATCCGTCACACTGTAGGAGAGTTTAGTGGTGAGGCCAAACCGAACGTACCGGGGCCTGCCTCTGATGAAGGCATGCGGGAAGAAAGAGATGGAAAAAGAGTTCAATATCACGGCGTTCATCAGTTGGGCGAAAATGCAAATAAAAAGGGTTTTTCTTATACCTGTGAAGGAATCAAAAAAAATCAATAATCACATGGGCAATTTGAAAAAATATGGCAGGTGTTTTTTTTTTCATTCAGTTTGAATCACTCATTCAAAATTGTGACTGTTTTATTTCAATGTTTGATATTACTTTTTTTAAAAGATTTTTTTGTTAGAAATAATTTTGTAGTTAGGGAGGGTTAGGTAAATTTAACGAGGTGAGATATTACACATTATATTGTGATTGCTGGGTAGGATACTTGGATGATGGTTTTACCTTAGGTTGTCAGAATGAAAATTAACGCCGGAAACCCAGTCTAACAAAACAAAACATCTCTCTTTTCATTATTTGGGCAGTTTTTAGGGGCAACATTATCAATATAATAAGGGTTTTGTGGAAAGATTGCCATAGGCAATAACCCCGCCCTTTAGTTAGGACATATGTATATATTTTGTTTATTTATTTATTTATTTATTTTTTCTTGTTTAGATGAATATTGTCAACTCCGTATATTAATTTTTACCATTATTTGCTTGTATACCTATATATTCTACTAATAAAGAGTTTCTGAATAAATAAATCAATAGAAAGCAATTTCACAACGTTTGTTATAAAGTTGACCCCCCCCCCAAAATGGTTCATAATATATATGTGGTTAACGGATTTACCTAATTTTTCAATCACCCTGTATATTAGTTCATTAGAGTAGTCTGAAGTTAACTCACAGATCGGTCTTCACGCAGTGGGCTGCCGTCAGCACAAACCGCTCGGTTATGAGGGACCCACCACACACCCACCTCACAAGCCTCATGGCCTCTCCTCTCTTGGAGTAGCCCAGCTCAGCCTGCAACTCAACAGGTATCATTGAAGAGGGTAGACAAAACAGGTAAAACATTATATGTCAGCCATGTATGAAAAATCTCACGTAAATTCCTATGGAACAACTAAAAAAATACTAGATAAAACATTTATTATGGTAGAGTGGTAGACAGCCAAGCATGTAAGGAACGAATCCTGAAAATTCCAGCTCTATTAGACAAAATTGCAGCTTTAATGATAAAATATTATAAATATGGTCATTTTTTAAATTAAATGTGAAAAAAGACGCTAATGGTGAGTTTAGAAACTCACGAACTTTACATGCGCAAGTAGCATACGCCTTAAACCACTCTGTCAAACTGACGAAGAAAAGCATTGTGGAAATTGGTGATATAGAAATAGCGGAAGACGCGAGAGACGTGTGACAGACGGCGTACGGAAAAGGGCTCGTTAATAGGGCTTTTTCTTTATAATTATGAACAAAACCCTAAAATCTTGATCAAGGGTTGTGCTACTACCTAATACGTTTCTCTCTTCCTTCTAATGATACCTAAATAAAATAATGAGAGTAAAAATATTTTACCTGATGAGGAAACTCGCCAAACTTGGCTCGGGTACCGCCCACAATGAGAGGTGTCCCCAACAGATCGCACTGGGACCTCACATGGTGGAGACCCATGCTCAACCCTCGGGCTACCGCAATGGGCGCGTCCTCCTGGATTTTAGAAAATTCGGAGCATTCTGTTGAAAGTAAGCAAAATCGCCTTGCTTCAGGCTGAGTTAATTCATGGTATTACAGTTGCAGTTGTAGTATTTTACTCAAGGAGTAGTAATAATAATATAATAATAATATCGCCTTATTTATACTGCCCGATTAGGACTATTAAATCCCATTATTCCAGCAGTAAGCTCAAGACGTACTTATTATTATGTGGTAAAAATCCCAAAGAGGAGAATAACTTGTCACGTCCCGGTTGGGTTTCGAACCCGCGACCCCTGGAATCTATGGATTCACAGAGTGCCGCCTTTACCACTGAGCTACCGGGACAGTAGTAAGGTTTCATTGAGAAGAGAAGTACCTAAATAAATTTGAGACCAAAAGTTCACTTTTATAATATAAATATTCCATGGTTCATGTGGTAATTGTGGTATATAAAATCATCTTCCGCATACTAAATGTCAAGTTTCTAGCTTTTACCGTTCTTGAGATAGCGCGTTCACAGAGGAATGGACGGACGCATGGATCAATGGCTGAAAACAACTTTTTTGGTATCCTGAGGCTATGATTGTTCCAGAAATATCAAAAGCTGGGTAGGTGAAATTTTTATCAAATGAAATACTTTCCTTATTATAGAATAAGGAAAGTAAAAATAGGGGGCTCCATTTAAAAATTGAAAGTTGATGCCGGTTTACTACTTTTGGAACACCTTGCAAAAATTTCAATTCCTCTAAAAAATGGACAATTTTGTGTTAGAACTTCATACAAAAATTCAAGTATTTATCTTGAGCCGTTGAAAAAATTAGAATCCTTCCGGGACTTATTGTTTATTTTGTATACTATAAAGTACATACCTAATAATAATAATAGTAATATCGCCTTATTTATACTGCCCAATTAAGACTATTAAAGCTTCATTATTGCAGCAGTAATACTTACATAATACATTATAATTATAAGTATGCATATACATATACAGGGTGGACCAAAAAAACGTTTACACCCGTTAATGGTAGATTACTGACGACATTTCCAGCCCGGGTCTGCAATCCGTTTTTTCGGATTCGCCTTTGTAACTGCACAAAGTCATTTTTTGCAACTTTCTGAAAAAGTCCGACTTTGGCTTATTCTTCAGGTCAGAACTTTTTTCCTGTTTAAGATGAGTTGATTCTGAACAATTCTGCAGAAAGCCAACAAAATTTCGATGTTTCTACCTACACTACTTTGTTTTTTACGGTTTGGTTTGACATCTTTTTTGACACCTGAATAGAAAAAAAATTCTCATGTAAGTTTTTTACACTTTTTTTTTAAGTGGGGTTTAACGTCGCTTTCAACTGCCATGGTCATATCACGACGGGGGTTTTACCCTCCATTCGCAGGAAACTCACAAACCTGCTACTCACATTGACCTCACCCAGCCTGAGTGGGGCCGGGAAAAGCCAGCGTCACGAGAATTAGAATTTGAATGGTCACCCATCCAAGTCTTAACCTCGCTGGATGTCGCTTAACTTCGGTGTTCTGAAGGGAACCGGTGTATTCAACATGCCATCGACGCTGGCTCTTTTTTTTTACACTTTGAAACACTCAAGATTTGCCCGAACAAATTTTTCTCTAGTCTTTGAAATTATTATCTTTAAACTTCTTGAGTTTTTTTAGTACAAGTAACCTAATTATTATTATTCGGATGCTGAAATGGCAGATATGCATTTAGCATATGGAGCTGCCAACAGGAACATTTGGGATCACGTGAAAAACATAGTTTACAAAATACCAGTGGAGACGCAAGAGTAGCAGAATCTGGTAGCAAGAATCCTGTTGGCATTCGATGACCTGACAGAAAAACCTGGAATTTTTCGCAACATTCGACGGAACATGATAAAGAGGTTAAACTTTTGCATCCAGGAAGGTGGACGCCACTTCCAACATTTCCTCTGAGGGAATTGAGAAGGGAGAGAGAGAGAGAGAGGTAGAGAGCGAAAGAGAGAGAGAGAGAAAGAGAGAGAGAGAGAGAGAGAGAGAAAGGGACGGTTCTGAGTTAAAACTAAGGTTCTAAAGTCACCATTGCTTTCAAAAAATTGTGTGAGGAGAAACCATAGTGTGTACTATGGCTAAATAAAAAATGACAACAGTCTTTTTTATTTTGTAGTCATGAATTTTTTGCTGGCTCTGGCGTTCGGACCGGGGTGGTATCTTTCGCATGGCAAGTAACTAGCTTACCACTGAGCTAATCTTGCGCTTCTAATCGTTTCTCATTGAACAAGAACATACTAACACAAAATGTTTTTTAAAATACCTTTTTCTTTATATCAAAATAGTACAACATAATAAAGACTGCAAAAGTTTAATAAATTTACAAAATATTATCTTGTTTTTTCTTCTTCAAGATTTCTGAGTTGGCAATCGGTAAATATTTGTTATTTAATTAGTATTGTTTAGGATAGAAGAACCTACCTACATATTTATCTGGCTTCATTTTATAAACTCTATTTTCGTTAGGAATATTCGCTACTTTTTTTTCTCTCGTAGGGAAGCATAAGAAAAACCATCCTTACATTATCAAGGCAATCTCTCAGGGGCTTACCATGAATAATAATTATGTGTATTGTGATACCAATAGTATCTGATATAACTCAATTTACAGATGGTATTACCCCCAAAAAAAAACCATAAGTTGTTGGTGTTACAACAGGTCAGATACAGGTATGAATAAAATATTCCATCAGATTTTTTTAATAATTAAAATAATATTGTCCGCCGAGAATTGAACCTCGGTCATGCGACTAACACTTTTAACACTATCACATCTTGCTAACTCCACTGACAAACTGAAAAGCAAGAAAATTATCATTTGAATTTTCCTAAACTGGCTGATGAAGGCATGTGAGACCGCGGTATTCAAAGAAGCCAATGTAAACAATTTTTGTAAACAATACAAGACGTCCTTACACAGTCTACAGCTAGAAAACTCTTCGGATTTTTGAAGAGTTTTTGGCAAATATCTAATAATTTTTCCCAGAAGATCACATTATAAAAAATCATAAAATTATTTTTCAGCATCCTTGGGTTGGTCGCCAACTTTTATCAAACTTGCCCGTGTCTGTGCCAAAATTTGTTCAGGCAAATGTCGAGTGTTTTATTTAGTAAAAAAGTTTTTTCGTGTGTTTTTTTTCTGTTCAGGTGTAAAAAAATATGCCAAACCAAACCGTAAAAAACAAAGTAGTGTAACTAGAAACATCGAAATTTTCTTGGCTTTCTGCATAATTGTTCAGAATCAACTCATCTTAAACAGGAAAAAAGTTCTGACCTGAAGAATAAGCCAAAGTCGGACTTTTTCAGAATTTTGCAAAAAATGACTTTGTGCAGTTACAAAGGCGAATCCGAAAAAAACGGATTGCAGATCCGGGCTGGAAATGTCGTCAGTAATCTACCATTAACGGGTGTAAACGTTTTTTTGGTCCACCCTGTATTGAATATTATACAGTCGAATCTGGATTGAGAGAACTAGCTATATTAGAGAAACCTGGACAAAATAATGTCCGGGTCAAATTGATCTCTCTTCAAGAAAAAATAACATCTCTTCAAGAGAAAATAACATCTCTCCAAGAGAAAATAAGTTTCTCATTTAAAAAAACGTGGATAAAAGAGAAAATAAGGAAAGTAAAAATTCCAATCCCTTGTCGAGATCTTTTATATCCAGGCTAGACTATTATGAAAGAGTCTTACGTGGTTCTTTGTTGGCAAGAAGGATATATACCTCGATTGATATGCATACTTGCATAGGCATAGGTATATTATTGTTTTCTAGTGTAGGTATTTGCATATTATTAGGTGCCTACCTACACAATAATATATTAAAATTATTGACCGACCTTAGTATAGCTTGATCGATAAGGCGGCGGACTTGTAACCTGGAGGTCGGTGGTTCCAGTCCCGGTTTCAGCGTAGATTTAGTAAAGCGAGTTTAAGTAGTTGTGATATCACGAAAGTGATTAACACAAATATGATAACTTAAATTAAAATTATTTACTGTAGGTACTCTTACTTTTCTTAGCAACATCGAAGTATATATCATATTGAGTCTCGTTGTTTACTGCTGCTACTTTGACATATCTCGAAAAACAACACAGATTTAGAAACACGAATTTCGCAATTAAAATTATTTTCATTTGAAATGTCAAAAATATCAAAGACACGATATTTGGGGCAGTTGCACTGATCTAATAGAACAAAAAGATACTCATGGCCATTGACTTTGAATTTTATCTCTGACAAAAACGTGAACACTTGAAGCATATACAGTAATGTGCCTCTGTTCACACGTATCTTAACCTCATATCTCACAGCTGATACGGTGATATGGTGGTAGGAAGCTAAGAAAATATTTCCTTGACAAATTAATTACTATGACCGTATGGCCCATCTATACATCCTAGGTATTTATATAGCAACTATAATGCAGGCAGCATAGTATACAGGGTTACTACTTTCTAGTTCCATAGGATTTTACGTGACATTTTTGATACATGTCTGGTATTTAATCCTTCCAGAAGTTATAGATGGTAGGTATATTATTTTAATTTTGATTTTAATTAAAAAAAATAGATACTTGTAAAATTATCCTTCAAACTAAGGTTGACTAATTAGATGAGAAAAACAAGTGGACGAAAAATAAAATAATTTTCATTTATTTAACACAAATAAAGATAGATTGAAATGCAATAATTATCATAATATTATTTGGAATGAAGTGTAGTGCTAAACTAACAAGGATAATGCGAAAAGATGAATCTTGTTTAATTTATGTTCCTTCTTAGCATCATTTTCCTGTTCAATTTATTCAAATTTGTCTATATCTATATCTTTTGTTCATTTCTACAACTTCCTTGTCATGCAACGTTTTGCCAATAAACCCAAAATTTCCTTTTTGTGGACTAGGGTGTAAAAACTCTAATAAAGAAACCAAAGCTGAGCCAAGATTGTCAATGTTTTGTAAAGATTTCGAGGAACCCAATGAATATTTCTTGTTGGTTGTTTTCGACGACTCTCCGAGCGCAGATTCTAAATAAAGTCTCTTAGAATAAAGCGCTCCCACAGTATTTATACGAGTCTCTGTGTTCGGTCTTGGTGCAGCTCGTTTTATAAGTCTTGAAAGATTTGATTTTTTATTAACTTCTCCTTTAGATTTTAATGTGGCAGGGTAACTCTCTATAGACCTCCGCCCCAAGGCTGGAGCACTGGAGGAACTGGAGCTGGATGAAGACCCACCTGGTCCTGATGATGATGAAGCGGATGAAGATGAAGCGGCGGGAGACATAGGACTGGAGGAGGAGGAGGAGGAACTGGAGGAGGAGGCAGCCCCTCCCAGTCCAGGAGCTGCAGAGGAGGAGGAACTTGAAGATGAACCACCAGGACCAGCAGATGAGGAAGAGGACGAGGAGGAGGAAGGAGGATACATTCCCGCCATCATACCTGGCATTCCTCCCGGCATACCTGGCATTCCTCCCGGCATACCTGGCATTCCTCCCGGCATACCTGGCATTCCTCCAGGCATACCTGGCATTCCTCCAGGCATACCTGGCATTCCTCCAGGCATACCTGGCATTCCTCCAGGCATACCTGGCATTCCTCCAGGCATACCTGGCATTCCTCCCGGCATACCTGGCATTCCTCCAGGCATACCTGGCATTCCTCCAGGCATACCTGGCATTCCGCCAGGCATACCTGGCATTCCTCCAGGCATCATGGGTACACAACCAGGCATAGGCATGCCAGACATTCCACTTCCAGGCAACGGCATTCCAGTGCTGGGCAATGGCATTCCACCTGGAGACATCATTGAGCCAACAGGTTTTTCAGTCAATGCTTTTGCTAGTAAGTACAGTTTAATGGGAATGTCCATCATACCTGGCATACCCATACCTGGCATACCCATTCCTGGCATACCCATTCCTGGCATTCCCATACCTGGCATACCCATTCCTGGCATTCCCATACCTGGCATTCCCATACCTGGCATACCCATTCCTGGCATACCCATTCCTGGCATTCCCATTCCTGGCATACCCATTCCTGGCATACCCATACCTGGCATACCCATTCCCATACCTGGCATACCCATTCCTGGCATTCCCATACCTGGCATACCCATTCCTGGCATTCCCATACCTGGCATACCCATTCCTGGCATACCCATTCCTGGCATACCCATTCCTGGCATACCCATTCCTGGCATACCCATTCCTGGCATACCCATTCCTGGCATTCCCATTCCTGGCATACCCATACCTGGCATACCCATTCCTGGCATTCCCATTCCTGGCATACCCATTCCTGGCATACCCATTCCTGGCATTCCCATTCCTGGCATACCCATTCCTGGCATTCCCATTCCTGGCATACCCATTCCTGGCATGCCCATTCCCATACCTGGCATACCCATTCCTGGCATTCCCATACCTGGCATACCCATTCCTGGCATTCCCATACCTGGCATACCCATTCCTGGCATTCCCATTCCTGGCATACCCATTCCTGGCATACCCATACCTGGCATACCCATTCCCATACCTGGCATACCCCATTCCTGGCATTCCCATACCTGGCATACCCATTCCTGGCATTCCCATACCTGGCATACCCATTCCTGGCATACCCATTCCTGGCATACCCATTCCTGGCATACCCATTCCTGGCATACCCATTCCTGGCATACCCATTCCTGGCATTCCCATTCCTGGCATACCCATACCTGGCATACCCATTCCTGGCATACCCATTCCTGGCATACCCATACCTGGCATTCCCATTCCTGGCATACCCATACCTGGCATACCCATTCCTGCCATTCCCATTCCAGGCATTCCCATTCCAGGCATTCCCATTCCTGGCATACCCATCCCTTGCATACCCATTCCTGGCATTCCTCCCAGAGGTGGAAACACACCTGGCATCATTCCAGGGTTTGCCGTCAATTCCTTTGCAAGCATAAATAGTTTGAAAACATTGTTCATATCAATAACAACACTGCTGTCGGGGTAACCGTCTCCTGACCTATCAAGCGGAAGGTTAAAATAGTCAGGCCGCCCATCCCTATTCATATCCATCGGGCTCATCATGCTATCGGGCCTTCGGTCTCCATTTAGATCAAGAGGCATTCCCATTCCTGGCATTCCCATTCCTGGTATTCCCATTCCTGGCATACCCATACCTGGCATACCCATTCCTGGCATACCCATTCCTGGCATCCCCATTCCTGGCATTCCCATTCCTGGCATACCCATTCCTGGCATTCCCATACCTGGCATTCCCATTCCTGGCATCCCCATTCCTGGCATTCCCATTCCTGGCATACCCATTCCCATACCTGGCATACCCATTCCTGGCATTCCCATACCTGGCATACCCATTCCTGGCATTCCCATACCTGGCATACCCATTCCTGGCATTCCCATACCTGGCATACCCATACCTGGCATACCCATTCCGTGCATACCCATTCCTGGCATTCCTGGCAAAACAGGTGCTATTGTTAACCCTCTGGCTGCTAGGAATAGCTTTATAGCGTTATCCAAGTCAATAGGGATCATTGTGTCAAACATGCCGTTACAATTCATATCTACATTCAAGTCTAAATAATCTGGAATACCATCGCGATTAATATCAACAGGCATCAAGAAACTGTCTGGTCTACCGTCATCATTAAAGTCTATTGGTATTGGCATGCCGGATCCTCCTGCCATCATTCCCGGCATTGCCATCGGTGCTATAGACATTCCCATTCCTTCTGGACCTCTATTGTTTATTTGCAAATTACCAGTAAGAGCTTTTGCGCAAATGTACAATTTTATCACATCCTCCAAGTCTATTGGTATTACAGAATCAGCCATTCCATTGCAGTTGGTGTCTGTATATAAAATGTAACTTTCCGGTAGTCCATCCATGTTGGCGTCAACAGGTACAAGAATACTGTCCATTCGAGAGTCACCATTGAAATCTAGTGGAATGGATCTCTGGAAACCTGTACCGACAGTGGGCATTGGTATTCCTCCCGTCATGAAAGGTAAAGGTAAACCCGTTGGTATCATATTACACATATTCAGAAAAGGGAACCCCATTGGAGAAATACCCATGGGGTTCATGCCTGGTGGCATACCCATTGGGTTCATTCCTGGTGGCATACCCATTGGGTTCATTCCTGGTGGCATACCCATTGGGTTCATTCCAAATGGCATACCCATTGGGTTCATTCCTGGTGGCATACCCATTGGGTTCATTCCTGGTGGCATACCCATTGGGTTCATTCCTGGTGGCATACCCATTGGGTTCATGCCTGGTGGCATTCCCATTGGGTTCATTCCTGGTGGCATACCCATTGGGTTCATTCCTGGTGGCATACCCATTGGGTTCATTCCTGGTGGCATACCCATTGGGTTCATTCCAAATGGCATACCCATTGGGTTCATGCCTGGTGGCATTCCCATTGGGTTCATTCCTGGTGGCATTCCCATTGGGTTCATTCCTGGTGGCATACCCATTGGGTTCATTCCAAATGGCATACCCATTGGGTTCATGCCTGGTGGCATTCCCATTGGGTTCATTCCTGGTGGCATACCCATTGGGTTCATTCCTGGTGGCATACCCATTGGGTTCATTCCTGGTGGCATACCCATTGGGTTCATTCCAAATGGCATACTCATTGGGTTCATGCCTGGTGGCATTCCCATCGGGTTCATTCCTGGTGGCATTCCCATTGGGTTCATTCCTGGTGGCATACCCATTGGGTTCATTCCAAATGGCATACCCATTGGGTTCATGCCTGGTGGCATTCCCATTGGGTTCATTCCTGGTGGCATTCCCATTGGGTTCATTCCTGGTGGCATACCCATTGGGTTCATTCCTGGTGGCATACCCATTGGGTTCATTCCAAATGGCATACCCATTGGGTTCATGCCTGGTGGCATTCCCATTGGGTTCATTCCTGGTGGCATTCCCATTGGGTTCATTCCTGGTGGCATACCCATTGGGTTCATTCCTGGTGGCATTCCCATTGGGTTCATTCCTGGTGGCATACCCATTGGGTTCATTCCTGGTGGCATACCCATTGGGTTCATTCCTGGTGGCATACCCATTGGGTTCATGCCTGGTGGCATTCCCATTGGGTTCATTCCTGGTGGCATTCCCATTGGGTTCATTCCTGGTGGCATACCCATTGGGTTCATTCCTGGTGGCATACCCATTGGGTTCATTCCAAATGGCATACCCATTGGGTTCATGCCTGGTGGCATTCCCATTGGGTTCATTCCTGGTGGCATTCCCATTGAGTTCATTCCTGGTGGCATACCCATTGGGTTCATTCCTGGTGGCATACCCATTGGGTTCATTCCTGGTGGCATTCCCATTGGGTTCATTCCTGGTGGCATACCCATTGGGTTCATTCCTGGTGGCATACCCATTGGGTTCATGCCTGGTGGCATACCCATTGGGTTCATTCCTGGTGGCATACCCATTGGGTTCATTCCTGGTGGCATACCCATGGGGTTCATGCCTGGTGGCATACCCATTGGGTTCATTCCTGGTGGCATACCACCTGGTGGCATTCCATATGGTGGCATACCACCTGGTGGCATTCCATATGGTGGCATACCACCTGGTGGCATTCCATATGGTGGCATACCACCTGGTGGCATGCCCATTGGGTTCATTCCTGATGGCATTCCCATGGGATTCATCATGGAGTTCATTGGTCCTCCCATTCCATAAGGTGGCATACCACCTGGTGGCATTCCATATGGTGGCATACCGCCTGGCATACCTCCTGGCGGCATTCCATATGGTGGCATACCGCCTGGCATACCTCCTGGCATTCCTCCCGGCATACCTGGCATACCTCCCGGCATACCTGGCATACCGCCTGGCATACCTCCTGGCATACCTGGCATACCGCCTGGCATACCTCCTGGCATTCCTCCCGGCATACCTGGCATACCGCCTGGCATACCTCCTGGTGGTGAATTATTATTATTGTTGCTATTTAAGACATTTACGTCCCCGCCTCCGCTTTTTGGGTTGTTGTTGTTGTTGTTGTCATTTATTATATTTACATCTTTCCCTCCTCCTTTTGACGGAGAATTGTCATTTTTGTTAACGATGTTGACATTGGTACCACCGGAATCAGAATCTTTCTTTTTACCACTTCCACCACTAAATGTGATTTCTTTCTCTTTCACTTTCAGAGGTTTATTGTGTTTAATGAGATCCTTTGTGTCATCATCTGCTTTGCTGGCCTGAATATAAAAGAGAAAGAATAATAACATGAGAATGTATGTTTTAAGAAAATCAGTAGACTTTATACCTTTTATACCAATAAGATAATTTTCTATAAAAAATATCAGATAATATTTTATTTCAAAAATGATATAAATGAAGGAATTTAAAAAATGAGATTATTTAGGCATACATTCTTTTATAATAAGTTTAGTGAAAGAGTTTGTATCAAAAAAATAATATCCTGTGTCACTACACGACTTTCCTTCTTGAGTTCAAAAAAAAACAAATTCGCAATCAGCACCTCAAAATCATTGGATTTTATATATTATCTTACAACTACCATCTAAGATGAATATTTGAATAATACCTTTGGGTGGAAGAGATTGCCATAGGCAGTAACCCCACCCCTTAGTTAGCACATCTATAGATATACAGGGTGAGCATAAAGTCTCACCCCACCCCCCGTATCTTGAGAATGGCTGAAAATACAAGAAAACGCAAAAACCCGTATTCCTTAATTTTTAGGGGGATTAATTTTCAGCCAATTTTTTTTTGTCTACACGGCCCCAGTCAGGCTGGGCATGGTCCAACTTTAAAATCTTAAATAGAATAGTATGTCTTGTGGCATATTGTTTTAAAGGTCTCATAGAGAAAAGATCATTACAACAAATTTCAGTGAGCTACAACTTACCGTTCTCGAGATACAGGGTCGGACGTCCTGTGTAATATCCATATATTTTGACCTATAACTCGTTGACCGTAAATTCCAGAAAAATAAAATTTGTTGATAATAACTACTTATGGCAAGAACTTTCGAACAAGTAAAAACTTGATTTGTTTTTTCGTTAAAAATTTTCGGACTGTTCGTCCATCTGACTGACGAAACCGACCAGAAACTAATATGAACAGAGTATGTGGAGTTATACCTTTTTCGACAGGGCTTGTCATAAGGAGTTATTATCAACAAATTTCATTTTTCTATAATTTACGGTTAAAGAGTTATAGGTCAAATATATGGAAATTACGCAGGACGTTCGACCCTGTATCTCGAGAACGGTAAGTCGTATCTCACTGAAATTTGTTGTAATGAACTTTTCTCTATGAGACCTTTAAAACAATATGCCACAAGACATACTATTCTATTTGAGATTTTAAAGTTGGTCCATGCCCAGCCTGACTGGGGCCGTGTAGACAAAAAAAAATTGGCTGAAAATTAATCCCCCTAAAAATTAAGGAATACGGGTTTTTGCGTTTTCTTGTATTTTCAGCCATTCTCAAGATACGGGGGGTGGGGTGAGACTTTATGCTCACCCTGTATATTTTTATCTATGTTTTTTTTTTTTTTTTTTTAAGACGAGTGTTTCACAGCCTTTTTTATTTCGTAGCCATGAAACAGGAGCTACTGTCGACGCTTGTGGTCTGTGTTGTAGCCTGCCCATCCCGTAGTATGCCTCCCCTCTGATGGGCGAGAGTTTTTTTTTATCTTTTATTTGTTTATATTGTTGTCTGTATTTTAATTTTTATCATTATTTGTTTGTACAGATGTCTTGTTAATAAATAATAATAATAAAGTTAGTCCAAGCGCGACCACACCGAAATAACCCACCTTTAATTTTTCTAACACCTAAAGCAAGAAGTTTCCGAAATCAGTCCTAAAAGTATCTTAGGCTACAGTAATAGCTTTGACCTCTTTTAGAGTTACAGGGGTATGTCACAAAAGATCCATTTAAGGTTGCAGTGACAAAGAGCTTTCGTAGCCGACAGCCCTACTTATACCAATACCAATCCATACCACCTGGTATGTAATATAATGGTATTATGATTCCTTGTTCGTTAGATAGGAAAAGTTAGCTATTTCAGAAGCTTTTACCAAAATCAATCATCAAAGATATAACCATTGCATCAATAAGAGGGCCTGATTCATAATCAAATAATCATGTTTAGAAACAAGTAGACGCGTTGAGGCCAGGACTGCGGCGCGTGTGAGTATATCGAGGCATGGCCGACTTGTTATGAAAACATTGTATTTTTAATGTCCACAATAGTTCGTTCAAACAAGAAAAACTTGTACCAATTTTGAATGAGACTCATCTCATGTAGCTTTACTACAGCTAAAGCGGTGTGTATGACCAAATGAAAATAGATGTTGACATGCACCATTATATAATTTAATTAAAGATACTCGTAGATCGATACTCGTTCCTAAATTATTATTTGGTGTATTATTGCTCATGTGAAAAGGGACTGTTCTGAAATTAAGTTAGAAGAATACTAAAATTAGTTAGCCAGCGTCGATGGTGCGTTGAATGCACCGGTTCTCGTGAGATCACCGAAGTTAAGCAACGTCCACAGAGGTGAAAACTTCGTGATGCTGGAATTCCGGCCCAACCCAGGCTGGGTGAGGTTAATGTGGGTAGCAGGTTTGTGAGTTTCCTGCGAATGGAGGGTAACACCCCCTTCGTGATATGACCATGTAGTTGAAAGCGACATTAAACCCCTATTTTTATAGTCACATTTGCTACCTATACTCATTAATAAGTTTGTAATAAAGTTGAATGATTAGATAAAAAAATAAACACTTACCTGTGAATATAACAGCAGTAGAAAGATCACGTGATGTAGATAGAGTTTAATTTCCATGGCTTTTACTTAAAATATTCTTACTTTGAGAATCTCAATAACCTCTCAATGTTGAAGAGTTAAGTACCTATAAGCCCACAAGAAGGAAACCTCATTTTAAATTTGACGAGTCGACATTATATTTTACGTCATTTAATAATTATTATACTGTAAAGTAGGTAGTAACTTATTATATTTAACAGGATAGAAGGTCTATCTAGTTCTCACTGAAAAATTTGGTAGCGTTCCGTTGCTAAAAACTAGAATTGTGTTCCGAAAAACCAAAAAGTGAGTCGTTACAGTAGAAATAGAGCATGGATAGATATTTAATTCTATTTTAAATTTCAATTCGTCACAGATTGTTTGAAAAGCTATGAACCACCTGAACGGATCTAATATTATCACCGCTCAGAACAAGGAGTTTCACAAAAGAAGACAAGCCTCCTCATGGACTAGCACCAGTATCGTGCCAGATAAGCAAGCCTCTGATGTGACATGTTCACTGTTGATGACTTTACAGAAGAAAATGCACGACATGTGATTCATGCGAGACAAAAAGAATATCTAGTATCAGGAAATTAGTATCCGGCAAAGTGTAAAATACCTATTTGGTGCCTTTGGTCCTGAGCAGCAATTTTTATACCACCTACCTACAATAAATTGTAATCTAACATGGTAAATTCTGCTGTCGTAGAATCCAAGGGAAGCTTCTTATTGAGTTTTGTTCCACCGGTGTATGCAAATAGTAAAATAATTTGGTATACTTCTGGATTTGTAAAAGATGGTAATTTTTCTACCCATCAAGGTTGGTTGCTTGGTAAAAAAAATGTTGCTATTTTTTCAAATTATTTATATACGGTTAAAAATAATTTCTAAAATTTTGATTTTTTGAATTTTTCTGCTCATTTTTACTTTCCTATAGAAAAGAAAATGATGGAATCACTCGAAATTTTCGATAGTCAGTTTTCAGTGCACAAACACGTTTGCATGGGGACCCTTCGGTCTGTTGGTCTGTCGTCTGCAAACAAAATATCTCAAGAACGTCATGAGACTTGAAATTCGGTACAGAGATCAAAAATATAATTATATGTAGAGTACACAGCACGAAACGTGCCATTCGACCGCCATGTGGCGGTTTCGTCGAAACAATAAGAGATATATTTTTTGTAAGGACAAATTTTTCTTTTTATAGAAAAAGTGTCTATTCTAATCATTTTTTTTTTTTTTTTTTTTTTTTTTTTTTTTTTGATATATTAAACTTTTTGGAACCCGGCTCCCATTTACCGGTATTTTGGGGGGTCCCGCTTGGACCAACTTTTTTACTTTTCATCCCAGATGAGAGTTGTGACAATACATATCAAATCCAATGATTTTAGGGTGCTTATTATGAATTTGACATTTATTTTTCATTAAATATTACCGTTCAGTCACCAGTGGCGGAAGTTGATAAAACGTTCTCCAGACTTTCTCTATACTCTTTTGAGTTTCTCATTGAAGTATATGTGGAGTGTAGACAATCTTGGCCCTCATTTGAGAATAGGACAGGAAGGATTGTGATTGTGTGCATAATTGGCAGTGTATTTTTTAATAATATTATGTACAAAAGTACAATTTTCCAAGATGCAAATATTTATTATTTTTTTTTTTATTTAATTGGGGTTTTAACGTCGCTTTCAACTGCCATGGTCATATCACGACGGGGGTTTTACCCTCCATTCGCAGGAAACTCACAAACCTGCTACTCACATTGACCTCACCCAGCCTGAGTGGGGCCGGGAAAAGCCAGCGTCACGAGAATTAGAATTTGAATAGTCACCCATCCAAGTCTTAACCTCGCTGGATGTCGCTTAACTTCGGTGTTCTGAAGGGAACCGGTGTATTCAACATGCCATCGACGCTGGCTATTTATTTTCTTTTACAAAAATTAAGATATCTTGTTTTTTTTTTTTAATAATGGCAAATCAAATATTCGCATTTAAGGCATATCACATACTTTTTAGATACTCTGTAGTACTTCATCAGACAAGGGAATGCTGCTGAAAATGGCACAGATTTCACTCTCTTTTTTGAAAGTTCCAATCATGGGGAAATATTCTTCTAAACAAGAAGGCCAGCAATCCGATTAAAAAAAATCCTTGAATATTTTAACCCCGGTGGGCAAAGAAAACGCGACCTAGAGGTTGGTGTGTCCTATATTAAAGATCCATCAATGGGAGTATTTTCTTTATTCCATGACCTTTTGCATCGACTATGACTAAGTTTATCGAAATAGTTGCTTCATTTCTGGCATCAAAGGGAATAAAATTTCATTCCCACCTCTGTTTAAAAGACATTTTTCTTCAGAGAAAACTAATACAAAATATATGTATAATACATATAAACTATGTTTCGTGTTAATATAGGCCGGTTGGCTGGCGCTACTTGACGAGCGCTCGCCTCCCAGCGAGCTTGACAAGTAATTTGCTAATATTAGGTACTTGAGTATAAATATATCCCCCCAAAAACACCACTTCGTGGTTAAAAAAAGAAGAACGCCTCACTCAAAAGAATGATTATAATTAGCTAAAAATAAATGATATCAAATTGAGAACACCTTACCCCCTCTCTTTCTATATCATTCTCTGCACTCCTCTCTGAATTTATTCCTCTTATGTTTATCTTTCTTTATCCCTTCTAGGGTTCATCCCAAACTTGATTTCTCTTTAAATTTACTTGTTGCACGGCAATAAAAAATGGCGGTCGGAGTATGATTTTTCTGAACTTATTTGATTTGAATCGAGAAAATTACACCGCGACCGCCATTTTTTATTGCCGTGCAACAAGTAAATTTAAAGAGAAATCAAGTTTGGGATGACCCCTAGAAGGGATAAAGAAAGATAAACATAAGAGGAATAAATTCAGAGAGGAGTGCAGAGAATGATATAGAAAGAGAGGGGGGTAAGGTGTTCTCAATTTGATATCATTTATTTTTAGCTAATTATAATCATTCTTTTGAGTGAGGCGTCTTCTTTTTTTAACCACGAAGTGGTGTTTTTGGGGGGATATCAGTTCTTTTTGTACGAAAATATAGGTTCATACACTACTGAATCATTATGAATAACAAAAGTAAATAAGCTTGGAAAATGTGAATGTACCAAGTTGTCTTTTTTAAGATATAGTTTTAGCAGTAGGTATTTCATTTTTCTAAGGTCAATATGTATTTAAATCACAGATTTGGCCCCCAGAGTCCCCAAAGTGAGTAAATAATAATTATATAAATTTGCAATGCAAGACCTTTTGATTCTATACTCCACATGATTAGGTTTATCTTTCAATGCTGAATAGACCTCGGAGCCTCCTATGAGGGACACTAAAACACCTGGATTTATAAATGCCAAAGAAATTAATTTGTAATCAACTAATCACCTTATCAAGGTGAGGTAATGAGTTCTCTCCCGTTGACCTTTTCTTACCCGAATTCTCTCCGGCTTGTTGCAGGGTCACCACGAGTATCTCTCCCGGAAATAAGACCATGCTTTTTTACATTAGGTATTTAAGAAAATGAAAACTATAAAATTATCATTATTATAATTATAAGAATCGGCCTTTTATAAGGAAATCTTTAAAATTTCTAACTAATGAAAGACAATGCCTTCAGTGTATAGTAGAGTTAGGTAAAATACATAGAAGGCCATGCCTTAGGAATAAAGAAGTGTTAGGCATAATACATAGAAGGCAATGCCTCGGGTGTATTGTAGTATTAGGTAAATATATAAAAGGCCATGCCTTGGGTTTATCATATGGTTAGGAAAAATACATAGAAGGCCATGCCTCAGGTCTACATCAATGATTTCTAGGTGTTTTGATTATAATGTTTATGCTAGGCCTAAAATATGTAGATTTAAACTCACGTAAAAATGCAAGCTACGCGACGGGAGACAATTAGGTGTTGATAAAACCATGAGCGGGAGAGAACTCGGTGGTGACGTCCCTTATCAATACCTCTCGAGGTATGAGTGTACCCCGGACATAATGGACAGAGAGAAAAAACTTCCCTGAAGGGGATCGAACCCAAGTCATCGTGCGTGCAGGCCTAGTATGCTACCCACTTGGCCAAAGTCACTACTTTGTCACAACTTTTTTTTTTTTTTTTTTTTTTTAAGTGGGGTTTAACGTCGCTTTCAACTGCCATGGTCATATCACGACGGGGGTTTTACCCTCCATTCGCAGGAAACTCACAAACCTGCTACTCACATTGACCTCACCCAGCCTGAGTGGGGCCGGGAAAAGCCAGCGTCACGAGAGTTAGAATTTGAATGGTCACCCATCCAAGTCTTAACCTCGCTGGATGTCGCTTAACTTCGGTGTTCTGAAGGGAACCGGTGTATTCAACATGCCATCGACGCTGGCTTTCACAACTTTTAGTGAGTAGCATCGACATTATAAGAGCTAATACATCATATTTTATCTCCATCCAACCATGATTGTCCAAAATCAATCTCGTAATGCCGCCACAGGTCCTTAGCCAATTCTGCAACTACTAAAATTTTCCTCGCGAGGGTAATGAGTTTGTCATGAAGATCAAATATAAAGATCGGAAAAACAAAACAACGTTAAGCCCAAATTGAAAATATAGAGCTAAAAATTTCGTCCCCGCCAGGATCCGAACCCATGCTGACTGGGTTGCAGGTCGAGCTTGCTACCAATAGACAAAGTTGTCTTCCAAAGAAACGGACGGAAAATGAACTAACTAAATTAATACTTGGAAACTTAAACATTAAAATTTTGCAGTGAAAGAGCGAGGTCATCTCGAAAAATACATACTGGCCAAGATCTGACCACTAAGCTAAGGTTTCGAAGGTACCTACCCGCCAAAGAAAATGAAACGGCCACCAGGTGGCATCCAGTGGACCGGATGAAGGAATAAAATCAATAAATTTGGTATCTGCTCATCAAGATCTTTCATTTGATACCACTTAAGATTAGTATTATCCTTCAGTTCCCAATTTGGGCTCCCAAAACCCGAGGCCGCCCAAATCACCCGCCCGCTTATAATTTATAAAAAATTTTTGGTCCAGGCTCATCTCCATTATATCTTGATCACTTTAGACACCTCACTTAATCTTCAGTGCCATGTTAAGGACACGAAGTCGGGTCTCAAAGGATCCGTATGAAGAAAAAAAAACGGAAAAAAAAAAAAATTATGAATCTTTTCATGTCTTTCACGATTGTTTGAGGGTCTCGGAAATAGGGTTCCCGTTGGCCTAGGAAGTCAAACAAAAAGTCAAATCAATTTATTTTTCAACGTAAAGTCCATTTCTGCAATAAAAATCGCAAATTTTGAAATTCATGTTGCACTTTTCGCTGGCTGAAAGTACATGAAATGCATGGGAACTATGTTTTCCGTAACCTTACACTCTGCCGGGCTGTCTCTTTCTTTGTATAGGCGTTCTTCACACCTCGGCCGAGGTGTTTGATTAATAATGCAGCTTTTATAAGCAATATTGTACAAGTAAATATAATAATTATTTATCTATCAATAAATGAGACCTATTTAAACTAGTATATTTAAACCAACGTATAGAAGTATTTCCTATTTCTAGCTGACAGGAGACATTATCTTCATTACAAACAAAATACCTACACTCATCTCTCCGTGCAGTATCGATTTAAGAGAGCATTTCAAATTTGCGATAAAAAAATTGCCAAAAGTTTCATGTTAATTAGCTGGCGGTATTTAATTACAGGTCATAGGTAATAAAAAAAATTAACCGCTAGACATTAACAAACTGCATGTAAATGAAGTTTTCAGTCATGTGGCATGTTTCACTAATCACCTCAAGGCAGCCAATGAAACGCGATAAAGGCGTTTTAAAGCTATTTGAAATGGACGTACGACAAACAGTTCACACAACATTTTTCCTATGTAGATATTTGGTATGCTAAGACCATAGGTATTCACCCACTCATCTACTCACAGTGTGTACAAAAGTAAATTAACTGGAAAAGTATAAATTGGTTTTCATTCCAAAATCAATAATTTTGGAATATATGTCTGTTTGTGTGTAATTGTGTATGTATGTTCATGACGCCATAACTCGAGAACCGCACGTCGGATTAAGCTGAAATTTCCTATGGTTACCAATGGCTAGCTCAGAACGGTTAAGCGCTATTCAAATTTTGAGCTTTTTTTTTTAAGTGGGGTTTAACGTCGCTTTCAACTGCCATGGTCATATCACGACGGGGGTTTTACCCTCCATTCGCAGGAAACTCACAAACCTGCTACTCACATTGACCTCACCCAGCCTGAGTGGGGCCGGGAAAAGCCAGCGTCACGAGAATTAGAATTTGAATGGTCACCCATCCAAGTCTTAACCTCGCTGGATGTCGCTTAACTTCGGTGTTCTGAAGGGAACCGGTGTATTCAACATGCCATCGACGCTGGCTTTTTGAGCTTTTAAATGAGCTTTTCCTACCATCTATCTCGCGAAGTCCGATAGCGTCCGACTGAGCTGAAATTTAGTATGGTTCGGGGCTAGTACCTATGTGTATAAATTTGCAACCAGTCTATCAAGTTATTTTGATTTAATACTACTGCACATAATATATACTTGAATTCATCTTTCAATTCTAGATTAGCCCCCGGGGTCTCCCACGAAGGAAACCCAAGGATCTGTATTTACCAATGATATACACATTTGCAATCACCTTCTCCAGACCTTTTATTTGGATCCCTACCTGATTAGATTATTCTTCACTAGAATTTTGACCCTTGTTTTCCTCACGAGTTTTACGAGCAAGTGGATACTGAACATCCAAGTACAGAGCAGAAAAATTTCTGGTCCGCTGGGGATCGAAGCAGGGTCACCAGGGTACAATGTCCAGCGCCCTAACTCACTCGGCCACAGTGACTGTGACTTGATTGAATTAATAATAAATATTCACTAGTATAATTTTGTTATATTCCCAGACATAATTCAAAATCATAACATGAGAAATAGATAAAGATATACTGTGGTTGCTACTCACATTAAAGCAGCTATTCATTTTTCCTCATGAGGTTTGAGAGGACCCGTACAGCCACGGACAGAGCAGAAAAAATCATGGCCTGGTGGGGATCGAACCTGGGTCACCGTGCGTGCAAGCACTTGCCCACGGTCAAACTTTATGTAACAATCGACATTACGAGAGCTATTGCAACATATTTTATCTCCAACCATCATCTTCCAATATCAAACTCGTAAAAAAATATACCTACTGGCCAAAACCTGACCACTATGGTAAAGACTCTGAAATTCATTAAAAAAAATTCGCTGGCTGAAAGCACATGAAATACATGGGAATTATGTTTTCCGTTACCTTATACTCTGCCGCGCTGTCTCTTTTTTTGCATCGGACGGCGCGGCATTCAGAAAAAGACCAACCCTAAAAAGAGATAATTCGCTAGTTACAAAGTCACAATTTTTAGTGGGTAGCATTGATAATACGAGAACAAATGCTAATGCATCATACAATATCATACATACATGTTAGGGCTTCACTTTTAGTAAACTGAATGACCACTCATATTTACCTCCATGAGCGAATGCGTGAGCAATTTGTTGTCCCCACCTTTACGGAAAAATCTCACGTCGGATGGATCGTGAGATCAGATTGCTTTTACCAAATCTCCTCTTGACCAGCACACACCTCATCGTATCAACTGCTCCGCTAGCCGCTTTCGCCAGGCCTGGCGATTATCTCCATCTCCAGCAGTGGCACCAGCGTGAAGCAGTATAAGAAGATTGACGAACGACAACCGTAAGCTCCTTTTAACCATCATAGTTTTACTATTGGAAAAGCCCTCTGCTCTCCAATACAATACATATCTCATATTCACATATCAGTAATGCCGCCACTGGGCGTTGCCCACTCTGCAACTAACCTAATTGTCCTCACGAGGCTACAGTTGGCCCCGACATCCAAAGCCCAGGTCACGCACGGACCAATGGTACAAAACAACTTTTTGGTATCCTGAGGCTATGATTCGTCCAGAAATGTGAAAAACTGGGTAGGTCAAATTTTCGACTGATACAATACGTTCCTTATTATAGGCAGTGTTGTAATGTACCCGGGTACAAGTACCCGGTACATTACTGTACCCGGGTACAGTTTTGAGTACTCGATACCCGTACCGGGTACAGATTGTGAATTGGTACCAAATACCCGTACCGGGTACTATTTTTCTGTACCCGGTACCCGAAAAGCGGGTACTTTACGGGTACTTTTTTGTTCTTAAGTAGCAAGAATTTGTTCTAAAAAATTGAAACCTTGTTTTTCATTTTGGAACGTTTTTCAAAAAAAAAATTTCACTTTTTTTAAACAAATGACATCATATCCACTACTTCCTACCTCCATGCGAGCGATTGGGCTTACCAAACTTACCGAGGCTTACCAAACCGAACAAAGAGAAATTTTATAAGTAGGTATGCACCCGAAAAGTACCCGTAAAATACCCGGTACATTTTTTCATTACCCGGTACCCGTACCGAGTACTGTTTTTAAAAAGTACCTCTTACCCGTACCGGGTACAAATTGCCACTGAATACCCGTACCCGTACCGGGTACCAAAAAAAATGTACCCGTTACAACACTGATTATAGGGATAAGGAAAGGAAAAAATTCCTACGTAATTTTATTTTATTGTAGATATTGTAGAACTCGTACATATGTATATAATATGTATGTCCTTTTGGATGTATTTATTAAATATTTTAAATATAAATTAAGTACCTACCTAACTAACAATTATATAGAATTAAGATTTAGTCATTTATTAATATTTATTTCCGAGAAATTGCCTTGCGGCCGCCATTTGGCGGCACCGAGTTTTGTGCTACGTCCTCTACATATTTATGACCTCTGTACCGAAGGTCAAGTCTCTAGCTCATGCCATTCTTGAGATATTCTGTTTTCAGACCGACAGATAGACAGTTCGACAGACAGACATACGGATTAATGGCTGAAACTTTGTATTCAGGCTCTGGAGACCCTAAAACGTGTTTTGGCACTGAAAATTGACAATCGAAAATTTTGGGTGATTCCATTACTTTCTATAGGATAAGGAAAGTAAAAATAATAATTTTTAGCACTCTAGGAGAAGATGTGAAAAACAAAAGTATTCAAACATTTAGGGATAAATATTATATTGTCATTTTTATTTATAGATAACAAGAACATGACACACAATTGGAGGAACCATTTTTCACCACATCCTCAGGCATATGCGGAGAGGTAGACATCTTTCTACCAGCCTCCTCCTCCATATGAGTCAATATCACCATCATTGTCCATGTCATAGCCTCCCATGTCACCCCCCATACCTCCTCCTTGCCCCACTCCCTCCCCATGCCTCCTCCTTGTCCACCCCCCATACTCCTCCAGTCCTTTGTCCACCCCGCATACCCCCCATCCCCACCTAGGGTTCCGTTTAGCCCCCCCACATTCAGCACCAGGAGATCCCCCCTAGACTTGCAGGAGGCATGCCTGGTTTAGGGTCCTCTGACATTGAAGGAGGTGCCCCTGGCATTGGAGGAGGTGCCCCTGGCATTGGAGGAGGTGCCCCCTGCATTGGAGGGGAGGTCCCCGGAGACCACCATTTCCCAGCAGAAAAGTGACCTGTGGACAGAAGGGATTAGACTTTAAAAATATCGAAATAAATTAAGATAATTGTTAAACCTGTTTTTTTGTGAAGTTAAAAAAACCTTTTTGTGTGACCATTCAAATTTGAGCTCTCATAATGCTAGCTATTACCAGCCTCAGTCAGGCTGGGTGAGGTTAATTTAATTATATTTCATACATGTACTTCAAACCCCATGCATCCGATTATCTAAACCCCGTCATCCGTCACCTATGGGCTTTTTCAGTAAATTTAAAATTAGGTTCGGTAATCCGTGGTAATCAGACCTTATTTTAGAACTAGCGGGCTGTCGCCCGCTTTGCGGGCCGAGGCATGGCCGTGAAAGCAAAAAATCCTTTTTCCCCAATGGCAGGTGTTGTAGTGGGAATTTCGAAAATCCCGTCTTATTGCACAACTAGACTATAAGACAAAGCTACCTACCAAATTTCAGCTTCCTAGGACTTACCAGTTCGGAGAAACAGTGATGAATCAGTGAGTGAGTGAGTCAGTCAGTCAGTGAAACTGTCTTTTATTAGTATAGATGGGCCGATTTTTTTTACCGGCCCCATTTTTTTAAAATACGAAACCACACCTTGCGATTCATTTTTGGAATTAAGCACCAAAGTATTTCTTATTTAAAGACCTTTCCAAAAATGTATCGCAAGATGGGGGTTTGTATTTAAAAAAAAAGGAAGTTGGCACCCTAGGGAGCCGGTACCAAAAATCGCCCCCATTTTAAAAGAAGGTCAAATTACCACCAAATACCGTACACAATTTTAAATTTACTGAACAAACCCTTACGAAAGATATTCAGGGGTTTTCAGACTTTACACTGTATACACAAAGTTGGACGCCATTTGCAAACAGTTAATATTAAAAAAATAAAATTTGCTTCAAAGTATTTCTTAGTTAAAGACATTTCCAAAAATGTATCGTTAGGTTGGTATTTTAAAAAAATGAAGTTGGCCCCCTAGGGTGGGGCCGGTTACGAAAATCAGCCCCACCCTAAAAGAAAGTCTTATTACCCAGGTTTACCGTAATTTTTTTTTTAAATTACTGAGAAAGCCATTCGAAAGATATTAAGCGTTTCCAGACTTTTGCCCCACCCTGTATGTAATTGGTTGGTTAAAATGCTTGCCTGTTCAAAATTTCACGGACATATGAGACATATTTAGATACATTCCAGCTTTTCTCAAACTGAAATGACGATTTTCCTAAACATTTTCTTCACTTTTGCCACATTTTCTTCAGAACAACACGTGGAGGGTCGACTAGAACGGGGCAAGTCCTCAATATCTTCTCGACATTTACTAAAGGCTTTATACCACTCGTATGTTCTTGATTTTGATAAAGAAGTCTCACGAAAGACTTTTTGTAACATTTTGTAAATATCTACATATCGCACCCTCAGAATTAGATGGTGATATGTCAAAAATCAAGAAATTTTTTTTATTACTCTATTGAAATAAGCGAAACGAGACCTTTCGTTTGGTATAAGAATTATAATTCTAGCTCTTACCGTTCCCGAGATAGCGCTAGTGTTGTTTATCGATTATGTCGAAAAAGTGGAGGGAGGTTGGAACAAGATGGTATTACGATCAGTTGTTACCAAGAGCTCCTTGGATCGAGACGTACAGTTCTTGGAATATAGTGATATTTGCGTAATTTTGATTTATCACTCTCTTAATTAAATTTTATTTTCAGTAATTGACATAAAAACTGAATTGTGCATGATTTTTTTGAAATATCACTCTCTTTGTCGAACAAAATGTTCGACAAAGAAATTACTAATACAAAAGATTATGTTATATTACTTTCTTTTATAAATTATTATTTTTTTTTTGGACTTAAAAATTATCTGGCCCGGTATTTTCGATATACACTTGAGAGCAATAAATTTGGGACAGGACATTTCACCGTTTCAGTTGGCCCTGATCAATTTGTGTGGCACGAAGTTGCTAAAGTATGCATATTTTGAAAAGCTTGTATTCATACCTTTCAGAAAATATACAATGTGTCCGGGTTATGTACTATGCAACAATGATAATGGCCACTTTCCAGAAACACCTCATTTTGTTGATGAAAACACGTGCACCGAGGGTATTTTAAATTTGATTTTTTGTTGTGATAACGCTTTTTTGGCCAGTAAATTATTGAATTTCCTTGAATGCAAAACTATGAGGAAGGAAATTCAGTTGAATTTTTCTTTTCATCATGGAGACATCGCACTCCATAGTTGTGAAAGTGGTTTTACTTGTGACGAAAGGTGTTAAGCAAAGAGATGTTGCTAGGTAGCTAAATTTGTTAAAGTCTAAGGTGAACAGAATTTACCAAAGGTATCGGCAGACAGGTAGCTATGATCGGAGACCAGGATCTGCCAGACCAAAGAAGACAACTGCCCAGGAGGACCGATATGCTGTCATGACAAGCTTAATAAATCGAGACATGTCTGGTGTTGAGGTCCAACAGCAGCTTGTTATGGCCACTGGTGTTGATGTCAGCCCTTGGACAGTAAGGAGACGCTTGAAAGAGAAAGGTCTCATACCAAGAAGAAAATGTACGGGACCCAAACTCAACAGACAACACCAACAACGTCATTTACAATTTGCCCCTGAACACGCTGATTGGACCGATGAGGAATGGGGGCATGTTCTGTCCTCGGATGAGAGCCGAGCCTGCTTGTTCTTCAATGACAGACGTAAAAGAGTGTTTAGAAGACCAGGTGAACGGTATAATCAATGTTGTATTCAAGAAACTTGGAGTTTTGGTGGAGGATCTTGTATGTTCTGGGGTGGAATCTCTATGGAAGATAAAACAGAGCTCGTTATTATCAATTGTGGAGGACAAGGAGGTAACCTCTAACCGTAGAGAGGTATGTCACTGACATCATTGAAGATCATGTTGTCCCTTATGCAGGTTTTGTGGGTGATGGTCGTGATGGATTCGTGTTAATGCAAGACAATGCCCGACCTCATACAGCACGTATTGTAAGTGACTTTCTCCAAGAGGACGGTATTCGAACCCTCAACTGGCCAGCCAACAGTCCTGATCTTAATCCTATTCAACACCTCTGGGACGAACTTAAAAGACGTGTCCGTGCTCGAAACCCGCCCCCCAATGAACCACAGGGACCTGAAACAGGCGTTTTATGAGGAGTGGGAGAATATCCCTCAAGATGCGGCTGCCAACCTAATCAAGTCCATGAGAAATCGATTGTAGGCTGTCATACAAGCTCGAGGGGGGGAATACCAGATACTAAGAGGTAAGTAACAGCCAAATTTCAATGAAGACTTCGAAGAAATAACACAAAAAACACCGATATCCTTTGCAGTGTTTTCATGCTCTTTAGACTTCTTTTTGTTAATTGACTTATTATATTAAAAAACATGCTCACAATGAAAAAAAATATACACCGTCTTAAAACCAACAAAATATATGATGAAGGTCACAGTCGAGGTTAAAAAATTGTTGAAAGAAGTGTTTATTTACCTATGTGCCTTTTTTTTTAACCAAGACTTTTTTTGTAAAAAAATATTTTAGTACCAAGATAAAGATCTCATAATTATCATTATTTTCTTGCTTTATTATTTTGTTAAGTTTTAACACATTTTTTGAAGTATTATTTTGTTTTAGTCTTATTTAGAAAATTTGATAGGTCAAAAGCTAAACAAAAGGAATCATCCACAGTACATTTTATAATTATATTTTTTCTTTTTTGTAAGCAAAACCAAGAATAAGATGACCATGTGATTGTTATTTTTGTTTTCTATTATTTTGGTGCATTTCCAAGCAATTTTTTGAAATTCATAATTATTTGTTTTTAGTTATTTCTTTTTAGAAACTTTGAGATTAAGTCCCAAGAAACAATAAAGTTTATACTCACATTGTCTTGTTTTCTACCTTTTAAGTTGCTTAGCAATAAAACAATTGGGTATTTTACATTTCACTTTTTTAAACTGAATGAGTTTTCTTTTCTTTTTCTGACTTAATACCAAAAGCATAGATTTTAATGTACCTCCAGTTTCAAATTGTCTTTTATTCTTCGATTCATATAGTAATATAGTGCTATAAAACTAAATTATCAAGGTACTATCATTTCAAAATTGTAAATAGATGGTGCTATCTCGAATTTTTTTCGAGATAATACCCACTTTTGTTCACTTCTCATGGAAGAAAAGGTAATATAATACGATATCAAGTTATTAAAAATTGATTTTTTCTCGAAAAAAGGCAAAATCATATAATGAAGTTTTAAGTCAAAATGCCTTTTTTTCGAACGGTTACAAAGGTAAGTTCTTTTGAAGAAAAATACATTTTTTTTACATAGAACTATAGAAAAGAACATGCTCAACTTAAGAACATATAAATCAAAACAGTAGCTTTTATTGTATTAATACAGCGATAAGTCAAACTTTCTTTTGCGATTTCCCAAAAGTTGGTGTTTTTGACATATCACCATCTAATTCTGAGGGTGCGATATGAAATTTCATTTAAAACACAAAATTTCAAACACATAACACACTCGTTGTTTCATCATTTTTTTTTTTTTTTTTTTTAAGTTGGGTTTAACGTCGCTTTCAACTGCCATGGTCATATCACGACGGGGGTTTTACCCTCCATTCGCAGAAAACTCACAAACCTGCTACTCACATTGACCTCACCCAGCCTGAGTGGGGCCGGGAAAAGCCAGCGTCACGAGAATTAGAATTTGAATGGTCACCCATCCAAGTCTTAACCTCGCTGGATGTCGCTTAACTTCGGTGTTCTGAAGGGAACCGGTGTATTCAACATGCCATCGACGCTGGCTGTTTCATCATTTTTTTTAAATTGAAAAATCGAAAAACACTTCCAAACTGTTTTTGAAGAATGGCAGGTAAAACTTAAAACTTATATATGGCGAGAGAAAACAAGTGTACCAACCCAACAAAAAGACCCAACTAATTGATCTCTTACGCATGCTGCGATCAGTACCTAATTTTTTATTTTTTTAATTTACCTATTTTTGACACCAAATGAAAAAAAAATATATCAAATTATATATATTTACCTGTACCATGAAAACTATAGACAGTAAGCAAAGATTCAGTGGGCTCAACATTTTCTTTCTTTTTGTTTTTACAAAACAAAACAAAAAATATTTTTAAATAGGGCTTTTTCTGGCAGAATCTAAAAGTGTAAAAGTAGTGTACAGTTGTACAACACAAAATACAGACTTTAATAAGTATGGTACGCACATACAGAAAATGAACAAAATAAACACCAAGAGAGTAATTAAAAACAATTAGTGATATTGGTTTTTAATTACGATTTTCCATCAATCTAGAACACAATGGAAAACAATGATGGACTACAGACTAACATAATTAATCTAAATAGGTTGTTAATTGTGTGAAAGAAATGTGAATATCGGGTACCAACTAGAGACTTCGGGAGTAATGTTTTTTCTTTAAATTTTCCGATTCATCCACTCTTCATAATGAAACAATTCGCTTTTCTTCTTCTGATTTTATCATAATTCGATGATTATTACTCTCTGAATATTTGACATACATCATTATTTTCCCCGTCACCAACATTGATCCCTTTGAAGTTGTATTATGTATATTCCAAATTGGAATCAGCCATACATACATACATATTATTATCTTACTCCCAATCAGAACTTCTTCGTTTCAAAATAATCATCAATTTCTCAACTCACATGTGGGTATCTGCTAATGGGAACCCAATTTTAAAGAAAAAAATAACTTGAAATTCCTTACATAAGTGAATTATTTCGTTTAAATGATTTATTTTTAATAGAACCACTGAAGTGACGAAGTGTCGGGTTTTAGCTAGTCATGTATAATATGGTTTTCTGAATTTATTATTGAAAAGGAAAACAATTTTCATTATGTGATGTTAGTTACTGAAGCAGCTGTGCAGGCTTACAACCAGCCAGTGTCGTCGAGGCGGGAGACAAACATGAATCACCCTTTTCAATTCAGTCTCAAATCGAATGATTGGGGGGGAGCAATACCTTGGATTTATAGTTTATATCAATATTTATATAATTTATATCAATATTTATATGAATACCTTGGATGTATAGTAGGGTTAGGCCGAAGCTACGATAGGAGCGGCAAGCGGTGACCGACAAGCGACAAGCGATTTTTTTTTATCGTAGCGACCTACTAATCATTTCCAAATTCTCATTTTGCCGCTCGCCGCTTACCGCTCACCGCTTGACGCTCCTATCATAGCTTCGGCCTTAGGAAAATGACACGAAGGTAATGTCTTGTTCTACAGCAGATGGGTTATTTATCAAGAAAATTCCTTCCTCACAAGATGATGAAAATTATCTGCTTGATATTATTGAGAGCCGGTGCAGAGTTGGATCCTCTTCAGAACAAAGTGTTGGGTGGAAGAGATTGCCACAGGCAATAACCCCGCCCTTTAGGTAGGACATTTCTTTCTTTTTTTTCCTTCTTGTATATTTGTTTTATCTTTTTGTTTTTTTTTTTATATTTCATTGTGTTCTACTGTATCAATTTTTTGTTCTACATAATAAAGCTTAAAAAAAAACAACAACACTACACGTCTGACTCCTGGTAGCAATGCTCTCACAAGATGGACGCTGACACATCACGCGATATCTTTCTCTCTACTGTTCTACGCAATCCAGCATCCAGTTTTTACTAGATTTTCAAGCCATTCTAGATTCTGAAAGCTCTTCTCTTTGCTTGTGATAAGTCTATTCCTAGAAAATGTTGTATTTTCACAGAATACTCTTTGTTTCTTCCTTGTTTGGTACAATGCTGTTGGTAAGTTATAGTTATTCTCATATGAATCAATACTTTCCATTGAAATCAAGCTCTGAGAGGAAAATTAACTCAAAATAAAGTGATATAAACGTTATTCGTATTCATAAACGGACTAAGAAACTACTCTTGAGGAAGCGTTATGATGCATCCAGCCAAAAACCACATAATATTCAGTATTTTTAGATAAACAATAGAAGATATAAAAAAATGTATTTTGAGTTGACCCCCCATAAATGTAGCCTCCAGGTAGATTTTTTTCTAGCATAGCTGAGAAGTTTAAGTTCCTTTGCGAATCTACTGTAACGGATAGACTGACTACACTGATTTAAATGGTTTTGTTGTCATTCGATTACTTTCATTGTTAAATTTTAATAAAAATATCTTAGTATTAAATGTTTTTAACATGTGTAGATTAAAATATTAATAGCTATGCGCATAAGTGTACTGTCAGTGTTTCGTATCAAATTTTACATTATTTTGAGTACTATACACGTAGCTTGCACTGCAAGTAGCAAATGTGAACAACATATCAAAAAATAGGACTACCTGGTTTTTTTGTTCCAGGTCACGATTGAAAATGACGATTTCCACTGGGTTAAAATACATAGTTGTATAATAGCTATCTATCTTGATGGATAAAAACATATTACCAAACAGACTAAACCTAAATTTTGTATAATGAAAAATTTCACATAATTTTATTCCTATTTGGTCATCTTTTTAGAAACCCGTTCAATGTGGTACAACACCAGTTCATGATATCTTCAGTTATGGTTCTGAGTTGGACTACACCGATGATCAGACCTGGAATCACTATCTTGCGAGCCATAGAGTTTACATGTCGGAATCCGACCCAATCCCAACCTCCGATGAACCGACTACAACCCATCAGTTGTACCCGCGGACCCCACGCTCCACGTCTGTTTGATACAATAACACCAAATTAAAATACCTATGTAATTTTAATTTGGTGTAGCCTCCAGGTAGATATAACAGAGGAGTCCAACACATGCTTTAAGCACACATGGACTCCTCTATAACTCAATTTATAAATTTATTTATTGTATATCTTATTTATTTTACTTTTATGACTTTTATCTATATTTATTTATTTCTGCAATTGTATTTTGTATTATAAAAAAATAATAAAAAATAAAGAGTATTGAAAAAAAAAAAATCTGGAAGAGTTAGATAGGTTCGTCTAATATAATAGACATGAAATAAAAATTAAAATGATGTTTCGCCACTTCAGTTTCTAGCATAAAAAATGTTTGCATTCGAATCCGTTATCCTATCAAACCAATCCTATATCATAATATAAATAATTATGTATACTTATGTATGCTGTGTTAACAACACGACCGACCTCAGTAGCTCGATGGATAAAGCGGAAGTCGGTGGTTCAAGTCCCGAGCTAAGCAAAGATTTGGTATAGCGAGTGTGAGTAGTTGTGACATTTCGGAAATGATTAACACAAATTTGATAACTTTTATTAAGTTAAAACTTAAAACATAGTGGGTTTGGGAGTGCATATTGCTGCTGCACATTAAAATGCTACGAATACTCCAAAATATCTTTGGCTGCTAGTGATCTTTTATGACTGACTAAATACAATATCGTACTAATCACTTTTGTTTCCGATGTTGCAGAATTTTTTTAATGTTTTTTTTTTTTTTTTTTTTTTTTATATATATATATATAATTCATATGTAACTTTTATTTCAAGTAAATGTAGAAAAAATATCTTTTTATTTTAGATTCATTTGCAACTTTTACTTCAGGTAAATTTAGAGAAAAAAATATCTTACATAATTATGTGATTTTTACCACATAATAATACCTACGTCTTGGGCTTACTGCTGTAAAAATGGGACTTAAAGTCCTAATCGGGCAGTATAAATAAGGCGATATTATTATACAAGAGGCATTAACTAGCTTCCTAGAGTGATACAGAATGCGAATGAACGACAGTAAATAGGTATATTTTTAATATTTAGGTATGCAAATTTATTCCACTATATTCGTGCTATTATATATAAAAACATATTTTTAAAATAGATAATAAAATTTAAAGTATCATCATTTTCTTTACTGAGGGAATGTATCCCCCAAAAAACACTTCGTGTAAAAATAGTCGTCAAGTGTTGGAATGATTAAAAAGAACTGATATCAAAAACGTCAATTTTCTATGTTTGAAGGAAATATTTTTCACGTAATAAGTCTCTTGATAATTCAACCAAAATAATATCCTCACAACAACAATACACCTTTGAGCAAACTTCGATTTGGTATTTTGAGAATTTAACCAAAAAATAGCCACACAACAAAACAATGCTCTTGTAACAACAATCTTGCATAATTACAGAACCACGTCCTTGACTACTGCACACTGTTTTGTTAGCAACGTACTTCACATACATTTCAGAACAAAACAGTGTGCAGTCAAGGACGTGGTTCTGTAATTATGCAAGATTGTTGTTACAAGAGCATTGTTTTGTTGTGTGGCTATTTTTTGGTTAAATTCTCAAAATACCAAATCGAAGTTTGCTCAAAGGTGTATTGTTGTTGTGAGGATATTATTTTGGTTGAATTATCAAGAGACTTATTACGTGAAAAATATTTCCTTCAAACATAGAAAATTGACGTTTTTGATATCAGTTCTTTTTAATCATTCCAACACTTGACGACTATTTTTACACGAAGTGTTTTTTGGGGGATATCACTACTTTTTGATTTAATTGATTTTCATATGATAGATGAAATAAAAACTGGTCAACAATCAACAGATAAAAGAAAAAATACTTTTAATTAAAGGATGTTGATCTTTTAATTCAAGGAGAAAAAAAATGATAGAAAAAAAAACTTTGAAAAGATGCTGAAAGAATATTTCACGGTACTTGCTGGAGAGAGGAGAAATCTTGAGATAACAGGTGTATTCCTTATTGAGTGGCACTAGATAGCGCTCAGCAATTTTGTTGATCTTTTCAAATTTTGAAACCCACTGCTAGATTCATTAATAGAAAAGTACCCCGTTTCAGTATTGTTGGCAATAATTAGAGATGGGTGATACCGAGTATTTCATAGTAATCGATTACATAAAAGTACCGAGTATTTACCGAGGTTCTTTTGTACTTGGTTTTTGAGATTCTGCGAGCGGATGTAAATGGAATAGTGGATTTATAAACAATTGGACCAAGCTTTATTTACATTTTTTTATATACAATGAACATAGTAACATGGTGAAATAAATATAAACAAAGCCTGATCAAGTGGTGATAATGCCTTCGGCATTCTCTTCAAATCTAAATCTCACAATTTTGCATTCAGAATGTTTACAGGAGACGAATCTCGATTCACAAAATTTGTTGGGTGTTTTAGTTTCAAGTGTTTCAATAGATTAGAAGCTCCACCTCCTATTTTATAACCTGAATTAAATAATGTACATTTCCCTAAACCGTCCAATTGTTTGACAAAGAAGTTTCAAATATGTAGAAGACTTGTTTCTACGAGACAAAAAGAAAAATATTAGGACACCAACAGCCTGAATATTATTCATAGATAATATCGGAATAATGAAGTACCTCTCTCTGCTGTACCCAGTTCTAGAGATGGGTATTTGGGTATTATTGTAATACCGATTATTTCATAGAACCGGTACCCGGTATGGTACCCGGCCTCGGCGTGTAATACCAAGTATTTAATAAAAACGGTACCCGCCTGCTACGTACGATACGTCGGTACTCGGTCCCAGTGTGTAATACCGAGTATTTCATAAAATCGGTACCCAGTACGGTATGCGGATCCAGTGTGTTATACCGTCGCCAGTGTTGTACCCGGTACGGGTACAGGTACCTAGCAAAATTTTGTACCCGGTATGGGTGCGGGTACCTAATTTTATTATGTACCCGGTGCGGGTACTTTTGTAAATGTACCCGGTATTTTTTTGGGTACTTTTCGGTTACGTTATCCTTATCTATAGTAAGTATAGTAATAAGATTTGTCTAAATTATTTTAACTGTGGAGGACAAAGTCTTGTCATTAGAATACCACCTAACAACCAAACTAAAAAAAGCTTGAGTAGCGTTTACGGCAGCTAATTTACTTAAATACTAAACTTAATACTAATGCTGTGTATTAATAATTATGACTAAAAATTCCTGCCCCGCTGGGAATCGGACCCAGGTCACCATGCGTACAATGCCTAGCGCGCTAACTCACTCTGCCACGGTGACTACTTATATGACCATGCAGTTGAAAGCGATCTTAAATTTTTGTTTAAAAAAACGCTTGCATACGAGTCTGCAACCATTTCGACATTTTCATCTTTACTATTCAAGGTCCAAAACCCAACTGACCAAATTTCGTATTGTGCGCATGACACACACTTTCCCTCTTCTCTTAGGGTTGCAATATCGAAACGAAAATATCGATATTAGGTATATCGATAATATCGAAACCAAAATATCGATATCCGATATTAGAAGACTTCTCTCCCTTTACAATTCGATATTTCGTTACATAATATCGTTACATAATATCGTTACATAATTTCGTCACATAATTGACATTTTCATGTCTTTGCTCTGGCACATAACCAAAATTATGTAACGAAATTATGTAACGATATTATGTAACGATATTATGTAACGATATTATGTAACGATATTATGTAACGAAATATCGAATTGTAAAGGGAGAGAAGTCTTCTAATATCGGATATCGATATTATGGTTTCGATATTATCGATATACCTAATATCGATATTTTCGTTTCGATATTGCAACCCTAAGAGAAGAGGGAAAGTGTGTGTCATGCGCACAATACGAAATTTGGTCAATTGGGTTTTGGACCTTGAATAGTAAAGATGAAAATGTCGAAATGGTTGCAGACTCGTATGCAAGCGTTTTTTTAAACAAAAATTTAAGATCGCTTTCAACTGCATGGTCATATCAGTAGACACCGTGGCAGAGTGAGTTAGCGCGCTAGGCATTGTACGCATGGTGACCTGGGTTCGATTCCCAGCGGGGCAGGAATTTCTTTTTTTCCGCTTCCTCCACTTTAAAATCGAAAAAAAATATACTTTTTTGGTTATGTGCCAGAGCAAAGACATGAAAATGTCAATAAAATACCAAATTGATGGTTAGCCTTTAATGAGGTCTTGAACTCCAAGTTCCAGGTTAAAAGTCTAGTAAGCTAGATTTTATTTAAAATTACTATTAATGTTAATGTATTATTATTATTATTATTATTATCATCATCATCATCATCATCATCATCACACAATCAAGAAATAAAAAGATACATTTATTAAAAATAAGGCTTGCACCTTTTTAATTTAAGTATGAATTTGTGAAAAAAAAATAACTAAAATGTAGAAAAAATAGTATTCTATCATATAAAACAAATTTGAAGAAAATCGGTTAAGCGGTTTTGAAGATACAAGTGATTTAGTCGAAAAAATCAAAATTGCCAGGTGTATACAATGTGAAACAATCACGAGGAAGTATTGTGTCCATAATTAGCAGTGTTTTTTTATTTATATTTATAATGTAGGTACATATTTGTAAATTTTGAATGAGATCTATGTAATTTACGATTCATAATACAAAAGCATTGATCAAAATAAATGCTTTATTTAGACTGTCAGTTGTCAGTGGATAGCCTCCGTGGCGTAATGGTTGTAACTACTGCCCGTAGTTCAGACATTTCGAGTTCGATTCCCAGTTGTTGCAGACTTTTCTAATATTTTTTTCCCCTCTAAACACGTGAGTCTGGAATCTACCCAGGCTGGGCGAGTTAAATGTAGGTACCTGGAACGATTCCCAGCGAATGGAGGGTAAAACCCCCCGTCCTGACTAGTTCAAATCAGGACGTTAAAACCAAATACAATCAACTGGTCACAATCGTTTTAAAATGAGTTTGGTGTGATAATTGGTGCTTCTTTTGTGGAACTTCAACCAGTAATAATGAAGAAAAAAACATACCTATTTAATCTTAAAATCCATTAACAATAATTCATTAATAATCAACTAGTGTTTTAACCTTGTATTGAAAAATTAGTTATGAACTCGTTAAATAACGGACAACTTTGTTTAGTGGTTTTGTTTACAATACAATTTTAATTATAATATGTACCTAAGTACATGGTAGGTAGATGGAATTTCGATCTTGGTAAAATAAAGAGGGAAATGAAAGTGCCGAGTCAGCCGAGTATTATTGTATGTTCCGAAATTGCCTCTTACTATGGCTCTAAGAAATGTTGACCCATATATTTGCCTAACATCGAGTTACTAAACATGGTGTCAATTCAGCATAATCAGTTAGTAGGTATAAACAGAAGAAGTGAGACATTATACTAGATAATACATTTAATAATTATAAATTAATAAGCAAGCATATATCCATGGAATATACCCTGAAAATTTCAGCTCGATTGGACAAAAAATGCAACTTATATCATGTTACAATGTTACATACATAGGTAGATGGATAATTAGATTGTGACAAATCAATGTTGATCGAGTTAAACCATAGGTACTCACTTCGTTCGAAATTAAACGGTCATAGGAGGTTGACTCAAACTACCAACTACTGTTTTTTTTTCTCACGAGAAAACCGGACATCCAAAGTACAGAGTAAAAAAAAATTATACCTAGCCGGGATTCGAACCCAGGTCACCTTGCAAACTTTGTGTTTTACCTACACCAGTCGACGACCACAGAGACTGCTCAATACATATTATAATTTATCATTGTTTTGATTTATTTTAATCAATGTTTTACCTCTTACTGGCCAATATTTTATACACTTCTCATAATATAGACCTAGTTTACCTCTTGATGTAGAAATCTCTGAATGAAGTTATAAAACGTTATTATTCCCTGACTGATAACTTAGTCTGCTGGCAGCTTGGGTGAAGCAAAGATGATTGGAATCCACCCATATTTTAAGTTCTATGTGAGGCGAAGATTTTTTGTTACTCTCATAAATCTTATTTCAGTTTTTTATTTTTATGTCTCACACTGTCGCTGATTTTTCTAACATTTTATTTACATCGTAGTATATTTCTGCGTAATTAGACCTTTAGAAAGAAGCTTCAGTCATCAACTTGGGATAAATAGGCGTGGCTCCAGGGTTCATTTTAGATATTCCTTTAGATGGCTTTAAATACTTTTCTACTTGTTTCAACCATCTGAAATTAAGTGATCTCATTCCCTTTGACTAGACCTTTCTAAAAACACCAGAAATACAACTCTAGGATAATAATAGACGGCTCTGGGCTCCATAATAAGTATTCCTTTCAAAGGGTATAACTCAAGTTTGGTCCAGTGTAATACTTTAGTTATATTTTTATATTTTTTCCTATGATAAGGCCTTTCGAAAAATACCACAATCGCAGCTCCAAGATAACCAGGGGCGGCTCTGTGCAACTTTCCCGTTTTATTTTAGAAGGCTATATCTCCTATCCTATAAAAAATAAATACTTGAAACTATAAAAGGTATGCAGAGATAAAAATTCCCTTTTCAAAAACGTATCTCACGTCTTTCCACGATAAGCACACGTTGCTGTACCCTTGACAGAAAATTGGTCTGAAAAAAAAAAAAAAAAAAAAAAAAAAAAACCCGTATGAATAATTTCATGAAATTCAAGATTTTCGGCGTGGCCAGTAAACGACTTTAACTGTACGTAGGAACCTCGCGCTTTCGTGAAACACAATCTATTTTCGCGTCTCATTACGAATTTGAAATAAAAATTGATAAAAGTTAGCGTTAAGTGGGCGAAAACAATAAAACAAAATACATATAAACTCTGTTTCGTGTTAATATAGGCCGGGTGGCTGGCGCTACTTGACGAGCGCTCGCCTCCCGGCGAGCTTGATACTACTGTGTCAAATAAGTAGTGGGACTACATCGATGGAAACGCACCCTTATATATTTTGAGGTATTTTCTTTTTATAGTTGGTTGGCAACACTGTTTTCAATCTGTAACTGAATTTTTGGCGCGTTGTAACGGTTTTTTTTCCGCTTACAATCGTCAGTCACGTGTCGCAAGTCAAAACCGTTTCACGATTTTTTTCTTTTGCAAAAATGGACGAAACTGTTGAACAACGCGTATGTTTGAAATTTTGTATTTTAAACGGGATTACTTGTTCTAATGCTTATGAAATGTTACTAAAAGCATACGAAGATGACACATTTTCAAGAACTAGTGTTTTTCTTTGGTATAAGGACTTCAAAGATGGCAGAGAAGTGGTTGATGACCTACCCCGTCCTGGAAGACCTTCTTCTGTTTGTACAGACAATACAGTCGAAAAAGTTAAAGAAATGGTTCTATAAAACCGTAATACAGGTTTAAGTGAAATTGCAGATACTCTAAACATGTCTCATGAAACCGCTCGTAACATTTTGACCCATAATTTGGGAATGAAAAAAAAGGCCCGGCTTCATCCGAAGGACCTGAATTTTCTCCAAAAAGATGCCCGGAAACAAGTTGCCCTAGACATGCTTCAGAGAGTTAATTCTGATAAATCTTTTATCAAACGCATCATAACAGGTGGTGAGACATGGGTGTATGAGTTTAATATGCAAACAAGTCAGCAATTTTCAGAATTGCCCTTCTGTGGGCGTCGTTTAGAGTCCATAGAGGACATAAAACAAAATTCGCGGAAAGAACTGATGGCTATCCCAAAAAGTGCCTATAAAGAGTGCTTTAATGAGTGGATTATTCGATGGCGCAAGTGTATTCAGGTCCAGGGAGAATACTTCGAAGGTGACAAAATCAATTTGGACAATTAGGCATGTACTTTTTGAATTACAGACACAGTCCCACTACTTATTTGACAGAATGTATAACTACAATCCCTCCGTTTATTAGAGCTCCTGTAGGTATGTCACTTTTTTTCTATATCTCCACAAAGGTCCTGGTGGTGGGGGGGCGGGGAGTGGTACCCCTGGGGGGGGGCAGCCAGTGGTACCACTCCCCGGAGATGTCTCCGTCGCGTCTGATTCATAACAGCTTCACTCACATGGTAAGTATTCGGAAACTGCACTGATATGGCTTCTTTGACTGGAGGTCTCTTTCTTAGAATTTCTATCAGGAACACGAGTGCTGAAAAGGAGAGAAAATCGTCTACAGTTGTGTTTAATAATATTTCCGATACATTTCTAATATGAGAAATTGGTATTCTACCACATGAAATAAATTTGAAGAAAATCGGTTCAGTGGTTTTGGAGATACAAGGGATTTGGTATACGAGTAAAATTTCAAAATTGCCACGTGTACACAATGTGAATCAATCATGAGAAAGTATTGTGTCCATAATTGGCAGTGAATTTTTTAGTGTGTGAGAGTTTGATAAAGTTAAAATGACTCATCAATGACATATCTTATTGAGCCAGCATATATGGCAGATACTAGCCAGGCACGCGCCGGTATGGCAGCATAAAGTCCTGCTAGAATCTTAAAAATTTAAGCATCAAAATTTCAAGTCAAAATTCTAGGAAGACATGACATCCAAAGAAGGTGTTTCAAGGACAAGCTGAATAAGGAGATGAGTGGAGAAAAACTGATTTTTTTTTAATAAAAGGCAAAAATGTTTGCGAAATAATATAATAATAAAAAAATTCCTTCCACGGTTTGAAAGGGTCTTTACATTTTTTCAAAAACTACTAGGTAATATTGGTAAGTAAGTTGTCAAGACATTTTATACTCTTAGTTACTAATGAAAAAACATCGACCGCAGGGCTTTCAAAGAGTCTTGGAATACTATACTCAGTGGTAAAGGCGGCACTCTGTGAATCCACAGGTTCCAGAGGTCGTGGGTTCGAAACCCAGCCGGGACATGACAAGTTATCCTCCCATTTGGGATTTTTACCACATAATATAATGTCTTGGGCTTACTGCTGGAATAATGGGACTTTAATAGTCCTTATCGGGCAGTATAAATAAGGCGATATTATTATTCTGGATCGATGTCTAAATCAGTTTTGTTTAAGGAGTACCTATGTTTAAAATGAGTCAACTCACAGGACACCACATATCCGATGAGCAGGATGTAGAAACAGCCTTGCAATGGTTTCATGCTGAGGGCTTTCAGTTTCTTGTCGTCCGTATCTTCGCTAGTTTTTGTAACCGCGTCTCCTTCATTCTCCATGTCCTCATCTGTGGAGGAGGACACATCCGCTGCGGCGTTGTCAACTGCGGCGGCTGTCGAGGAGGTGGAGAGGGAGACCTGAGGGAACATGACAACACCGCGGCTACACATAGTTCTTGGGCTGCTACTTCTTTTCAAGCGTAGACTTTGATCGAATTTATTTAAACAGGCATACATTTGTTGTTGTTGTTGTTGTTGTTTGTTGTAGCCAGTTTGGCTACAGCTGGAAGGGTGAATGATGGTCTCCAGCCAACTTCATTTCAAAGTTGGCTCTTCCTGAACCACATATTTCTATGTGCGATCAACCATCATGAGGACTTGGACTTTTCTTTATAAGCCATTAAAACCCTTAGGAAACTGCAAGCTAGCCTGGCTTGTAAGGGTTGGCTAGTCTGTTCTCTGCTTCTAGTCCTCTACCGGGACATACATTTAGAGCCGACTGGTGAGCGTCAAGTAAAATGTGTTCCATGACAACATGTGATATGTTTTACGCTGGACGCTTTTATAGTAGTAGTGGGCTTAGGTCTTAGGTTTCGCAATGATATGGTAGTGCGAACAGCCGGAAAGTTTGATCTCAACTATCAACCATTGCACAAAATGTATCCTCAATACTATTCGAGACTTCGACCACTTAACATGGATATTTGTCTAATGATAGGTATAGGTACTATAGGTATATCGATCTGAAACTGCTGCTAGATTTACAGAAATAATCCTATATATGACATGTCAATCATGTCATACTTAGGAAGTATTTTGATTGACAAAGCGAAATTAAGGCTGTCACACACACAGATGTGTGCGTATGTGTGTGTCTCAAAAATCTCCCATTTTTTTTAAAATGGGCCTACAAACTACACTACAAACTACACCAAAACTACTCTTTTTTGAGCCTTAGGCTACTATGAAGTATCTATTCCAGAAAAAATTCTTACCGATGAAATTTGAACTTGGCTCACAAGATCTTGATACTCGTCATCAGTTATCTTGTCTATGATACCGGCTTCAAATAAACGCAGGAGTCTGTGAAGTGGATTAAAAATTATTTTGATGAAGAAATTACGATTTTGCTGACTGTCCATAATTCGCGCTGTTGCTCTAAGATTAGAACCAGAAAAAATGTATGTTGGCATTTTGAAGATGGGGCTGGATTGTTAATCTTTTACTCTTTATAAATGAACAAAATGATTATTATTTTTTCTTATTTTTTAATTTAAAAGAATTTACTTAATATGTTTTCTTCTTCCTATGAATGTTTCAGTCTTTTTTTTTTAATCGTGACCATGGAGCAACAGCTACTTTAGACGCTTGTGTAGTTTGCCTATCTCGTAGTTTTCATTCCCTCTGATGAATGAGAATGCACCGAAATCTTCCACTAATTGTAACCAAAATAAAGAAGAAAAAAAAAAAAAAAAAAAAAAAAATACACAGGTTTTACTCTATATTATGAAAAAGAAAAAAAATACTCATCAAGTTAAAATTATTCACTCACATGATATTGAAGTTCTCAATGTAAGGGCAGCCCATCTGAACAGCAATGGCAGAATATCGCGTGTTGAGCTTTTCGCCCAGATGATAACTATGGGATCCTGAAAGTTCAAACCATAGGGTGAATTCAAACTCCATGAAAAGTAGGAGTGCCAGAACCAAACAATATCAAGCATGAGGAAGAGGTTGATCAATGCTGACCCCAAGTAGGTTTGGGAAAAGGCAAAGTGAAAGAAAAAGAAGAGAATAAGAAAAATATAAATAGGCAAATTTTAATGAAATTTAATCTAATAAAGCTTATAGTCGGTGGTCAGAAGTCAAAAAACGTGGTCAGAAGTCAAAAAACACCAAAATATTACACTTCATATAGAGATTGCACCAAAGTTGGCATGAACATTCACGAAGATCCTATCCTATTAAACTTTAAAGATGCGGAGACATGTGAAAATAAACACAATTAAAATGGCGGGTTCAGCGGGTTGATTTTTCAAAATGGTTGAGTTTTAATATATTCTTCTTACTTAAGGTCGCCATTGGTCAACTTCGACCTCATAATTCAAATTATTTAGTTCTGCCATTGTTACGTTCACTTTTCTACAGCTGGATCCCCATCTTAACACCAACCCTGTGATTAATTAGTTAAAATGATTAGACATCTATATTCTACAGCAGCGGTTCCCAACCTTTTAAGCTTTGGGGCCCAATAATATTTTTAAAACAATTTTGCGGCCCACACCGTACTTGCACTATTTTAATATTATTTCTTAGTTTCGGTCAGCATCCGCGGCTCAGTAGGGAGTTGTCCGCGGCCCACTTGTGGGCTGCGACCCACCGGTTGGGAACCGCTGTTCTACAGTTTACATCCATATCTACACCGTTAAACAAAGAACCGACCAAAGCGTTTAGCATCGTAGAAGAGCGTCTCCCGACCTCCCAGCAGCACATAGTCCTTCCTATCCCTGACCAGGAGCATGCCCTCCTCATTGGAGTCTATGAGGTAGCGCTGCTGTCTCTGCATGAGCTGCCACAGGTCCTTCACCAGCTCTCCTGTGCCGTTCTGGGGATCAAAACAAATCATCAAATCATCGCGAAATTCACTCCCAATTTATTTTCTCTCCCTTTGCCGTCGAAACTTTCGGATCTTTTGGACCAGATGCCTTGGATTTATTCAATTCTATTTCCTAGTCTCTGGTACTTGAAACGAAAGAGAGACGTGCAGGGAGTACTTCCGACAAAGAGTGAGTTTCGCGGTACAAAGAGGAAATGTGGCATCCGTAATGAGCACACTGAAGAAAGAAGACGTTTTTAATGAAATATATTATGTATATCATTTGAATTACAATATTTATCTTTTTAAAAAAAATCATCAGAGTCATTTTAAATGTTTTAAAAGCCTTAAAACATTTTGCAGTTTCAAATATCAACCTCATTTTTTCAAGTGTCCTTGTGTCAATTATTGATCATGTAGGTACTTTGCTGTGTGCTATTATTTATTATTAAAATTCATCAAACTCAATAGCTTGATCGATAACGCGGCGGAAATATAGGAATTTGTATCTCGAGGTCGTTGATTCGAGACCCAAGTTCTGTGAAAATTTAGTCAGATTTTGAAATTGTGAGGTCACAAAAGAGATTAACACAAATAGTAAATGATAACTATTGAAATTCAGGAATACCTAAGTAAAGCTCATTCAAAAACAACTATTGTTTAAGGTACCCAAAGAGTGGGGCCCCTAAAAGCGCTAGGCACTTGGTATCTGCCAAATCTGCCATATAGGTAATCTGCTAGTGGTTATACTTAACCCATCAGGGCCGAGACATACATATATGTCACACCCTATATCTCGGAAACCGTGATAGGTACAACATTTTTTTATAGAATGTAAGTTGATTAGATTGCTTTTATTAGTAACATTTTTGTTGAAAAAAAAAGTTCGGCCCTGATGGGTTAACTTTAAAATGGCAACAACAAAAATATGACAAAAATAGCGCCACTCTCACCTCCAGCATACTCTGGGAGGCGCTGTTCTTCTCCACCACCGTCTGGTATTGCTTCGACTTCATCACATCCACCAACTGCTCCATGTTCCGGATGGGCTGCTCTGGAAAATGGAGAGCACTTTCTCTTACCAAATAATTATCAATTTTCATATGAGTTCTGACCCCAATTAGGGAGAGAGTAGTTTTTTTTTTTTTTTTTACTAGGTGATGTACTGATTTTTAATGGGATACTTTCATCCCGCGTCAAAAATAAACTATGGCACCTATCTCTTCTTGAGATTTTATCCATGATTTGAATTTTGTGTTGATTTGTATTCAACCTTTGTAGATAGCCCATAAAAATTTCAAATATAGGGCGTGATTTATAAGAAAGAAAAGGGACAATAAATTGTATTGTCTTGTTTTGTCAATTGTCATAAACTTAATATTAAAAAAAAAAACTTGACAGGGAGGGAGTAGGGGGGGTATGAGATTATTTATACGTAAATTTGTAATAACATTTACAAGTGCTTCTCGTCCATACAGGGTGAGTCATTCTAAGTGGCGCAGTCGATTTTTTCGGCCTCTGTTGGAAATACAAAATCTATTTTGCGATCATTTTCATAGATCAAAGGTGGACAATGGACATGTTATAGGCTTTGAAAATCTGTTAAGTTACCCTTCAAGGTTATTTTTCAAAATCATCTTCGTTTTGAGTAGAAGGACCTAAATTTTATAGTATATTCAATCAATTTTCTATAAATTTTTGACTTTATGTAACTGTTCACTTAACTTCATTTTAATTTCACTTTTATATAGTACCAAAATTTCCAAGGTCAATTTTTTTCAACTCCAACTTACACATAATATGTTAAATATTTATTTAATCATAGCTGTCATGCTGAATGTGAATATTTTTTTTTTAATAATTGTTTAATTGATCTTTATAATAAAAATTTAATCCATTTTTAAAAATGTCCTACGATTTATTTTTTTATTGGGTATTATTCTGGCATCAGCATGATGAGATCTTTTAAATGGTAAGTCATAGTTATATTTATTAACTATTTCTATATGTTTTAGTTTTTTTTAAAAAAACCTACCTACATTCTCATCACGTATGAAGGTAGGTATAGGTTTTTACCTTTGCGAGGTCGAGCAAGAATAGAGGTCAGGTTGGCAGAGTATAAGTCCACAATGACATATGTAGCTGACAGAGATAAGAGTAATGCCATCATTCTTCCAGTGCTTGTATAACTTGGGTATTTACCATCTGCATGGTGAAAGAAAGAGAGCACTTGAACAAGTAAACTTTACCTTGGGATGCCGTCACTGGTTTCTACTAGGTAATATGATGAAGTGACAAGAATAACTCTTCATTTGTTTAGACAAATTACGTAAAAAAACCTACAGCCTACAACTTGGACATATGAAATACAAAAAAAAGAAAAATTCTAATCTGCTGAAATTAAACCCGCGGTACCTATGTACTTGCGGTAACTTGCGAGTTCCATTGTGATACTCACTGAAGCACTGCTAAAGGGAATGCTTACTTATGGTAGTAAATAAATAAGTTAGGAATTTTATTAAAAGTTACAGATAGAACATTGAAGTCAATTCTTCTGATGGCAATGCTCCCAACACGCTGGCAGCATTACCTCTCTGGATTGTCATGCTTATTTTTGCTTCTAGGTGACTCTTTGTAAATTTGTTTATAACGAATGCTTACTTTGTTTGAGCAGGATGACCAGAATGAACCAGACGCAATCGCTGAAGAGCCGGTCCAGGTTAGACTTGGACACATTGACCGTCCGCCACTTGAGTTGGAACTGGATGATCAGGTAGAGAACCGGGCCTGCGACCACAGCCGACAGAATCAGGGGCGGCCACACCTGACAAGCACGTGAAACATGTTGGCAACAAAACAGGACTAAAGTTAAGATAAGCCAGACTGCCAGACTGTCCTTCAACAGTGCGCTGTGATTGGTTGAAACTCCGCCTTGAATATACACGTAAATGGAACGGTATTATTGCGTGTGTAATGCATAAAAAAATAAAATAAAATAAAAATATCTGGCGTATCTTAACTTTAATCCTGTTTTATGTTTTGGTCAAAAGCCCCACATTTATAAACACCGCTATTCTGATGTTCATAATGTACATAAATAAAATACATATTGCAAAGAAGTTTCAGTTTGAGTGGTTTTACAAAATCTGCTGTTGTTTGCTCATTCGAACTTAATTAAGTATACAGGGTGCTCTCAAAACACATCGCTATTAGTCTAGGGTGATACAACTTTTCAAGGGTAATCGAAAACATTCTATACAATGATAACTATTTTGTCGGAAATGTCAAAAGCCCACTGAATTTCATCGAACAAAAGCCAACTAAAAGACTTGTAAGTCCCTGCATCCAGCAGGTTTATAGTAATAGTTTCTGTTACTTTTTTTTTTAATTTACGGTTCCCATGGGGATCCAATATACAAAATAATGAAGTACAAAAATTAACATTAAAATTACCTATTAAAAAAAAAAAAAAAATTAAAATACAAATGGTAACGATTTATTAATAGCGTTATATAATTCTAGAATACTGGGAACTTTATCACAGAAAATATCTATACCTTCATCATTAGTCATCAGGTTCCAGAATTTGGCACATCTTTGGGATCGGATGAGAAGATACCGTCACTCACCTTCCAATGGAAGGGCCGGATCAAGGCAAGCGCCTCGTTGAGGGTTTCTGGAGCGTGGGTGAGGAACGCTTCACTGTCGGCCAGTGTGAAGAACGTGAACTCCACCGCCTCATTCCGCTCGTGGGTGAGTGTGAGGTCGCCCATGAACATATCTGCCTCCTGATAATGGCGATATTAACGATCATTTATTTTTTATTTATTTATTTTATTTATTTACACTTTATTAGGTAGTAGGACATCTCTATATATAAAACAGAAAAAAGGACTACCTACCTATGTTTGTTTGTCCGGAGTTGTTTAGCCAAAACGGTAAGAGATAGCGAAAAATGTCTCAGAATTGACCCCCCCAAAACCATTATCGCTTTGTCCAGAAAAATTATAAAAAGTTCAAAAAGGCATTCCTGTCCAGCAGTACGGCCATGCCTTAGTAAATTTGAAATTTAGTCCCGTTGCAAAGCACGGGCAAACGGCTAGTATTATATACAATACAAATAATTACAAATGAAAATACAATATACAATATAATAGAAGAAAAAATAAAGAAAAATAATAATAAATATATACATAATACATGTCCTAACTAAAGGGCGGGGTTATTGCCTTAGTCATAATGTGTAATATAAAAACAAAAATAATATTACACCGCACCAATAAAATAAACTGGTGTGAACATCACACGACTTTCTAGAACCCACCAGAACTTGAGCAGGTTTTTTAAAAGGTTTTGTTCATAATATGAAGGCGTTTAGTGAAAAACGCCAAAATCCACCAAAGTACAACAAATAAACTTTTCGGCGGAAATGGGGTTTTGGCATAACGGTTGAAGATATCGAAAAATGTATGGGAATTGACCCCCTTAAACCATACATACAACCTATGAAACCAAGAAATTTTTATCTAAAAAGTAGTTTTTGGAGCCGCCGGTGGCGGAATTTGCCTGGCGGTGGGTGGATCTATAAGGCCGTCCGATCAGGTTTTTGCCCCAGAAAAAACGTCTGACCTTAATATTTTTGGATTCAAAGGAACATTCTCTTTCATTTGGTACCAATTTCATCTGTTCTCTCCGGTCTGACTTTAGAGCTGTCTCACCAGGGCTTTGCCCCAGAAAAAAAAAAGTCTGACCTTTGTGGATCTGAACTCTGAGGACTTTTCCCCGTAATATGAGAATTGGGCCCATTTTACGTTTTTCATACGCCCGCCACGAGTTAACGCCCCAGCTGCGGCCGGGCAGACTTAGCTTTTCGGAGTTTCATTCCCCATCATACCTAGGGGTTGAAAATTTTGTACTAAAATTTTGTACAGAAAGAAAAGTATAATTTTGTTGAAACGTACCCGCGAAGTCACAAGACCCAGGGCTCCTGTATAGCTGCCGTTGATGAGAGATCCCTGGTTTCTGTCTGGAGGATCCACAAATAAATATCTGCATTGAGAATCACAAATTCGATTAACATTATAAGGTGTGTATAAAATAAATGCACTATTAGTTCTGTGAACTGTAAACCTCACACAGATTCTATTTTAGAATAAAATTATATCAAGCATGAGGATTGAGGATATTGAGACCTTTCATTCAATACCCCATCGATGAGTTTTAATTAAAAAATATCAACCAGCCCACTTTTGGGGCCCTTTTTTGATTTTTTGTAGGTCGGTGGTTCAAGTACCGGGTTCAGCGAAGATTTAGTAAAGCGAGTTGTGTAGTTGTGATATCACGAAAGTGATTAACACAAATACGAACTTAATGACGAAGTACTAAGGCGCAGCTGGTCTTACCTGAAGTTGAGTTTGGACGCCAGCAGAGACAGAAGCTTGTCATCTCTTCCACTCTCTATATGCTTGATGGTGTCATTCTCATAGTAGACGAAATTCCAGGGTGGTTTCTGCAACGGTAAAAATAAAAAAAAAGACTAGAGGAGGGACTGGGGAACTAGAAAAACATAATATTATATACATAATAAAACCTATTTTTGGTAACACTTAGGGGGGTGTTACCCTCCATTCGCAGGAAAGTCACAAAACTACTACTCACATTAACCTCACCCAGCCTGGGGTGCTCCAGAATGCCAGCATCACGAAGTCTTAACCTCACTGGACGTTGCTTAACTTCCATGATTCTACGAGAACCGGTGCATTCGCTGACGCTGGCTTTACTTAACTTCAGTGATCCATCAGGTTAATTCTTCAGACATTTCTGGTATAAATTAAAAATTCAAGGTGTGATTTTCGCTGGCTAACTGCTATTTACAGAGTAAGATAACAGAAAACTATGCCAGCAAAGTTTAGAATAGAATAGATTATACCTTGTTTATACTGCCGAGGTAAGACTGAAAAGTAACTTTACTTAAGCAGTCAAACATGCCTTATATATTTTGTGGGATAAATATTTTACATATTAATACATAAAAAAATATGTTTATTCAAAAATAAAAATAAATAAATCACTTGTAGTTAGTATATCACTAACATGTAGAATCGGAATGAGTAGGATTCGGCCGTGGAAGTTGGAGTAGACTTTGATGGCGGGTGGAAGGAGAGGATATTGGAAGAGACCCTTCTTGATGGGGGTCAATGACCACCAGTTTACTCGCTCTAGAGATCCTTTGCTGTTTGAAGACGCCTGATTGTACAGGATTTGATAACTGTTCACAAAAGCATAAAGTTAAAAAAAAATATATATCTAAATAGTGTAAACATAGATATAATTTAAAGCATAAACCTTTTAAATTGTATGAGTCTTAAAAAATTGCTAATTACGCACATGTGTGTCATCAAGACCTCGAATTTTGAACAGTCAAAATTTATTAGGCAGAGGAGAGATTATGAAGCTCCCTAATAATTAATTAGAGATCTATATAATATTATTTATAAAATTATAAATATAGTACAAACACAAATATTTTAAGAAAATATAATTGCACCCCAGGCTTGACCTCATCTATTAGTTAACTTACACTTCCATCATAATTATAATCAATAACTTACCCCAAAACCTGAACTTTAATGATTTAATCTCTTTAAAAACTTGCAAACTACGCAAGTTTTAGAGAGATTGATTGTAACGCCGACCGACCACAGTAGGTTCATCGATAAGGCGGCGGCGGACTTGTAACTTGGAGGTCGGTGGTTCAAGTCCCGGTTTCAGCGTAACTTTAGTAGAGCGAGTTTGAGTAGTTGTGATATTACGAAAGTGATTAACACATTAAAAAAAAATACAATGCCGAGTCTTTACATGGTCGGTCGGCAATTAGCGGACCGCGGTCCGAATCCGGACCGCGAAGCATATTTTTGTCCGGCCCGCGAACAAAATTTTAGGTTCGAAAAATAATATTTTTTTCTCTTTCTTAAAATAAAATAAAATTGATTTGCAAGAAGAAGTAGTCCTAAAAATGTGCAAAAGACAGTATCAACAGAAGAGTTTTTGTGTAAGAAAGTTCCAAAAGACTAATGGTTCTTATTAATCCGGACCGCGGAGGTTTTTCTCTTGTTAATTTGGACCCTAACAGAATTTCATTGCCTACCCCTGCTCTACATGGTTCATTAACTAATTTTTAACTTACACCCCGGGTCTGGTCTTGGCAATGACAATAATCTTCATGGCCTCTAGGATATTCTGCTGAAAGAATCTACTCAACTGAGGTTCAGGGGAGATGAAGATGTAGAATATGTGACGTCTGATCATTTTGTCGTTCTTCTGAATCTAAAATGAAGATGTAGAATGTAATAATATGTCGTCTGTTCATTGAATTTTATACGCCTACTGAATCTAAAATGAAAATGTAGAATATTTTTTTTTTATAGGCTGGGAATTTTTTATTGAACTATAACAGAAAGACTTCATTCAATGAATTTGGGAAGGGGAATGAGCCCGCAATGCAGGCTGCATTCCCCCTCTGAATGGCCAGGCTTAGACGTTGGATGAGGTAGGATTTGATGCCCGATCATTTTACACTACTTCTGAATCTAGAATAAAGATGTCATTTTCTTCTGAATGTGAAATGAAGAATGAAGATAATATAGAATACATTATGTATGATGCCTGATCATTTTGTCCTTCAACTGAATCGAGATTGAACATTTAGAATAAAAATAATCTTCAGTGGAAGGTTAACCACCAAGTGAGGTTAATGCTCAAACCATTTTCCACCACCTGACACTCAATATTAATGACGCCTGATCATTTTGTCGTTCTTATGAATCTAGAAATGATATTTTCGGTATCGTTAAAGGATTATTATCAGAGAGTAGTAAGCTACAGTAGTCAAGTGTCTATAGAATCAAATGGAAAAGGTGTGGCATAAAATTATGTTTTTAAAGTAAGAGAAGAACTATACCTAACCAAAACAATTTATTAAAATTTAAGAAAAAATATATTACCTTTAGGAGAATTTCTTCCATGAGGTATTTTCGTACATCTATCACGTACACTAATTTTCTAAGCTTGTTTTGCCATCGTCCAAAATCTTCTAGAAGCTGGAATATAGAGAAGTTCTAATTTGAAGAGAACAAAAGCAACCAGGAGAAAACTATGTCTATCAAGTTGTTGGTTTATCTAACGCCCAAAATACAATACATACATATAAACAAAATTCTTTAATCTGCTGACTGACAAGAGCCTTGTGTATGTTACAGACAAAACTTGCCTGGGTTCACATAATGAAAGGGAGAGGGGAGAATTTTTTTTTTTTTTTTTTCTTAAGACTAAGTTAAGATAAGACTTATTAAACGATTTCCGCTTATGAAATCTAATTTTGATAGGAAACTCTCAATATTTGAAGTAACATGGTACCCTACAACCTATAACACAGAATTTGAAAACTTATTTAATTTTTGATATTTTTTAAAAATTGAAACCCATCAAGTTTCATAAAAAATACGTATGTATGTACTATCTTGGTCTTTTTGGCTGAGAGTTCAGCGTGTCTTTCTCTGAACTTCTAGGTTGTTTTGATTCCCGCCTGAAGCCTGAGGTATAAATTTTCTACAGAATATTTTCACCATGACTGATTGTTTCTTTTCTAGCCCACCTACTCAGAATATTGACATGGCTTAGTAGTTAAACGTCTCATATTCATAATTTTAGCACCACTCACGATGCAGGCACAATAAAACAGGCTTGTTGAAGTTTATGTGTGCAGCTGATTTTTATGAGTTTTCAGCGAATGGAGTGTGCAGACGTCTTCAATGATCGTCGTTGATATATAAATGTACGAGTAAAAGTATTTATAAATAAAAACGTTCAAAATTACAATTGAATGCGTGTCTCGAAAAACGATCTATAAATGGGTTTACTTGAAAATAATGATATGAGGGCGGTTTGTAATACATAACTATATGTTGCTTCATATTTTTTTAAGAAAAAAAAATAAAAGACCCTATTTTGAAAATATTTTCCCGAAAAAAAGCCATGTATTACCTATTATGTATAATACATATATGGCTTTAAATTAAAAAAAAAAACCTTTAAAACCCCCTTCAAGCGAAAACCACTTCCAGAATTTGTAACATTCAATTATAAAACAGTTTACGTATTTCATATCTTGCGAGCGGTTGAAAAAGTAATGTGAGAGTGACAGTCCGCCGTTTTGCAAATCCTGGAGAAGATTGTTCTTTGAAACGTTTCCTGGAATAAGAGAAGATGGAAATTTCTCGGATTTACTAACAAACAAGATTGATTTTTGTAGTATTGTGGCCAGTCACAGAAAAAGCTTATTCTAGTTTTCAAAGTTTGTGTTGAAATAAATGTTGTTACGTTCTACAATTCCCTCATGTTTTTAGTGTATTAATTAGATAGAACATTTGGCGACGAGATAAATGGCAAACAAAAAGTTACTGGGTCACATTGAACAGTTCAATGAAGAGGAAACCGACTGGACTTCGTATGTGGAGCGGCTGGAGCTTTTCCTGGAGTGCAATGGAGTCACTGAGGAAGACGAGAAGAAAGTAAAGATTGCACTGACCTTGATGGGCGGTAAAGTATTCGCCGTGGCTAAGGATTTGTGTTTTCCAGGAAAACCACAAGAGGAAAAGTGGGACGATCTCAAGGTAAAACTTCAAAATTATTTTTCACCTAAGAAATATTTTCTTACAGAACGAATTAAATTTGAAGAACGTACACAGCAAGTAGGTGAATCCGTACAAGAGTACGCGAGAACAATTAAGGCGATTGCTGCTGATTGTAAATTTGGAAATGGTTTGAAAGAAAGACTTAGAGACAGGTTGATGAGTGGACTTCAGAATAAAGATGTGAAAAGAAAATGTAGAATGGAAAAAGAAGACAAATTAACATTTGATCTAGTGCTACAGACTGCTATTCAAATTGAACAGACAGAAAATGATCTTATAGACGAAAATAAATTGCGAGAAGTTCACAAGTTTGAAAATAACCAGCGACATCCCCAAATTGCTCCTCACAACAGTAAAAATAGATCTAACGACAGATTTTCTAGTTCACAGATACAAGCAGGGAAAAGCGACATACAGTGCGTCTGTTGTGGTAGACATGGCCATGATTTCACTACATGCAGGCTGAGGTTCTACAAGTGCCATGTTTGCGGGGGTCAAGGACATCTGAAGCGGATGTGTAAGGGTCAGCAGAAGCAGCATTACGTGGATGTTGTACAGAAAGTTGAAAACAGCACCATGGAAGAGAATATTTCACATTTGTTGTCCATCAATAGTTTGAACTATGTGGAGAGGTTTCAAGTTAGTACGCAAGTAGAGGGTAAGCCTATCAAATTTGAATTGGATACGGGTGCCTCGGTGTCAATTATATCTGAGAAACTCTATAATGAAATGTTTAATGATATAAGATTAGAACAAACTAATTTAAAATTGGCATACTGGGGCAATGAAAGTGTACACTTACTGGGTTGTATAAACGTGAACGTAAAAATTCAGTCTGAGCAGCATGAATGCACCCTATATGTGCTCAAAGGAACTGGATGTGCCCTTCTAGGAAGAGAATGGATATTTATGTTTAATACATGAAAAAGTCATTTTGAATGTTTCCAAAATAAAGTTAATAAAATTGTAACATGTAAAGACATTGAAAAAATAATTGATATGTACCCTAATGTTTTTTCCCAAAGATTGGGCAAGTACAATGGCGAGAAAGTAAGCTTGAGGTTGACCGCTGATGCTAAGCCCAAGTTTGTGCAGCCGAGGTCTGTACCGCTGATGCTGAGGACAAAAGTTGAGGAGGAGTTGCAGCGCCTGGAACGTGAAGGTATAATCAGCAAGGTCAGCTACTCGCAGTGGGGAACGCCGATTGTACCTGTACTGAAGCCCAACGGTGACATACGTATCTGTGGAGACTATAAGGTAACATTGAATCCTTACTTACTACTTGAGCGCCATCCTATTCCTCGAATTGAAGAACTGTTAATTGGAATCAAGACTGGTGGTAAATTTTCTATTCTAGATCTCAGCCACGCATACACAACAAATGGTATTAGAAGATAATGCCAAGGAATTAGTAGCCATCAGTACACACAAGGGTGTTTATATATATAATAGAATGCCATTCGGTATATCATCAGCACCAGGTATATTTCAAAAAAGAATTTCGGAGGAGTTCCGTGACATAGAAAATGTAAAAGTTTATTTTGATGAAATTCTAATTTTTGGTGAGGATGAAAACGTTCACCATAAAACATTGATTCAAGTGTTGGACAAATTGAATATGATGGGCTTAACTTTGTCTAAAGAAAAATGCATGTTTTTTCAAAAGCAAATTAAATTCTTGGGCTATCTAATTGACGAAGATGGTATTCGGCCGGGCCGGGAAAAAATTGAAGCTCTACTGCACGCCCCACAGCCTGAAAATGCGAAACAGTTGCAGTCCTTTCTAGGTCTAGTGAACTATTATCGAAAGTTCATTCCTGACTTGTCTGCTATACAAAAACCTCTAAATGATTTCTATTTTGCTGATTTCTATTTTGATGTCAATTGTCAGGAGGCGTTTCTTAAAATCAAGAAATTGCTAACTGAAGATAATGCACTACTTCATTTTGACACAACGAAACCAATCATACTAGCCTGTGATGCAAGCGCCTATGGAATCTCTGCAGTGATGCTTCAGCCTGATGATAAGAAGCGGGAGAAACCGGTAGCTTTCGCGTCCAGAAGATTGAACAAAGCGGAGGAAAATTACAGTCAGGTAGATAAGGAAGCATTAGCCATTGTCTTTGGAGTAAAAAAATTTGATCAACAGTTATGGGGTCAGAAGTTTACAATAAAAAGTGATTGTAAGGCTCTCACTAGTATATTCGGATCCAAACATGGTTTTCCTCAAATGGCAGCCAGCCGACTGCAAAGATATGCCGTTTTCCTTTCTGGGTATAATTTTGACATAGAATACATTACATCAGAAAAAAATGTTCTCGCTGATGCATTGTCAAGAATGCCCCTCGATAAAGCTGGACCGGAATTAAATAATGCTAATTACTTGAAATTTATCTGTGAAAACAATGTAATGGATACAGCTAAAATTCGGTCGGCAACTAATCAGGATGAGGTGTTACAAAAAATAAAGCACTATATGTTGAACGAATGGCCTGAGAGATCAACAATATCAGAAGATGAAAAGAAATACTATAGCAAGAGAGAGGAGCTTACTCTTGAGGATAATATTATCATGTGGGGTTATCGTGTGGTAGTGCCTGCTAGTTGCACAAGCCATTTGCTGAGAGAATTACATTTAAATCACTTAGGAATAACTAAAATGAAATCAGTAGCCCGTAGTTATTTCTGGTGGCCTGGAATGGATTCCGACATCGAAAAAATTGCTAACAGCTGTCTTGAATGTATTCAGAATAGACCAGAGCAGCAGAAAGTGTCACTACACATGTGGGAGTATCCGACTGAACCGTGGCGGAGGCTACATATTGATTTCCTGGGACCTTTTCGTGGTAAGATGTATCTGGTTGTAGAAGATGCTTTTTCTAAATGGATTGAAGTGTTCAAGATGAACTCTACAAACTGTCAAAGTGTTGTTGAGAAATTTTATGAATTGTTTTCAAGGTTTGGTCTACCAGATTATATAGTAAGTGATAATGGGCCGCCATTTCAGTCTCAAGAATTTAAAGCATTTCTTAGTAGGAACGGCATCGTACATAAGACAAGTCCACCCTATTCTCCTCAATGTAATGGACAAGCAGAATCTGCAGTAAAAATAATCAAGTCATTTTTAAAGAAAATGCCTGACGATACACAACTACAGCGTTTCTTATTTGATTATAGAATTTCAAAACATACAACTACAAATAAGAGTCCAGCTGAGTTGTTGCAGAATAGAGTTTTGAAAACTAGATTTGACCTTATTAGGCCGAAAAAAGCCGAAAAAACTGAACCAGAAGAAAAACGTTATAGTAAAAACTGTAGTATCCAAGATAACAGAGTGCAGTTCATGAAAACTTTCAACGAAGGTGAAAACGTATGGGTGCGAGATTACAAGACAAACAGTCATAAGTGGACAAACGGTGTGGTGCATAAGAAACTTGGCAATGTAGTTTATTTGGTACGTGTTGGTGTCCAGGTATGGAAACGTCATGCAGATCAGATGATGAAATTTAAAGGGGAGAGAAGTAGTATTGTTAATGAAGTTTTTCGTGAACCCGAACAAGCAAGATATGTGTATTCAAGTAAGAGTACTACGAGCAGTGCGGCAAGTGATTTCAGTGACGCCGAATATGAAAGCTGTGAGTCCAGTGATGAACATGAGGAGCAAGTCGAGTCAAGTCAAATTGAAAGCTGTGAGTCCGAGTCCAATGATGAACATGAGAAACAAGTGGAGTCAAATCAAGTTGAAGAACCTCGGCGGTATCCTAGACGTCTAAACCGTAGACCACCAGAGCGATACCAGTGATGTCAACTTGTGGTGAAGCGAACGCTTTTTTATGCACTGGGAGAATGTAGTATTGTGGCCAGTCACAGAAAAAGCTTATTCTAGTTTTCAAAGTTTGTGTTGAAATAAATGTTGTTACGTTCTACAATTCCCTCATGTTTTTAGTGTATTAATTAGATAGAACAATTTTAAGTGAACATGGTAATTTAAAGACACTCGGTAGGTATAGTGCCAATTATAGAAAAAATACTTCTATTTTGTTCGTGAATGGATGGATCACTTTTCCACTAGTGATATTATTCAAAAAATTATTTAAGCACTTATAATTATATTCTCAAAGGATTTCCTGTATACAAGTAATTGTTTGAAAAGAGAAAATAGCATTTTTCCTACATAGGTATGATTCATTTTAATTACAGTTTAAAGACCTTGTTTTTGAATTTTTTTATTATTAAATATCAAAGCTCAATAATGGGTATTTTTTTTTTTTTTTTTTTTTTTTTTTTTAAATATAAAACAAACACATTTAATTGAAGTGAAAAATAAGAGGTCATAAGCAAGGCTCCTATAGGTGTATGTGTTCGAAATTTCGTTGAAATCCGTTGGGTTGTTTCTGAGATTTTCAGATTTGCGCATGGAAATAACAGACGTACAGACACAGCATGAGTTCGGTTGATTTGTAGATATTCAATGGACGTCTCAACGTATGTATTAAGCGAAATTTTGGGTGGAAAAGGGTTTTGAAATACATTAGATCTATCTTACTAATCCATTGAGAGATACAAGATGTTTATTTGAACAGTATACTGTTCCATACTTACCATTAGCATCATCACTAATCAAAGCCATCCTGGGTTCATGTAGTCCCAGAACCACATCAATGAGAACATTAGCAACCTTGTCTGTTATATTCTTCACTCTTTGGTTCTGCACGTTGCTCTCTAGCCCAGAGGATAACTCGGTATCATCTGTGTGGAATGTATAAATCAATATCATATTCTTTTTATTCAAACTCAATAAAATAAATCTCGTGTTTTTCTATCCCTCATAACAAACAAACGAAAGCATATTCAATGGAAGGATCTACCATGTTGAAACTTCCTGTCTATCATTTCTGCTTCATCTCTATCTAGAAAAATAGATGTAATTAACGACATCTCCCTACAACGAAACTCCACCTGATGACTTCTGCCCACTTTTGGTCGCTATCCATATTTCCCCATGAAGTATCTTTGGAACGGAATCGTCCAAAGTAGGTACAAACTAAGCCCATACTTAATCACTTTCCGTGCCCATGTGTAATGTGTATTGTTATAATGGTGGAATTATTTATACGGGTACTTATTGAACCCTTGGAAGTCCAGAACCAGTGTCCTGAGCTTCCGTGTAAGTGTAGCGTGTTTATATTATGCACTAAAAGTCAGTTACCTACTTAGTATTAGTAAAATATTACGAGAAACATCATTGAGACTCCCGGAGACTAACAAATTGTTCATATTTAGTTTATTTGGTACTTATTTTGATATTGCGAATTGTATGTAGGTGTTGTCTTTTCTAAATCCTCACCTTCTCCTTCTATTTCGTAAATTCTGGAAACATTCGCCCTCAACAAAGCCCGCAGAGATTTCGACTGCATCCAGTTTCCCATGGACGCCGCCGTTTGGTTTTGACTGCTGTTTGCGGCCAGATCGATAATACGGGGTACGGGCTCTTGGTGTTGCATAAGATCCAAGTTCAGAACAGCAGAGGAGGTCCCCAATAAGAAGATCAGAGATAAAATCAACGGCACAAACATTGGCGCGTTTTTTTGTTTTTTTTTTTTTTTTTTCTTTAAAAAATGGTAGAAGCATGCGTTAGAATTTGAAAACTGTAGGAAAAGAAAGGCGTTTATTGTGATTTTTATGGCTGCATCCAAGTTATGAAAAATAATTCCTTTAACAAAAGAAAATTGACGTTTTTGATATCAAAAAACTACAAAATGTAACTACAAAACTCAAAAAACTACAAAATGTATCAAAGAAATGGATATTAATAAGGTAAACTACGAAAAACAAATAGTGCTCTTACAAAGTGAAATCAATAACCTCAAAAGTGAAGTGAACAAAACGTCTCCAACAACTCTAAATGACGAATCAACTTTCTCCTCCACCCCTGCCTTCCCCCGCCCCGCCCACCAGTCACCACCTCAAGATCTCAACCTGTCTTCTATCCTCAACACCCAGGATCATGAATTATTAGAACACATGGAGAAAACTATCATCAATACTCAGGATCCTGCAGAAACATCCAAACAGAATATCAACCAAACACCAACTGCTAATATAAGTACCCCAAAAAATGTCAATAGAAATATTTTTATGATAGGTGATAGTCACTGCAGGGAACTTAGAGATATTTTAAAGAAATTTAATGCTCCACGTAGTAAAACCACTTGCATATCTTACCCAGGCAAAACCTTAAAAGAAATAGTCCAAATCCTTAAACCGAATAAATTAACAGAGGAAACTCAAATCTGCATAATGGCAGGAACTAATGATATTTTTCAAACAAAATTTGAAGATATACAAAAGTCTCTTGATATTCTTCATGACAAATGTAAAGATCACCAAATTCTTGTCATATTAATCCCCCCACGGTATGACATCAATAAAATTAATTCTCACATCGTCAATGTTAACGTAAAAATTAAACATTACATCAATAAATTTAATAATTTTACTTGGTTAGACCCATTTAATTGTCTACAAATGAAACATTATTCGAACGACGCCGTCCATCTGAACTTAAAGGGCAAATCTACTCTTTGTTACCGAATAATAAACAAACTGTTTGACAAAGTATACAATAACTTGAACTTACAAACTCGTACAGCAGAATCAGCACTAGTAGGTAAACCCAACAGCTACAATAGATATAACTATAGACATGTTCCAATGCCACTTTCTACAAATAGAGCTAGAACGTTTATCAATACAAATAATACTCAGAGCAAACCTGTGATACCGACACATGATCACTATACAGACCATCGCATCTTACCTCAACTTAACTTTCGTTATGAACGTGGCGCAAGACCACCTTACCAACAAACTCTTGCAGATCAAATTAGGTCATTCGATACTTACCCAAATCTCTCCTCAACTCAGACATTCCCCCCTTTACTAACTAATCATAACACCAAACCACTCTCTCCTTATCATACTATAAGAACCTTCGGTTCAAATTTCATCAACAATCCCAACCTTATCCCTCCTCCTCAGAACATAATGCATCGCGAGATGAGACTTCCCCCTCCATACCCAACATATCAAACAAGAAAATCACACCAAAATACAACCATTACCCAATCCAGGTCCACTCACACACCAATACAGAAAACTCCCCTGATACTAACCACCCTTGTATAAATGATACCAAGATTAACTCAAATGAAAAATGTCTAAAAACGAATGAAAAGCCAAATTTAAATATTTCCTCACAAAGAAAAAATATCAGAATATTTTACCAGAATACAAGGGGGCTCAAAGGAAAAACAAATAATTTCTTTCTGAGTGTCTTGACTGAGGATTACGATGTAATAGCAATTGTAGAATCTTGGCTTTCTCCCGACGTTCATTCTAGAGAGCTATTTGACTCACGATATGATATATTTAGACAAGATAGATCCTTTGAATGTACAGGGAAAACACGCGGAGGAGGACTCATCCTCGCAATAAAGAAAACAATAACAGTGGTAGCCAAAGAGCCATGGAATGAATGTAGTGAAACAACAGAAACCCTTTGGGTTAAATGTGACCTATACGGACAGCAGACTTTCATAGCTCTGTGTTATCTACCTCCCCCAGTAAAACCGGATACAGTAGAAAACTTGTCCAAGAAAATATGTGACCTAGAAGAAGTGATAGAAAATAATTTAATTATCTTAGGCGACTTCAATATCTCGGAAGTAAATCTGAATGATGAGACAAGCTCTTATCGCATGTATCACTTAAAAAAAATTATCAACTTTTTCAATCTCGATTCCCACAACACCATAGCAAACGAAAATGGAAAAACTCTTGATTTGTTTTTAAGTAACCTTCAAAAGGATAAAATAACAAGAACAAAAATTTTAAAATTAGACATTGAAAAAACACACGGTTTAGTGAACATTGATGATCACCATCCTCCACTTATAATAAATATCAATCTCATAAAAGAAAATGATCCCTATAAGAAATTGACCAATGAGAAAATATCAACACAATACTTTTTTAAAAACGCAAATTTTGATAAATTAAGAGCCGAATGTAGCCACATAGATTGGGATGAATTAGACAAGGCATCAGACCCCGATGAAAAGCTAAGCCTTCTCTACACAAAATTAAATACAGTTTTCACTCTCAGTATACCTATTTATAAAAACAAACCACGAGAAAATAAATTTCCCTCATGGTGGAGTAAAACCTGCCAATGTATGTACAAACGCAAAGAGAGGCTAAGAAAAATAAAATATAAATCGCAAAAACAAGAATCAGATTATTGTGAACTTCGAAAATCGTGCAAAAAACAAATTAAGACTGATTACGAAATATATGTCGGTAAAGTTTCAGACGAGATAAAAAAGGGCAACTCCAAACCTTTTTGGAACTTCACCAAAGATAAAAAAAGAGATCCGCCATTAAAAACTTTAATATATGAAGGCGCACCAATCACAGACCCGGAAAGAATTGTGTTATGCTTTGCAGAACATTTCCATAAATCCTATAACCACCAAAAATCCTCCTACCTCCCAAATCCATGTGACAGATTGCTCGGGTACGATGAATTCTTTATTGAAGCTATCACCGAAAATGACGTGGGTTATGAGATTGCTCAGTTACCAAAAAATAAACCTCCAGGTCCAGATGGAATTCCCCCCATCATCTTTTACGAACTCATAGATCACATAAGAAAACCTATAGCAAAAATAATCAATGCATCCCTTGAACAAGGAAAATTCCCCACTACCTTAAAAGAATCCATCGTTTCACCGATACCTAAAAAATCCAACAGCCAAGATATTACAAATCACCGTCCAATATCAAACCTTAACTCTATTGCCAAAATCATGGAAAGCGTAATATATACCAAAATCTCACCCCTCATATTCAATCACGTATCCCACCAACAACACGGTTTTGTCAACAAGAAATCAACGATAACCAACCTCATTGAATTTACTGATTACACGGCTAGGGCTATCGCGGACAAACACGAAGTACACACTGTATACACAGATATCTTTAAATGTTTCGACCAACTCTCTCATGACGCCATCCTAACAAATCTACATCGAATAGGAATGTCCAAAAAATTAATTGAATTCTTTGCTAGCTATCTCCAAAATAGAAAAATTAAGGTTAGGTATCTTGGGAACGAATCAGACCCAATTTACCCCACATCTGGTGTAGGCCAAGGTTCAAAGCTGAGCAGTTTATTATTCATACTAACATATAATGATATTCAACAATACATAAAAAATTCCCAAATCCTCCTCTACGCAGATGATTTAAAAATCTTTAAAGTAATTCAAAGTCAAGAAGACTGCAGAGCTTTACAAAAAGACATAGATTCAATCACTAATTGGTTGTCAACCATAGGTCTAAAATTTCACCCAGATAAATGTCTAAGTATGATATACACAAATAAGAAAACTCAACTGTTTCCCTACATATACACAGTAAATAATGTACCCATCAAATCCGTAGACAAATACAAAGACCTAGGTATTATATTCCAAAGTAATTTAAACTTCGATATCCACCGTCAAGAAATCACTCAAAAAGCATACAAAAAACTAGGAATGATATTTAGATACTCTAAACCAATGAAAGACCCAGATGCCATACAACTATTATATCAATCCCTTGTTAGGTCGAATTTAGAGTATGGATGTACTTTATGGTCTCCATCTACCAAAATAGGATCTAAAGAAGTAGAAAAAATACAGGGTCACTTTCTCAGATTCCTATTTTTCAAGCTGAATGGAATTTACCCCCTCTACCCAAACTACATCGAATACAGCCTACTGACCGAACATGCATGCCTCAAAAAATTATCTGAAAGAAGGCAAGACCAACAAATAAAATTACTCGTAAATATTGATAATGGGCAGATACACTGTCCATATATAATGCACCAACTAAAAATAAAAATACCAGACACTCGACTAAGACAAAATCCAAACATTTTCTTTTCACTCCCCAACAAAAAAGATATCTATTTATATAAATCTCCAATAATACGTTCTATGGAACTTTACAATAATATAGAACCAAATAACAGACCCCAAGTCCAATTACCAATAAACCATACTGACCACTGACTATAACAGACCTACCCTAACATCAGTCATTGTCCATTTATGTTGAGCCGAAAGGATAAACTAAATGGATGTAGATGTTATTTAAAAAAAAAAAAAAAAAAAAAAAAAAATATCAGTTCTTTTTGATCATTCCATCAACACTTGACGACTGTTTTTACACGAAGTGTTTTTTGGGGGATCCAAGTTACGGCCCGAGGAATTCTTCTATATTTATTTTGCCTAACCCTATTCTACACAATGAGGCATTGCGCGTCACAAGGAATGTATCTAACAAACATACCGACAGACAGACACAGAACCAAAGGTCCTCAGGAGGTCATGAAACATCCAGAAATATGAAAAAAATTAAATCGGATCAAAAAATATATTTTGTGTTCAAAAAAGAACACAATACTTCCGATTTCTAATATTAGAAATTTTTTGGAAGTAAAATAAATGATTCATCTTTTTGAGCCATACCAACACACCAAGATGATAAAATCGGAATCATGTGAAAATTGTTCACAGTCACCAGTCTTGAGCAGCTATTTCATTTCTAAAATTATGATGTTTTTTATCACAGAAAACAAACCTCTTAAACGTATTTTTTTAATGTTTAAATTAAATAAAGAAAATATCAAAAATCACGTATGAAAAATGAACGCTTACAACTGACAGTAACTAAAATTTAGCAAAAAGAATTCATAGAACGGAAGGAGCAAAATTTAAGATTGTGGTTGTATTGGTCAAAATAATAGAAAAAACAGAAAGAAAATTGATTGCTTAAATATTTTCTGACGGCAATCAAGTTTCAATAAATTGGAACGTGCATGCAATACCCACGAGTAATTGGCAACTCAAGTCTCTTAACTGTCAAACCTGCCATTTCTTAATTGTTTGAAAAGTTCAAATTGAATGTCAAAATATTATGGATGAACACGATGTATAAAACGTACTGAGAACAGTTATGTACTTAAGAAGAGAGTAATTCACATAATAGAACTAATATATACAGGGTGTTCCTGCAATTATAGCGAACCTCTTCACCACGTATGTATACTGGAGCTAGGACCACTTCAAGTTAATTGTTATGCATTTTCGGTATAAATTTGGCACTGCTTTATGTATCAGGGGCAGAGTTAGGGGGGGGGGGGTTCAAGAAATGAGCATGGCTAGAAAAAAATTGTGTGTAGTTTTCTGATATTTTGAAGTCAGTTTTTTTTTTTCAACAAAAAATTAAAATCAGTTTTTCTACAACAAAAAATGTTCGGACTGGGTTTTGACTAAAACAAAGGGTTCACTCTCTAAAATCACAAAATTGAGATTTAGGAAAATCTGAATATGGTATGTTAAATTTAACTTTGATCCTCACATTCCTTATCTTAAACACTGAGTAAAAACTTTTGTTTAAACCCAGCACAATCAATGTTTCAATGTCTCCCCATAACTCCGCAACCTGATCAGGAAGGAAATGCCAAATACGTGCAAATGAAGCATCATAATAATGGTAGATGCCATGTAAAAATAGACTGCTAATTAAGGACACAATTCTTCCTCGTGATTGGTTCAAATTGTGTACTCTTGGCAACTATTCCCACTACGTCCTGGTCCACAGTGTTAGTTGTGTGATTTCATGTGAGACCAACCACCATCGCGCATCATGAGGACTTTTGCCTTCATTAATCTTGTTGAGGGTTTGTTCCTGTTAGTCTCCAAGTACGATGGTGGAACAAGATGGTCCTATTCCTCTGGTACCACAAGGGTACCACAGGAACAGGATGGTCCTATTCTTCTGGTACCACAAGGGTATCACAGTTATTAGTGGAGGTGCAGGCAGAATAAAGTGCACTGCATATTTAGGGTGACCATACGTCCCGCTTTCGGCGGGACGGTCCCGCTTTTACTTTCCTTATCTTATTATAAAGAAATATTTAATGATTACCTAACGAAGATCGAACATACTTCGTAAGCTAGTATTTTTTTCTTTTTTTTTCAATGTAGGTCTAAACACACAGAGCGCAATTTCGTCTATTAATTTTTGTAGTAGGTATTAACTTTTCACACCAGAAACTCCTACCTCCCCCCCCCCCCCCCCCCCCCCCCAAAAAAAATCTTGGCTTCAAAAAAATCTAAATCTCATCAACCTTCATGCTACTCATGCTTGGGTGTATTTTAGGTTGTATGATAAGGTAAGTTATGTATGGGCATGTCTCTAAATGAATTGGAGCTTTAAACATCATTAAAAAACCTAATAAAACATCCTCCATATCCAATCCTAGACATACTATTTATTTATTTTTTGTCCTTTGCATTTTTTGTCATTTTTTATTGTCATTTACTTTTGTAACACCTGCTCTTGTGATTGCTAACAGTCAGGATTTCTTGGCTCTGTACTTGAGATGTTCAGAGTCCACTAATACCTCGTCAGGAATAATAAGTAATTAAGTAGCTGTTTTGATGTGAGCAACGACTAGTGGCGAAAAAACTGGCAAATGATTACAAAGATATGAAAGAAACGGTAAAGTCTTATACTTTTGCGCTATACCCACCAAAATTGTGATATAAAAACACAAAAAACACACATTTATTTACTGTCAAAGTTTTATGACGCTGTACTATACAATTATTATTACGCTGTACTATACAAGTATACATATTCACAATAAACATTTGATTGATTGATATTACTATACGTAGCATAGTCTATGTTCCATATTACCAATCTTTGAAAGATTGATTCTGTTTTAAACAAATACAACAGGATTTTTAATAAAAACAATATTATAGTATTTAGGTAAGTACAAATTAATAGTTTTGTATTTTATTACATTCAAAATTATTCTTTCAGATAAAGATCTTTTAACAGTCATGAATTTTTATAAATCCTAAACACAACGATCTGATATTATTTAAATACATAAATATTTTTTAAAGTCACCATAAATTTAAAAATTCATACTTTAAACAATATAATAAAAGATAATTTTTAACTTACCTTTAATTTTGTGAAACTGTAGATTTTGAACTTGTAACGATTTTGATTTGTGCTGGAACTTTGAATTTGGAACTGGTGATTTGGATTTGTGCTGGAACTTTGAATTTGGAACTGGCGATTTGGATTGATGCTGGAACTTATAATTTTGAACTGGTGATTTGGATTTGTACTGGAACTTTGAATTTTTAACTGATGATTTGGATTTGTGCTGGAACTTTGAATTTGGAACTGATGATTTGGATTTGTGCTGGAACTTTGAATTTGGAACTGGCGATTTGGATTGATGCTGGAACTTATAATTTTGAACTGGTGATTTGAATTTGTGCTGGAACTTTGAATTTGGAACGGATGATTTGGATTTGTGCTGGAACTTTGAATTTGGAACTGATGATTTGGATTGGTGCTGGAACTTTGAATTTGGAACTGATGATTTGGATTGATGCAGGAACTTTGAATTTGGAACTGATGATTTGGATTGGTGCTGGAACTTATAATTTTGAACTGGTGATTTGGATTTGTGCTGGAACTTTGAATTTGGAACTGGCAATTTGGATTGGTGCTGGAACTTATAATTTTGAACTGGTGATTTGGATTTGTGCTGGAACTTTGAATTTGAACTGATGATTTGGATTGGTGCTGGAACTTTAAATTTGGAACTGGTGATTTGGATTTGTGCTGGAACTTATAATTTTGAACTGGTGATTTGGATTTGTGCTGGAACTTTGAATTTGGAACTGGCGATTTGGATTGATGCTGGAACTTATAATTTTGAACTGGTGATTTGGATTTGTGCTGGAACTTTGAATTTGGAACTGGCGATTTGGATTGATGCTGGAACTTATAATTTTGAACTGGTGATTTGGATTTGTGCTGGAACTTTGAATTTGGAACTGGTGATTTGGATTTGTGCTGGAACTTTGAATTTGGAACTGGCGATTTGGATTTGTGCTGGAACTTTGAATTTGGAACTGGCGATTTGGATTTGTGCTGGAACTTATAATTTTGAACTGGTGATTTGGATTTGTGCTGGAACTTGGAATTTGGAACGCTTTGTATGATACCTGGAAAATGAGGAGGAATCTAAAATAGAATTAATATATGTCACTTCAGTTAATGTTGGTATTTCAGTTACAAAACCTTGAATAGTTTAATTTAATTGGATACTATTGGATGTTTCCCAAGAGTACATAATCTGAGTTTTTAAATTTTTTAAAAATATGGTGACTTTTAAAGTTATTTTGTTGACACATTGGAAGGTTTGTATTAGCTCATCAGATCGTTGTTATTAGGATTCTAGGTAACTATATTTTTATTTTTTGTACTTTTCCCTTTGTTTATTATGGTCCTAAATTTTTGTTTTTAAATTTGACATTTCTTCCATGGAATCAGTGGCGGTTGTATTGCCTTTCTTTGCTATTCTTTCAACCGCTAGTAATTTCATCCACATCATTTCTTCATTTTTCTTTCAAATGCTTATACTCGTAATTTCATCTATAACAACTGAAAAACAAAGGATGACATTAATTAGTTATACAACACCAATAAACAGTCTACTTTGCCTCAGATATAACCCCATAGTTGCTAATGAGCAGATTAAATCAATCAACTTTAGACACAATCAAATGGCTAATGGCTGTGCTTAATCAGGCTGTATCTACTCAACCAATAGTCTGTTAAAGATATCATGTAGAGTGGTCTACTTATAAATCCATTTTTGTTTTTTGTTTGCTTTTGTTTTCTTTTCCAAGCAAAAGTTTTTTCTGATGTTTAGTGGCAAAAGTAATGAATACACATTTCGAATCCCCTGTCATGTTTTTCTCTTATGTTAGAAAGAGAAAACTCTTATTAACAGTAGGTATTGCCATGTACAAAAAAAAGGTTCATGACAATAATTAAGAAACCTCATGTTTTAATTGCTAGGTTACGTATGTGAGAATGAATGAACTAGACTTACCTTGACTGAGGACTTCTTCCTCTTGCCTCTTTCTTGATAACGGTTATAGTTCTGATATAGATTAATTCTTATCTTGTAACTTGAAGTTTCATTTTTTTTCTTCTTCTTATGAATTTTATTATTTCAAGTTTAATGGAGTACATAGATGTTAGGTTTAAAAAGAATTAGATACAAAAGGAAAAAAGAAAATTAGAATTGGAAGGTTACATAACGAGCGATATTGATTAAAAAATAAATATTGTCATAGGGACAGTAACACTGCCATCCGCGAATAACATCAGTGTAAGAAATTCCATAGGCTTCAGATAAAGACTATGGAAGATAACAGTGACACCTTGCCAAAACATGACACATGAACCACTTAATCTGAAGATAACTCATATGATCTGATAATACAATAATCAGATCATAGGAGCAAGTCTATCAAGGAATGTGGAATGTACCATCGATAAACACTCGTATATAAACCTAAGAAAAGAGGGACAAGTCAGTTAGTACTCCCGAGTCACACCATCGCTCTCAGGAGTCTCGCTCATCGATCTCTAGTGAACACCTCTTGACGTCAGCCCGCCCCTGGTCGCCCTCTCTCACAAGTTCAGTCGAAACAAAGCCTATTGCGTCTATCCATTATTCCGATTACAGAACCCAGAATCCTTCATCTATTAGGTAAGTACACGTTAGTTTTCATAGTGATTTTATAGACAAACCAGATTTTTGTTGACATAACGTTGTGACCCCTGCCTATAGACTAGAAGACTGAATTTGTTGACCTTTCGTTTTATTAACAGTAATTTAAAATGGCTAAACTAATTTTCGATATTTATACACTAACCATGGAAGAGGTACAATACGAGCTAGCTTTAAGAGGGGAAACCCTAAAAGGCACAGAAAAACTCGACGACCTTCGTCGAATGCTCAGTAAAAATAAAAACAAAGAGGTCGCCCAGTTGGCCCCAGAACAACTACCAAATTTGGAGGCGGAGTTAGAAAGAATAGAAAGGGGACTAGATAATTTGAATACACTCTTTGAAGGACTCGCTGACGGATCAACAAATTACAGACAAATCGAGACGAGATACTTACATTACAAATCTCGAATAAGTAAATTTCCGGAATGTTCGCAAGAACAGAAGATATTGCTTAAATCACTTTCAGACAGATTCAAAGAACTTTTACAAAAATACATAAGCTACCGAGAAACCCTAAATACAAAAAGTTTTTTAAACATAACATCTACTCCCACATCAACGACCACCACTGCACAGTCATCAAACACAGCACCACTAGTGAGCCTGGATAACACTCGCCACCTAACAGAACAGAGTACGTCATGTTCAGGTCCAGCAAGTATAACATGCCCAGTAACACAAAACGTAGTACACCAAGACCCAATTTTAAAACCGAAAACTCCCACGTTAAAACCAATTACATTTTCAGCTAAATTCGGTGAAAATATTAGCGATTTTCTTGAAAAATACAGGTTAGCGTGTCAAGTAAACGGGTGGGTTGGAAACATTAGAAAAACAGTTCTTCCATGTTACCTCGAGGGACCTGCGTCGGACTGGTACAATTATAACATTAAAGAACACCATACTTGGGAAGACGTAGTAACATTGATCAAAACAGCTTTCGAAGAAGATATAGAAAAACGGATTTTATTAATAAAACTTAAAAGTAGGAAATTCAAAACAGACGATGAACCAACAATGGCATATATCCAGGACATTTTAACCTTATGTTCAAAAATAGATCCGCTTATGCCGTCCGATAGAATTAAAGAATTTCTACTGGATGGCTTACCCCTAGATATGCTGAAAACAGTCATGTTAAGAGGTGACGACACTTTAGTTCAAGTGATAGACAATATCAAGAAAATAAACGGGGTAAACCGAATGGTCGACATTCGAAATACAGAGGTAGAACTTAATCAATGTAACTTCATAAATCATAATAAACAAAATAACTATGACAAAAACCGACAGGACGAAATCCTAGAGAGACTTAGAAATTTAGAATCGAATTATTCACAGAAACGCCCATTTCAACCCAGGTACAGGGATAATGGTCGAACTGGAGACGGTCGACCCACGTGTTTTAACTGTCATAAAATAGGACACTTAGCAAGATTTTGTAGAACTAGAAAAAACTTTGGTCAAACAACAAAACGTTCGGGAAACGGGGTCGTGGCTCATCAAGGAGGGGTAAACGAGCCACGAAGTACCTTAAATCCCCCAGCTACAGCCTGGTCGGACCAAAACCAACAGGCCTAACTACCATTAAAATATTCGAAGGCGACAACACTCACAGGGCTATTCTAGACTCTGGGAGTGCAATTTCAATTATCGATCAAAGTTTGGTTAACCCCAAAAATGTCCGAAACTGTAATATAAGGAAAGTCATTGCAGCAAACAACGAAAAAATGACCGTGTCAGGTATCGCGAGATTAAAGTTTTTCATTGATAAAAATTCAGACTATCTTATTCAAGATTTCTACGTAATCAGAAATTTCACACCTTGCATTGTCCTTGGCACAGACTTTCTAGTAAAATACAAAGTCAGCATTATTTATCATAACAATAAAATAGTATACACTCAGGATTATCGCAAGGTTACCGCCGATATCTATACTCAGAACAATAGGATATACAGTAATACTTTGTTAGTATCATCTGAACTAGACCATAATACAAGTGTAAACAATAAGGTGAATAGCACAATCAAGTTCAACATAGCAGATAACCTTAATAAGACACAAAGATTACAACTTAAGAAATTATTAACCGAGTATGTAGATATTTTTTCCGCAGAACATGAAATTCCAGCGGGGAACGCCAGAGTACCCCCGGCCAGAATTTTACTCGAGGACGACATACCAGTGGCGCGTCCTCCATATAGAACAGCACATAAAGAAAGGGAATTAATCGAGAGCCATGTCAACAAAATGTTAACAGCTGGAGTCATAAGAGAATCTCAATCCCCATATTCAGCACCCGTAGTATTGGTTAAAAAGTCTAACAAGGATCCCAGATTTTGCGTTGATTACAGATTGCTGAACAAAAAGGTAACCGACTACAAATTTCCGATGCCGAGAACAGACGACTTCTTAAACCACCTGAATGGAGCTAAATTTTTCACGTGTTTAGATTTGAAAAATTGTTTCTGGCAAATTCCATTAGCAGAGGAAGACAAACATAAGACAGCTTTTGCCACCAGTAACGCGCTGCACGAATATAACGTACTCCCTTTCGGCCTGAAATCTAGCCCTAGTATATGTCAAAAGGCGATGTACGACGCAGTCAAAGGACTCTTATGGAACACCGTGTTAGTGTACGTAGACGACTGGCTAGTGGCAGATTCAGATTTTGAATCTCACCTAATTAGCCTAAGAAAAGTGTTTCAGAGATTAAGAGAGGTAAATCTAAAAGTTAAACCAGAAAAATGTATGTTCGGAAAGAACTTAATCAAAGTATTGGGACATATGGTCTCAGCAGAAGGCATAGCTCCCGACGAAGAAAAGCTAAGAAGCGTTAAGCTCTTCCCCAGACCAAAAACAGTCAAACAAGTTCGAAGTTGGTTAGGACTATCTAATTATTACCGAATGTTTATTCCACAGTACGCACAACTAACCAAAAACCTACAGGAACTCACGAAGAAGAATGCTAAGTTCCAGTGGAAAACGGAGCACGAAAAAGAATTCCAACTCATAAAGGAAAAGCTCCTCACAGCACCAGTTCTACGCCACTTCAATCCTGCCCTGGAAACAGAATTGGTCATCGACGCATCAGACTATGGTGTTGGAGCTATTATTCAACAAAGAGGCCCCAACGACAAGGCAGGCACAGGGAACGTCGTGGCATATGCATCACGGAATTTAAGGGGAGCAGAACTGAAATATTTCACAACAGAGAAAGAAATGCTCGCACTAGTTTTCGGAACCACAGTATTCAGAAATTACCTGTGGGGAACCAAGTTCACAGTAATCACGGACCATGCCAGTCTACGGTATTGGAACAATATCAAGAACCCATCATCAAGACTCATGAGATTCGTACTTAGATTAAGCGAATTTGACTTCGACGTAGTGCACAAGGCAGGAAAGCTGAACACGGCAGCGGATGCCCTAAGCAGAACACCAACAGACAGCCTGTTGTACAACATAGAAGAGGAGGAAATTCCATGTTTTAACATCAGATTAGAAAATATGGATAACCTGCAGATGCAAGACCCAGAACTAGCAGAAATTATAAAAGCCTTTAATAATCCAGAAGCAAAAAGAAACATCAGAAGAAAGGTCAGAAGGTACATCCTAGAAAAAGGCATTCTATATAAAAATATAAACCATAACGGTCAAAGTTACAAAGTGACAGTAATACCGCGCAACCTTAGACCCGAAATTCTGAATAGCGTCCACGACTCCCCACTCACAGGAGCACACCTAGGAAGAGATAAATGCATGCTGAAATTAAAAACACGTTATTTCTGGGAAAACATGTATAACGACATAGAAGAATACGTCAGGTCATGTCCCGACTGTCAGCATATGAAACGAGGATCAAGCAAACACCCCAATGGTCTCTTGCAGCCCATCAAAGCCCCAAGTCAACCATTCGAACACATATGCATAGACATAGTCGGACCATTCGTAAGAGCCTTCGACAAAAGTAAGTACATAATCACATGTGTAGATTTCGCGACCAGATACGCAGAAGCAAAGGCTGTACAAGCCGCCACAGCCGAAGAAGTAGCCACCTTTTTATACGAAATAATAACAAGACACGGAGCATTCAAGAAATTAAGCTGCGACAGAGGAAGTCAATTCCGATCGAAAGTTATCTCCAATCTAATGGAACAGATAGGCGCATTTCAATCATTTTCTACAGCCTATCACCCAGCTTCACAAGGCGTAGTGGAAAGATTCCACGCAAGCCTAACCAACATGCTCGCAGCCTACACTTCCAGCGATCAGAAGGACGGGAACCAGAGCTTACCATCAGTTTTGTTCGCGTACAACACCAGCACGAACAAAAGCACGAAATACTCACCCTTCGAACTAGTGTACGGACGACAGGCCACACTTCCCTTAGACGTAGCACTGTCCAACACTGACCCAGAAACACAAGATAAAAGAATCACTAAGATAAAAGAATGGCGAGAAAAAGCCGCGAGTAATCTAGAATCAGCACAAAAAACGATTAAACAATATTTCGACAAGAAAAGATCCGACACCAAGTTCAAAGTACATGACAAGGTTATGTTGTACAACCCGGCAAGAAAAGTAGGCCGAACGGACAAGTTAGACCCGAAATACTACGGGCCACTGACAATCACAAGAGTGGTATCAGATGTGAACTACGAAGTTGAAGGCAAACTTAGTAGTAAGAAAAACTTTAAAGATGTAGTTCACATAGAAAGATTAAAGCCATTCTACGAAGACAACTCTAGAGAATAACGGTAAGTATATATACAGGTTCATAATCGGGGTTGGTCCCCGATACCGGGCTAACAGCCCTGGCGCCCGAAACAACAAACAAACACTGGGAACCCTAACCCATACCTTAGGCTCATGGGATATAGATCTGAACTTTTCTTGTCCGAAAGAAACTCTAAAACTGGTCAACGTTTGAACGCAGTAACGACTTCCCCCATTTTAAACCTTCCTTCAGACACCCTTCCAAAAGTATGAATGTATCCTTATTAACTAGAATGAATGGTTTCAGTAAATTCTCCAGTGCTTCCCAGGGCCCGGGAACACAAGGTATGCATGTGACAGAACGAATGTGTGAATACGAATGAACGAAAGGATTGAATGCATGGACCAGCGAATAAAGTAAATCGCGAGACAAGAAGAGCTTTTACAAAAAAGATAATTGTCAGACAATCCCTAAGAAAAAAAAAAAAAAAAAAAAAAAAAAAAAAAAAAAAAAAACGTATTAAGAAGTATCTAATTTAAATCAGGTACAGTGAGATAGTAAAAATATATTTATGTAACCTTGAATATTATACTTGAATCTTATGTTATACGTTATCTAAACCCGAATGTTATATTATAGATAGAGTTTGCAGTACATAGTACGTAATTGATACAATTTTTAAAATACCGTATAGCTAATAATGTTTTTCAATACCTTATTTATAAAAATTATGGATATATATATACCAGGTAAACACTAATTAAGATTTATAATATTATGCACCACAGCTAAGATTTATAATATTTATAATAATTAAGATTTATAATATCTAAGATTTACAATATATTATGCACCACAGTTAAGATTTATATTATTTATAATAGTTTATAATAGTTAAGATCTATAATACCTAAGATTTACAATATATTATGCACCACAAAAGATATCTATAAAATAATACATTGTTCACAATTTATAATATGCCTATACTGCTTATATTTAGTTGAGTAAAACAATATAATTTTTGTTCTCATGTTATCTTCATAATTGTTGATTATACAGAAAAGGGAAGCCCTAGTCCAAATACTACAAAGCAACAACAATCCCCAGCCCCACCACCGCCTGTACGAGTCACGGAAAAGCAATTACAACTCATACAGTAAGAACAAGAAGGACAGCAGAGCACATGAACGGATGGAGGTAGTGTGTAAGATGGTCACCCTACTCAGGAAAAACACTAGTGAAGGAACGAGAAGACCAACTCCCATCCGGCACCATACAGCACAAGCAACAACGACAATAACAACCCGTTGCGGCGAAACAACACCAACACCACCAACCGGCCCGGCAGTCAAACCCCACTTCCACCCATTGGCCACATCAACTATAACATCTGACTCCGGCTCAACAACATTTAGCCTAAAATCCACCGGAACACCCAACCAATTCCAGACAAAAGCCATGACTCATAGGGAAGAAACACCGAGAAATACAAAAAAGAACACGGGAGGGAACAACGGAACCCCTCGCCTGCAGAATTTCAGGCGAATCCCAACAGAATAACCGCACCGCAATGGACACAGCCCACCAGAAGTTAAGACAAAAACACCGAGAAAACGTCACAGAAAATTACAAGCAAGGGTGACCCTCCGAGAAACACACACGCACACACCTCCAGACGAAACAAGCTGCTCCGACACAGCACCAGCGGCAGCAACAACACGACAGACACCGACAAGCAGAGAAAGGACGGACTAGGGCCCACCTGCACCTATAAAATTTAAATTACCATGTATAATAATGTTCATTATATTAAACCCATGTATGTAGATTAACTAAAATGTAAACAATAAATATAGAGACAAAGTGAGGAGGTCGGTCAGGTCGCTTTAGGGGCAAAGCTCGCGTTACTTGGGGAGGTGTCATAGGGACAGTAACACTGCCATCCGCGAATAACATCAGTGTAAGAAATTCCATAGGCTTCAGATAAAGACTATGGAAGATAACAGTGACACCTTGCCAAAACATGACACATGAACCACTTAATCTGAAGATAACTCATATGATCTGATAATACAATAATCAGATCATAGGAGCAAGTCTATCAAGGAATGTGGAATGTACCATCGATAAACACTCGTATATAAACCTAAGAAAAGAGGGACAAGTCAGTTAGTACTCCCGAGTCACACCATCGCTCTCAGGAGTCTCGCTCATCGATCTCTAGTGAACACCTCTTGACGTCAGCCCGCCCCTGGTCGCCCTCTCTCACAAGTTCAGTCGAAACAAAGCCTATTGCGTCTATCCATTATTCCGATTACAATATCATAAACGAGAAAAAGTTGGACATAATAGTGCTACAGAAAAACAGAGTCTGTAAAATTATGCTAAACATTTTAAAGTTTGCAATTAAAGAAACATAAAATTTAATTATAAATAACACTCTAGTGGAAGGTAGCCACCAGACGAGGTTAATGCTCAAAGCATTTTCTACCACCTAACCCTCAGAGTCTTATTATTATGCAGTCACAAACTCAAATTAATGAGGAAAAATTCATGCACTGGGTGGTATTCGAACCAACGGATCTCTACGCTACCTGGGTTACCAGACTAGCGCGTCAACCACTTGACTACCAGAGTGCACTTTTATTATTTATCTATTATTATTATTTATCCTTTTGATTGTTTTTTTAAATCTGTCAACGTTTGATGTATATTTTGTAATCATTAGCTTTCAGTTATTGTTGTATAGCCAACAAAAAATCATCACATTATGAAACAGAATTAAAGTTGAGCTAAGCCTGACACGCCCCCAAATCGGAGTTTTCAACCAGTCACAGCCCACTATACACCGAGTTTAGGGGTAGTATCCATTTAGAAATGGAATACTATTTATAATTCGGTCCTATTGACCCAGAATTTTAAATGAAAATATTGTCACTCTATGTCCATCAGAGGGGAGGCATGCCTGCTATGATATGGTCACGCTACAACACAGACCAAAAGTGTCAACATTAGCTGCTGTTTCATGGCTACAAAATGAAAAAGTCTATGAAACACTCATAAGGAAAATCAATTATTTAGAATCGCATATAAATACCTGATGGTGGTGTTGAACCACCTCACCTCATTTTCCCCACATGAAAGATACGCACGAGTTTTTGCTCCATCTCTAGTGGACTCCTTGTAGTCTTTCCGAGTTGTCCCTCGGTAATCCTTGTATTCTGTTGTAATCCTTTTCCTGGATTGAATTTTTTTTAATACAAAAATAATTTAAAGAGAACTGTGAATTTTTAGTTTGGTTTGTGTTTTACATTAATTTGAATTGTTAGTAATGAAGTGATTGGCCAAAAATCAAAAATATATTAATAAATCTGTTCGAATCTGTTTTAGTGGTCAAAATTTGAACCCGGTTAAATTTTTGACATTTTCATGTCTTTGCTCTGGCACATAACCAAAATTATGTAACGAAATTAAGTAACGAAATTATGTAACGAAATTATGTGACGAAATGATGTAACGAAATTATGTAACGAAATATTAAATTGACATTTTCATGTCTTTGCTCTGGCACATAACCAAAATTATGTAACGAAATTATGTGACGAAATTATGTAACGAAATTATGTAACGAAATTATGTAACGAAATATTAAATTATAAAATGAAAATGTCCCAATGGTTGCAGACTCGTATGCAAGCGTTTTTTTTTTTTGACATTTTTTTTTAATATTTTACTGTCAAATTTTGTTGACTCGTCCTAAACTAAATGAACAGTAGTCAACTTGGGAGAACGGCAGCATGCTCGGATGACTCGGCTTGCACTCCAGGTGACCCGGGTATGAACCCCGGCGGGGGGGGGGGGGGGTTCGTAATTTTATCATTTTTTATAACATCACTTTAATTTTCCTTCTCGTGAAGCCGCCTATTCATACTAGTTGTTATTCATACAAATAGCTACTCATGTTTCCTCGTGAGGAGAAATGAGTACCTAGCTATTTGACACCGTACAGAGTAGAAAATTTGTGGACTGCTGGGAATCGAACCCAGTTCAACGTGCCCGTCCGTGCACTCCTCTCTGCCACGGTGACTACTTTCATTTATTTATTTATTTATACAAGGTTTAACAAGTTTATTGGTACTCTATAGCTCTATACTTCGAACCATTTTGAAAAAACCACGACTATTTCCGACTACTCAACTATACAAATTAACTGACGTTCCTACATTTACCAATACCGATATCTATAAAACAGCTCTACAAGCACGTATAAACTATCAACTAATTAGACTATAACTTGGACAATAACTAGACAGACTGGACAAGTACGCACAGACCGTGTAAACAAATCACTCTACAAAAGACATTTTATCTTCATCGGCAAAAAATTATACAATATACTACCAGAGGAAATAAGGACTGAGGAAAATATTCAAAGATTAAAGAGAGCATGGAAATGAACATCTATAAATTATAAAATAAATAAAATTACCTAAACATTTTTACAAATCAAATATATTATGTATAGTCCATATTGCATACCTGTGAGTTTTACAGGCGAGCATAAAAATGGTAAATAACAAGATAAATAAGTAATATTTTCTAGAGATAAACATACTCTGGAAGTAAATCCATTGATTTTGAGGTGCTGATTACGAATTTGACATTAATGCTCAAAGTTATTCAGTATATTTATTAAACATTTCGTCGAAAACTCCAGTTTTTGGAATTGCTCCCAAAAATGAAGCTGCGTTTCCTAAGTTAGCTGAAAATTTAATATTAATTTTCAACTAACTGAATTTTCAGCTAACAGACTTATTTTCGAGTGATAAGGAAAGTCGTGTGGTGTCACACCAATTTATTATGTAAGAGTATTAGGTAGGTACCAGCATAGCATGGATGCTCCCTTTCGCACTCATGTTTATAAAGCAAAGAAACTTTATTTTAGCTCTAGTGTACGTGATTCAAAAGTTCACTATGTTTTAAAGGACACCCTGTATTTTGCTAAATGTTATGATGGTGTAAATAACAAGAGCAATTTTTGACGGTCAAAAATATTTTAAAATCTTTCTAATAAAACATAATTATCTATTATTTACAAATACATACTATAATATACCTAGGTAGAAAATTTGATAGGTGCCTCGTAAAAACAAAAAAATCTTTAGCTCTTTACATTATAATTATTGCCAGTGCATGAAAATAAATTGTTTTATAAAATAATGCAATCACTTTTTTCAATTGATTATTTTTAATGGATAAAAAACACTCACAAACATAATAAAATTATTTCTTTGAACTGGATGAAAAATTCAGGTAGTAGAAAGTCATGTTATTTTCATACTTAAGGGCTTTTCTGTTGGCTGTAATGTCTCTGTGTGTATAAAATACTTATTATGTACAAGTATACGAGTGATGCCCTAACTATAATATAATTTATAAAGTACAAAAATATTTTATCTATATAGGTACTACATAGATTGTACATAATAATAAAGTTACTCATTACATTTTTTACAATTGTGTAATGAGATATAGAACGTCTACATAGTAGATAAAAAATACTTCCCTTATACTATAAGGAGGGTATTGTATTTTCATGTAGAGCTCGCCCGAAATCTCAAGATTTGAAACTAGCTACTGAGGTTTTTAGAGAAGATTATTATCAATAGCTAGTTGATAGCCACTGCCACTGTCATTGCGAATTTTTCATTCAAACAAAAAACTTCCTGGTGTTCATTGCCAGCAACGAAGATTACAGAGTCTTGGTCCACCCCTTATGAGAATTGCAAACTGTCCCGAGGATTAATTGGTTTCCACTCCTGTTACCAAGAGTGCCACCCCACAAACATTATTTCCTCTTCTCACTCTGAAGTAACCCTGTAGAAAAGAAAACCATTAAATTAAATTTCTAGGTATACTCTTTTCGTTTTCTTACTTAAAAAATACATGAAATAATTAATCAATTGGTTTATTTCGAATGTTGTACGTAGGTACCTACTACAGGTTGTACGTAGGTACCTACTACTGCTTTGATGGTCCCTAACCAGGTCAGTAAAAAAGTTTCAATGTAATTTCATCACAATGAAACTATTATTTACTGACCATTTCAGTGATTTCAGAGACTTGGTAACACAACTATTCCTAGTACGTCCTGGTCCACAGTGATATTTGTGTGATTTCATGTGGGACTAACCACCATCGTGCATCATTAGGACTTTTGCCTTCATTAATCTTGTTGAGGGTGCCCTACAAGTGCACTGCATATTGCATAACTGTGAGACATATACTATGTATATATTTATTTATTTTTTCTTTTCTTTTTTTCTTCTATTATATTGTATTTTAATTTGTAATTATTTGTGTTGCATATAATATGTCCTATTAATAAAGTGTAAATAAATCAATTCTATTTGGTTTTAACGTCTTCTACCCTCCATTCGCTGGGCATCGTATCAGCTACCCACATTAATTTTAGATAGCCTGAGCTGGGCCGGAAATACAGGTGAAATAGTTGGTAAACAAATCAAGTGCACTGCATATTGCATAGCTGTGAGTTTTACAGGCGAGCATAAAAATGGTTAATAACAACATAAATAAGTAGGTAATATTTTCTGGAGGTGAAATGTTAACAAAAAGAAAAGTCTAAAACATACCTGCTCTCCCCAAGAACTTCCCCAACTATTCTTGACTATCCAGTAGGGAATTATTCGGCCGTCTGAAAAAAAAAATGCACGTTCAAATACGCAAAAGGGTTTTTTTGTTCATTATACAATTATTGTAAATATATTATGTATGAATAATTGAATATATTAGGTACAATTGATTAGGTACTAAAAATGTAAAGAACATACCTACCTACCCTTAAAATTTCATCTCGATTGGACAAAAATTGCAGGTTTTATGGCGAATAGAAATTTTAATCCAAAACCTAGCCCAGCTCCACGTTGCTTAACTTAGTGACATTTAAAAATTGTACATTATTCTACATACCTGTAGGGCTCCTCTCTTCTCCATAACCCACTAGAAGAAGTCCATGATTCACTCCTAGCGGATCACACTCAAGTTCGTCATAGTCAACAATGCCTGATTGGTAGAACTGAAATTGGAAGAATTCATTTTTTGGATATTCTTTTATTCATTTTAGTGGCCACTCTCATCACTATTAAACACTACCCAGAGATAACCCCGACATCTTCTTGACATCAAAAAATACTTCTGATTTCTAATATTAGAAATTTATCGGAAAAAATTATTGAAAAAACGAAAAGTCAATGGTATCTATAAAATTAATGTCTAGGACATTCTCTGCTACGTTGGTTGTAGAATTCTGATTGAAACCCTTACAATTCACACTGCGACCTAACTGGATCTCTTGTAACCATTCTATTTGGTTTTAACGTCTTCTACCCTCCATTCGCTGGGAATCGTATCAGCTACCCACATTAATCTAGATAGCCTGAGCTGGGCCGGAAATATAGGTGAAGTTGGTAAACAAGCATAGTGCATGATAGAAGAATGAAAATAAAGCGGGGCCCAAAGATGATTTCAGGATTTTTTTGGGCCGAAGACTTGTCAGGGAATTTGTAGATTTTTTTTGGTTAGTTATTAAATTTTGTTCAATACTCTGCAATTATTCTACCACAATACAAAGAATTTTTTTCACCAAATCATGTTTCGTCCATTAATAAATTTAAATTTCTGGCAACAAGGTTGAGTATTTTTCAATTAAATTACTGTCAATTAGGTAGTTTGAAATAATTTGAAGTTTCATAAGAAGTCAATTTCTAAAATTAGAAATCCTAAAATTTGATGTACATTTTTTTTTTTTTTTTTTTTTTTGATTTCCCTAGAATAATTTGTATGTGACAAAACGCTCCTCAATTTACTCTACCACCATGAAAATTTTACAAATTTTCAATATTTATGAAGGTAGGAAGAACTTACAGGGATGTTGTTTGCGTTGAAGGCAATGGAGAGTGGCCCGTGTCGGTACAGGAACTGCTTCATGTCATCTTCCCCTCCTGTAATGTTCCTGTAGCTAAGGACTTTGACCAGAGAGTTCTGATTGGCCTGACTTTTGTTGCAATGTTGAGACCACTCGGGATTCACTTTGGCCACATACGGATATTCAGAGCTGGATTCTGTGGACAGGACACGGTGAAAAGTAATTCTAGGGCTAGGGAGTAGGGAGTGTGTTTTAAAACGCTTAGTTTGTCATATAGAGTTTGTATGGTAACGCCCACCACTGGGTGTGAAAGTTTTGTAGTAGATAAGTAGACTTCCACTGTAGGGCGAGAGCTCGCGTTAGAAAATCTCCCAAAAGGTCTTCTCATGAAGCATTGCAGTAGGTTTTATGGACATTTTAGAGTGTTTCCTGATTGTCCTATGAAACAAGTTGCCTGTCAACAACGTTATCTATGGATATTTAGATAATGTTTTCTACAGGCTTTCTGGACATGTCTCACAATGAATGACCGCTCAATAATTGTAATTGTATTTATTAAAATTCCAGAAGGAAAGTTTACAATAATTTTTAAACAGTGATTATAAGATTCCCAAGCCAGGCGTCGCGCGTCGATGGCACTTTGAATACAACAGTTCTCGTTGTCACTGATATTAGGCACCGTCCAGCGAGGTTAGGACTTGGATAGGTGACCATTCAAATTCGTACCCTCCTGATGCTAGCTATTTCTGGCCCCACTTTGGCTGGTTTGTGAGTCTCCAGTGACGGGAGGGTAGAACCCGCGTCGTGATATGACCATGTTGACCATGCAGTTGAAAGCGACGTTAAACTCGAGAGAAAATAAAATTGTACTCCGAAATGATGCTAAAGGTTAGTTAATTTCTTTGAAGTCACCGATGCCACCCTAAAGGTAATGCTGCCAGCGTGTTGGGAGCCTTACCATCAGAAGAATTGACTTCAATGTTCTATCTGTAACTATTTAATAAAACTCCTATAAGTTTTCATATCTACAGGGTGGTCCATGCGAAAAGTAGTGATAAAAAATAAATTACAAAAATTAAAAAAATATTAACCCTAAAGGTTAGTTAATTTCTTTGAACTCACCAATGCCACCTGATTTCATGATGAACTCAAACGCGTCATGCATGAAACCACCATGGCAGCCTTGATTTTTCTTGTCACAATCCAGGAGCTCTGTAAAAGATAGACAGGGTTGGACTTGAATAATTTGTAAGCCTAAAAAATCTTTGCTGCTGCTGATAAGCTTTAATTTTACTCTTATAAATGACATTCTAGTGTTATTAGGTGGTAGATAATGATTTGAGCAATAACCTCACTTGGTGGTTTCCCTCCACTAAAGAGACCCGTCCAGAGATAATTCAATTCAAGTCAAATCTTTAATTAAATTTACATTATACACAACTTTGTGTAGATCGCTATACTGTTAACCAACAGTATGGATATTAATACTGAACAGGAGGCACATGTTTAACTTTTCCAGTACCTAAGTTTTATTATTAAATGATTTTTTTTTAATCACACGCTTTATTTTCTATCAAGAAAAAAAAACCCCCCGAATAAATTAAATAAGGTTTCTTCTATTTAGTATTAATCTCCATAGTTTATATTGTTCTTTTTCTATCAAAACAAAAAAAACTAGAAATTTTTAATCACAAAAAAAGTTATGTCAAATTTAGTCCATCAGGAAATACATGTAGTCAAATGCAAAAATAACAAGTGTCCGGTTCATTCTGCTGGGGAGTGTATGTATAAGAACGTCTTAAATAATAATAATAATAAGAAGAATACTTGACTTACTCTGTTCAGACAGTGCCACCAGCTTGTTAGTTTTGATGGCATGATGAGACTCAACACAGCCTATGGCAGAGAACGCCCAACAAGAACCACACCTGAGAACAAAATGATTTTAAAGATAGAATAGAATAGAATAGAATAGAATAGAATAGAATAGATAAAATAAATAGAATAGAATAGATAGAATAGAATAGATAGAATAAAATAGATTAGTACATATATATCACGACAAAAAAATACATTAAATTTGTTGAATCTTAGTATGTGCCCTTAGTATCTTTTTTATCACATTATCTACGTATGAAACCATAAAAATGATCAATACGTATTTCAAAGATATTCAGAAAATCTCATTTGAAAACAATTTTCTTTATTTTTTAATCAGGGACCCTCGAAAAAATTTGACATAAGATCGACTCTTCCTATCATCGGACAAATTTTATAACTTTTAGAGAGTAATAAGAGGCCATCAACTTAAAATTGTCACAAAATGACACAAAAAATCCACATTGAAAGTACTTATAACGTTGTGATATGACCATGCAGTTGAAAGCGACGTTAAACCCAAATACAAAAATAAGTACTTACGTCAGTTGATTCTTGACAGGGGTGACCACGTTTCTGAGTCTCCAGTCAAAACTGGCGGGGGCCTTGTCATGGCCATCCCTTGCTTCATCCTTGGTGCCAAAGTGGTGACTGAGAGATGTGAGGGGTAAGCTGGGCCTGAGCCCGGTGTACATTTGCAGTTCCTCATCTGCGGGGCAAAACCAAGAAGCCGTATTATATTTTTTAAAAAAAATAATAACAATAAAAAAAATAATAATAAAAAAAATTTCATCATTTATAAAATCCTTACTCGAAACAGGGTTCTCTCTATCTAGAAAACCCCATGAGTAATGGATTAACCATTTTAAATTTAATTTCATTAAAATATCATATGCTCTCTAATATTCACTCTAATATAAAAGACAAGGAAGCATATTATGTGAACAATCAAATAAAATTAATATATTTATGGTCATTAAAAAAAAAATTAGGTAAGTATTAGGACTAGCATCTATTTATGACAGTATTCTACAGACAGTGACGGATTATTGGATGGTCTATGCCTCCATGATACATTGGTACATACATAATATTACATAGTTACATACCCATCAGAAATGTTGCTGCGAGTTTTCTAGCCGATTTTTTTTTTACTTCCGATAAATTTCTAATATTAGAAATTGTAAGCCAGCGTCGATGGCATGTTGAATACACCGGTTCCCTTCAGAACACCGAAGTTAAGCGACATCCAGCGAGGTTAAGACTTGGATGGGTGACCATTCAAATTCTAATTCTCGTGACGCTGGCTTTTCCCGGCCCCACTCAGGCTGGGTGAGGTCAATGTGAGTAGCAGGTTTGTGAGTTTCCTGCGAATGGAGGGTAAAACCCCCGTCGTGATATGACCATGGCAGTTGAAAACGACGTTAAACCCCACTTAAAAAAAAAAAAAAAATTGTAAGTATTGTGTTCGCGTTTGTAAGATAAACTATTTTTTGCTCCGATTTCAATTTTTTCATTTCATATTATCGGTCTGTCGGCTAAAAACATTCCTTGTAACGCGCAAATCTCAGAAATATCAGAACGGATTTCGACGAAATTTTGTACACATACATAGAAGACTAGCCGTTTGCCCGTGCTTTGCAACGGGACTAAATTTCAAATTTACTAAGGAATGGCCGTACTGCTGGACAGCAATGCCTTTTTGAACTTTTTATAATTTTTCTGGACAAAGCGACAATGGTTTTGGGGGGGTCAATTCTGAGACATTTTTCGCTATCTCTTACCGTTTTGGCTAAACAACTCCGGACAAACAAACAAACATAGGTTTTTCTGTTTTATACGAGTATATAGAGATGAATTTGTAGATGTTCTCATTTTGAATTCATCAACTTCACACTAGCGGTTTTTGGTGATATTAGATACCATGCGCTTTACCACTAACTTTTTACTTATAAGCTTATATCTCCTGAACGGTACACCCTAATTTGATGAAATTTTGTATGTACATATGTGCGTATTAGCGTTTTAGAGAGTGCATTAATAATATTTTTTTAAATGAATTTTGATTGAGCTCTGATATTTAAGAAAATACGAAATTTTGGACAAAAAGTAAAAAATAAGGTCCACGACTTGCCGATACAGAATTTCTTGTAGAGTCTAAAATGTAGAAAAAACAAATTTGAGTATTGGGTCCATAATTGGCAGTGTATTTTTTTAGTATTACTTAGATTTTTCTTTTGCAGTTTGACAGATTGCGCTACTCTTTTAGGGTTGATAGTCTACAGAAAGCATTTTATTTCACAACCTGTACCTGAGTGATCTGAAAATTTAGTGATCCCATATTTGGCTGTTCCTTTGTTCACACTCTTCATTCGATCTATAGTGTCCAAATTGTTTTTGAAATAGGTCAGTCGCTCAAACAGTTCATTTGACTTCCGTAGACCTTGTTGAAATCTCGCATGAATGACACAAACTCAAACTCTCCTGACAAACTCCTTGATTTCGACTGAAAAAGGAAAAACCAATTAAATTTATTTAGAAAGAAAATCCTCCCAAAAACTTTTTTTTGGTTACAAAAAAAAGAGCACAACACTCAATAGAATAAGTACAATTAGCTAAAAATAAATGATATCAAATTGAGTCAGTTGAGAACACCTTTATCCCCTCTTTTTTATTTCTCTGCACTCCTCTCTGAATTTATTCCTCTTATGTTTATCTTTCTCTTTCATTGCTAGGTGTCATGTTAAACTTGATTTCTCTTTAAGTTTTACTTGTTGAACGGCAGTAAAAACTGGCGGTCGAAGTATGATTTTCCTTAATTATGTAAAATTATGTAAGAAAATTATATCACGACCGCCAGTTTTTTCAAAACCAATAACATACACATTTTATTTATATCTTACCTGGTCTTGGCTACTGATGAGAATATCTAGAGCCTTCCTGTAGTCAATTATATCACTACATTTTCCACTAGGACACATCATAGCGAGTACCAAACAAAACGCACTCAACTTACTAGCCTTTGCAAGAACCATGTCTAAAGGAAATGAACTAGTTTGTAAACCAAGACTTTGAGACCCAACACTGAACCTAGTTAATCTTTGATGATGAAAAACAATAAGAAATAATTATTAAGTATCAAATTAGATTTTTTTAATTCAATGAAAAAATTGAAATCTGATGTTTTTTAATTAAAAAAGTACAATATTCAACTGTAAATCATCCAAAATTAATATTTTTCAAACAGAATACAGCAATACTTTTTTCCATCTGTCAAACATTGTACTCGGAAAATCTTCTTTTATATCAAAACCTTATGACAAGAGATCTTCAAATTTTTGATATTAGGTATTGACTATTAAGAAATACCCACACAGGGTGTCTGAATATTTTTTAAATTGTCAATCAATTTGATGACTTCTCGACTTATATTATCCTTATCGCTCTCATGTAGATAGGTATTGTATTTTGCAATGTCCATTATTATTATTTAATACATTAACCTAAGGAATGTTCATTATTGACTCAGAAATATTTTCTATACATTGAACTCAATTTTCACGTGATATAAATACTGAAAGTGATACTTGAAACTTGAAGGGCCTTGAAATTCTTACCTACTAACCTAAATAAACAATCAACACCATCGCAATATTATTTAAATTTCTAAATAAATAAAAAATCTTTTTTTTTTAAACTGTAAAAGCATGCTTTTTTCTGGTATCTAATAATTCAGTAATTGTAAGTAGATAATTATTACTTCTCATCATAATATCTTTTGTCGGAGGCTTCTGAATAACCTTGATGAATTCATGCCCAGCCTCCACAAGAGCCCACGTGCATCTAGTTTTTCTTCACCGTCCCTCAACTTCTAACCACCATTACCCCAATTCAACATTAGTCAAAATGATCTATCAATAAATTGTTAAGCTAACCTTATGTGTTTCCATGATTTCCATGATATACCAAATTAAAGTTTGCATTGGCTAACTGAGCACTGAAAAGGTTTAATAACAAAAGTGATACAAAATTTTAATAGTTAGAATAAAGGGGAAAAAGAGTGTGAAGAACCTTGGATTTTAGCTTGTTATTCAGCTCCATTTTTAATCAACTTATTTACTAAAAAAAAAAGAACTCGTTTCCAGGCCACCCAAGAGGTAGAGTTCCAGCCCGTTTTTCTAACTTCCTAAGTGGTATCCCCAACAAAATGTATCTCAACTAGGATACACTTTGCAAGGCCTAATCCACTTCGTACTTAATAAACTATTTCCTAAAAATAAATATACAAAAAACTTGTGGCGCCAACAAGTGAAAAAAAGAAAACATGAAAATGCAAAAAAATAAAACATCATGCAAAAAAATACATCTGTCCAACAACCTCTACTGTAATATTATCAAAATATTCTTAAAACAAAACTTAATACTGATGCTGTTTAATACTAGTGGTTCTGTGAACTGTAAACTTCACACAGATTCAACTATCGCCTTATAAATGTTCAATCGAGCATGAGGACAATCGAGACCTTTCATTCAATACCCAACTCAATAGGTTTCGATTAAAAAATATTAAAACAGAACCTCACTTCGTGGGGGCGCTTCGCTCCCTTACTGTGTTCGGTTAAAAATTTTAGGACTCCAATGAAAATGTATACAAAATGTAATCAATTTTGAAGAATCCGTTCGAGAGTGATCGCGGAACAGACAGACAGAAGCACAGAAACATAGAAACACTGACAGACAGACAAACGAAAGGCAAATCGTCTGTATACAAGTTAAAAAAGAACCTCACTGTGTTCGGTTAAAAATTGTATGACTTCAATAAACATGTGTACCAGTCTCTTAGAAGCTCTTCAAAGCTTAGGAGAAGTACCTTTGTATAAATGTTCTTTATAAAGAAAATAAATAAATAAACTATTATTAAAGAGATATTGAAAAAAACAAAAAAAAAAAAAAAGTTTGAAGAATCCATTCGAGAGTTATCGCGTAACAGACATACACACACACAGAACACATAGATACACAGACAGACAAACGAAAGCCAAATCGGCCACTTTGCAAGTTAAAACAGAATCTTATGTGTTCGGTTGGTTAAATAATTTTACATTTACATTTTTTTTTAAGTGGCAATATATTTGAGTAGCGATTAGGGCAGATGTATCATGCAAAGAAAAAAATATACATGTTATATCATCATTCAAAAAAATACAAGACACCACAAAGTAAAAATGAACATGCAAAAAATAAGAAGCTTAACACTTAGTTACCCTTACAGGTCAGGGTTATCGATGTGAACGAGGTGGTCTGGGTGGACGAGGTGGTCTGGGTAGACGAGGTGGTCTGTGTGGACGTGGTGGTCTGGGTGGACGAGGTGGTCTGGGTGCCAGTTGGATGTGTTATTTGAAGATAGTTCTGAAACAAACAAAAAAAAAAATCAAACAAAACCAACAATGCATCAGTACGAAATCATGGAAATAGAAAATCTACATATAAATAATTAAAGTTATATAAGGAAAGTAAAAAAATATGTACTATTTTGAAAAGAAGACACAGAAGCATACAACAAAGTGAAATAAAAGAAAATGCGACAAGCGATAATACGGGAAGTAACTAGTATTATCTCGTACTATCGCTTGTAAAATGGGTGTTCGTTTGTAGCCTAACCCTACAAACCAACACTCTCTGTGTTAAAAAAGATACTCTTAATATCATGCAAAAAAACAAGACAAATATAACATTGAACACAAAAAAAATATGAAAATATAATACTTTTAACAGGGGACTTGGTGGTCAGGGCTGTCTTGATGGTTCTGGTTGGGCTGGCTTGATTGGGTGGGCTGGGTGTTCGAATGAGCTTCGTCATCGGGTGGGCTGGGTAGGTCGAACGGGCTGGATGCCAGTTGGCTGGGTAGACTGATATTATTCCTGAAACAAGCAAACAAAAACTAAGAATGCAACAGTACAAAATTTAAAAAAAAATCTACAAAAAACAATAAATATAAAAAAATACGTACGATTTTGAATAGAAAACACAGAAGCATGCAAAAAAAAGCAACCAAAAAAATTATCAAACGATAAAAAGCGATAATACGCAATGTAACTAGTAGGTATCATCTCGTACTATCTCTTGTAAGATGGGTGTTGTGTTGTAGCCTAACACTACAAACCAACACTTTCTTCGTTAAAAAATATACTTTTAATAGCATGCAAAAAAACCAGACAAATAAAACATTGAACACGCACAAAGTATTAAAACATAATCCTAATACTTAACAGAGGACGAGGTGGTCTGGGTGGACGAGGTGGTCTGGGTGCCAGTTGGATGTGTGGATTGAAATTAGTTCTGAAACAAACGAACAAACAAAAAGCCAAGAATACAACAGTACAAAGTCATGGAAAAAGAAAATCTACATAAAATAAAAGTATTAACAATAGGTACTAGGTATTTTGAAGAGAAAACCGAAGCATTCAACAAAGTGAAATCAAAAAATGCAGCAAGCGATAATACGCGATGTAACTAGTATAATCTCGTACTATCGCTTGTAAGATTGGTGTTGGGATGTAGCCTAACACTACAAATCAAAACCCTCTGCGTTAAAAACAAATTATTTATTAGCATGCAAAAAAAAACAAGACCAATATAACATTGAACACCAACAAAATATTAAAACATAATACTTAACTTAACAGAGGTCTATTCGCGTGGGCTGGGTGCTCGGGATGGGCTGGGTGTTCGGGGTGGGCTTCGTCATCGGGTGGGCTGGGTAGGTCGAACGGGCTGGATGCCAGTTGGCTGGGTAGATTAAAATTATTCCTGAAACAAGCAAACAAAAACTAAGAATGCAACAGTAAAAAATCATAAAAAAAGAAATCTATAAAATAAAAACAATAAATATGTACCATTTTGAACAGAAAACACAGAAGCATGCAACAAAATGAAATTAAAAAATGCATCTAACAATAAAAAGCGATAATACGCGATGTAACTAGTATTATCTCGTACTATCGCTTGTAAGATGGGTGTTGGGTTGTAGCCTAACACTACAAATCAAAAACCCTCTGCGTTAAAACAAATTCTTAATTAGCATGCAAAAAAAACAAGACCAATATAACATTGAACACCAACAAAATATTAAAACATAATACTTAACTTAACAGAGGTCTATTCGCGTGGGCTGGGTGCTCGGGATGGGCTGGGTTCTCGGGGTGGGCTGGGTGCTCGTGGTGGGCTTCGTCATCGGGTGGGCTGGGTAGGTCGAACGGGCTGGATGCCAGTTGGCTGGGTAGATTGAAATTATTCCTGAAACAAGCAAACAAAAACTAAGAATGCAACAGTAACAAATCATAAAAAAAAAGAAATCTACAAAATAAAAACAATAAATATGTACTATTTTGAACAGAAAACACAGAAGCATGCAACAAAATGAAATTAAAAAATTAATCTAACAATAAAAAGCGATAATACGCGATGTAACTAGTATTATCTCGTACTATCGCTTGTAAGATGGGTGTTGGGTTGTAGCCTAACACTACAAACCAACACCTTCTTCGTTGAAAAATATACTTTTAATAGCATGCAAAAAAAACAAGACAAATAAAACATTGAACACGCACAAAGTAATTTAAACATAATACTTATACTTAACAGAGGACTTGGTGGTCTGGTGGACGAGGTGGTCTGGGTGGACGAGTGGTCTGGGTGGACTAGGTGGTCTAGGTGGACGAGGTGGTCTGGGTGGACGAGGTGTCTGATAGACGAGGTGGTCTGGGTGGACGAGGTGGTCTGGGTGGACGAGGTGGTCTGGGTGGACGAGGTGGTCTGGGTGGACGAGGTGGTCTGGGTGGACGAGATGGTCTGGGTGGACGAGGTGTTCTGGGTGCCAGTTGGATGTGTGGATTAAAATTAGTTCTGAAACAAACAAACAAAAAGCCAAGAATACAACAGTACAATGTCATGGAAAAAGAAAATCTACATAAAATAAAAGTATAAATAATAGCTACTATTTTGAAGAGAAAACCGAAGCATTCAACAAAGTGAAATCAAAAAAAGCAGCAAACGATAATACGCGATGTAACTAGTATAATCTCGTACTATCGCTTGTAAGATTGGTGTTGGGTGTAGCCTAACACTACAAATCAAAACCCTCTGCGTTAAAAACAAATTCTTTATTAGCATGCAAAAAAAAACAAGACCAATATAACATTGAACACCAACAAAATATTAAAACATTATACTTAACTTAACAGAGGTCTATTCGCGTGGGCTGGGTGCTCGGGATGGGCTGGGTTCTCGGGGGCTGGGTGCTCGTGGTGGGCTTCGTCATCGGGTGGGCTGGGTAGGTCGAACGGGCTGGATGCCAGTTGGCTGGGTAGATTGAAATTATTCCTGAAACAAGCAAACAAAAACTAAGAATGCAACAGTAACAAATTGTAAAAAAAAAGAAATCTAAAAATTAAAAACAATAAATATGTACCATTTTGAACAGAAAACACAGAAGCATGCAACAAAATGAAATTAAAAAATGCATCTAACAATAAAAAGCGATAATACGCGATGTAACTAGTATTATCTCGTACTATCGCTTGTAAGATGGGTGTTGGGTTGTAGCCTAACACTACAAACCAACACCTTCTTCGTTGAAACAATATACTTTTAATAGCATGCAAAAAAAACAAGACAAATAAAACATTGAACACGCACAAAGTATTTAAAACATAATACTTATACTTAACAGAGGTCTTGGTGGTCTGGTGGACGAGTGGTCTAAATGGACGAGGTGGTCTGGTGGACGAGTGGTCTGGGTGGACGAGGTGGTCTGGGTGGACGAGGTGGTCTGGGTGAAGAGTGGTCTGGGTGGACGAGTGGTCTGGGTGCCAGTTGAATGTGTGGATTAAAATTAGTTCTGAAACAAACCAACAAAAAGCCAAGAATACAACAGTACAATGTCATGGAAAAAGAAAATCTACATAAAGTAAAAGTAAATAATAGTACTATTTTGAGAGAAAACCGAAGCATTCAACAAAGTGAAATCAAAAAAAGCAGCAAACGCTAATACGCGATGTAACTAGTATAATCTCGTACTATCGCTTGTAAGATTGGTGTTGGGATGTAGCCTAACACTACAAATCAAAACCCTCTGCGTTAAAAACAAATTATTTATTAGCATGCAAAAAAAAAACAAGACCAATATAACATTGAACACCAACAAAATATTAAAACATAATACTTAACTTAACAGAGGTCTATTCGCGTGGGCTGGGTGCTCGGGATGGGCTGGGTGTTCGGGATGGGCTTCGTCATCGGGTGGGCTGGGTAGGTCGAACGGGCTGGATGCCAGTTGGCCTGGGTAGATTAAAATTATTCCTGAAACAAGCAAACAAAAACTAAGAATGCAACAGTAACAAATCATAAAAAAAAAAATCTACAAAATAAAAACAATAAATATGTACCATTTTGAACAGAAAACACAGAAGCATACAACAAAATGAAATTAAAAAATGCATCTAACAATAAAAGCGATAATACGCGATGTAACTAGTATTATCTCGTACTATCGCTTGTAAGATGGGTGTTGGGTTGTAGCCTAACACTACAAATCAAAACCCTCTGCGTTTAAACAAATTCTTAATTAGCATGCAAAAAAAACAAGACCAATATAACATTGAACACCAACAAAATATTAAAACATTATACTTAACTTAACAGAGGTCTATTCGCGTGGGCTGGGTGCTCGGGATGGGCTGGGTTCTCGGGGTGGGCTGGGTGCTCGTGGTGGGCTTCGTCATCGGGTGGGCTGGGTAGGTCGAACGGGCTGGATGCCAGTTGGCTGGGTAGATTGAAATTATTCCTGAAACAAGCAAACAAAAACTAAGAATGCAACAGTAACAAATTGTAAAAAAAAAAGAAATCTACAAATTAAAACAATAAATATGTACCATTTTGAACAGAAAACACAGAAGCATGCAACAAAATGAAATTAAAAAATGCATCTAACAATAAAAAGCGATAATACGCGATGTAACTAGTATTATCTCGTACTATCGCTTGTAAGATGGGTGTTGGGTTGTAGCCTAACACTACAAACCAACACCTTCTTCGTTGAAAAAAATATACTTTTAATAGCATGCAAAAAAAACAAGACAAATAAAACATTGAACACGCACAAAGTATTTAAACATAATACTTATACTTAACAAGGTCTGGTGGTCTGGTGGACGAGGTGGTCAATGGACGAGGTGGTCTGGGTGGACGAGGTGGTCTGGGTGGACGAGGTGGTCTGGGTGGACGAGGTGGTCTGGTGGAAGAGTGTCTGGGGACGAGGTGGTCTGGGTGCCAGTTGAATGTGTGGATTAAAATTAGTTCTGAAACAAACCAACAAAAAGCCAAGAATACAACAGTACAATGTCATGGAAAAAGAAAATCTACATAAAGTAAAAGTATAAATAATAGCTACTATTTTGAAGAGAAAACCGAAGCATTCAACAAAGTGAAATCAAAAAAAGCAGCAAACGCTAATACGCGATGTAACTAGTATAATCTCGTACTATCGCTTGTAAGATTGGTGTTGGGATGTAGCCTAACACTACAAATCAAAACCCTCTGCGTTAAAAACAAATTATTTATTAGCATGCAAAAAAAAAACAAGACCAATATAACATTGAACACCAACAAAATATTAAAACATAATACTTAACTTAACAGAGGTCTATTCGCGTGGGCTGGGTGCTCGGGATGGGCTGGGTGTTCGGGATGGGCTTCGTCATCGGGTGGGCTGGGTAGGTCGAACGGGCTGGATGCCAGTTGCCTGGGTAGATTAAAATTATTCCTGAAACAAGCAAACAAAAACTAAGAATGCAACAGTAACAAATCATAAAAAAAAAGAAATCTACAAAATAAAAACAATAAATATGTACCATTTTGAACAGAAAACACAGAAGCATACAACAAAATGAAATTAAAAAATGCATCTAACAATAAAAAGCGATAATACGCGATGTAACTAGTATTATCTCGTACTATCGCTTGTAAGATGGGTGTTGGGTTGTAGCCTAACACTACAAATCAAAACCCTCTGCGTTTAAAACAAATTCTTAATTAGCATGCAAAAAAAACAAGACCAATATAACATTGAACACCAACAAAATATTAAAACATAATACTTAACTTAACAGAGGTCTATTCGCGTGGACTGGGTGCTCGGGATGGGCTGGGTTCTCGGGGTGGGCTGGGTTGCTCGTGGTGGGCTTCGTCATCGGGTGGGCTGGGTAGGTCGAACGGGCTGGATGCCAGTTGCTGGGTAGATTGAAATTATTCCTGAAACAAGCAAACAAAAACTAAGAATGCAACAGTAACAAATCATAAAAAAAAAGAAATCTACAAAATAAAAACAATAAATATGTACTATTTTGAACAGAAAACACAGAAGCATGCAACAAATGAAATTAAAAAAATTAATCTAACAATAAAAAGCGATAATACGCGATGTAACTAGTATTATCTCGTACTATCGCTTGTAAGATGGGTGTTGGGTTGTAGCCTAACACTACAAACCAACACCTTCTTCGTTGAAAAAATATACTTTTAATAGCATGCAAAAAAAAACAAGACAAATAAAACATTGAACACGCACAAAGTATTTAAACATAATACTTATACTTAACAGAGGACTTGGTGGTCTGGGTGGACGAGGTGGTCGGGTGACGAGGTGGTCTGGGTGGACAGGTGGTCTAGGTGGACGAGGTGGTCTGGGTGGACGAGGTGGTCTGGATAGACGAGGTGGTCTGGGTGGACGAGGTGGTCTGGGTGGACGAGGTGGTCTGGGTGGACGAGGTGGTCTGGGTGGACGAGGTGGTCTGGTGGACGAGATGGTCTGGGTGGACGAGGGTTCTGGGTGCCAGTTGGATGTGTGGATTAAAATTAGTTCTGAAACAAACAAACAAAAAGCCAAGAATACAACAGTACAATGTCATGGAAAAAGAAAATCTACATAAAATAAAAGTATAAATAATAGCTACTATTTTGAAGAGAAAACCGAAGCATTCAACAAAGTGAAATCAAAAAAAGCAGCAAACGATAATACGCGATGTAACTAGTATAATCTCGTACTATCGCTTGTAAGATTGGTGTTGGGTTGTAGCCTAACACTACAAATCAAAACCCTCTGCGTTAAAAACAAATTCTTTATTAGCATGCAAAAAAAACAAGACCAATATAACATTGAACACCAACAAAATATTAAAACATTATACTTAACTTAACAGAGGTCTATTCGCGTGGGCTGGGTGCTCGGGATGGGCTGGGTTCTCGGGGTGGGCTGGGTGCTCGTGGTGGGCTTCGTCATCGGGTGGGCTGGGTAGGTCGAACGGGCTGGATGCCAGTTGGCTGGGTAGATTGAAATTATTCCTGAAACAAGCAAACAAAAACTAAGAATGCAACAGTAACAAATTGTAAAAAAAAAGAAATCTACAAAATTAAAACAATAAATATGTACCATTTTGAACAGAAAACACAGAAGCATGCAACAAAATGAAATTAAAAAATGCATCTAACAATAAAAAGCGATAATACGCGATGTAACTAGTATTATCTCGTACTATCGCTTGTAAGATGGGTGTTGGGTTGTAGCCTAACACTACAAACCAACACCTTCTTCGTTGAAAACAATATACTTTTAATAGCATGCAAAAAAAACAAGACAAATAAAACATTGAACACGCACAAAGTATTTAAACATAATACTTATACTTAACAGAGGTCTTGGTGGTCTGGGTGGACGAGGTGGTCTAATGGACGAGGTGGTCTGGGTGGACGAGGTGGTCTGGGTGGACGAGGTGGTCTGGGTGGACGAGGTGGTCTGGGTGGAAGAGGTGGTCTGGGTGGACGAGGTGGTCTGGGTGCCAGTTGAATGTGTGGATTAAAATTAGTTCTGAAACAAACCAACAAAAAGCCAAGAATACAACAGTACAATGTCATGGAAAAGAAAATCTACATAAAGTAAAAGTATAAATAATAGCTACTATTTTGAAGAGAAAACCGAAGCATTCAACAAAGTGAAATCAAAAAAAGCAGCAAACGCTAATACGCGATGTAACTAGTATAATCTCGTACTATCGCTTGTAAGATTGGTGTTGGGATGTAGCCTAACACTACAAATCAAAACCCTCTGCGTTAAAAACAAATTATTTATTAGCATGCAAAAAAAAACAAGACCAATATAACATTGAACACCAACAAAATATTAAAACATAATACTTAACTTAACAGAGGTCTATTCGCGTGGGCTGGGTGCTCGGGATGGGCTGGGTGTTCGGGATGGGCTTCGTCATCGGGTGGGCTGGGTAGGTCGAACGGGCTGGATGCCAGTTGCCTGGTAGATTAAAATTATTCCTGAAACAAGCAAACAAAAACTAAGAATGCAACAGTAACAAATCATAAAAAAAAAGAAATCTACAAAATAAAAACAATAAATATGTACCATTTTGAACAGAAAACACAGAAGCATACAACAAAATGAAATTAAAAAATGCATCTAACAATAAAAAGCGATAATACGCGATGTAACTAGTATTATCTCGTACTATCGCTTGTAAGATGGGTGTTGGGTTGTAGCCTAACACTACAAATCAAAACCCTCTGCGTTTAAACAAATTCTTAATTAGCATGCAAAAAAAAACAAGACCAATATAACATTGAACACCAACAAAATATTAAAACATAATACTTAACTTAACAGAGGTCTATTCGCGTGGACTGGGTGCTCGGGATGGGCTGGATTCTCGGGGTGGGCTGGTTGCTCGTGGTGTGCTTCGTCATCGGGTGGGCTGGGTAGGTCGAACGGGCTGGATGCCAGTTGGCTGGGTAGATTGAAATTATTCCTGAAACAAGCAAACAAAAACTAATAATGCAACAGTAACAAATCATAAAAAAAAAGAAATCTACAAAATAAAAACAATAAATATGTACTATTTTGAACAGAAAACACAGAAGCATGCAACCAAATGAAATTAAAAAATGCATCTAACAATAAAAAGCGATAATACGCGATGTAACTAGTATTATCTCGTACTATCGCTTGTAAGATGGGTGTTGGGTTGTAGCCTAACACTACAAACCAACACCTTCTTCGTTGAAAAAATATACTTTTAATAGCATGCAAAAAAACAAGACAAATAAAACATTGAACACGCACAATGTATTTAAACATAATACTTATACTTAACAGAGGACTTGGTGGTCTGGGTGGACGAGGTGGTCTGGGTGGACGAGGTGGTCTGGGTGGACGAGGTGGTCTGGGTGGACGAGGTGGTCTGGGTGGACGAGGTGGTCTGGGTGGACGAGGTGGTCTGGGTGGACGAGGTGGTCTGGATAGACGAGGTGGTCTGGGTGGACGAGGTGGTCTGGGTGGACGAGGTGGTCTGGGTGGACGAGGTGGTCTGGGTGCCAGTTGGATGTTGTGGATTAAAATTAGTTCTGAAACAAACAAACAAAAAGCCAAGAATACAACAGTACAATGTCATGGAAAAAGAAAATCTACATAAAATAAAAGTATAAATAATAGCTACTATTTTGAAGAGAAAACCGAAGCATTCAACAAAGTGAAATCAAAAACAGCAGCAAACGATAATACGCGATGTAACTAGTATAATCTCGTACTATCGCTTGTAAGATTGGTGTTGGGTTGTAGCCTAACACTACAAATCAAAACCCTCTGCGTTAAAAACAAATTCTTTATTAGCATGCAAAAAAAAACAAGACCAATATAACATTGAACACCAACAAAATATTAAAACATTATACTTAACTTAACAGAGGTCTATTCGCGTGGGCTGGGTGCTCGGGATGGGCTGGGTTCTCGGGGTGGGCTGGGTGCTCGTGGTGGGCTTCGTCATCGGGTGGGCTGGGTAGGTCGAACGGGCTGGATGCCAGTTGGCTGGGTAGATTGAAATTATTCCTGAAACAAGCAAACAAAAACTAAGAATGCAACAGTAACAAATTGTAAAAAAAAAGAAATCTACAAAATTAAAACAATAAATATGTACCATTTTGAACAGAAAACACAGAAGCATGCAACAAAATGAAATTAAAAAATGCATCTAACAATAAAAAGCGATAATACGCGATGTAACTAGTATTATCTCGTACTATCGCTTGTAAGATGGGTGTTGGGTTGTAGCCTAACACTACAAACCAACACCTTCTTCGTTGAAACAATATACTTTTAATAGCATGCAAAAAAAACAAGACAAATAAAACATTGAACACGCACAAAGTATTTAAACATAATACTTATACTTAACAGAGGTCTTGGTGGTCTGGGTGGACGAGGTGGTCTGGATGGACGAGGTGGTCTGGGTGGACGAGGTGGTCTGGGTGGACGAGGTGGTCTGGGTGGACGAGGTGGTCTGGGTGGAAGAGGTGGTCTGGGTGGACGAGGTGGTCTGGGTGCCAGTTGAATGTGTGGATTAAAATTAGTTCTGAAACAAACCAACAAAAAGCCAAGAATACAACAGTACAATGTCATGGAAAAAGAAAATCTACATAAAGTAAAAGTATAAATAATAGCTACTATTTTGAAGAGAAAACCGAAGCATTCAACAAAGTGAAATCAAAAAAAGCAGCAAACGCTAATACGCGATGTAACTAGTATAATCTCGTACTATCGCTTGTAAGATTGGTGTTGGGATGTAGCCTAACACTACAAATCAAAACCCTCTGCGTTAAAAACAAATTATTTATTAGCATGCAAAAAAAAACAAGACCAATATAACATTGAACACCAACAAAATATTAAAACATAATACTTAACTTAACAGAGGTCTATTCGCGTGGGCTGGGTGCTCGGGATGGGCTGGGTGTTCGGGATGGGCTTCGTCATCGGGTGGGCTGGGTAGGTCGAACGGGCTGGATGCCAGTTGCCTGGGTAGATTAAAATTATTCCTGAAACAAGCAAACAAAAACTAAGAATGCAACAGTAACAAATCATAAAAAAAAAGAAATCTACAAAATAAAAACAATAAATATGTACCATTTTGAACAGAAAACACAGAAGCATACAACAAAATGAAATTAAAAAATGCATCTAACAATAAAAAGCGATAATACGCGATGTAACTAGTATTATCTCGTACTATCGCTTGTAAGATGGGTGTTGGGTTGTAGCCTAACACTACAAATCAAAACCCTCTGCGTTTAAACAAATTCTTAATTAGCATGCAAAAAAAACAAGACCAATATAACATTGAACACCAACAAAATATTAAAACATAATACTTAACTTAACAGAGGTCTATTCGCGTGGACTGGGTGCTCGGGATGGGCTGGATTCTCGGGGTGGGCTGGTTGCTCGTGGTGTGCTTCGTCATCGGGTGGGCTGGGTAGGTCGAACGGGCTGGATGCCAGTTGGCTGGGTAGATTGAAATTATTCCTGAAACAAGCAAACAAAAACTAATAATGCAACAGTAACAAATCATAAAAAAAAAGAAATCTACAAAATAAAAACAATAAATATGTACTATTTTGAACAGAAAACACAGAAGGCATGCAACCAAATGAAATTAAAAAATGCATCTAACAATAAAAAGCGATAATACGCGATTGTAACTAGTATTATCTCGTACTATCGCTTGTAAGATGGGTGTTGGGTTGTAGCCTAACACTACAAACCAACACCTTCTTCGTTGAAAAAATATACTTTTAATAGCATGCAAAATAAAACAAGACAAATAAAACATTGAACACGCACAATGTATTTAAACATAATACTTATACTTAACAGAGGACTTGGTGGTCTGGGTGGACGAGGTGGTCTGGGTGGACGAGGTGGTCTGGGTGGACGAGGTGGTCTGGGTGGACGAGGTGGTCTGGGTGGACGAGGTGGTCTGGGTGGACGAGGTGGTCTGGGTGGACGAGGTGGTCTGGATAGACGAGGTGGTCTGGGTGGACGAGGTGGTCTGGGTGGACGAGGTGGTCTGGGTGGACGAGGTGGTCTGGGTGGACGAGGTGGTCTGGGTGCCAGTTGGATGTGTGGATTAAAATTAGTTCTGAAACAAACAAACAAAAAGCCAAGAATACAACAGTACAATGTCATGGAAAAAGAAAATCTACATAAAATAAAAGTATAAATAATAGCTACTATTTTGAAGAGAAAACCGAAGCATTCAACAAAGTGAAATCAAAAACAGCAGCAAACGATAATACGCGATGTAACTAGTATAATCTCGTACTATCGCTTGTAAGATTGGTGTTGGGTTGTAGCCTAACACTACAAATCAAAACCCTCTGCGTTAAAAACAAATTCTTTATTAGCATGCAAAAAAAAAACAAGACTATTATAACATTGAACACCAACAAATTATTAAAACATAATACTTAACTTAACAGAGGTCTATTCGCGTGGGCTGGTTGCTCGGGATGGGCTGGGTTCTCGGGATGGGCTGGGTGTTCGGGGTGGGCTTCGTCATCGGGTGGGCTGAGTAGGTCGAACGGGCTAGATGCCAGTTGGCTGGGTAGATTGAAATTATTCCTGAAACAAGCAAACAAAAACTAAGAATGCAACTGTAACAAATCATAAAAAAAAAGAAATCTACAAAATAAAAACAATAAATATGTACCATTTTGAACAGAAAACACAGAAGCATGCAACAAAATGAAATTAAAAAATGCATCTAACAATAAAAAGCGATAATACGCGATGTAACTAGTATCATCTCGTACTATCTCTTGTAAGATGTGTGTTGGGTTGTAGCCTAACACTACAAACCAACACCTTCTTCGTTTAAAAAATATACTTTTAATAGCATGCAAAAAAAAAGACAAATAAAACATTGAACACGCACAAAGTATTAAAAAATAATCCTTATACTTAACAGAGGACTTGGTGGTCTGGATGGACGAGGTGGTCTGATTGGACGAGGTGGTCTGGGTGGACGAGGTGGTCTGGGTGGACGAGTGGTCTGGTGGCAGGTGGTCTGGGGACGAGGTGGTCTGGGTGGACGAGGTGGTCTGATTGGACGAGGTGGTCTGATTGGACGAGGTGGTCTGATTGGACGAGGTGGTCTGATTGGACGAGGTGGTCTGATTGGACGTAGAGGTGGTCTGATTGGACGAGGTGGTCTGATTGGACGAGGTGGTCTGATTGGACGAGGTTGTCTGATTGGACGAGGTGGTCTGATTGGACGAGGTGGTCTGATTGGACGAGGTGGTCTGGGTGGACGAGGTGGTCTGGATGGACGAGGTGGTCTGGATGGACGAGGTGGTCTGGGTGCCAGTTGGATGTGTGGATTGAAATTAGTTCTGAAACAAACAAACAAAAAGTCGAGAATACAACAGTACAATGTCATGGAAAAAAAAATCAACATAAATAAAAGTATAAAAAATAAGTACTATTTTGAACAGAAAAAAGCATGCAACAAAGTGAAATCAAAAAAGCAGCAAGCGATAAAACGCGATGTAACTAGTATAATCGCGTACTATCGCTTGTAAGATGGGTGTTGGGTTGTAGCCTAACACTACAAACCAAAACCTTCTGCGTTAAAAAAAATATACTTTTAATAGCATGCAAAAAAAACAAGACAAAATAATATAACCTTGAACACACACAAAATATAAAAACATAATACTTATACTTAACAGAGGACTTGGTGGTCTGGGTTGTCTGGCTGTGCAAGGTGTTCTGGTTCGGCTCGCTTCATTGGGTGGACGAGGTGGTCTGGGTGAAATTAGTTCTGAAACAAACAAACAAAAAGCCAAGAATACGACAGTACGAAATCATGGAAAATAAAAATCTACATAATTATAATAATAGTACAATAAGGTAAGTAAAAATAGGTAATATTGGGTTAACCCAGATGGGTAACCCATCTGGGTTAAAGAGAAAACACAGAAGCATGCAACAAAGTAAAATAAAAGAAAATGCGACAAGCGATAATACGGGATGTAACTAGTATTATCTCGCACTATCGCTTGTAAAATGGGTGTTCGTTTGTAGCCTAACACTACAATATTATCATGCAAAAAAAAACAAGACAAATATACAAATATAACATTGAACACCAACAAAATATGAAAACATAATACTTAAACTTAACAGAGGACTTGGTGGTCATGGTTGTCTTGATGGTCGAGGTGTTCTGGTTGGGCTGGCTTGATTGGGTGGGCTGGGTGCTCGGGGTGGGCTGGGTGCTCGGGGTGGGCTGGGTGCTCGGGGTGGACTTCGTCATCGGGTGGGCTGGGTAGGTCGAACGCGCTGGATGCCAGTTATCTGGGTAGATTGAAATTATTCCTGAAACAAGCAAACAATAACTAAAAATGCAACAGTAGCAAATCATTCAACAAAAAAAATTCTACAAAAAAAAAAACAATAAGTATGTACTATTTTGAACAGAAGACACAGGAGCATGCAACAAAATGAAATTTAAAAAAGCATGTAACAATAAAAAGCGATAATACGCGATGTAACTAGTATTATCTCGTACTATCGCTTGTAAGATGGGTGTTGGGTTGTAGCCTAACACTACAAACCAACACCTTCTTCGTTGAAAAAATATACTTTTAATAGCATGCAAAAAAAAACAAGACAAATAAAACATTGAACACGCACAAAGTATTAAAACATAATACTTATACTTAACAGAGGACTTGGTGGTCTGGGTGGGCTGGTCGGAGTGGGCTAAGTGATCGGTATGGCCTGGTTGCTCGCGATGGGCTGGGTATGTTGGACGGGCTGGGTACCAGTTGGCTGGGTGGATTGAAATTAGTTCTGAAACAAAAAAAAACCAATAATGAAAGAGTACAAAATCATTATGAAAGCAAAACCACAAAATAAAACAAATTAAAGAAGTTAGGAACCGGTGCTCTCAACACGCCATTGAAGCTGGCTTTGTAATAAATTACTCCAATAGAAAGGAGCACTGTTCAAAAAAATGGGACATTTTTCTTTTTACCGAATCTAAGACACGACTTGAAATCCATAGCTGAACCTAAGCTAAGAAATGCCCTTCAACCAAACACAGCACACTATAGAACGTGCGAGTTTTTTTTTTTTTTTTTTTTTTTTTTTTTTTTTTTAAGCCAGCGCATTTCGCGCGTTGAATGCACAGAGGTTCTCGTATGATCACCGAAGTTAACCAACGTTCGCGAGGTGAAGACTTCGTAATGCTGGCATTCCGCCCAACTCAGGCTGGGTGAGGTGAATGTGGGTGGTAGGTCTGTTAGTTTCCTACGAATGGAGGGTAAAACCCCCGTCGTGTTTGACCGTGCAGTTGAAAAACGACGTTACTCAACAAACAAAAAAAATAATCCTGTTTTATAATTTGGCCCTTACTGTTAGTGCAAGATATAGTCCCATTATACCAGCTGACCTCCATGGCTCAGTGATTAAGAGCATTTGCTTTTGACCCGGAGGTTGCGGGTTCGAATCCCGTAAAACACCAAAAGTTAAACAAAGCACTTTTTTATTTGAGTAATTTGCTACTAAGCCAGCTTCGATGGTGCGTTGAATGCACCGGTTCTCGTAGGATCACCAATGTTAAGCAACGTCCAGCGAGGTGAAGACTTCGTGATGCTGGTATTCCGGCCGAACCCAGGCTGGGTGAGCTTAATGTATGTAGCAGGTTTGTGTGTTTCCTTTGAATGGGAGGTAACAGCCCCGTCATGATATGACCATGGAATTGAAAGCCATGTTAAACCCAAATTACAAAAAATTGTTACAGAGACGTTAAAATAATATCTAACAATTAAAAATCTATGAATATGTACCAGGTGGTATTTGAACTCGGGGTTAACCGAATTTTCGATGAATTGCTTAGGGTAAAACACCCGTCGTGATATGACCATGCAGTTGAAAACGAGGTTTTAAAAAAATTAACATAGAACATTTGAGACGTGCTTTTTACCCTCTTTCCCTTGAAACTCAGAAATACCCACGACCTCAACCAACTTCGGTTGGGCCACGAACAGATGCCTCGATATTATTTCAGCATCTCGAAGGTTGGAATTAGTGTGGTTACCTAGTCCTGGTTACCTAAACTTCAGTGACCTTGACTAGAACCGGGCCTGGCTTGCTAAACTTCAGTGACCTTGACTGGAACCAGGCCTTGCTTCCTAAACTTTAGTGACTTTGACTAGAACTGGGCCTGGCTTCCTAAATTTCAGTGACCTTGACTAGAAATGGGCCTCATTTCAGAATGCTTTCTTACCCTATTCCTCCACACATATCCCTTTCAATTACCAACCAACACTCTAATACTCTGATTGATTTATTGAATGATATTTGACGGTTAAAAAGGAGATTTAGGGATTTGAGAGTGAAAATGTTTTCTGGAAGTCTTAACTTGCCCCATTTCTTTAACATATCTTAGCGTTATTCACAGTACAGCTGATGTATTTAGATCAATAAAGGCAATGTCCAGCGATATCAAAAACTTGGTACTCGACCATCCGAATTCGAATGCTGACAACTTCGTGACCATTCAAATTTAAACCCTCCTTCGTAATACTGGCCTTTTCCGACCCAAACAAAGCTGGGTGAGGTTCATTAGGGTTGCTTATTTGTAAGATTCCAAGGGATAAAAGGTAAACCTCGTCTCGAATGACTTTATTATACAAATAGATGATAAAGAAACATTAACCAAATAAAGTAAATCTCAAGGGAATAAGAATTGGTATAAATCATAAGCTCAAGGTGATCAAATCAGGCAACATAAGACCTTTCAATATGTAGGTCAACCAATTGTTACTTGAGTAAAAATAGATTCATAGGTGTGCTTCTTTATAGCAAGGTTTCTCAATCTCAAAATCTCCAAATCTCTCTTTCAGTTGCTAAACAACCCACTCTAATTGGTTTTTTGAACGAAAGTTGATGGATGAGAGGGAGAAGAGGGAATTTAGAAACTGAGAGTGCTTTCTGAAAGGGCGCCCTCTGGTCACTTTGCACTAAAAAAATTAATTACCTACCTAGAAATCTAGACATGGGCATTATTTTATTTCGTCCTCAATTGAGTTTTGAGTGTAACCTTCCAACTAGCACAATATAATTATGTTCCCAGCACTAAAAAGAAGAAAAAGTTAAAAGAATGCGGTTGGTGGAAAAAAGCAAAAAAAATTAGGAGTGAAGTCCTGTAGCCCGTTCCAGAAAAACTCTCCACTCTCAAAATCACCGAACCTCCGTTTCAGCTGTCACACAACACTCTCTGATTGGTTAATTGGAACACAATTACCTATCAGAATGCGCTGTGTGACGGTTGAAATGAAAATTCGGGGATTTTGAGAGTGGATCTGACTAGTATTTCTGGAACGGACTACTGATCACTTTACACTTGAAAAAATACCTATCCAGAAATCTATAATAGAAAGGAATGGCAAATTTTCACATGTTCCACAATCTAGTTTGAATGTGACCTTCCACCTAGTACAATACAAGTTCCGAGCACTAAAAAGAAGAAAAATTTAAAAGAATCTGGTTGAGGGAGAAAAGCAAAAAAATCCTACTGTAATATTACTAATAATTATGTTGCAACATGGAACTTACCTTCTTCTGTAGAAACGCAGTAGCAAAGAATTATGAAAGTTGAAGTTTAAAATCAGTCTTACCGAAAACTAAAGCACGTTTAAAAATCGTCAGAAGGTGACGCTCTGAAACACAGTGTTGAACGTAGGAGAATCGGAACACAAGTGATTTCGAATAAAATTTTCCAGCAGAGACCCTAAAAGCTCAAACTCAATTCTCGATTCTGATTGGTTGGACTAAAATAACTATTTTCTACCTTATCTAACCCCAGTGGCGTCGCTCCGGGTATTTTTTCTGAACTTTTCAGTAGGTCTAATGAATTTTTTTGCATACTATTAATTTATGAAGAAATCTGTAAGAGAAATTATGAGACACTTGGTTACTTTTTGTATTTCATATTGCATAACTACAAAGTACAGGCATTCATACAATTTAATGTTCAAGCGATTAAATTCTTACTTTGTGCCTACTTAACAAGGTAATCTACTTAATAGATACATTTATATATAATTTGCTTATTAGGTACATACTTAGGCGTACTTAGTTTCATTATACAGTGCAGAGTAATACCTAGTCATAATCGATTTCATTTTTACTACAACACAGAAATTCCTTTAACTTCAACGGTTTAAATCAAATCTATTTCTTGTTCTATTATCTGGTCTCGGGATCAGTTTCAATCACAAAGCTCCAAAGTTATGACGAGAGCTTACATTTACATGAGCTAGGACCTAGCAGGGGCATTTCGACCCAGCCATCTCTCTCTCCACCTTTGGTCTACCTTTATGTAGGTATTTATCCTCTCTCTCATTACACTAAAATGTCTGTGGCTACAAGCTACATGCTTTGTTTGTCTGTTTCCATAAGCTTAAACGACTTGAAAATAATGTGGATTTTGCCGTCCAGTCTAAAATACTTATTTTCTTCGTGCATTTTCTTCAACACTTGTTCTACACCATATCCAAATTCCTCTCTTTTGTCCAGCATTTTACCTAAGTCAGTAACTCAAACAATAATACTTAACTGCAGCTTAAGAGAAAAATTGTAAAAAATAAAGAACTGAACAATTGAAATTCACCCCGGTTAGATTTTGCAGATACGGCACTGCAAAAATTTTGGCAGAACTTTCTCTACGACGTATGCAGTGGTGTATCCAAACAGCACGCCAGGTGTAAAATTAATAAGCACGAGTTCAATGAACAGGGGGCTCGATACTTTTTCTTTTCTTTTTTAACATAATGATATTTGTGAATCGTAATGAATAGAAGTCTGATGCATAATTGGTGATTGATTCAACTTAATATTTCAACTGCATGGTCATATCACGACGGGGGTGCTTCCCTCCATTTGCAGGAAACTCACAAACCTGCTACACACATTAACCTCACCCAGCCTGGGTTGGGCCGGAATGCCACCATCACGAAGTCTTCAACTCGCTGGACGTTGTTTGACTGAGTTGATCTTACGAGAATCGGTGCATTCAACGAGCCATCAACGCTGGCTTTGTAACAAATTACCTACTAAAATAAAAAGGTGCTTTGTTCAACTTTTGGTATTCTAGAAACAGAAGTTTTTCGCTCTGGCCGGGATTCGAGCCCGCAACCTCCGGATCCAAAACCAATGATCTTAATCACTGAGCCACGGAGGTCGGCTGGTATAATGGGACTATCTTTCTTGTACCGATAAAAAGGACAACTATAAACAACTTAAATTCATTCTTAGTAATCTTAATTAATAAATTACCATCCTACATAACAACATGGCTGGGTGAAAGAGCTCACTTTAGTGAGAAACCTGGCATGTAACAAGAAAGCCTAAAAAAATGTATAAATTAATACATGTTCGAAGAAGTACCTAATAATAATTTAGTTTGTCGATAAAATAAAATTCATGCTCCGGCACTGGTCTATGAGGAAAATTTTAAATTTTAGCTTGGGAAAGTTGCAACGACGCAGTTCCCATGAACCTTTTCTTTGTCCAAATTCTACCTGCTAGCTACCTTATCGCATGATTTTGGTTTGACCAGGCACGGTAGAGGGAAATTCTCACCGCCTGAAAATATCAGGGGAGGGGGCCTGATAAATTGCGGCGTCACTTTTGCTTCCTTCCTCCTTAAATTTCCCTGGATTGTTCTAGTTTTGACATTTTCATGTCTTTGCTCTGGCACATAACCAAAATTATGTGACGAAATTATGTAACGAAATTATGTAACGATATTATGTAACGATATTATGTAACGATATTATGTAACGAAATATCGAATTGTAAAGGGAGAGAAGTCTTCTAATATCGGATATCGATATTATGGTTTCGATATTATCGATATACCTAATATCGATATTTTCGTTTCGATATTGCAACCCTAAGAGAAGAGAGAAGGTATGTGTCATGCGCACAATACGAAATTTGGTCAGTTGGGTTTTGGACCTTGAATAGTAAAGATGAAAATGTCGAAATGGTTGCAGACTCGTATGCAAGCGTTTTTTTTTTAAATGGGCCGAATTATGAAACAGGACTAATCGGACCTAAGTGTAAAAAAAAGATTATTTGTTTTTGATTTCAAGAAGATTTATCCGTACATATTTACTATCTTGTGCGTACTCGAAGTTGTATAGAATTCAACGAAGACTTTGAATCGGGGGGGGAAAACAAGTAAAAAACAAGAATTTCGAAGCCATTTTCAATTTGGTGTCCACACTGAATGATTTTAAAACCTGAAATAAAAAATAGGTATTATGCTGACCATTATGCTGTGCGAACTTGTGTTGTGTGACGCCGCACCGTTTTGGCCAATTTTTCCACGGCCCTTCCTGTTGAGTCATATTCCTTGGCAAATATAGCGCTATTAGCGCTTCAGCGGACAAAATTTGAACTTCATTTATCAGAAGTAATCAGAACAATTTTCAAATTTTCATAACACAATTTATAATTTTCACAATCAGGAAATTGAAATTCATACCAAAATTGACAAATTTCTGACTTCAACGGTTCAATTTTATTCATATTCCTATTGACTTCTTCACCTCTCTGCATTTATGTCAAAAGATAACACTCGGAATGAAATAAAATATACTAAATCTAAGTAAGCCAGATTTACTCCAGCCCTAATATACTTGAGTATTAATTAAGTACATACTAGCTTTTTGCCCATACTTAGCAATGGGACTCAGCTAACTAACATTATGTGTAAGTTATAATGTACTAGTAGTTCTGTGAACTGTAAACCTCACATAGATTCAACTATCACATTATAAATGTTCAATCGAGCATGAGGACATCAAGACCTTTCATTCAATACCCAACTTGATAAGTTTTAATTAAAAAATATCATGTGGCCCTTCTTTTGGCCCTTTTTTTGATCTTTTTTCCCACAGTGCAGCCTCCTTAGCTTTCACAACCACAAAATTTCACTAATGAACTCAAATATATTTTCACAAGATATCAAGAGCCTTGCTTTATTCAATAAAAATAAAATCATTTTCAATTTTCACCAAAACAGCCCCATTTGGTCCTGAGTGGTCTAATTTCGCCCAAAAACTACAAGTAAAATTTTAGGACCTGAATAAACATGTATACTAAATTTCAACCATTTTAAAGAATCCAGTTGAGAGTTATCATGGAACAGACAGACAAACAAAAGCCAAATTGTCCAGTACCCAAGTTAAAACAAAACCTCACTTAGTGAGGTCACTTTGCTCCTACATTATATATACATATAGATTAGATATTCTTGAAAATAATAATTTCCAAACAAAGTTATCTGTAAAAGTGTTGATAGTTGATTCACATAGCTTTATTAAATAATAAAACAAAAAATTCCAGGACTAGTACCTATCGCTGACTGTAAATAAAAAGAATTATGAATAGAGATGAGTGCACCTGAGGTATCATGTCCTCTAAAGACAATGGCAGTCAATTTGTTACAGTAATATCAGTGGACTATCCTGAGCATTATAGGTAAGTTAAATGTTGATATTAAATGATCCAAAAATACATTAAAGGCCAGGTTAAGTTAGAATATTTTTTTTTGTGTTTGTCAACCATCCAATGTTGCTTAGCCTCAGTGACAGAACTAAAACTGGTTTAATCAAAGTGCCATCAACACTGGCTTAGAAATAGTGTGTATGAGTCATTCTCCTAAATGTTGTATTAGAAATTAATGGATATAGGACTAAAAATATTACTTACTTCTTACTCTAATCCTTTGATGACTACCAAACCCCTCTGAAGACTATCAAAATAATTATTAGCCTTAAATTCAATAGATTTCCTTTCAACCAGCCTCTGTGGCATTGTGACTAATATCCATAGTCCAGAGATGTTGAGTTTGATTCCTGGTTGGAGCAGACTTTTCAGACAGGAAATACTGTTCCCTCTAAACTGACTATCTCAAATCAGGACATTAAAATCAAATAGAATCAATGGACATGAAAGGAGTAAAGACATTGAATGTGGGTGTCCATATAATCCTTTAACCACCATGATATAGGTATTTGTGAATATCTTCACTTACACAAAATTATTATCATATTTCCTTTTACAGTGATTATATTCAACAATACATTAAGAACAATGCAACCAACCAAACAGACTCAAAAAGCACAATGAAGCCAGTGGCAAGGGATCTCACAAACAACAGTAATGCAAGCTCCAACAATTCAAATATCTATGAACCATTTGTGTACAGCACAGAGAGTAAGTTATAATCAGAGGATCCTTCACAACTTCATACAAGGTTATGTGAAATTTGAAAAATCATTTTATCTATTAGGCTGACCTCAGGAGTCATTAGGCACACTGAATGATTTATAACTTTAAAAAATTAATAAAAAAAAAATAGGTAGGTGTAGACACAAACTTGAAAATGGCTCTTTTCGTTCAATTTTTATGTCTCTTTGACTGCTCACATACAGGGCATTGCAAAAAAAATGTCCCCTGTATAACACGTTAGTTTTGTTCTTCGATGTGACTAACGAAAAATGTGTAAAATTGGGCAAGGATTATTCATGTTTGATAAAATTTAAAAAAAAATCAAGTATTTTTTTTTTAATTAAAAAATATATATATATAATTATTTTTTGCTTCCAATTGAAAGTGTGTGTTTTCATTACACAAACACTATCTATTCTTGTTATCAAAAAATAAAACAAAATCAAGTTATTTGAGATTTATAATAAAAATAAAAAAAAATGTTAAAAAACTACCCTGCATGTAATATTTTAGTATTAAAAAGTACTGAGGAACCATTTAGAAGTAAAGTTTACAAATAAAATTCAGGTCAACCCATTTAAAAATCAAAAGTTGACACCTCAAAAAAAAGAAAATACTTTTGGATTTCTCTTAGAAAACAAAAACAAAAAAACATAAGAAATGTATTCCCCATAACCTCCTAGGACGATATACAAGCCATGTTTCAAAAATCCCATGTAAAATCCTATAGAACAACTATAAAGTGGAAACCCTGTACAGATAAATGCAGTGTTGTACGTAGTGTTCTTTCAAGGTGAGCCGAAATTAAGTTGTCATGGGTCCAGAAGCCAGCCAAATAGCCAAACCATAGAACAAAATTTTCATTTACCTATTTGTAGAAACTGTCACTAACTATTTTAATTTTAGGCTCCCCTCTGTGTGTCTACCTGCTGGATGACACAGTGGTTCAGATAAACATTGAAGATGCTCCAAACACAACCTGTGCAGAAATCATGCAGGTTATGCTCAGTGAAAAAGAACTTGCTTTGCCCAATCACGCCAGAAATGTGTTTTCTGTCTGGATCAAGTCTGGTCTTCTAGGTAAAAAATTAAACATTTTTTTCTAGCTTAACATACTTAATGTGTTTTTTTTTTTTTCTTCTTCTTCAAAACTTTGAATATTATGTGACCATCTACAGAACATCTCCTGTGTACAAAATTTCATCAAAATCTGTTTAGTAGTTTCCGAGATTTGCGTGTTACAAGAAATATTTATAACAGACCGACAGACAGACACAAAATCAAATTTGCTCAGGAGGTTATGAAACGTCCAGAAATATGAAATTGGAACAAAATAAAAGTATTTTTTTTATTAGAACAATACTTCCGATTTCTAATATTTGAAATTTCTCGGAAGTAAAATGAAAGTGCAAGCAAAATTACTTTGACATTGCTGTACAGAAAGTTATGATTTTAGAAAATCTTTGGTCATGTAATCAATGTGTGTTTTTTTTTTTTTTTTTTTTTTTTTTTTTTTCTTCTTATCTAAATATTTTGCTTATAATGCTCCTATCGCTCAAAAACATTCTACATGTTTTATTTTTTACATAAACAGTTCAATTATTGAATTTTTCAATTTCTAAAGGACCCTCTACCGGCAATGTCGAATCAAATCAAAAAAATTTTTCTTTAAATTTGGCTAAATGTAAAAAAAAAAATAGATTTGATTTGACATAAACAGTGTTTACCATTACAGCGGTTCAACTGAAGGCTCGTCAAAAACCTATCGAGATCTATTCTCGGTGGCAAGTGCTACTGGCGAGGTACGCTCACGCTTCTTTGTCCAGGCAACAGAGAGATCAGCCCATTCTGTCTTTCCAGAGAAACACACTGCTCCAGCTGAAAGATGAAATGGTTATCAAGTAAGTATGCTCTTTTTAATATAAGCTCCAAAAAGCAAAACAAGGCAAAATAATTGAAATATTTGGGAAGAGTAACAAAGTGAATCTACCTATAACTTGAGCGACATTTGTCCCTATCTACGAGGCACGTCCATAAAGTAAGAGTACTTGATTTGTGTAGGGCTCAAAATAATAATAATAATATGTGGTTGTATGTGTATATCGTCGCTTAAGAAGAGGTACCTCGTAAGTCCGAATTTTTCGATAATACGTTTTTGGTATCGTTGGAATCGGAAAAAAAATATCGATTTTTTTAAAATCGGTTTTATATGACCATGCAAATACAAAAAATGCCACAATAATCGATTAAAGTTTACCTCGTAAATCGATATTTTTGTTTTGAAGAAAATTTTTGGTGAGACCTCGTATCTCCAATCAGTAATATATGTGTATTGTGTAAAATAAATCAGAGATACGAGGTACCTCTACAAAAAATGCACACATGCTTTTCTGAAAATTTTACAAGAATCACATGAGAGGTACCTTGTATGTCCGATATCTCGTAAAAATACAAGTTTAATCAAAAATATAGTAATTTGAATCGATAAAACAGGTATATGTTTATGGTTAAACTGATTTTTTTATTTTTTTTAAACCTGCCCACAACTTTATAATCAGTTTTTACTGTCTCCTGAAAAGTTCAAAAATCGGACTTACGAGGTACCTCTTCTTAAGCGACGATATGTGTAAGTTACTTTTCAGCGGAGTCGTCATCTCTCTCTTTTCGTGCAATTTTACGTCTCCTTGACTACCCACAAACAGGTTGTTACAAAAAAAAAAATATGTCACACCCCCCTGTAGGACACTTTAGTTTTGTTTTTCAATATGACCAGTGGAAAACGTGTATCCATAATATAATTTTCAAAAAACTCAAAAATAAAAAAAGTCATGTCATTATTTCACCTATGGACCAACCTGTATAATTTTGTTTCCAATTGAAAGTACTTGTTTTCATTATACAAACATTTTCTATTCACTTCACCAAAAAAATTAATCAAAATTGAGTTATTCGAGATCTAGAAAAAAACGTTGGTCAAACACTGAACAGCTGACCACATGTAGAGATTCAAACGATAACGGATCGTTCCAGTTGTAGAGGTAGTGATGGCCCAAGTTCCATATCTAGATGTTTGGTAGCTCGAATTCCACATAAAGAAATCCATTTCATTCATTATTATTATTATAGTAAGCTTTATTAGGTAGAACAAAAAATATATACAGTAGAATACAATGAAATATAAAGAAAAACAAAAAGATTAAACAAATAAACAAGAAAAGAAAAAAAGAGAATGAAGTTAATGTCCTACCTAAAGGGCGGGGTTATTGACTGTTGCAATCTCTTCCACCCAATTTATGTTCCAGCTGCAGGGGTAAACCTTGGAAACGGTTCAATTCCTCATATACAGGTACCACAATTCCACTTAAAGAAGATTTTAGTCTTTGTATTTATTGTATATCTCTTTCGGTCTTTTCTCTTGTGTTAAATTGAATACTCTTCAGTCTTGTATTGCATTGTAAATAAGGAAAGACATGATGTAAATCTATTCCCAGGGATCATCGCATCCTGGACCTTCTGTACACCGAAGCCCGGCACAACATCTTGGAAGGTCGCTACCCGTGTGACAGCTCTCACTACTACATGCTGGGGGGCTTGCAAGCTCGCATAGAACTTGGCTCGTACAATCCTTCCTTACATTCCAGCAAGTTCTTCCGGGACAACCAAGACCAGTTCCTACCCATTCACATGCGCCGAGGTAATAAATATTCCCTTCCAAAGTCTAACCACACTAGTACTTCTTTAAAGGCCAGTTTCCTTTTTTCGAATGATTAGCTGTGGAATTGCCACATTCGTGCCTGATAAAATGAGATGTACCCTCTTATTGTTTCCATGACAAGTGGATATACTTTATTTAGTAAGCTCTACGAAAGATCACCACTTTTGTCATTAGCAGAACCATAACTACTGTACTTTTGCAAGTATACTTACTTCTCATTCATAATACGAGTATGTTCTGGGATAGGATTCACAGAAATGAAATGTTTAGTCAAGCCTTTGAAAAGAAAAATAATTTGTGTTTTTCGAAGGTATGATCCAGTCTTGGTTTCCCAAATTTTCGAGCAAGAAAAGCTCGCCTGAGGTTTGTCTTCTTGAACACTACCAGAAAGTCCCTCTGAACTCTACAGAGCGTAAACTGACTAAGAAATATCTCGAGTTTTGCTGGTCTCTACCATACTATGGGTAAGTCTATAAAATTGGAAAATAATGTATAATATTGTATAAAAAATACCAACAACCCTTAGTTATTGTGGCATTATAAAATCAGTAAAACTAAAATAAAGTTGTCGATCTATTGATATCTATTGTGGGGATATTCAATACCCCTGGTCCCCAGTAGTGAATTTCCTCAAGAAACATCAAATCCTTGTGGATTCCAGGACTTGGGGCGAAATTAATAGACAAATTCTAAGTCAAGTCATTGCTAAGCGTCGATTTCCCCTATCTTACACAGTACGCAATCCGAGACTTAGCGCCACAGAGGTATTACGAAAACGTCTATTTATTCCCTCTTTAATCAAGGATCAAAACCATAAACAAGCCAAGGCAGCACCCTACTCCGATGGATTATGGATAAGGTGACAGACTCGTAACCTGGAAATTGATGGTTTGAGTCTGTTATACGGAAAAAATAAGGAAGGTGTGTTTGAGTAATTTTATTGTGGTTAAGACACATAAGATAACTTTAATTTCTTTTGCAGGTGTGCTTTCTTTCAAGGTCAAATTGAAACGCCAGTCCGTGGCCTCACATCCCTGGTCACTCATCAGGACAAACCAGTGCTTGTGGGCGTCAACTATAACGGCATATTTCTCATTGATAACCAGAGAGCTGTGAGTCCTCTCTTTCTATACTGGGATAGTTATTATATATATTTTTTTTTTTTTTTTTTTTTTTAAAGGAAGGGCGGGGAAAATCTTTTAAAGACACCCAGGTCTTAGCCTGGGGTGTGGGATTTCCACCCACTAAAAACCCACCTTTCCTGATAGCATACTGCACTTGGAACCGAAATATTTTCATTACGTCAAGAAATTCATTACTTTCAAGAAAAAGTTATTATTAATTTATTAATATTTCAAACAATTTTGTTAGAGAGTTGTTGACCCCTGTAGAATGGTGCATAATATATGTGGAACGAATTTACCTACTTTTTTTAATCACCCAGTATAATATTTTCCGTGGTACACTATGTACCTCTGCCGAGTAGGTTCGCCATGTAATAATTGTTTTATAAGTTAGGTAGGTATTTAGTAAATGTTAAACGAGAAGTTATTTGATAGTACTGTTACATTGTTCAAAGATAATAATATTTTAATTCAAATCTCTTCCATACAACCCTTTATAATATGTTATAAAGGGTTGGGTGGAATGTTATAATAATCCCACAAAAAACTACCGTTAAAAAAAGGGCCAAGTTCCAGAACTCCTATCCAAAAAGGTTTCGCCTATGAATGCAGTGATATCTTGTTTGCGGCCAAGTTATCTTGGTATTAAACTATTTCTTTTATTAAACCCCGTTTTCTCAGTTCCTCATTTGGTATGTTTTTAAATGCAAACTATCCTCTAACTTGGCCAGTGTCGCTCCTTGTGATGGTTATATTGTTATTCTGTACCTATACATATAGTCGTAATATTCCATTCAACCGATGGCATAAAACTGGCCAAGTTAGAGGATATTTTGCATTTAAAAACATACCAAATGAGGAACTGAGAAAACGGGGTTTAATAAAAGAAATAGTTTAATACCAAGATAACTTGGCCGCAAACAAGATATCACTGCATTCATAGGCGAAACCTTTTTGGATAGGAGTTCTGGAACTTGGCCCTTTTTTTAACGGTAGTTTTTTGTGGGATATCATTACTTTTTGTAAATGGTTCGTTTCCCAGCACGTTTCATTATTTTTTATTAAAAAATTCAAGATTATTCACTTTAATATGCTCCATAAAACGACACCGATTAATAGCAGAAATAGTGCGAAAGTGCCGGTTTTCAGATTTTTCCCTATACTTTTACAATGAACCCTAGCACCATACTAAATTTCAGCTTTGTAGGTAGTAGGGAAGTGCCTCATAATTTATATGCATAATCGAGTATATACTTCCTCCCTAAAATAACACAGTTTAACAGCATGATAAGTGCGAAAGTTCCGGTTTTTAGATTTTTCCCAGTACTTTTACAATAAACCCTACCAGTATACAAAATTTCAGCTTTTTAGGTAGTAGGGAAGTGCCTCATAATTTATATACATAATATAGTGCTCCCTAAAACGACACCGTTTAACAGCAGAAATAGTGCGAAAGTGCCGGTTTTCAGATTTTTCCCAGTACTTTTACAATAAACCCTACCAGTATACAAAATTTCAGCTTTTTAGGTAGTAGGGAAGTGCCTCATAATTTTTATACATAATATAGTATACTTCCTCCCTAAAACGACACCTTTTAACAGTATTTAGAACTTTTTCAGATTTTTCCCTGTACTTTTACAATAAACCCTACCATCATGCAAAATTTCAGCTTTCTAGGTAGTCGGGAAGTGCTTCATAATTTAGATCAATAATCGATTATATATTTTCTCCCTAAAACGACACCGTTTTACACCATGATAAGTGAAAAAATTCCGGTTTTCAGATTTTTCCCTTAACTTTTACAATAAACCCTACAATCATGCAAAATTTCAGCTTTCTAGGTAGTCGGGAAGTGCCTCATAATTTTGATGATCTGTCAGTCAGTCAGTCAGTCAGTCAGTCAGTCAGTATCAAAATCGCAAATTTCAAAATTATATTCCTCTGAAAGTTTTTTGCATAGAGTCTTTAAATTTTTAATGTCTTTTTAATGATATTAGGACAATCTCTGTTCCAAATTTCATATCTCTATGATCAATTGAACCGAAGATATGAGGGTGTGAAAAACCGGGTGAATCGGTTCGTGTAAAGATACACTGCCGTGCTTGCTGGAACTTGGCCTGGCGCACTGCCGTGCGCTCAGATTTGATTATTAAAATAAAATTTACCTACCTACCTATGTACATTGTACATTTGTACATACCTAGATTTTTTTTTAAGATTAGTGTGAAGATAATAATTCCAAAATTATTGCAACCACTATATTGATTGAATTTCAAAAGAGAATATTGGTGGTGTCACACTGAAGGCAGATTTTATCAACATAGGGACCATGTGGTTAAGACTGGTGTGTGATTGTATGAATCCATGGATCGGAAACCACCCAATGCATGGAATTTTTTTAGTTTGAGTATGTGATCACAAAACAATAAGACTGTGAGGGTTAGGTGGTAGAGAATTAGCCTCGCCTAGTTCCCTATTATTATTTTTTAAAGATGAGTCTTTCACAGCCTTTTTTATTTTGTTGCCATGAAACAGCGGCTACTGTAGACGCGTGTGGTCTCTGTTGTAGGTTGCCCATGTGTTGCAGGTAGAGAAGTAACACAATACTTCCCATTTATGTGCTTCATACGAGCGCACAGGAAGGTATCCCTTACAAACAACTGTGACCAAAATTTTAATACAATTTTTTTTTTTTTTGATAGAAGTAGAAATATTATATTTTATTTTAAAAATTAAAAAAAAAAAAATGTGTTTTAAACATTAATTGATTGAATTTTCTTCTTCTTCTTTTTACATATATTAAACATATTCCGAAAATTTATTTTTATTATTATAATTTTTTTTATTTTTTTTTTCTTATTTTTTTTTCTCGACCCTCTTATTCTCAAGTCTTTTAATACAATTGTTTGAGTTAGTAAAGAGTATGGCCGGTGTTCCAGTCCCTGCTGCTGAGCCTGCGACACGAGGAGTTCTCCTGGGACCTGGGCACCCCGGCCGCCTCCCAGCAGAGTGTCGACTGCATGTCCTGCCTCTTCCTGCAGTTCCTCGTGTTGGAGAACGGGACTCGCGTCTCCAAGATCCTGCAGGTCTTCTCCAAACAGGTCCTTATTATTTATTTATTTATTTACGCGTTATTTATTTTTACAAAACAATCATCAACAAAGAATAAATAACAATAATTTTGTTGGCTGTATGGAATGGCCTTGCCTACCAATGCCAGAAGAAGAAGGAAAAAAAAACAATAATTTTAAAAAAAACTTAGAAATATGTACAAAATAAAATAATAATAAAGATCAATATTAATTTTTATTTACAATTGTTTTGTAATCCGGGGCGAAGTTAATGCCTTAGGCATTCTCTGCCACTTAACCCTTAACTTAACTTAACACTTAGGTCCTTCATTCACGTATTTATTTAACAATCTCTATTCCAAATTTCATATCTCTATGATCCATTGAACCGAAGATATGAGGGTGTGAAAAACCGGGTGAATGGGTTCGTGTAAAGACACACTGCCGTGCTTGCTGGAACTTGGCCTGGCGCACTGCCGTGCGCTCAGATCTGAAGGTACAAACTGCTGGCGTAGAGACGAAAGAGTCCCTTTTTGCTAGCAGTTCAAACAAAGTCTCATTTATTGATTTAACGTGTTTTTTATTCCGTAACTTAAGGTACATGTAAAAATGGTTTTAGCTCTATTGCGATACGCGCCTCAGGGGAAGGACTACCCCACAAAACAAGAGGACTGCATCCCCTTAGTGTGGGGTAGTCGCATTGAATATATGTTATCTATTATACCTATTATGTACAAATATTAATGCAAATAAATTACAAATTACAAAATTACAAATTTAATATACGTATACTAAACGCTAATGAGAATTTTACAATGCACTCACTGAAAATAGTTAATAATTGTTAGTATTTGATGGATCATTTTGATTTCACGTCCAATGTGTTCCACAGGCGCGCATGATAGACAGTATGATCGCTGGCTTTGTGGAGCATATTAAAGCAAAGAAGAATTTCAGCATCAAGGATCAAGCTGAAGACACGATGGTGGACGGGACAGCAACATCCCATGAAGGTAAGTTGAATGTGTTGTCATCAGGAGGGATTTGACAGCCACTGGGCAAGTACTAAATAGGCACTGGTGTATTAACATACTTGCCTTTGCACGCATGGTGACCTGGGTTCGATCCCCAGCAGCCCCTGTACTTTGATATCCGATGTCTACTTATACCTCGTGAGGAAAAAAAATGAGTAGCTATTTGTATGAATAGTGACAAGTGATGGGATTACAAAAAGGAATATGGATAAATTTGAGTGCTTTGATTCTGCAAGGTTAGCAGCTTCAAGATTAATAACAAAGCTATAGTAGACGAGATGTAGCATGTCATAAGAACCTCCCTTTTGGCGCCGAGTAAGGGATACCAAAGAGGGAAATCCATTTGTTACTTTGAGTAATAACTAAAAAGGATGTTTTCATCGGTCAAGGTATCCAGAAATCCACCTGATTGAACTATAAGTATAGGACTGAGGGCTCATTTATGTAATGTATTCACCATGAGTGCTCAACACGTTCATTGTATCATCGCCCCCTGAATGATTTTTATCTTGTTCATTGTCCCCAGATGTATCAACGCAGCTGCAGCAGGCTCCTCCTATCATATCCGCCCCTAGACTTTCCAACAAGTTGAGCAAACTCACTCTAGCCACATTTGATGAACAAGGTAACTTTCCTCCATAGTGATATGATGGTAACTTTCCTCCTTAGTGATATGATATATGAAAGTAACTTTCCTCCTTAGTGATATGATATATGAAAGTAACTTTCCTCCTTAGTGATATGATATATGAAGGTAACTTTCCTCCTTAGTGATATGATGGTAATGAGTGTTATTTCTACAACTCTTTTGGCCACATTTGATTAACAAGGTAACTTTCCTCCTTAGTGATATTATGGGAATGAGTGTCATTTCTGCAACTCTTTGGGCCACCTTTGGGTGTGAGAAGTTCTGTAGTTGTATATTAATGATACGAACGAAATTTATTTAGGATTATAATATCAGAGCACACGATTAGCTCAGTCATAAGATACTTACTTGGCATGCGGAATGTCCTGGGTTCGAACCCCAGAGGCGACAAAAATCTGTGTGTAAGGTACACCTTCCATTGCGTTCGGGTCGACCCAGCACCTAAATATGGTAGTATGCCTCCCATCAGAGGTAAGGCATACTACAGAATGGACAAGCTATAACCAGGACTACTGTAGTGAGTGTAGCAGACATGGTTCTGACATACATCACCTTTGTTTCATTTTTTTGTTGATAGGAAGATGCATTGGTAAGATGGGCTCCTGGTCATTCAGCTATTAATCCAATGCAAACAAGATCCTGCTGTGGCGAGAAAACCCCCAACAGTTTTGCGAGCTGATCAAGAACTCAAGACGACCCAGGAATGATGAACATTGAACAATACCTTAAAAATCCTTTCTAAGTTGCCGGATCGAAAAAAAGCGGATATTTTGTGACGTCTTATTTGCCTAGTTCTATTTTCAGCCTAATACGTTCTTATGGGGCTTTTTTTTTCAAGGATTTCATCGTGTTCTGGGCTTCGGATACCTTTATCACTCATAATAAAGTCCCTTTAAAATTTTGTCAGAAATCGTTTCGTGTATTCAGAACTTACAAAAAATGATTATCAAATTTCCATTGTTTGAAGTAAATTTTAACAAGGTTCCTAGGCTCGTAAAAAAATACCATTGAAAACCTTTGAACTCTTCCAATATAGCTATTGAAAAAATAGATGTAAGTGATCCTTTAAAGTAAAATTGTGCTTTTAATTGTCAAGGAAATTTTGTTCATCTGTCAGGGAAATCGAATTCAAGAAATGCGTTGGTAACCCTCTGTTAACATTTGGAACAAATTTGAAATCAGTTGAGAGTGTTCGGAGGTACAAGTTATTTAGTAAAAAAATTCAGACTGCTATAGTCTGAGATTTTTTAATGGAATAAGGGAAAGTCGATTAAAAAAATCCAAGTGTATATACATTATATTTATACATACGTACGTTGTGCCCAGCATTGGCACTGCATTTTCTTGATGTAATACTGTTTTCTATTTCGGAAAGATAGGATTCTAATGCAAACCAAGTCATTATCAACAGTTACACATTGAATACCATGCTGGTGAAAGGCTAGAATACTAGATAAATCCAATAATATAATTATATTCGCACTCGTACAATTTTTTCTTTTCTGAGTTGTTGAAAAAAACTCAAGTCGAAAACACTGAATGATTGGTCTCAAACACAACATACAGTTCAAAATGTATAACATTCCTTTTCTAAATCAAAATTAAACGAAAAAACTTCAGCCATATTATTTGAATCTCATTTTATTGTAGCTTCAACATTTTCTTTTTTTATCAGGTTTATTTAATTTCTATCTTCATAGAGTATCTAGTTACCATTCCATATTATTTTATTATATAAAAAAGCCATAGTAATAATACTGATCATTATGTTGTTTTTTTTTTAAACCATACTAGAATCTCATTTATAGTGTTAGTATGTTTTATTTTTTTCATTTTACAATGATAATGTTTTTACGTGTAATATTAGGTTCAACTCTTGTACTGCCATGTATTAGTAATTGTACTTACTTTTATACGTAATATATACAAATATATTACATAATTATACATATAGGTTGCATTTGGATTGTTTGTATTATGGCGCTTGTCTGCTATGAAAAAGATCTTAGGTTCGAATCACAGCCATTAGAAATTGTACTAGTAAATACGAATATTTGTAAGGGATATTACCTCCGATAAATTTCTAATATTAGAAATCGGAAGTATTGTGTTCGTTTTTGTAAAAAAAAAATATTTGCTCCGATTTCTATTTTTTCATTTTTCTGGACGTTTCATAACCTCCTGAGCAACTTTAGTTTTGTGTCTGTCTGTCGGTTGAAATCATTCCTTGTTATGCAAAAATCTCAGAAACTACTGAACGGATGTCGATGAAATTTTGTAAAGATATAGAAGACATTCTCTAGATGGTCCCATCTTAAATTCAGCAACTTCGCATTAGAGGTTCTTGGTGATACAGACCATGCGCCTGACTACTAACAAAAAAAAATAAGGTCCATGAATTACCGATACAGAATTTTTTTGTAGAATCTAGAATGTAGAATAAACGACATTTTACCATATAAAACAAAGTCGAAGAAAGTCGGTTTAGCTGTTTTGGAGATACAAGTGATTTATTATAAAATATCAAAATTATCACGTGTATACAATGTGAACCAATCATGAGGAAATATTGTGTTCATAATTGGCAGTGTATTTTTGGTGTTCCTGTATTGACCCAGGAGCAGAAGAAGTATGTTTCTTCTCGCCCACCATAGGTTAGGAAATAGAATACTTGCAGTCACCATATAGTTTTGTTTCAAGCCACAAAAAAGCTTTAAAGTACCTATCTTACTGAATACTACAAGGTGCGTTCATTAGTCAATGTGGAATTTGTGAAACTAATTATCACTGGAGAGATTCCAAGTAAGACAATCAACAAACAGCTCTCTCGAATAAATAATATTGCATTGAACAAGAAATTGAACGTTAGATTAATATGTATGCTTTAACATGCCATCTGTATGGTTGAAGCTATTCTATATGATCAAAATCACCCTTGAAATTCATATTAATAAATGCGATAGGTAGAGGAAATGCGATTAACAATATTGACATTTTGGTTTAATAATAAAATTATTATTGACTGTCCCAGAGACACCTTAAAGTTACGGACTTTTTAAAAATGCATTGATAAACGCAACCTAAATCTGGAAAACACTTCTTGCCATTTAATTACACACTAATCCATCACTAGTCATGTAAATATTACGCACTATTTTATAGTTAGGTATGTATTCTTTAACCTCATTTCACTATTTTTATTCTTGAATTTTTTGATGTGTACCTTTCCCTATTTTTAAAACTATAATAAAATCTCTTAACACTTTACACTATTAGTATATTTTAATGTTTTTCTTTTCAATTCAATCTTTTCTTGTACATTGAGGTAGATATTTAATCATTTTCAATACACGGAATGGAGAAATAGAATTCGGATGGCAAGATTCTCGTTGAAGTTAATAGGGGTAAAGAAAATCAGTGAGTGGTATTCAACAGTCAGGACCAGATTTTACCTGCCCCGACACAACATAGATGTCAAGGTTGAACTTCCGTGGGTGGTCCCCAGGTCTCGTGTTCGATCCCCCCTGGGTACTTAGTCCGCCAGTACTACTTCCACTGACACAAGCAAGAGAAGAAGTAAACGTAAAGGTAGATCTGACATTCCTCCTTAAATTAGATCTCTGCTCTCATCTTACTGACCTGTAGGCCTTTTGTTTATTCTTATGTATTGCTTTGGGCATATAATTAGGTGGGGAATCCTGCAACATGAGCGACCATACATCTTTTTACTACCGTGAAATAAGTAATTCCTTTCTCACGGACACGGAAATATTTAAATAAATACCTACCTTTTCAATTTTAAACTCTCTATCCTTCTACTCATTTAAAATCTCCCTTATTGAAGCAGTCAGCAAAGGCCTGTTCGCCAGATCCTAGTCTTCTTTCCTTCTCTTCTCTCCTTGTCTCCTTTCTATTCCTTATACATCATAGGGTATGACGTGTGTGCGTGTGTGTGTGTGTGTGTGTGTGTGTGTGTGTGTGTGTGTGTGTGTGTGTGTGTGTGTGTGTGTGTACCAACATTTTTTCTTCTATTTTTTGTAATTTAATTTAATTTATTTCTTAATTTTACCTTTTCAGGTTTTTTTTTAAATAAACACGGTTTTTTTATATGTAGGTATTAATATGTAAAATATTTATCCCATAAAATATATAAGACCTGTTTGACTGCTGGAGTAAAGGGACTTTTCAGTCTTACCTCGGCAGTATAAACAAGGTATATTCTTCTTCTTCTTCTTCTATATTTTTACTATTCATATTCTTCATAATACAGTATACCTACACCTACAGTCCTACACCCATTTCTTTAACCATAGGACATGGAAAAGGTCTAAAGTTTATGATTATCTATACAAAATGATAATGAGCAGGTACAATAAAGTAAGTAGGTATGCAGTAGAGGGTGAAGTGTAGGTATCTAATGAAAAGGTCAGTTGTGAACATTTTAGGTACCCCTTTCTCTATGCCTGAGCTATTTATATCATGAATGCAGAGGAAAAACTATAACACGTTAGCGTTTAATACTTTATTCACCAGAAAAAAGTATAGGTACCTACCGAAGATGTACCTACCTAGGAATCTTCAGTAATAAAGGTAACTTGAATAAAAGTAAGTTATTTTAAACAGTCAGGTAAGTAGGTATTTAACTATACGTATTATTCAGTACCTAGGTAGATAATTTTGTTTCATTGAACTAGCGCGCTCTAGACAGTTTCCCGAGTAGGAAACACTCATTAGAGTTTGTTCTAACGAGTGAACCAAGCATTTTCAAATACGACGAATACATTCTGCCTTTCCTTTTCCTTCTGTTTTTCATGTTTTTTCCTTAGTAAGGTTTTGGTGTCAGAAAGGAAAATGGCGGCTAGGTGGAGTGGTCAACTTGTGAAAAAAATCAAGATCCGATTTTCATGAGACAAAGTATTTTTAACATTATCTATTCAGTTGTTCAGATTTAAATTATTGTGCGGAATAAAAATCAATATTAATATTTTAAATGCACCGTGGAAATCGAAAACCATTTCACTTACTAATACGAATAAGGTAGGATTTCCCTATAAATAACAGTCAAAGTGCCTACTTTCCTATAAGAAATGTTTATGCAAAAAAACTACAGTGTTTATGTTGTATTGCACATAGTATAATTATAATGCCTTGAAATTTTAACTACATTTTTCCGTTTCAATTTTTGTGTTATAATCTGCTGCTGTTATGAATGAAAAAGAAATTCAAAAAATCAATAGCGAACTTTTAAAATAATACTTGCTCTCAATTATATTCAAATTCCTAATTTCCTATCATTTGTTTAATTTGCTGCAAATTGAATGTATATAATAGAAGAATATTGTGATATTCTACATTACACAAGCAAGGGTTGAAATTTACGTTTTATTTCCAGAGTCTACAACTTGTACTGTAAGTGTTTACAGAAAACAGTAGGTACTTACTTCTTAGATTATATGCCTTGAAATAATTATTGATTATCCACAATTTTGTTGAAATGGATAAATCACTACCTATGTAACTCTCACACTATCTGCTCTCTTTATGAAAAGGTCTTAATAATAGTTATAGACCTAGTGATCATGTTATTATCTATCTTAGTAGTAGCCCTTACTACAAACAAGATAGAAGTCATGAAATGAAAATAATCTAAACAATCTAAAAGGTACAGTAAGAATAAAATAGAGGTATTCTGATAAATAGCTCAGTTAATGGAATATCTAGTCAAGGCAAATAAACCCATTTTATGTAAAATATTTCAATGTTTATTGATATACAGCAGAAAAGACACTATATTGTCCAAATGTTATTATTTTCACTGTCATATCATAGCGTATAGACTCTATGATATGACAATGATATGTTGGTCTATGGTCATATCTTTGTTTTATCTCCCAAAACTATTAATACTATGTATTTTGGTTTTTATTCTAGGTAATATCAAACCTACAGTTGGGTGTAAAAAGAAAGAAACTTTCTCAATAAATTGGACAACATTGCCCTTGTACCAAAGAAATCCTGCCTTAAAAAGATGAACACCCAAAGTTTCACACTTGCAGAGAGGCTCATTCCTGCCACTTACTTGCAGCAGGCCGCTGCATCCAAGAGGACACGGGAAAACCTCATACGCACATTGATTGAGCATGTAAGTATTTCCATGGAGTTAAAATAATGATACACTTTTCTAACAGTTTTGTGGAGTACCTACTATCATGTGATCACAAATTAAACGTTAGTATGAAAAAGTGATGGAAATATAAGTGGATATAACCATGCAAGGGTTGCTATGAAAAGTTAAGGATCCCCAAGTCAATAACCTGATTGTCAGGCAAAATCTCAGCCCCCATACACTTAAAGCTGATGTTTAGAAGTGAAAAAAAAATGATTTTTTTTTTGTATTCTTCAAACTTGATATGGATCATAAACATTTACAATTTAATGTTAAATTTGGAACTCATGATGAATATATTGTTTAAAAATATTTATTTTTGTTTTCAGAAAAAATGGCCTGAAGAAGGTTGGGATGATTCAGTGATTGAGTTATTCCTCAATGATCTATCACTTATGGACTCAAACAATTTTCCTAGTAATTCTGGTGTAGGAGAAAGAGAGTCTCGTTTTGCATCAGCTCTAGTTGCCAGACGTCATTTCAGGTAGAATATTTAGATATTGATAATTATTATTCAATTTTTGAATTGGCTGACTCTAATGATAATAATATGCTAAATTTGTCTATAAGAAAAACAATATAAGTGTCTAAATCACTTATTACATCTTTTCATAATGGTGTAATGCTTGTGACTAATGATCATTATTCAGAGGTTGTGAAATCAATCCTTAATTGGTTTAGGAAGACTTTTCCAACAAATAATACTTATCTAGTAATGAGCATAATTTATAAGTAGAATAGACATTTTGTGCATAATATATACCTCTCATACAAAGTTAATGATTACCTTTTAGGATGGGACATGGAATAGGTAGATCAGGAGACATTGGAGAGGTGCAACCCAAAGCTGCAGGATCAAGTTTGCTCATTAAATTGGCCAATGCTCTTTTGTTGGATACCATACGAGTTATGGGTGAGTATCCTAGTGGCTGTAAAAATGGTAGAATCCTTTGTAAGGAAGAATCATATTTTGTTGCTTAAGAAATAAATTGACAATTCTTTGGCAAAAGGTTCTAATTAACAATTTTTTTAGGAAAGCCAAAAACAATTTTTTTTTTAAATGGTTCCTTTATGCAGTGATAACATCATCATAGAGGAAAAAAAAATCTTGTTTCACTGGTAGTAACTTTTTTCACCTTTTTTTCAATGTAGGTAAACTTGAATAGAATGCATGTCTTGAAAAACAAACTACAAATTTTAGGAATTCTTTTCATTTTAAAGTAATGATCTGAGAGGTGGTTGGAATACATAGCTTCAAAAAAAATTTACCCACATATATGTATGTTCATTTGCCTAAATATGATAATCATTTTCTCATAAAAACAAATGTTGTATCCAAACTATTAGACAGTGGGATTTCCTTATAACAGACAAAGGAATCATATCATCATTGTATTTGTTATGATCAATATTAACTGTTATGAGGGTTACAGTATTTTTCCCGTATAGCTTTTTTATGTCCCAATGGTTGTCTTTGTTCCATGGTGTCTTAGGGTCGAATTGTGAAGCAGGATTAGATTTAATCTAAGTGGACACTATCATCTAACTCAGGCTAAAGTGCACTGTGATAGGTTGAAATTCCCACTAGATGGCTTGTTGAGGGATATTGTCCACTAAGATTAAATATAATCCTGTTCCATAATTTGGCCCTTGGGATCTTGGATTTGTTTAGATAGTTCTAATTAAACCCTAGGTCTTTTTCCAGCCCAAGGACTCCCCGTTTTTTGTTAGTTTGTATTTGTATTTTTTTTTATTATTTTTTTTTTCCAGGTGTAAATAACTCAGCTGGCTGTTTCCTAGTTCCCATGGCAACAGGCATGTCTCTGGTTTTATGTATGTTGACAATTAAACAAGACAGACCAGGAGCAAAGTTTGTTCTCTGGTCACGCATTGACCAGAAAGCGTGCTTCAAATCTATCATTACTGCAGGTAGGTACGGTTCAATTAGAATATTCATAACATTCGAAACAACTACAACTACAATTGAATGTTCACTCTTTTTTGTCATCAATAAATAACTACCCATTCGGTAGTAGAAGATGTTTATTTTGTATGAATTTCAAATACAGAGTGTCCATAAAGTCCCACCCCACCCCCATATTAAGTCAATCTTCGCACGGATCAACTTTAAAATCTTAAATGGAATGGTATGTCTTGTGACATATTTTTTTAAAAGCCTCATTAAGATAAGTTCATTGTAACAATTTTCATTGAACTACGACGTACCGTTCTCGAGATGCAGGGTCGACCATCGTGGCTAATATCCCTATATTTTATTTTTTTTGCTGAAACTTAATCCCCCAAAATATTCAGGAATGCTGGTTTTCCAATATTTTCAACCGATCTTGAGATTTGGGGGTTGGGGTGGGACTTTATGGACACCCTGTCTTTGACCACATGACCAAAATTTCTGGTGCCTAAAACAACTACTAGATTTAAAAGAATATTGCAGTTTGCATGCTAATCAAATGATACAATTGAAGTGGGCATAAAGCTGGAATACACTTTCCTCCTTATTATCACAAACATGTACTTCATAGCAGCATATTTTCTTTTGGATTTTTGTTTTTTATTTTTATTTTTAAATGAATATTTATTTCAAGAGAAGTCTGTAACATTCAGAGTCCTTGCCCCTTCGGATTTTTTAATGTCACAAATGTAAAGTCAATGATAGAATGCTCACTAAAGATGACCTGGAAGAGTTTCTTTTAGTTTAATTTAGCAAATACATTTCTCCTCTTACCGACTTAAGTAGCTTGATCGATAAGGCGGCGGACTTGTAACCTGGAGGTCGGTGGTTCAAGTCCCGGTTTCAACGTAAATTTAGTAAAGCGAGTTTGAGTAGTTGTGATATCACGAATGTGATTAACACAAATATGATAACTCTATAGTCTATATACATTTCTCCTCTTTGTATCTCCTCGTTGTCGCAGGACTTCACCCTATTGTGATCGAGACTCTGATGTCGGGCGATGAGCTACGCACAGACCTGGTCTCCCTCGAGTCTCAGATGGCCACCTTGGGCTCTGACAACATCGTGTGCGTGCTCACCACTACCTCTTGCTTCGCCCCGCGCGTGGCAGACAATCTGGACCCTATCGCCGCCCTGTGCCAGCGCTACAACATCCCGCACGTCATCAACAACGCGTACGGCCTGCAGAGCACCCGCCTCATGAAGCTCATTCAGGAGGCCGCCAGGTAGATGCTTTTCAAAATTTTCACCATCAAAATATATAAATTTAAAAAGAATGTAAAATAATCCAAACTGTCGAAGACATTGCAAGAGATTATATTAGACACGGGCATTCTACGAATCAAGAGAAAGATGTATTGAAACTACTAGACATCCTGATGTATTTTACCTAATATCCAAACGTAGAAGAGATTTTTTACAATCAAGCATGTCACTGATGATATTTTAAAGAAAAGGCAATTGAGTTTGCGAAATAATAAAGTATTAAAATAGAAAAATAAGTTAAATAAACAACTCTGCACTTGCTTTTTAAGTCCAAAGGTATTTTCAAGATTTTAGATTTTTTTAATGCCAGTGGATTCCGTGGCTAAAAATATTAATTCCATGATAGTGTTTATTTATTATTATTTTTTATGAACAGAATAATCAATATGAATTTTTTTTATAATAAACAAAACAACATAACGAACATCTTACAAATAAGAGATTTCTTCCAATTTACAAAAGTGTTTATTTTATAATTATTTAAATTTAGGTTTAACGTCTATTTAATTGCATTATCATATTGGTCCTATCACGACTGGGGTTTTACCCTCCATTTGCTGAAGACTCACAAACCAGCTAGCTACTCAATTGAACCTTACCTTGTCTGAGTTGGACCAGGGATAGTCAGCATCACGATAGTTCACCCATCCAAGTGTAAGCCTCGCTGGACGTTGCTTAACTTCGGTGACTGAATGAGAACTTTTATTACTAGCGGGTAAAACCCACACGCGCACAAACACACACACACAACACACAGTGTATTTAGGTCGAAAAACCTGAATATGTTTTGTGTCACCCATCCATTTTTTGTCTTTACTTGGCGTAGCTCAAGAACGGTTCATCAGAATTTCGCGATCGATATGTCAAATGGAAGCTCAAACCATTCTCTAAAACTTTCTCGCTCTGAGTTGATGGTCGACATTTTGAATTTCGAGAAAAAATGTCGAAAAACGTAAATATTATTTGTGTCACTCATTAATTTTTGGTTCTTATTCAGAGTAGCCTAACTGTAGGGAGATATAATATCACACAGTTTAGATTAGCTATTAGTAATGGAATGGTTCTCTTTGAGACTCCCGGACGCATATGTAAGTCCCTCGAATTGTTTGTTCTTTTGGTTTCTAGGTAAATCATCTATCTATCAGATAGTAATGAAAATGATGTGAGTTCTACATACCGCTGATTAAGTTTCAAGCTTTAAAAATATCTTGATCAGAGTCATGTCAATTTTCAAGGATATTTGAACAAGTGCCAGTCAATTACAATCGGACTGTTGGTAAACAAGCTCTGATTTTTCTTCTTTTTTTTACAGGAAAGGTCGGGTTGACTGTTTTGTACAAAGCACAGACAAAAACTTCCTGGTTCCTGTAGGAGGTTCAATTATTTCTGGCTTTGACAAATCTTTGCTGGAAAAGATAGCAAAAAATTACCCAGGTAAGTAAATGCTCTATTCGCAAGCCTAAATTGGTTTGTCAGGAGTTTGAGGAGGAACGATTAATTTTATGTAACGTCGTATCTTACAAATTACATTATATCATTATCTCTGAACAGAATGTTAAGGGCAGCCAATTGCAATAAAATGTAACATTTTTGATTTTACTTGATGAGTTTTATATTGGTAATTACTTCCGATAGTATTTGATATCGGAAGTATTGTATTTATTTTTGTAAACAAAAATTTCTGAATATGTCATAACCTCTCGAGCAACTTTGTTTTTGCGTTTGTCTGAGTGCATAAAAAAATCTTCAAATTACCAATACAGAATTCTTTGTAGTATTTAGTATTGGTATAAGCGGGACTGTCGGCTACGAAAGCTCTTTGTCACTGCGACCTTAAATAGATCTTTTGTGATATACCCCTTTAGCTTTAAAAGAGATCAAAGTTATTAATTTAGTTTAAGATTCTTTTAGGACTGATTTCAGTAACTAACTTCTTTAGGTGTTAGAATCAGCCTTGAGAAGATTTTCAGTCGAGCGTGAGAGGCTGCTCCACATTCACAGAGAACGTTTTTTTGCTGCCTCTTTACACAGAGACTACATTTAGGGTCTAGAGCGATGTCCATCTTGTTTAGATGGTAGTTGAGGCTTCAGTGGCCTTTAAACATCCAGTAAGGATTCCTCTTCACTCAGACAACAGTCCGTTTTGACAGTTGGGTTTTACTGTCTCTTTTTTTTTAAAAAAAAAAGCTTTATTAGGAGGACAAAGTACAATGGTAACAGTATAAAATTAAGAAAAGAAAAAAAAAACAAACAAACAAACAAATGACAAAATAAATAAGTAAAAAAAGAAAATAACAATAATGTCCTACCTAAAGGGCGGGGTTATTGCCTGTGGCAATCTCTTCCACCCAACCCTTTTTGTTTTTTCCTAAATAATGTAACTCGTGCTAAATAATGTAACCTGTTTGTAGGTCGAGCTTCTGCTAGTCCAGCCATGGACGTCTTCATCACTCTCCTGTCCCTCGGTATCAACGGGTACAAGCATCTGATCAGCCAGAGGAAGGAGATGTACAAATACATGCGGGAAGAACTTCAGAAAGTTGCAACCAAACATGGGGAACGACTGCTCGAAACAAAAAACAATCCCATTTCTATAGGTGAGACAATTGTCTGTTTCATCATTCACAAAATGAGTGAATGATTCTATGTATCTGTTGATCTGACAGTGAAAATACTTGCACCGAAAAAATTGTAAATATCATATTTAACTTACAAATTCTTTGAACTGTAGATTCACTTATCTTATGTATGGAAAATCAAGCAGTGACAGTACAACAGATTTATTTTTTAAGATGGGTGTTGTACAGCCTTTTTACTTTGTAGTCATGAAAAAGCAGCTACTGTAGACGCTTGTAGTCTGTGTTGTAGCTTGTACTCTTCCCGTTCATTATTTACATCTATTACTATAATGACATTACACCATGCATAGGTGGTCTTAGGGGTTAACGTGTTAGTCTGGTGATCCAGGTAGCGGAAAGATCGGTTGGTTCGAATCCCTTCCAATGGCTGTGTTGTTTCTCATTTATTTGAGTATATGACCACACTGTTACTATTATTATTACATTTGCCGATGAATATTTATCCACTCTCCATACAATGAGATTTATAATTTTTGAAACTCATTTTTCTGTCTACAGGAATGACCTTATCTTCTCTCGGAAGCTGTGGTGATCCCAAGAGAATCTCTATGCTAGGCTCAATGTTATTTCTAAGATCTGTGTCCGGTGCTCGTGTTATCACTTCCATGGAGAATCGTGAAGTCTGTGGCTATAAATTCGAAGGTGAAAAATAAACTCTTTGTATCTTAATAAAACCATGAAAAGTTTAGTTTACTTTAATAATAATACTTTGCTGTGCTTGCTTGAACTTGTCCTGGCGCACTGCCGTGCGCTCAGATAATAATAATAATAGTAATACCGTGTATACCGGTAGCTCAGTGGTCGTGGGTTCAAAACCCAGCTGGGACATGACATGTTATCCTCCCATTTGCGATTTTTACCACATAATAATATGTCTTGGGCTTACTGCTGGAATAATGGGACTTTAATAGTCCTAATCGGGCAGTATAAATAAGGCGATATTATTATTATTAATTTATAGTTTAAATATAATATACTGTGTGCCGTGTTCTCAGGCTGGGGTGCTCACCATGCAAACTACCCATTCCCGTACATCACCGCCGCCGCCGCCATAGGAGTTCGCAAGAGTGACGTCGACCACTTCACGTACCGACTCGACAAGGCTCTCGCCAAGATCAAAGGCAAGTCTGCCCCCCCTACCCCCACCTCCCTGGAAGATCTCCCCCCCTCTGGTCGCTCCATCCGATCCGGCCGCTCCGTGAATGGGGAGGGGGGCAGCAGCGCGGGGGGGGAGGGGAGTAGCGCCTCTACGTCGCTAGCCAGCAGCAAGGACTCGCTGCGGAAGTAGCCCTGAAGCCCCCGCCCCGCCCCCGCCCTGCTGCTGTTCTTGTCAAAGCTTTAGAATTTTATTTATTGTGTCACGGAAAAGTGTAGAGCTAGGAGATCTCGTTTCGTTTGAGCTTTATGTACCATACAATTATACCCACAAGTAACAACAAAACGAAAAATATTGTATGATTAATTTGTCCTTTCTTTTCGTAACGCACAATTTCGAAATTTCATCATTAGTTTAAATAGAGTAAAGCTTGCAGATGTGAGTAGAGTCCATGTTCAATCACCAGCGGATGGTTTCTTTAACGCCGGCATTGTTCTGCTCTTCCTTTATTTTTCGTATTTTCTTATTCAAAGCAATATGACTAGGAGTTTCACCGTAGTAATCATTTGTTGTCTATATAAAATGCTATTGATGTACGTATTCTGTCACTAGGAGAGTTGTACAAAGAAATACGATAATACACGCTAGTGTTAGTGCTAAATTTAGACTAGGAAAGTAAGACAGAATCACATTTTACCAAAAGATCATTTTTGTTTTGGCTTCAGACTTCTGAATTAGTATAAAATGTCCATAGAAAAAGACTTTAACTCCCAGTCTCAAGAGACACTCTGTCCACTTTTATAGTAATTGAAACTTACATAAGAAATACTCTGGGACCAGACTAGATGACTCAGTGGAAGAACCAGATATTATCTTTTCTATATTCTATTATTCTCTGCATCTCAATTTGATAAGCTATGATGTACTGGACATGAGAACATAATGTATGGAACTCCTAGGCACCCAACTCGCGAGTGAAACTATATCTTTAGATTTTTAGGAATTAAGAATGCTCAGCCCATTGTAAAGTTTTGTGATTTGGAAATGAGGTTTTTCACGTCATACTGAAACCCTCCCTTCTTTATCTGTAGATTTTATTATTTATTCATACTACCTAAATTTTAAACATTTTCCTTCCCTTTTTCTCTAATCATGTATTTGGCATTCAATAGTATTGTTTCTGAGCTAAAGACTTGTGAGTATTTGGCAAGCATTCAATACCCAGTATTGTATTTGAGCTGAGAAATTTTCGAACCCTATTGCCTCATCTTATTTTATCCTGTTTGACAAAAACCATGAAGATGAAGATTTTTTTTTGATAAACTCAAATCGCAGTAGATGTTGTTCACGGTTTCATCGAGTTCTGATTATTGCCTCCTACTGGGTTACGAGACAAGCGTTTCTGTGTGTTGGGTCTCTTTTACCATTTTGAAGAACCAACTATTCCCAGCTCCCCCTGGCCCACGGTAATTCACTGAATGTTCTGTTATGGTAGAAAGCATCATGAAGACTTTTGGCTTTTTTTTTTTTCATTCGCCCAGCTATCAAGACGGGTTAAGTGTTTCATTTATATTAGAGGAACAGTCCATAGTCCTTGATTTCATCCTCGGGTACCACACGGCTAGATTGTTACACCTTCTTTTATTGATTCATTTTGACATAACTTATCAAATTCATTTAGACTAAGTTTTTTATCCGTAGGTAATATTTAAAAATAGTTCTATTGTAAATGATGTTACCACTCGGTTCATTTGATGGTCCTACAAAACTAATTATGAATATTATGTCCACTGTTAATTAAAAGTAAAATAAAATGTTTCTAGTTTGGCAAAATGCAAGGTAATCCAGGTAGCATGGGGATCCGCTGATACTGGACCCTTATTGAGAATTTCACCACACAATAATGGCACAAAAAACTGCATACCTACTGCCTTGAGTCCTATTTGGGCTTTTTTTTATTATAATACTGCATTGTGTATTATACTTGTGTCATGAAATATGTTACTACTAAACGTTACGATTCGTAATGTAGTGGGAAGTGGTACATGCAGACATGCTGAGCATTTATGTATAATTTTAAATTCAAATATTGCACAGTTTTCATTATATTTGCTTGTTCACTCCGTAGACATTTAACCCGAATTGTAAAGAAAACTACATTCAACCAGCGTTGATGGCACGTTGAATACACCAGTTCTCTTTCAGAACGTCCAGCGAGGCTAGAACTTGGATGGGTGACCATTCAAATTCGAACCCTCGTGATGCTTCTAAAAATGGCTTTTAAAAAGAGCCCAAGTTCTCACAATGGTCGATTGCCCATAAAATATGTGGTTCAAGAAGATCCAACTGTATATTTAAAGTTGGCTGGACACCCTCACTCCCCGAGCTGTAGCCAAGCTGGTTACAACAACAACAATAAATCACTGAAGAGCAATGCCAGCATGGTGAGGACATGGATTTCTTGTCGAATACCATTTTCAGTTAGGGTTCTTGGTTCATGCTAGAATAGAATAAATCAACGTTATCCCCAAAGACTTGTCGGTAAACGCGATGCGCAGCTTGAGAGAAGGTCTGAATTAATCAATTCTTATTCATCAAGGCCAACATCTTGATGTGATCTTCAAAATGTGGTAAATGGGTAAGTATCAATAACAAGATAGCGGACCCTGTAGTTAAAAGCAACAGTAAATCCAAATAAACGCAAATTAATTTTTGGGTAAATGGATGTCTTTAATTTTTTTTTTTTTTTTTTTCAAGATACAATTAGCCGTTTTTGTGTTCACTGCACAGGATTATATTTTTTCATCTGATATGGGATTGTCTCAGGTACCCGAACATCTCGTCTGCAACTAGGTAGGTAACTTTGTATTATATCGCGTCCACTTTAAAATTCCATTTGCGTCAAACCTAATACATTATATTTTTTAGTTGATATATAAATTTACGTCTACCAATTATTATTTTTATGTGATTAGTTCTTTTAACATATGATCGTTTAAACATTGAACTCTTGTCACCTTCTTCTAAGTGATTTTGATGATTAATTAACACTTTCTTCATAAAACCATATATGGAACTATGTATTGGGAATCCAAGTTCTTTAATATTTTTGAATCTTGTTAAAATAAAAAAATGAATTTTCTAAAGAATTGAATTTTTATTTATGTGATTATTTCTCTCTCTCTCTCTTTCCTTCATTTCTCACTCCTCCTCCGTCCGCTTCTCTTCCTCTTCTTCTTCTTCGTTATGTAATGTTTTCTCTTTATATTCTCTCTCTATTTTTTAAATAAAATTCAAACTCAATTTTTTTGTGTTATTGTATAGTTTTGTACCGACCACACAACATTCTAGTTGTAGAGGCTTGCAGAATTGTGATGTAGTTTTATCTTTTTCTTTTTAAAGGAATTCCGCTCACTTGAAGGTAGATATAGGAATATTACTTGTGCTGATGATATTTCAAATAGAAAGCAATACAGTTGGTTATCCCATTTCTACATCACTCTGCACCACTGCTTGCGAGTAATAGCAAGTTGGCAAGCAGTGCCTCTAGATTTTAGTTTATAGTGTTTTTATAGTTCCTTTTACAATTTTATTTATTTATTAATTAATTGTCCTGCCATTGTAGCTATTTTGACTGGGTATTAAAAAAGTGATCTCTTTTCCTCATGAAGAAATGGTTTTTTTTTTGTTGGTATAAATGTACAAGTTCTTATTAGGTCGGCTTTTTATTATTTTGTGGGCTGAAATTGAAACGTTGCAATCAAATGTTTCATGAATTTTGAGGAAAATGTTTATTTCTAAATATTATAATGTGCTTGATGCCTACGTTCTTTATTCCACTTAAAATTCAAGGTAGGTTTCTAAATCTAAATTATTTATTCATTAGAAAATATCCTAAGAAATATTATTTTAAACTTAGGTTGCGTTTATCAATGCATCATTAACCAGCCGATAAATTTAAAAGTTAAGTGCCTCTTAGACGATCAATATGACAAATATGTAGTTAATCACATTTTTTATGCCTATCTTCTACTTAAGGGTAATTTTGAAAGTCAGGATGGCTTCACATTTTAAGCTTCACTTAGGATATTGAGTTAAACTTTGATTTCTTGTTCTATGCAATATCTCTTTAAAATAATTGATCGTCTAAAGACTACTTGGAAGTTCTCTAGTGATAAGTTTCACAGTTGAATAAAGTTATTTAACGATTGATGAACGCACCCTCATTGTACATTTCTTAATTTAATTAATTCAAAAATTGATTGCTTTAGAAAATATTTTTATTTTTTTATATAAAAAATGAACAAAATTAAGTTTAAAAATCTTTATAAATTCCATTATAGTCACAATTCATAAAACTCATTATTATTTTGTAACTTTACATAAAATATGATTTAATTTTTAAATAAAAATAAAGCATTTTAGGTAGACATGTTATACATTTTTTAAACTGCTATTTTATACTTTATTTTTAAAAACTATATTTCTAGCTATCGTCAATGAAATTTTCGATACATCACCGCTAAAACAGCATACAGTCATATTTGATACATAAGTAAGTAGATACTAAGTATTTGCCAGATTGGCTATTTCCGGAAACATATGCGAGCTGCGTAGCACCCAAAACTTTTCTGTTCCTCATTAGTAGCAGCAGAATTTTTTTTCCATGAATTGAGCATTGAACCCAAGGTCTCTGGACCACGGACAGTAGTTAACCGAACGCAGTGAGGGAGCAAAGCGACCTCAGTTTTAACTTGGGTACTGGACAATTTGGCTTTCGTTTGGTTGTCTGTCTGTTCCGCGATAACTCCCCAACGGATTCTTCAAAATTGTTCAAAAAAAAAAAAAATACATATTATTTTCATTGAGGTGATAGACTTTTACCTGTTGTTTTTGGGCCGAAATAGGCCACTCAAGCCCGCACAGGGGCCGTTTTTGTGATCCTTGAAGCTAAGGTGCAGTCCCCTTAGGTGAGGTTTACAGTTCACAGAACTATTAGTTATCCCCGTTACACCACTGAGGTTGGCTGGTGAATTATTCTGAGTCGAGGGGTTGTACTTCCAGTACCATTGTAAGTCGTCAATAATCAATATGGGTTCAGTTTTCTATGTACCACCTACTGTTACTTCAGATATATTTCTATTGGAAATCGCAAGTATTGTGTTCGTTCTTTAAAAAAAAAATGTTTTTGACATTTTCATGTCTTTGCTCTGGCACATAACCAAAATTATGTGACGAAATTATGTAACGATATTATGTAACGAAATATCAAATTGTAAAGGGAGAGAAGTCTTCTAATATCGGATATCGATATTATGGTTTCGATATTATCGATATACCTAATATCGATATTTTCGTTTCGATATTGCAACCCTAAGAGAAGAGGGAAAGTGTGTGTCATGCGCACAATGGCGAAGTATTGAATTGTAGGGGAGAGAAGAGAGAAGGTATGTGTCATGCGCACTATACGAAATTTGGTCAGTTGGGTTTTGGACCTTGAATAGTAAAGATGAAAATGTCCCAATGCTTGCAGACTCGTATGCAAGCGTTTTTTTAAACAAAAATTTAACATCGCTTTCAACTGCATGGTCATATCAGTAGTCACCGTGGCAGAGTGAGTTAGCGCGCTAGGCATTGAACGCATGGTGACCTGGGTTCGATTCCCAGCGGGGCAGGAATTTCTTTTTTGCTCCGATTTCAATTTTTTCATATTTAAGGAGTTTTGTAACCTCCTGAGCAACTTTACTTTTGAGTCGGTCTGTCAAATTCATTCTTGGTAACGCACAATTCTAAGAAACGAATTTTTGTACACATATTGGAGACGTATTGCAGATGTTCCCATTTTAATGGCCGGATCGAGACTCAACTGCTGGGTGCCAGCTCATGTAGATTTAGCCTCACGTGATCAATGTTTACCAATCACAGAGCTCCAAATTGATCACGTGACGCTTATTCTACATGAGCTAGGACCCAGCAGTCGAGTCTCGACCTCTCAAACTTTTTACTTATACGCTTATATCTCATGAACCACACACCCGATTTTGATGAAATGTTGTATGTGTATGCATATTTTTTTTTATTTAAGTGAGGTTTAACGTCGCTTTCAACTGCCATGGTCATATCACGACGGGGGTTTTACCCTCCATTCGCAGGAAACTCACAAACCTGCTACTCACATTGACCTCACCCAGCCTGAGTGGGGCCGGGAAAAGCCAGCGTCACGAGAATTTGAATGGTCACCCATCCAAGTCTTAACCTCGCTGGATGTCGCTTAACTTCGGTGTTCTGAAGGGAACCGGTGTATTCAACATGCCATCGACGCTGGCTGTATGCATATTAGTGTTTTACATAGTGCGTTTGTAACGGTATACTATCATATAAAACAAATTTGAAGAGAATCAGTTAAAAACTTTTGGAGATACAAGTGATTTAGTAAAAAAATCTCAAAATTGCCAAGTGTGTACAATGTGAACCAAAAACGAGGAAGTATTGTGTCCATAATTGGCAGTGTATTTATTCTTCTTCTAAATAGAGCTACTCTAGCCAAGTCTTTACATTGTAAGCCAAGTCTAGCCAAGTCTTTACAATGTAAAGACTTGGCTAGAGTAAAGTTTACATACTCGTAGGTAGCTTGCACTCGAGAGGAGCTTGGAGGATTCAAATAAATCAAGGCAAGTTCAAATAATTTTTATATTATAAAATTTATTTTGTATTTTTTTTTCTCGTTTTTTATCAAATAAAACAATAATAATTAATCTCTGTACTGTATAAAATTTAAATTATTTTAAGCATTTTTACTAAAAAAATATGTTTATGTTCTATAAAACAATGACTTTGGGACTGTATCCAATACTTATTTAACAAATACTACTCGACTTCCTAGATCATTTTTATAGCAATAAATTATTTGAAACATGAATACTTGTTCAAGTTCCACTCTTTGCGGCACGGTGGTCCCAAGGAGGACCACATAAAATGGGACCCTTACTGCACGGGCCCTCCTGACTTGTTGTGCCTTGTGAAAGCTACGACAATGTCCGACTGCAGCCGAAAACTTTTATCCAATAGGAAGAAGCTTGAGTGGTCCCTGGCCGAGTGAAGCGTGCTGAGACGATACTAAAGACAGTTCTCATATGGACCACCGTGCAGTAAGGTACATTTTCCATGTGGTCTTTCTGGGGACCACCGTGCCGGAAAGGTTATTTAAAAAAATCCGAGCTGTGCCGCAAAGAGTTAATGCATTGTACTTCTTACTGTGGAAGATAAAAAAGTAAAATAGTATTTGTTAAAAATGAATAAAAATATTACAAGAGTGTGCAACACACAGTAAAGATATAATAGTAAAAGTTGGGTAAGTTAGAAATAAATAATGTTAGGCTAAAATTACAAGAGAGGAAGAATTAAGAAGAAAAACTATTTATTAACTTCTAGAACCAAACTGACTTCAAATCATACTGATTTGACAATAGATTTTTTTTCAGAACCGAAAGCCGAACAATACAAGATAAGCCAGTGTGACACTAGAATTACAAGAATTCAATTGAATCCATTTTTTAATATATGAGATCCACAAAACTTCACAATTGAATGACGGTAACAGAAAAATCAAAACTTTAATATTATGTTTAGCAACGGAAGATCAACAGAAGAGAAATATTCGAAGAAGAAATTTTGAAGAATCTATCTAAAAGGTAGAAGCTGACCCAAACTATTTTTGATCTATAGTTTGAACTGAAAATAACTTTAACAGATGGCAAAGAATGTGTACAAAAACTATGCATGAATAATATAATAATATATTAAAAACGTAGCTTGTTACTTCAAATAAACTAGTCAGCAAAGAAAAGGTTACACCTATCACTGACTTCCAACATTAACTGAGCAAAGAGCGCTAAACAATCTTGTACTTGGACCAGAGGAAACGTATTGCATATTTATAAAAATATATCCTTCACTTTTTCAAAGCAAAAAACAATAGTTGCTTCAGTGTATCAATGCGTACCTAAGAATATTGTAATGGCACAAAACATATCTGTGTGGCATAAAAAGAGTACTATTTGATAAATGGCGTATTTGTATAACATATTTGGCTATGTTCCTGGCTAAACAGGGGACAGAAAATTATTACCTGTACAAAAAATAAGAAAAGCGGCCAGCTTTTTGAGATAAATATTTCTACCAGTAGAAATGTTTTTACAAGTGAAGGCCGATTTCAAAGTGCTTTTGCTGGGCGAAAATGAAATTCGTAAAATGTTTTGATTTAAAAATCTTTGTCCAAGACGTCAAAATTCATAAAAACCAACTGTCAAAATAGATGTAAAAAAATCTAAACCTAGAATTCGCAACATACCAAACTGATTGTCTACAGTGTCAGCAATTAGTTTTAAATATTAGGCCGTAGAGATTTGTGATTGAGTCCTGGTGTGGTACACACGTAGACAAAAAATAATGGAACAAATAAAAAATGTAAAGAATTGAAAGGCAAGACAAGAAAATTTTGAAGTACACTTGGCAAATATTATTAGTTACTTGTTATTTCATGGTAAATAAAGTTGAAATAAGGTACATTTTTAAATTAATACGAAACATAAATAAAACATTTTTTTAGGGAAGATGAAGGTGGACCTGCCCTGGTTAGTTCTACATTATGTCACGAGGCAGATCCTACAGCATTTTCCCTCTGTGCGTATTTTGAGCCAATAGAACTACATAGATATTGCTAATATTGCAGGGTATATACTTATTAATTCAATAGGACTTCAGAATGAGAAACGAGTTTTAAATGAAGATGGTTGTTATTGCAAAAGGTTATAACTCATTAACAAAAGACCATACATAACGAATACAAATTCTTTTTATTTGTTACTTTTTAAACAACACAAGCTATTTGTGTTTCACTATTTATTCTTGTAACGTGATACCGATGCAATCCTGTTTTGAAAGAAAGAAAGAAAGAAAGAAAAGAAAAAAATACAGAGAAAAAGAGACGGAGAGGGACAGATTGTTTTAGAATTTCTAATACAAAGAATACATAACTCGTGATTGACGGCACTCAGCAGCAGTCCTGCCGTCACAGGGAGAGCATTCGCTTGCTGTGGACCGTGTCGGGGCTGGTGGCGTGGTCTAGCCCGCTCCTCTGCTGGGACGAGCAGGAGGGGACAAGAGGGCCGGAGTCAGGGGTCAGACCGGTGCCCCCCTCCATGAGGGACGCGAAGTTGAAGGGGATCCCTCGGGAGGGGGTGCTGATGGGAATGCCCGCCTGGTCAGAGATGAGGGGGGCGGGGGAGGGGCCTGTTCTCGATTCTGATTGGTGCTTGGCACTGGTGGAGGGGAGGTTCAGGTAGGGGGAGCTGGAGACTGGGAGAGACGTAGGCCGGGGTCTACTGTTGCTACCTGTGGAACAAGGAATACTGATTTAGTATACATGTTCGGATCCATATGATTTCATTGCTTATTATGAAATAATAACACATATATTAACATAATAACACTAAAAGTGTATAACTAATTCTGCACATAAACTATAGTATATTTTGCCTTGGCTAAGTAAATAATACATTAACGAGAGGATATAGTAAAGCAAGCAGAGAAATATCTACACTCCAGGATCCCAGAGAGACGGGAAGGGAATACTATTTATTTGCAAACTATACTAATACAGGCAATGTGCAAAGAGGAAATACATAAATGTATAGATAACCAGATCCGTACATACACCAGTCGGTATACATCATCTACTCTATATTTGTATGCTTAATAAACGAGAACAATTAGTGCAATTTAACCTCAGAAACTAGACTATCTCTCCACAGTATTTACGTAAATAGTGCATAGCTATTACAATTGTTTGCTTGAGTACGGCGGAAAATACAAAACAATAAGGATATGATGTCTTATCGCGAGCGGAAACTTCAGTTATCAGGAAGGTTCAACTCAAGTATTGTAACATTGGCGGAGGCGATAGACACGATATCCTCGCCTTTGCCTGTGAAAGTAACTGTTTTTAAGTAATTTCGCGAGTAAACAGGAGAATAATATCGTCTTATTGATACTGCCCGATCAGGACTATTAAAGTCCCATTATTCCAGCAGTAAGCCCAAGACATAATTATTATTATGTGGTAAAAATCCCTTATCATGTCCCGGCTGGGTTTCGAACCCACGACCTCTGGAATCTCTGGATTCACAGGGTGCCGCCTTTACCACTGAGCTACCGGGCGGGACAGACTGTTTTTAGACAGGACAGAAAGTAACTGTTTTTAAGTAATTTCGCGAGTAAACAGGAGAACAACTTTGGAAAACCTTTAGCTCTAGTACGACGCGGCCTCAATGAACGTTGGGTTGAACAGTTGAATAAAGGGTTGGGTGGAAGAGATTGCCACAGGCAATAACCCCGCCCTTGAGGTAGGATATTATTGTTACTTTCTTTTTTACTTATTTAATTTGTCATTTGTTTGTTTTTCTTTTCTTAATTTTATACTGTTACCATTGTACTTTGTCCTCCTAATAAAGCTTAAAAAAAAAAAAAAAAAAAAAAAATGAACGTGTAACTGGACCGGTCACATGCGTGGAATACACACCCAAAGCAATCCGCTTGTTGGAGTTGAGTGAGCTGCACTCTGACGTGGGGACGCAGCCAGGCTCTGGCTTGATGCTGACTGGCTCTGGCTTCATGCTGATGCTGACTCTGTCCTTGCTGAGTCCGCAGCAGGGCGCATGCGCAGCCAGGATGAGCTCCAGCTCTTCCTTCTGGGCCTGCAGCTGCTGGATCTGGCTCTGGATGTCCATCTTCTTGTCCTCCAGACCTTCCGTCTCCTGAAACAAGAAGAGGGGACTTAATAATAATAATAATAAATAACCTCCCCACATTATGAACCAAACAACTTGATCTTCGGATCCGCTCCTGAAGTTACAACACCAGGAGAATTGATCATATGATGCGCTCCTGGTGTAATACCCTTTGAAACGTAATAATTACCTTCCAAAGGAGAGAAAGTGGATAATAATAATAATGCTTTTTCTTTGTGTTATTATGTCACAATTTTAGTGGGTAGTGCAGAATCATAGCACTTTACCACTTTAATTTACAATATCTTGTATTTTTTCCTCCTATGATTCTACCAAATCTACCACTGGTCGCTGCATCACATCAAAAAGCAGTTACTCATTTTTCCTCACGAAGTATGAGTGGACCCCGAACATCCAAGTACAGAGCAGAAAAATTCCTACACCGCTGGGGATCGAACCCAGGTCACCATGTGTGCAATGCCTAGCGCGTTAACTCACTCTGCCACAGTGACTACTAATAAGAGAGGACTTATTATTGTGCTGTTCCAACTCAGCAGTTGATGTCGGAAACTGAGCCACTTCAGTCACAAATACATATTTTTAGTGATAGTCACCGTGGCTAACTGAGTTAGCACACTAGGTATTGCATGCATGGTGACCGATCCCCAGCGGGGCAGGGATTTTTCTGTTCTGTACATATGGTGGCATTACCAGACTATAAAGAAATTAATGTAATAGAATTCGAAAAGTGAAGGAGTCTCTTAGGAATGCTGCACTACGAACAAAATTTTTGAAGAGACCGTGTGCTTCACAACAAATAAATCATACTTTAACTTAACTTATACATGTTATTAGTGAGGAAGAGAGAAAGAAGTACATGCGAGTAAGAGGAAGACAGTTACATTTGTAAGTGACTTAGACTAATCATATTATGTTCAAGGTGCTCCCATGTCCCATGGCCTGGCACCTTGTTTCTTTCACATGTCAGGCGTTTGACAAATGTACAGATACATTAACATGATGGCACTTGCTCATAGCTTACAATACTATTTTTATATATCGCCGCACAGGTATGGGTATACTGGTATAGCTTACCCAAGATCTAGACCTGTCTGGCTGGGGGACATTTAACAGGGAGACGACGAGTGTCTTGCTAGAGGACTATACACGGAAAAAAAATAGCCAACCTTAACAAGTGGCTTAATCAGGGGTTAAGTGGCAGAGAATGCCTAAGGCATTAGCTTCGCCCCGGATTACAAAACAATTGTAATTAAAAATTATTTTAACGGTTATTAATTTTTTGTTGTTGATTGTTTTGTAAATTAAAATATAAATGGCTTCCCAAGGGTTTAATGGCTTCTTAAGAAGAAGCCCCATACAGTTTTAACGATGGTTGATCGCACATAGAAATGTGCTTCAGAACGAGCCAACTTTTCAACGAATGTTGACTCGCTCTGAACAACAACAACCTGACATAGAGTCAACTCACCTGCAGCAGTTCATTACAACAACCTGACATAGAGTCGAGTCAACTCACCTGCAGCAGTTCACTACAACAACCTGACATAGAGTCGAGTCAACTCACCTGCAGCAGTTCATTACAACAACCTGACATAGAGTCGAGTCAACTCACCTGCAGCAGTTCATTACAACAACCTGACATAGAGTCAACTCACCTGAAGCAGTTCATTACAACAACCTGACATAGAATCGAGTCAACTCACCTGCAGCAGTTCATTACAACAACCTGACATAGAATCGAGTCAACTCACCTGCAGCAGTTCATTACAACAACCTGACATTGAGTCAACTCACCTGCAGCAGTTCATTACAACAACCTGACATAGAATCGAGTCAACTCACCTGCAGCAGTTTATTGGTGTGGTCCATAACAACCTGGCATAGAGTCAACTCACCTGCAGCAGTTCATTGGTGTGGTCCATAGCAACCTGACATAGAGTCAACCCACCTGAAGCAGTTCATTTGTGTGGTCCATAACAACCTGGCATAGAGTCAACTCACCTGCAGCAGTTCATTGGTGTGGTCCATAACAACCTGGCATAGAGTCAACTCACCTGCAGCAGTTCATTTGTGTGGTCCATGCGTCTCTACCTGACATAGAGTCAACTCACCTGCAGCAGTTCATTTGTGTGGTCCATGCGTCTCTACCTGACATAGAGTCAACTCACCTGCAGCAGTTCATTGGTGTGGTCCATAACAACCTGGCATAGAGTCAACTCACCTGCAGCAGTTCATTTGTGTGGTCCATGCGTCTCTACCTGACATAGAGTCAACTCACCTGCAGCAGTTCATTTGTGTGGTCCATGCGTCTCTACCTAACATAGAGTCAACTCACCTGCAGCAGTTCATTTGTGTGGTCCATGCGTCTCTACCTGACATAGAGTCAACTCACCTGCAGCAGTTCATTTGTGTGGTCCATGCGTCTCTACCTGACATAGAGTCAACTCACCTGCAGCAGTTCATTTGTGTGGTCCATGCGTCTCTACCTGACATAGAGTCAACTCACCTGCAGCAGTTCATTTGTGTGGTCCATGCGTCTCTTGCGGCACCGTGCCGCAGCCAGCTTGTTCCTCTCCCTCCTCACCTGCCTGCGCTCTTCCTCCTCGGGGGAGATCTGGGGGAGGAAACACACAACAATCAATGTTGAGGCCATGGGGGAATACTTTAAACCTGTCACATGGAGAAGACTATTTCACAATATGGTTACCGTTATTTCTTTTAAAAAGCTGATCTGGGAAGGAAAACACAAATAATTCAATCTATGTAGAGGCCATGAGGAATATTTAAAACCTGTCACATAGAAACTACTTCACAATATAGTTACCCTTATTACTTTCAAAAGCTTGTAATCTACACAAAATGGCCGATTTTATGAGACAGGTTTATAACCCATCATGATATATGTACATAGGTCGTGAGTACTCCAATACTTCATGTGTGGTGTAGGATATCTTTTGGTGGGAATTTTTCAGATAGCCTAGCCGCTTTTTTGGCTTTAACGTCGCTTTCATCTGAATGATCATTTCACGACGAGAATTTTACTCTCCATTCGTTTGAAACTCACAAAGAAGCTACTCAAATTAACGTCACCCAGCTTGAGTGGGCCGGGAATAGTCAGCACTGCGAGAGTGCGAAATTGAATGATCACCCAGCCAAGTTCAACCCTCGCTATACGTTGATCAACTTCAGGGATAGAACGATAACTGGTGTATTCAAGGTGCTATCGATGCTGGCTCTAGCCGCATTATTATACAAGTAAGATTATATACATACAAGGAATATTTACAATTATAGAAACAAAACTTGTTCAAGGGTGGTGCTAATGCCAACCGCAGGCCTAGCCGCAACGCGTCTAGTTTTAAATAAAAAGGTACGTAATGGAACTCCCTGTCTACAGCCGACGGCACAGTCTAAATAAAGCACATATTTAGGAGTTATCTCTCAAACTTATGAACCTGATCAAGTTTTCTGTAAGGAAAATCAAGCTCTTCAAAGCTTAGGAGAAGTACCTTTGTATAAATGTTTCTTTATAAAGAAAAAAAAAGGGAAAAAAAAAGAGATTTTATTTTATTATTATTATAATTTAACTCTTTATTGGTCAACTACATACATTCAACAAAAAAGGACATGAATATATATAAAAAAAACACAATAGTATATGTAGTGAACCAAGGGGCGAGGTTAAAGCCTGTGGCTTTCTCTTACCCTTTTATTATTTATTATTTTATTCTTACCCCTTTTTCTTTGATGGGTCTACGTCCGCCCACGTTGCGTCTGGGCACCTGTGTCTGGGGCGGGGTGTCAGAGCGAGAGCTGGGTGTAGAGTGCGGGGGCGTAGGACATTGCGTTGCTCCTGGGCCTGTGGTGTTGCTAACGGCAAGTTCTGAAGGGGCGACGGTTGTGCTGCCTCCTTGCCAAGACTGCAGGTCAACCATACTCACGTGAATACTACCGTTGGCTGAAACGAAGATAAAAGAAAGTTTAAGTTATCATATTTGTGTCAATCAACTATGTGATATCACAACTTCTCTAACTCGCTTTACTAAATTTACGCTGAAACCCGGACTTGAACCACCGACCTCCAGGTTACACGTCTGCCGCCTTATCGATCACGCTACTGAGAACGGTCCGATAAAAATATAAAAGATAAGAGCTGTGAAGTCAGTTCAAAGAAATTACATATTCCATATTTTAAATCTGACATAAATTTATAACCATCGAACTAGATCGTAATCGGGGGTCTCTAATAATATTGAATAAGGGAAAATAAAAGCTTAAAATAATGACACAAAAAAAGGGGAATAAGAAACACTTTGGTAAAACTGGTAAACATTCTCCATTTTATTATCAACCAAAGAATGATTGAAACGTCTTCTTTTGGACCTTGAAGAAATAAGGTAAATAAGTAATATGTATAAGTGTTCCCACGAGTGTGTTATAGGTGGAAGTGTTGCTGATGTTGTGGTATTGTATACCTACCTATCCACTGGAGTATTGAACACGTTATCCCATTTGATCTGTGGAAGTATGTCTACAGCTGTTGATATAATGGGGCTACTTTTCCTGATTGGACTCTCGACGTGCAGCATAAAGCAATACATAACAAACAACCACGTTATATGTCATATATTTCCATACCTTGTGCTTCTGAATAGTACATTTTTGATGGCTTGTATCTTGTAGCCGAGTTTAATTGAAATAATTTCTCTTTAACTCTTCCCCCATTTCTCTCTCTCTCTCTCACGTTCTCTCTCTCTCTCTCTCTCTCACTCTCTCTCTCTCACTCTCTCTCTCTCACTCTCTCTCTCTCTCACTCTCTCTCTCACTCTCTCTCTATCTCTCTCTCTATCTCTCTCTCTGTCTCTCTCTCACTCTCTCTCTCTCACTCTCTCTCTCTCACTCTCTCTCTCACTCTCTCTCTCTCACTCACTCACTCACTCACTCACTCTCTCTCTCTCTCACTCACTCGCGTGCTGCTGCATTGCCCTCCCGCCAAGACCCACCGAAATTAGAATAATAAAAATTTAAACAACATCCCACACACCCGCGCTCGCATTCAATTGATATAATTCGTGTTTCACTTCTCATACTCAGGGATCAGTTTCAATGTCGAAGAGAATGTTCCGAGCATGCACATGGGCATGGGCATGAGGAGCATAATACTTACTCACTTTCCACGCCCATGTGTTGTCAAGGGGGTGGAAGGATTGATGTGGGTTTTGAACCCCTTGGACGCCCAGAACGTGTCCCGGGCTCCTTCCGTGTAGAGTGTGTTGCAATTATGCACTTAAAACTGAGAATAGTCAACATATTTCTTAAATTTTGCCATTTAAACTTTCAGGGAACTTTCAATTTTTATGTTGCTGGTTGATGACGAGCATGTAAACACATCACTTGATCACTCGCCTGCTCACTTCCTAACTTCTACTGCCATGAGGTAAAGCTTACTTCTTTACTCAATGAGGAGAAACTTTGAATCAACTTTGTGTGAGTGAGTTTCGTGATCTAGTTAGTTCCGTACCTTGAGTGATGGGGGCGGAAGTTATGGGTGTCATGGGGGGCGGCTGGAAGAACGCCTCCTTCTCGTGACCCTCCCCCTCCATTTGAAGATTGAACTCCTCATCCAAGAGCCGCAGAGTGGAGGGGGTGATGGGTGTGATGGTGGGCGTGGTTCTGGTGGGGATGCCAGAATTCAGACCGTCCAACTGTGAACAAGAGAGAAAAGGGATGATTAGAGACTATGTGGATACTATTGTTGGTAAGAGATATCAGAATGCTACAAGATATACCTATTAGCACTCCTGGCTGAGAAAGAATAGATTAGAACAGAAGACATGTGTTTGTAAATGTCGTATTTATGTAACTAATTATTGTTTGCTAGAAGCACTGTAAATCGATACTATTCCAACTACAAAAATAAATTAGGAAAAAAGAAAGAAGCAAGATTTTTTGATAGAATGTCATTAAGTAAACTGCTAGAAAATCAGACTTGGGATAAACTTTATAGCCGTATAATAGGATCAAGCTCGCCGGGAGGCGAGCGCTCGTCAAGTAGCGCCAGCCAGCCGGCCTATATTAACACGAAACAGAGTTTATATGTATTTTGTTTTATTATTTTCGCCCACTTCCCGCTAACTTTTATCAATTTTTATGTCAAATTCGTAATGAGACGCAAAAATAGATTGTGTTTCACGAAAGCGCGAGGTTCCTACGTACAGTTAAAGTCGTTTTCTGGCCACGCGTAAAATCTTGAATTTCATGAAATTATTCATACGGGTTTTTTTTTCAGACCAATTTTCTGTCAAGGGTACAGCAACGTGTGCTTATCGTGGAAAGAAGTGAGCTACGTTTTTGGATAGGGAATTTTGATCTCTGCATACCTTTTATAGTTTCAAGTATTTATTTTTTATAGGATAGGAGATATAGCCTTCTAAAATAAAATCGGAAAATTGCACAGAGCCGCCCCTGGTTATCTTGGAGCTGCGATTGTGGTATTTTTTGAAAGGCCTTATCATAGGAAAAAATATAAAAATATAACCAAAGTATTACACTGGACCAAACTTGAGTTATAGCCTTTGAAAGGAATACTTATTATGGAGCCCAGAGCCGTCTATTGTTACCCTAGAGATGTATTTCTGGTGTTTTTAGAAAGGTCTAGTCAAAGGGAATGATATCACTTAATTTCAGATGGTTGAAACAAGTAGAAAAGTATTTAAAGCCCTCTAAAGGAATATCTATAATGAACCCTGGAGCCACGCCTAATTATCCCACGTGGATGACTGAAGGTTCCTACGAAAGGTCTAATTACGCAAAATTATACTACGATGTAAATAAAATTTTAGAAAAATCAGCGACAGTGTGAGACATAAAAAGAAAAAACTGATTTTATATTTATGAGAGTAACAAAAAAAACTTCGCCTCACATAGGGCTTGTAAGGAGGAGGTAATTCAATCGTCATTGCTTCATCCAAGCTGCCAACAGACCGGTTAATCGGAGTGGGAATAATAACGTTTTATAACTTCATCAAGATGTAAACTAAGTCTATATTATGAGTTATGAGGTAGGTTTAGAAAGGTCTAGTCAAAGGTTTCTACATAAAGAGGTAAACTAGGGGCGGAATTAATAGACGTTTTTGTAATACCTCTGTGGCGCTAAGTCACGGATTGCGTACTGTGTGAGATAGGGAAAATCGACACTAACCAACGACTTAAGTTATTGATGTTGTCTATTAATTCCGCCCTAGATATTATGAGAAGTGTATAAAATATTGGCCAGTAAGAGGCAAAAATATTGATTAATGTAGATCAAATGATAAATATAATAAAATATTATGTATTGAGCAGTCTCTGTGGTCGTCGACTGGTGTGGGTAAAACACAAAGTTTGCAAGGTGACCTGGGTTCGAATCCCGGCTATGTAGATTTTTTTTTTTACTCTGTACTTTTTTTTTATGAACATTTATTTAAAGAGAGGTCTATAACAATCGAAGTCCTTGCCCCTCTCTGTACTTTGGATTTCTGGTATTCTCGTGAGAAAAAAAAACAGTAGTTGCTTGTTATTTGAGTCAACCTTCTATGACCGTTTAATTTCGAACGAAGTGAGTATGGTTTAACTCGATCAACATTGATTTGTCACAATCAAATTATCCATCTACCTTTGTATGTAACGTGATATAAGTTGCATTTTTTGTCCAATCGAGCTGAAATTTTCAGAATATTTTCAGGATATATGCTTGCCTATGAATTTATAATTATTAAATTTATATCTAGTATAATTTCTCGCTTCTTCTGTTTATATCTACTGATTATGCTGAAATGACACCATGTTTAGCAACTCGAAGTTAGGCAAATATATGGGTCAACATTTCTTAGAGCCATAGTAAGAGGCAATTTCGGAACTTACAATAATACTTGGTACTTTCATTTCCCTATTTATTTTACCAAGATCGAATTTCCATCTACCTACCATGTATGTACGTTTGTACGTAGGTACAACAGGTACATAATATAATTAAAGTTGTATTGTAAACAAAACCACGAAACAGAGTTGTACGTTTTTTAACGAGTTCATTACTAATTTTTCAATACAAGGTTAAAACACTAGTTGATTATTAATTAATTTTTGGTAATAGATTTTATGATTAAATAGGTATGTTTTTTCTTCTTCATTATTATATACTGGTTGAAGTTCCACAAAAGAAGCACCAATTATTACACCAACCTCATTTTAAAACGATGGTGACCAGTTGATTGTATTTGGTTTTAACGTCCTGATTTGAACTAGTCAGGACGGAGGGTTTTACCCTCCATTCGCTGGGAATCGTTCCAGCTACCTACATTTACCTCACCCAGCCTGGGTAGGGCTGTGATTCCAGACTCCCGTGTTCAGAGGAAAAAAAAAACAAATGCCAAAATAAATAAGTAAAAGAAATAACACAAATGTCCTAACAAAAGGGCGGGGTTATTGCCTGTGGCAATCTCTTCCACCCAATCTCTTAAAAAAATAATTATATGGATATTACGCAGGACGTCGGACCCTGTATCTCATGAACGGCAAGCTGTATAATTCACTGAAATTTATTGTAATGAAATTCTCTCAATTAGACCTTTAAAACAATATGTCACAAGACATATCATTCTATTTAAGATTTTAAAGTTGGTCCATGTCCAGCGTGACTGGGGCCGTGTAGGCAAATTTTATTTTTGGCTGAAAATTAATCCTCTTAAAAATAAAGGAATACGAATTTTAGGGTTTTTTTGATATTTTGAGTCGTTTTCGAGAAACCCAGGCCTAGGTGAGACTTTATGGATGCCCTGTATATAAATATAAATAGCCCTCAGGCGAGAGTCGATCATTACCTAATGTACTTATTGTAGAGATGGGTACGAGTACTTACTTTACTCAAAAAGTACCGGTTCTTGAGAGTAATTAGTATTTACTGGTTCTTATTTATAGAGTAATCAATTGCATGAAAAAAATAATTGTATTCTCGAAAGCTTTGTTTTTCTTTAATGCAAAGTGCGTGATTCGTATTATAATGGTACAATCACTTACAATGGTACAAGAACCGATTTTTATACTCATGAATCGAGTACCGGAACCGAGTACCGATTCTATGAAATACTCAGTAGTCGGTATAACACACCGGATCCGCGTACCGTACTGGGTACCGGTTTTATGAAATACTCGGTATTTCACAACGGGAACTAGTACCGACGTATTGTACATAGTAGCCGGGTACCGGTTCTATTAAATACTTGGTATTACACACTGGGGCCGGGTACGATACCGGATACCGGCTCTATGAAATACTCGGTATTACAAAATTACAATATTACCCAAATACCCATATCTAGAACTGGGTACAGCAGAGAAAGGTACTGAATTGTTCCGATAGTATCTATGAATAATATTCAGGCTGTCGTTATCCTAATATTTTTCTCTTTGTCTCGTAGAAAAAAGTCTTCTATTTGAAACTTCTTTGTCTATTTGAAATCAAAAAGTAGTGATATCCCCCAAAAAACACTACGTGTAAAAATAGTCGTCAAGTGTTGGAATGATTAAAAAGAAGTGATATCAAAACGTCAATTTTCTATGTTTGAAGGAATTATTTTAATTTCTTGATAATTCAACCAAAATAATAGCCTCACAACAACAATACACCTTTGAGCAAACTTCGATTTGGTATTTTGAGAATTTAACAAAAAATAGCCACACAACAAAACAATGCTCTTGTAAGAACAATGGTTTTGTAATTATGCAACATTGTTCTTACAAGAGCATTGTTTTGTTGTGTGGCTATTTTTTGTTAAATTCTCAAAATACCAAATCGAAGTTTGCTCAAAGGTGTATTGTTGTTGTGAGGCTATTATTTTGGTTGAATTATCAAGAAATTAAAATAATTCCTTCAAACATAGAAAATTGACGTTTTGATATCACTTCTTTTTAATCATTCCAACACTTGACGACTATTTTTACACGTAGTGTTTTTTGGGGGATTTCCTCAACAAATAGAAATTCTATTCCATGTTATAGCTACACCAATGCCAACGTATATTGGGCAATTACAGTGCGCCTATAAACATATAATATACAAGATACCTAGAATAACAATAATAACATGCTATATAAATTACTTTTTCTTATATTGAAGAGTGCGGTACTATTTTTGAATATCGTTTTGTAGCCTTCAACCCTCACACAATTATACTCCATTACTCCATACAGATACACCAAAAACACAACGTCACAACAGTTCAAAAATAAACCAAAGCATAGGTGTTGCATACTGTTGCGCAAGCGTCAGGAGACAAGTGTTTGCAATTTCCACGATTTATGGCTGTTTCAAATTTTGAAAAAGTACAAAATATTCCGAGATGGGTGCTTAAAATACTTCATTTTGAGTTAAAGGTGAGAGAAGCTACTTAATGACACTATACATAATATAATAAAGTTACAACACATTATTGAGTGTATAAGTACGGTATAAAAAGAGGGAATACTCCTGCTCCTGGTCATATCTATACATCACAACATGTGGACAGGGTTCGCTGGCATTTGCTGTCAATATTAAAGTACCCTTCGAAAAACTCATTGGTACTACGAACCTGTGTGTAAGAGAACTCAAAGGACCAGATTTTTTCTTATATCCTGGTTTCTCTTATAGAGATTTTTTTTTCCTTATACAGTGGTAAATTTGACCTGAAAATAGTTCTCTTATATCCAGATTCGACTGTATCAGAAAAGAAATACATAATTCAACAAAATTTTACATTGAATTCACAAAAACTAATAGTATGCATCCATGATAATTATTCCTAATACTGTATAGCATACTTGCAAACAAATTCAAGAGAGTCAAAGCTCAATAAAAAATGACGATAGAGTTTCCTAGACATTGGATACTTTAATTTTTGCACACGAAGTGTATAAAATTTTTGGGGTTTTAATAATATATCACCAAACAAAGAAATAGTCACAAGGTCAATCTAAGGACCATGGTATTCCATTGCATTCTTGATTTTTTCATATAGTTTTTTATGTTTGACTTTGGCTTACTAGAGTTCCTAGTTACTCCAAGCATTTGATAGAAACTACTACACTAATCTTTACTTTATTTTTCTAATACTTACCTCGTTGTAGAAAAATTCTTGATTTAAAAATAAAGTGAGATCCAATGGCTCAGCAGCCATCATTTTCGAAATGAATAAATTATTCGTCGTCGTCATTACACAAAGTTTTATACAAAAAAAAAAACAGTACAAATAAATTAACAAAATAGAAAAAATTCAATTAAAATAAACTCGTTCGTTCGCGCGCGCGTTTCAAAATTGAAATGTTCGTGGAATTTGTTTGATCACGGTTCCCCTGCCCGTGATAACAACCATTCCTCGCCAAAGTCTAAGCAAAACTGAGGAACTAGAAACTGCTCAGAGTTCGAGTCGAAATTTGAAATACTGCCGACCGAAGACGTATGCAACAGAGGCGTTTATTAGGCGCTCCGATTTTTTTAATACACAATAGCCAAAAACTAAACTGATGAAAAAATATGTGATACAGGAGGGAAAGATCATGAATAAGGAACCCTTTGGATCCCCACAGACCCGACTGCAGGAAACATAAGTGTATTATGTACATTGTACATGTATATTTTATCTACCTTTGAATAAATTTGAGTCAAGTCTCAATTTTTTTGTAAATTCAGTGATATCCAATTTCGGAACAATACAATTTTCCATCTTCCATTTCACAAGCCGCATCCAGTTTATAAATAAAATCTCGCTCAATACCGCAGGACCCTCCCCCTCTCCCCAGCACCTCTCGTACAGTGTTGGCGAATCCAATATTTGGACCAATGCCCTGCTATATCATCAGGCACATTTATCTCCAATTAATGGACCAACATACTCGTACACCTCCTTTACCAAAATTTGCCTGTATATAATGTGGAGTCCAAATCAAACATATAAATTTCAGGAACTTCACAAACGCCAAATGGCGACAAATTTATTTATACCCGCGTTGCGGCTAGGCCTGCGGTGCGGTGCGGTGCGGATTTTGAACCTTAATAAAGTCTAAACAATTCGGACACACAAACAAAGATACAACAAATCCGTCCATATTTCTCTTTTATATATAGAGATATTTAGAGATCCACATAAAAAACATAAGGGATGGCAGTCCGCACCATTTTCAATCTCGCGAGATTCCGGATACCATTTAGTATTAATAGAAACAGCATGTGATCACAGGAGCAATGAAGATAACAACCAGCAGGTTTCTGAGATGTGGGATCCATCTCCTTCATGCAATCACCCCGCATCAGGACTATTAAACCCAAGAATATAAATATAATATTATTATCACTAAATCAGTAATAATTCACCTTTTCAAGTCACATCAGGCTCGAAGCTGTTAATAAATTAAATTTCTTACCAGTTATCAGTGTAAACATAAAATTTAATTTTATTCAACAAAATATTATTCTTTGAAATCACCTATATTAAAAGAAGGGTACAAGTATGTAATAATTAAACAGATCAGACTTCATAAGCAATTATCTGTACCTAACTGACGATGTCTTTCGTTAATCTATCTAATTCATAGGACCCTGCATTTTGTCAGTTCCGATCTTCCGGGACAAGATGTTCCTAAATAGCAAAATCAAAGGCACTTGACATAATCTGTTGCTTGAAAGAGAACCAGTGTAAAGTGTTGAGCAACCCAAGTGTTGCGCAATAGCATGCAGAGCGGTGGGTTAGTGGACATTATATTTTACGACCTCGGTACCATCACAGTTGGGAAGTTAGCCGTGTAAACACTCCCGGCTGATAAGGAAACCAATCATTCCCAATAGACATAAAAAAAGATGTCCTTATCATATACATGTACTCTTTATAGATAATAAATAATTAGTTAATCGGATTTATTTGATTTTCATTACTTCTCAAAGGTTATTCAAATTTTCTGACTTAAAATATGTATAAGAAAGAATAAGCAAGGGCATTTTAGTCAATCATATCAGTTATACCCATGGACCATGTCCAACACTTGAAGATAAAGCCAGCGTGAATGACACTTTAAATGAACTAGTTATTCGCTATCACTACACGCCACATCCACACATAGATACATGCGAAAGGACCATTTGAAAAAATCCCTTGTCTCAGGGAAGAGTGAAGACTAATTCGTCCAGACATGTTGTATAAAATGAACGTACCAACTGCAATATTTTTCTCACCGTTCCTTATCTTATAACAAGGGAAATAACTTGATCACCAAATATTTTACAGCTCAACTTCTTATATTTATCTAAAAAATGAACGCCCTCAAGCAACACATGCATGACTAACACAGTTAAACTATACTAACGGATATCGATCTATTTTTTACACCAATCCCTAAGAAGAATATATATTTGTTGGTGAATGTATTTTTACTTTCCTTATCCTATAATAAGGAAAGTATTGTATTCGTCGAAAATTTGACCTACCCAGTTTTTCACATTTCTGGACGAATTATAGCCTCAGGATACCAAAAAAGTTGTTTTCAGCCATTGGTCCGTGCGTCTGTCTGTCTGTCTGTCTGTCTGTCTGTCTGTCTGTCTGTCTGTCTGTCTGTCTGTCTGTGTGTAAACAGGATATCTCGAGAACGGTAAGAGCTAGAGACTTGAAATTTGGTATGCTAATTATAATTATACACCAGACGAACCACGAAACTTTTGGTTACAATCGGCCGCAGACTGCGGCCGCAGGACCGCAAATATTGGCCGCAAGTGCCGCTTCTTTGAATTGGTTAAAGATACAAAAAAATATTAGAGAACAATTATGTCTTAGATTAAAAAAATAATAGGGGTCTCTTCTGATCATTTTTTTGATATCTTGAACTTTTTGGACCTCGGCCCCAATTTACCGGTATTTTGGGGGGACCCGCTTTGATTAACTTTTTTATTATTTATCGTAGATGGGGGTTGTGACATATCAAATCCAATGATTTTGAGGTGCTGATTACGAATTTGAATATTGATTTTTAGCTAAATGTTACCTTTGAGTCACCAGTGGCTTTTGGTCCTGTTCCAATTCCTTATAATTATGATAAGGAAAGTCGTGTGATGTTTACACCAGATTTTTTTCATTTATTTTACCTCTATTTTCAATTTTTCAATCTTACCTCTTAAGCGACGTTAAACCCCACTTAAAAAAAAAAATCTTACCTCTCCCGCCCACCCCATCCAAAACGATAGAAGCCCCAAGGTGTTGAAGTATTTATAACTAACACAAGTTAAAATACACTACCTACCACCTACCTATACATTGCTCGTGTACATAATCAATCGACCTTCAGATCATAAATATGGTAATTTTCTCAGAGGTAATTTGGTTATGTAACTATTTCCCTTGTTTCATGGCAAAGCCAAGACGACTGAGTAGGCAGAATAATGCTACATATTCCTCACATACATGATGTACAAATACCTATAGCTCATGTGCTTTTAATTTAATTAAGTTCAACTGCAAAATCAGACCCACCATGAATGGACTTGTAGCCTTAGACTAGGAAGTGCAAGTGCACGGACCTATGTACATTTTCAAGAAGATATATCACGGAGATATATCTTCGTGATATATACAATTATTGGATAATTTCTGTTGTTATTCTTCAAGGAATATCATAGAACTCAAATTTAATAACAAGAAGTCATATTTAAACAAGTGCAAATAAAATTAATTATTAGTGCGATCTTAGTCATTGTGTACACAAGAAGATATAAAGAAAATAAGTAAGTACTCGATGTTATCACGAGGACAGGAAGTTGTTTATAGATAACGCGAAATACCTGCCAAAACAGTACAGGGTTACTAAAAACTAAATTGGAACATGATTTCTTAGTGTAGAAATGACTTTTTTAATAGTTATACAATAGAATAACACAAGAAGGCTAGCTGTGACATCATAAACAGAAACTGGACGAACAATTACAATGACCTAGGTACACACTTCACTCAGAGCTATACTAAAGGTTCTTAGATATTATAGATCTAAATTAAGTTCCTTAGCTATCTAGTGTAGCTCTAAATTAAGTTCCTTGGCTAATGTAGCTCTAAATTAAGTTTCTTAGCTAGTGAAACTCTACATTTTTTGGTGTAGCACAACAGCCAAACTTCTTAGCATATTGAAGAGACGGTTGAAGAATACCGAAAACAAAGAGCAAAAGAGGATGTATGATGGAATTGGTACAGTTCATTTTACCACAGCAGAGGCATTAGGCTAATTTTATTATCTACTGTCATTTAGAATAACCACGATTCATTTCCAATACCTTCTCGAATTTGATCCACAAGATTTTGTATCTCTTTCCCTCGAACAAGTACACCCGGTAGAATAATGAGATAAAACCATCATTATCAATATCTAACACATTATTGCATGCCTTAAGAAGCCAATGAATGAATGAACGAGAACAAATTAAACCAATGAATGGATGAATCATACACAAATACTAAGAAATTGTCAACATGTAAAAATAGTAACTCGCGCCTTGAACCTCTCTCTCTCTCTCTCTCTCGCACAAGTCATGAGTTCTGCGATGGTTGATGATACAAGATCAAGTTGGAATCAGCAATGTATGCAGTTAGACCTATTTAGACTTAGACTTGTGATAGACTACAATCTTGTGGTACAATTGTTAAAATTAAATAAAGAGAAACTGAATATACCTACACCGACCTCAGTAGCTAGATCGATAAGGCGGCGAACTTGTAACCTGGAGGTCCGTTGTTGTTCAAGTCCCGGATTCAGCGTAGATTTAGTAATGCGAGTTTGAATAGTTGTGATACATTATGACGAAAGTGATTAACACAAATATGATGACTTTGGGCTGAATATACCTACAAGGGATTAAATTCCCATAAATTAAAAAAAATAGACGCTTAAAATATCCCAAGAAGAACATGATTATCTTAAGGTTAAGGAAACCGGCCTGAGATGGTCAGTTGCTCTGGTCCCAAAAAACATCAGATCTGCTGATAGAAAATGCGCTCAATAATAATAAACACTACTTAATTCAACAGTCCGACTAGGACTTGAGAGTCCCGTTATTCCAGTAGCAGATGTTTTGGTGCCATTATTGTGTGGTCAAATTCTCACATAAATGAGGATGAATTCATGCATTGGTTGGGATTCGAACCTAAGGATGCCTACGCTATCTGGATCACCAGCCTAGTGCCTTAACCACTCGACCACCAGTATGTTTCTGTTTCTCTTCTTGAATTAATTAAAATAAACTAAGATCGTGAACTCCAATCTATCCTAGATTCACTTAATAATTATGTAAAATCATTTACTTACTGTGTCAATGAGCCATTACATGGACAGAGAGTTGTGGCCCTAATTATTGAATTCTACCGCCATGATATGACATTCACAAAAAGTAAAGGTGATATTTTTAATCTACAACAAAATTAATATTTAGTTATAGAGAAAGTTATCATATTTGTATTAATCACTTTCGTGATGTCACAACTACTCTAACTAGCTTTACTAAATCTACACTGAAACCGGGACTTGAACCACCGACCTCCAGGTTCCAAGTCCGCCGCCTTGTCGATCAAGCTACTGAGGTCGGTTATTTAGTTATAGAACACCGAAGACACAAGACCACTTGTGTGTTCCATCATTCTCACTGGAATATTCAATATTCACTACTTTGTTCTTATGACCATGCGAGTTCGGACATGTTTCAACTTTTAAAATTCCAACAGAGTACTCAGTACCATGTTTTGGATATAAAATATGTCGTATAGGTACTATAGGTATAGCAATATGAAGCATCAATCAGTGAAGGTAAGTGTGCGGCTGATGCAAGATATAAGGTAAATAAAATTACCACAACCGCAAGTAGATAGGATAGTTAGTATCAACATGGCTTCTTTGTTCAGTCGGAACCCGAGGAAGTATTTTCCAGTGTGAAAAATGCAGTATTGCACAAAGTTGAGCAACAACATTCTTTGTTACATACATGGAATGTGCAAAATTTCAGCTTTCAGCAGTGCGCCTTGTTTCTAACAAATCCAAGTATGTACAAGATAAACATTGATGAATTTTCAAAGACGCGTCTTATACAATAGCTAAGAAAATTAGTACAAACCAATACTTTGCGATCACAGTTCATTTTTTCCAACTATCAAGTGAGTTCTTATGTCTTTAATAGGTACTGACTATGAAATGGACTAAGAAATAATTATGCATGTATAATTTAACTAATTTGTTAAATTAAACTGATTTTGTTGTTAAAGTGTTAATTTTGTGCATACCGCTTTTAGTTCTTCTACAAGAAAAAGCTGTAGAAAAGAAAATTTATAATGGGGGTTGAATGAAAATGTACATGTGTGTAGTTTGGTTGAGAATGTAAATGTATGTACACATATACAAAACATTTGTAATGTAATTTTGTATTTTAATGTATATTTTTCATTTTTTATTTCTTCTTGACATATTTGTAACATTTTTTTGCATTAAATTTGTAAAATTGTATTATTGTATTATTTCCTGATTTTGGTAAACTTATTGTAAATTATGACTAATTGTTGTGAATAAATATATTTTATCTAATTTAACTAAGCAAAATAGTAACACAAATCACTATAGAAAGAAAAAAAATCTTTGTATATTTACAGCCATTAGCCTAGACTAGCTAGTCTGCGACAAGATTCTCCACTTAACATATTAGTGCCACATGTTTTACAATTTATTGTTTGGAAGTTTGGATACAACCGTGTTTGGAATCGATACAGTGACAAGGAATCGATAAATCGCATAGCACTCACATGTAAAAGTACACGTAAACCACCCAAGGAATTAACCTGGCTTGATCTTGAGAGTACCAAGCAGGCAACGCATGGCGTTGTGAAGAAAAACTTAAATCTGCAAATTCACCCTTAATCAACATTAATTAAGACATTGGTAAGAATCTATATCTATAAAAGAAAGCTGTCTGTATGTATGTGTGTGTGTGTGTATGTATGTATGTTCTTTATACAAATCCACACCGTTTGACCGAGAAACCTGAAATTTTGCACATAGGTCCGCTTGGATCAGGAAATTCTTCTAGGCTAGATTATATCTCCCTGAGGTTAAGCTACAATGAGTAAGGATAAAAAATAGATGGGTGACGCAAAAAAAATGCACGTTTTTTGACATAAATGACATTTTTTCTCGAAATTTGTCGCGACGACCTATCAACTCAAAGCGAGAAAGTTTTAGGCAAGGGCTTGAGTTTTCAATTGACATATCGATCGCGAATTTCTGATGAGCCGTTCTTGAGCTACGCCGGGTAAGGTAAAAAAATGGATGGGTAACATGTAAAATATTCACGTTTTTTGACCTAAATGACATTTTTTCTCGAAATTTGAAGTGACGACCTATCAACTCAGAGCGAGAAAGTTTTAGGCAAGGGTTTAGGCTTTCATTTGACATATTGATCGCGAAATTCTGATGAGCCATTCTTGAGCTACGCCGGGGAAGGCCAGAAAATAGATGGGCGACAAAAAATATTCAGGTTTTTTTTCAAACCTAAATGACATTTTGTGTGTGTGTGTGTGTGTGTGTGTGTGTGTGTGTGTGGTGGTGTGTGGTGTGTGTGTGTGTGGTGTGTGTGTGTGTATGGTGTGTGTGTGGTGTGTGTGTGGTGGTGTGTGTGGTGTGGTGTGTGTGGTGTGTGTGGTGGTGTGTGTGTGTGTGGTGGTGTGTGGTGTGTGTGTGGTGTGGTGTGTGTGTGGTGTGTGGTGTGTGTGGTTGGTGTGTGTGTGTGGTGTGTGTGTGTGGTGGTGTGTGGGTTTGTGTGTGTGGTGTGTGTGTGGGGTGTGTGTGTGGTGTGTGTGTGTGTGTGTTGTGTGTGTGTGTGTGTGTGTGTGTGGGTGTGGTGTGTGTGTGTGTTTTGATGTGTGATGTGTGTGTGGGTGGGTGTGTGTGCGTTGTGTGGTTTGATGGGCTGGCGAAGCGGCGGGTGTAACCCGCTAGTTAACAATAAAACGAACCGTGAGTTATTGGTCAACCTAACACCTACCACTCCTACCAGCAAAATTTAGATTACTCCTGCACTATCCACAATGGCAGACTTGATGCAGGATTACTAGGCGACGCCGAAGTCAAGTAAAATAAATGACTTCTTTAATCACCACACACTCACTGTTTTAAGAGAACATATTTGAATGTTATATGGTTTATGGCACAATTATCCCTGTCTCCACCTAATAGAATAAAATATAATGTCTACACAGTATGCTATTCTAATTTAGCTTTAGGAGGTTCAGCTCACAACATGAAATAGAGAATACACGTACATTGCTAATATTATGCTAATGCTCATGCCATATATGGCCATGTTTTTTTGCCTGCTACTCCATAGCATTGATCCAAACGGTTTTACCTACTTGTGAGACTCTGGTGCCTGATGGCTGACGGTTTCTTTTATTTATGACCGTTCAGGCCAGTGATCTGACATTTACAAAGTCCTCCAAATCTCAGTATATCCTTAATTCCTTACTCGAACACAATATATTGGTCTGACCATATGGTGATTGGCATTTATTGTGATGCTATTGTAGTTGGCAGAATTGAGAAAACGGTAAGCTCCACTGAAACAAAAGGCTTAGGACACTTTATGACAGACATTTACTTTTCATTTACCGTCGTATCAAAGATTCTCAGATTTAAGTCCGAGAAATTTTCGTGATATTTCTACCACACCTTCCCTTCTCAGGGAATTAGTTGCGTATCTATGAATAAGATGACGTTTCGGCCATATTTCAAGATGAAATGGATCGCTGGAACTATACTAAAACTTTTGTCTAACTGCATGAATGATTAAACCATAATACCTCCATGGAGCTGGGTAGAATGTTAAGCATGTGCCATATGTCATATGGATCTCTAGCACGAAGCAGCACATAATTACACGACGCGAGAGAAAGTCTAGTAAGGTGGAGCCACAGAGTAGGCGAAAAGAGAGAAAATGCGTTCATATCCACAACTCTAAAGACAAACACATTTTTTGTCGTCAACGCAGAAATGTTTACAGTTGAGATAATTAGTTAATCATGACAACCATATGATACGTACATCCACTGAACTACTTTCAGTGTTTAGTAGCGCAAACGCAAACAGATGTGGAGCATTGCTAATTGATCAAAATTAATTATGTAAAAGAAAAGAGGAAAAAACATTCAATACTTATTTGAAAAACAATAAAAGTTTTGCATTGAAATGACTTGACTAATTACGTGGAGATAGGGTGGCATTGGTTTTCTTATGAACCCTTTAGAATTTGCTGGAACGAAAAATAATAAAACGAGAGAAAACGCGAAGAAATGAATCTGCAACATTTGCTCAAACATTCTTTTCCATTCTGATGAGACCATCAAAACCACGTTGGTTGATGATTCTCTGATCGGTAACAAATTACCCATTAATATTTACATAGTTGTGTCCATACCGTCATCCTTGGCTCATGGACAACCGTCCCTTGGGTTGAAATTTCACTAGCCACTGCCAAGGCGTGATACAACTCCCGTTAATGCATTATACGAGTAGGTATTGATTTCGCTCAAGATGTTTGGTTTGTTCAAACAATCCAAGCTCAAAAACTCGTAGGTGAAATTTAGCACGAGACGAATCAAGGTCTTCTTGAGGTGAGTAGATTTTGTGAAGGTGTTTTCTGTGTTCCCAAGCTCGGAACATGTTCAGACTGGTACCTGCTCAACACGCTCATACAAGCATAACTGGGCCTCCAGACGTGAGCCATACAGAAACCAGAAAGACAGCTTTGGGTTAGTTTGCTTTTCATTCGCCTTTTTCCTACCATTACATTGTCTAATATTTCATTTCATTTATCATGTAACACTTGTTTCTGTGTAAATCGGGCTTGTCCCGTTAATAATATAAACAACAACAACACAGTAGGGCTGACTCTGCCAGTAAATTTTTAACACAATATTTCGCCTGCTCTATATGTAGACAGGTTTCTCCCTCTTAATTTTGTCTATGTACCTCTTCTATGCTTTTTATTAGTTGTGCGCTTTCATTACATGCATTTTTTCCTTTCCCACATATTCACCATTGCTTTTTTCTAATAGCCAAATCATTGGACTAAATTTTTATCCATCAAGTTTGTAAGGTTTGATTTGAAAGAATTTAAATAATGCACTACATAATTACTTCAACATGTTTTCAATAGCAAGTCAAGTCTACTTTTTATTCATGTGACTGTGTTATCGTCCAGATGACAAATAATGAACTTAAAACGGAATTCGATCAGTTATAAAATTGACTTCATATGGTTCAGGGATGCCGGCTTGCTCATTATTTTGACTGAAGGAGCTGATGGATTCAGAACTGGTTTCTTTAAAATGTGATATGGACGTAATCCTAAGACTCCTTTCTCAGTGACATCAATTCACCTAGAGCATTGTACCATATTAGTGATATTACCAATAGAAAAATGTACTAAATCAAGGAAAATGTTCGACGAACTAATTCTCACTTTTTTTGGTTTTTTCCCAACACAAGAACCTTTGCAAGGGCATTAATTTTTTATCGTTTGTCCAAGGCCTGTAAAATCTATCCCCAAGTAACCAATAAAATACGTTGCTAACAAGCTCTCCGACTTTTTCTTGGCCCAGCTTTTGCCATGTAGTTCTTCATAAATTCTTGGATAAATATGGAAATGTTCAATTATTTTTCTACTGAACAGTTTTATGGTCAATTTTGTTGTTATGATATTAGTAGGAACAATTTAGTGCATATGATTTAGTCTTATACTCGGAGATTACGGTCGTTAATAGATTTTACTACTCGGATATCTAATACTAGCGTCAGCTTTAGGAAGGAAGGCCATCTGAGAAAGATGTAAGGTCTTTGCTTTGGTTAATTCCCAAGTCCCGAGGTGAGGTCAAGAACATAAATGAAACACGGGTGGGTAGTGGTTGCTGTTTGTTAGATCTTGATTCATACGGATTGCCTGTAGTAGACCCAACACTAACGATGTTCATTCATTCATACAATGCCTTATTCCATAAGAAATCTACAATCTTGTTGACCTCCACTAGTTGGAAATATCCCAGACTGTTGGTTAGTTATCGGAATCGCAAGATAGCGACTTGCATCAAGTGAGATAATGGGCTAAAACAATGAACGTTTCCGTTGCTTTATTGATCCAACTGCATTAGAACTTCTAACGTTCAACGAAAGTTACCATTTCATGAAATGATCCCTAAGTGAAGGCAGTTTAGAAAACATGTATGAGAATGTAAGACTACATTAAATGTCACAAAATTCAACCGTCTTGCATCACAGCAGCCTGCACACCAACTATGAATATTGATGGTTTTTAATATGATTTACCATTCAGTTTGTTTTTTTATTAACTCATGTACATAATATTTTGTATTTCTCCCTGGAATGCTATACTTCTGGTGTAATGTACATCACTTCAGAATGCGCAATACCGCCTCGTGATAGAGGCAATCAACTGAACAACAGAGTATAAGGAAACTGGATACTGCGTACTCTACCATAGCTATCGTATTCCAGAGGATGTGATGAGGATTATGACCGGCTACTAGTTACCTACTAATGAAGTAAATACTAACGTGACAACTGAGTAGCAAAACTAGCACTGGCGCTGGCGTAAGATTCCAACCTCCTAGGTAGAAGCGCAGCGATGGCATACTATCAATGATATAATATTTTAGTGACTTCTCACCGTTCAGAAATAAAAATACAATTCCACTTTTTTTTACAAAAACGAACACGATTCTTCCGATAAATCTAATCATGTTTCATAATTCGGGCCCTAGGTGAGTGACCACTTAATACTATTAGCTATTCTCGGTCGAACTCAGGCTGGATGAGGTTAATGTTGATAAAAAAATGATTCTCTTTCTCACGATATCAGAATTCATTACTTAAACAATCCAATTCAGAAGCAAGACATGAGTTTGATATAAAAAGTCAAGGCCCCTCTAGTGTTCTCTCATACTGGAAACTGCTTCACAATGCCTCTGCATTAGCTTGGCACGCTATCAGGGTGCTCAGTGCACATGACAAGAGCTCGATACTATCGTGAATTACGATAGGAAAAACGTTGGAAAACGAACATGAAATATTTGCACCATTCGTACTGAACACCAACACCTGGAGAAGCTATCGTACGTTGATAGAGACCTTGCATACAGGGTGTCGCAACAGAACAGCATCTGTGAACTTCTAGAGAGATTCATGAAAATTATAGTTAACCAGACTAGAAAAAATGCAAATAAATTCAAGGTTTGATAACGCTTTATTAAAAACTACGGTTTGGACTATCTTTTATTTTGATAAGATAAACAGACATCAGCATAATATACATATTTTCATTTCCAAAATATAATCCTCTGAAACTTCTGTATTATACTGATAGGTCACTAACATCTCTAAATCAGACTTCTACCAAGGATTCCTTCCGCCTATTAGTTCTCCCTGTATACAGACTAAACAATGGACGGATAACAATCCTTCATGAGAGTTGAGATAACAGGCAGGTCCTGTGATAAGGAGGTTAAGCTTTCTTATTCTTAATCAAAGACATTTCACTGTTCCATTTGTACACAAAGAGGAGATTAAGGAGAAACAGAGCTCACATCCGGACATCGAACCCGGGACCTGGAGTCTCCAGACCAGCTCGACCTTGAGAGTGATGCAACATTGTGTCATGTGACGTAGGAACTACAAGATCGTTATCTTCATTCTGACTGCTTCTACTTCAATCATCACGTAAACAGCACTACTTGAACAAAGGGAAAATACTATCAATTATCATCAATAGGTAAATAACTAATAGAACAATAAATAAACATAACATACTAAAGTAAATATGTACTGTATATGTATAACAGGCAAATTGATTTGGCGTTGCATTTCATTCCTAATAGAGAAGATGATAGGTATTTCACAACTCTCCGTACTATTGCGATGTTCATAATGAACAATATGGAGTCAGATATCGGGAGACCTGAAGTTATTGGATATGGAATAGAACATAAATATTATTATGGTAGAAAATACAGAATTGGATTGATAAGACCAAGGCAAAGGACATTAATGAGATATTTCCATCTTAGCCAGGGATCACTTTTTCAATACCGATGCAAAATCTATGTTTAGGTGTCTAAATACATGATTTAAACCACCTGGCTTGTCGCTTTTTCTCACATAAACAGCAAGTTAGGAGCTTGACAAAAAAATCACTTCCCATAAAGACCCTTGAGTCAAACGCTTTAAACAAAACACCAATACCAACAGGGACCCTGACTTTCAGGGAAAATATTTAGGGCGGAAGTAATGGACGTTTTATAAAACCTCTGTGGAGATAAGTCTAGATTTTGCTTATTGTCTGAGATGGCGAAAACCGATTTTAATAGGTCATGACACTCATTTTGTCTTTCAATTTCGTCCTTAATTTCAAGAATAAAAGTTGAATTCATCGATGGATTTTGAATTCAAACCAAGGAACTCAAATTCAAGTGGAGTTCATGATATCCGCTCTAAACCAATTTCTCTTAAACTTGACATAATGACCATGTAGATGGAAAGGTGAGATTTTTTTTCATTTAAGAGGACACGATAATTTCGACATCTTCTTTCATTATTAGCTCGTAATATACTCTTATAATAGTTGTAGGTCTGTACAATAGATGTATAGTCGTACATATTCGTAGCACGATTTCTAAGTAAATTAATAAAAAAATCCTCAGAATCTGTACATACATTGTTCGTAAATTTCTCGTCCTACACAAAGTAAGCAAGCAACAAAGAGCCTCTGATTGAGATTCTTCAGTGATAAGCCATCCGCAACCCAGTGATAAGAAGTGGGGAAACATTTGATCAAGCCGTCAAGGGGATTGCGGTGAAATCAGAGCAAAGGCTTTCCCTTGTGATAAATAAGGCAAATAGAATTTTAAAATTAATGTAAAAGGTTGCTGATAGCTGTTACAGACGGATGAAATAAATATATTGATTAGTAAAATCAATTAAAAATGACCGACACAAGCCATAGTGAAAATTATTGTACAAAACCGCTCTTTAACTTGAGGATCTTCTAAATGTGGACAAATGTAAATGTAAAGGAGCGTAATATACTTACTCTGTTTATAGTCTGATATATTATAGTGGATTAAACCAACCTCAGTAGCTCGATCGATAAGGCAGCGGACTTGTAACCTGGAGGTCGGTGGTTCAAGTCCCGGTTTCAGCGAGGATTTAGTAAAGCGAGTTTGAGTAGTTGTGATATCACGAAAGTGATTTACACAAATATGATAACTAACTAATATTATAGTGGATTCTCAATTAGGTTTTTCCTATCATTTCTTTCTCTAACATAATAAGGGTATTATTTATTAAACCTTCCACCACTTGGCATTGAAAGAAAAGTAAATCCCACATAAAGAAATTCGCCTAGTAGTGAAGAAAGATTCATTATAATGGTGCCTAGATTTTCGAGACTATGAAGCAGGTTCTATATAAAGCTATGGAATAAAGGAACACCTAGAGGCATCAGCAGGTTCTATATTGAGGTATGGAATAAAGGAACACCTAGAGGCATCAGCAGGTTCTATATCGAGCTATGGAATAAAGGAACACCTAGAGGCATCAGCAGGTTCTATATCGAGCTATGGAATAAAGGAACACCTAGAGGCATCAGCAGGTTCTATATCGAGCTATGGAATAAAGGAACACCTAGAGGCATCAGCAGGTTCTATATCGAGCTATGGAATAAAGGAACACCTAGAGGCATCAGCAGGTTCTATATCGAGCTATGGAATAAAGGAACACCTAGAGACATCAGCAGGTTCTATATGGAGCTATGGAATAAAGGAACACCTAGAGGTATCAGCAGGTTCTATATGGAGCTATGGAATAAAGGAACACCTAGAGGCATTAGCAAGTTCTATATGGAGCTATGGAATAAAGGAACACCTAGAGGCATTAGCAGGTTCTGCCCAACGTCCGGTCTCAGGCTTGAGGCCAATAATCAGTTTATAGCTTTGTGCAGCGGGCGGTAGGGACTAGGCAGGATCCATTATGGACATTTCCGCTGGAGATCTTGGAGCACGAGCGTATTACACTGGAGACCGCTTCAGATTACACTGAGGAAGTGCATAGAGTGTACTCGTATTTACATGTAGGAGGGAGGAGAGAGAGAGAGAGAGAAAGTGAGAGAGAGAAAGAGAGAGATTGATTGATTGATAATATTAGAAATGGTTCTATTGGTTTTTTCTTGTTTATACCATAATTACCCTAAGCTAATAGCTAACTTAAATATGAGAGAAAGAGAATTTTCCAAATTTAACAATTAAAATTATTGTGAAAAACTTTTAAAAAGACTAGATTTCTCTTATACTGGCTTCGTATTTTTTAGGGAAACCCTAATAATTAGGCGGGTGATAACAGTTATCATTCACTATAATAATGTTTATACAAAACGCCTCTTTTATCTCCCAAGTCAAATCAGAGTGGTTATCGAATAATTAATTAACTACTCTAATTAATATTCAATTATTAAAAAAAAAACATTGGTTCACTATTAGTACTATTGTTTTGTTTATGTGAAGAAAAAATAAAATAATTAATTATTAACCAAGTATTATTCAATAGATATTTTTTCCATGGAATTCAAATAGATAACCTATAATGCACTTAATATGTAGGTAAGACATGGTATATCAACTTCAATATAAAGGCGATTGCTATCTTTTTTTTTCTTCTTCTTCAAACATGCTATAAAAATTTCATTAAAATGAAACAATTTTCAAGTGCATTTCCCTTTTTTGTAACTCGATTCTCGATGAGTGCTCACACAGATAGATATACATATAGTTATAGAACACTTCAGAGCAACGCGTTATAATGTCAGGAATCTCAGGAATTTCAACGCGGGGGATACAGAACCAATGGGTTTAATCTCTAATCCTCTGAGCCCTGCCTCCTCCTTGAGAACAATATTATAATTTGGATTTCCTAGAAGCCGCGGAAGACTCATCCGCGCTGTGAAGTCTTAGGTCAAGGTCAAGGACCAAGGTCATTCAGGCGCGAGCTTCTGCTGATGGCACTTTGCGGGTTCTCACAAGGGTTGAGTGGAAGAGATTGCCTAAGGCAATAACCCCGCCATTCAGTTAGGACATATATTATGTATATATTTATTATTTTTTTCTATATTTCTTTTCTTCTATTATATTGTATTTTAATTTGTAATTATTTGTATTGTATATAATATGTCTTATCAATAAAGTGTAAATAAATAAATTGCTATGAGATACTACATGAAAACAAGAACTGGTTAGCTACCAATAACTATAACATTACAGGTATGCAGGAGTAATTAGATAGTAAATATGTTATTATTGTTAGAATTATTATATCTGCGAGGCGGTTATCATTAATCCTATCAAATTAACCCCAACATAACTGAGTGCTGATCGGCCCTAAAATTTCCGTTATTTAGGTTATTTAGGTATCTGGTGTACCAAATTAGTATTGATCAAAATAATAAACATAATATGAAAAGGATTTCAATTCGGTTCTCATCACATTTCTCTCTGTGGGAGATCAAAAAGTCGATATGTTCTGAAAATTTCAAACAAGTGCAATTTTACAATAAACGAGAAAAAGTTATTGGTCACCATTAGGATGCAACTTGAGCACTACCTACAGGAACAGTGCCTGAAAACGCCGATGAATCATGTTAATATTATAGACCGCTTAATTCTCTCCATTATGTACTTGGCGTGAAGCACGACCCAATAACCTCTTGATGATCTCATTTCAATTGAGGCATGTCCGATTTCCGGTGCGTATCTTGGCGCCCAGAACAACCTACAACTTGAGATGTTTTCAGCAAGGACTAGTGCATGAAAATATTCATACTGTGGGATATTAGAGATAAGGTATGTACAAATCATATTAGAACACACGTTTACATCAACTCATTTCCCTCCACTTCGCACATAAAAATTATGATGTAGGTAGATTTCATGTTAAATCATTTTTCATGATCTGTGTTTTTTAGCATTAAAGCTGATAATGTATATATGTACGAACTATATTACCAAGCACTCATACAGCCTCCTTGTGACACATAATAAAGGAAGCAATCCGACATGACATAGGAATAGGAACGATATAATTTAAACCTATAATAAATATGTATAATGTATATTAGTAGACTCTAGTTAGTGGTGACTAAATATAAACAAAGAAACTGCAACAGATCCAGAATTCCTAATGATAAAATTATGTGACTTTAATATATTTTGTGGGTATTGATTTTCAAGTCTTCTCTTGTTTCTATATCTTGTTTCGATATCAGTTATTAGACTTATTAGCATGGAAATCGCATCAATTATGTATAAATCAATTTATAGAGAAATCGAAACAATTGAAAACGCATTAAAATAATGTCAATAATATCAACCAGAACTATGTCATAAAAAGACTACTTTAACTATCACAACACAAAACCATAATTTCTGTCATAATAATTACTTAATTATACATTTTACCAAGACAAGTACTTGTTCCAGCTTATAACATTTCCATGTTCCTCACAGCTGTTATCAGCCAAGATGGTCGCAACTTAAACACGAAATGATTTCTGATAATGATAGTCTCGCTGTTGTTTGATTGTTATTAGAATTATAACTTGAAATTGTTATCACTGATTTTGTGATAGCCTTTTACGTGACTGTTCTCTCGGTAACATAAATTATTTTGATAATTATTATTTTTTCGGTCTTAGTGTAAGCTAGAAGCCACTTATAAGACCATTACAATAAAATTATGATAAGTACACGCAGAGTGTCGAGTTAATTGTTCGTTCACACATCTCTCGTATTAATACGACAAACTGTCCAAGCACATGTTGATATTATGGACCCATCACTTCCAAGAGATTAGACCAAGCTTCCATTTGACGTTTAGTACAAGACGGCCATATTATACAGGGTGTCCCGTATACAGATGCAAATATTTTGAGGGTAGGTTCAGCCCACCGTGGACTATCATATGAGCGAAACTTGCAGTGGGGCATTTTGCTTCGTTAAAGAGTTATGGCCAAATCCCTGTTTTTCCCACAGGTCTAGAGGTCACTTGGATCGATGCACGTTTTTAAAGAAATGATAGCCAGTAAGTAATTTTTGACTTCATGTATGGATAGTCATGCATATTTCCCTTGAAATGCAGTTGGTTGCATAAAAAAATATTGAAAAACGAGAGAGATATTTAATCATAAGTTCAATACTTTTCTAAAATAAGATTTTTCCCTTTTCTCCCTTTCGTGAATTTAAAGTACTTATACAATTACAATTTTGCGTATCACTAGTTAAAAAAATACCCTATTATGTTTAGTTTTATAAAAAAGAAAGCTCATTTATATTACTTTAAAGATCATGGAACGCAGTACACACAAAGCTCAAAAAACACTTCTGAATCATGATGGAAAATTCAAAGTTGTCTGAATTTTAACAGAATTGGCGCGTAATTTGAGGTATAAATACACTGCTCTGGGATGTTTAACAGAGGGAAATTGATCATTCACAGTGGTCGGTCGGTGTGAACTTTTATGTGAATGGGGTTACGGAATCAAAGGGTTATCATGAGGAAAAATGAGAGAGGCTGCAACGAAAGCAGCAACAAGTGGTGTAATTATGGAAAAAGAATACACATGGAGAAAGACTCTGCGCTAACAACAAAAAATATGATTTTATTTTTAGAAGTAAAATTTAAAATATCATTTTTGTGTTTATCACAATCATGATATCAAAAACATAACAAATAGTGCCGATGTTCGAGTAACCTTGGGTAAAACTCGAACATCCAACCTTAAGGTTACTATTATTATTAATACTTTATTGATAAACTACAAACGTGATACATTCTGCAACACAGGACATGAAATGAAAAGAACCCAACAGAATATGTAGCGAACCAAGGCGAGGTTAAAGCTTGTGGCTTTCTCTTCCACCGAACAAATTGATCGCCTTGTTATTTTAACTATTAGATTTGATTGATATAGTTGGTTAATAGAACTATTTGTACTCAGAAAATTTTCATTTATAACTTGCAGTTGGCACAAAAATAGTCACACAGACCGCTTCACTCCGCTTCAGGCATCGAGTGTTCTTCAAAATGCAATAGCGCCCAGATTCAAAATTTGAAAGATGTGTTTCTCTCCTTCTGGTGCCGTTTGAAAAGGCGTATCTCATTCGTTCCTTCACGCGTCTGAAAGAACTTTGTATTTATTGAAACAAAATAGCAAAGGGTATTTTTTTATCTAGTGATACGCAGAATTGCAATTGTGGAAGTACTCTAAATTCACGAAAGGGAAAAAAGGGAAAAATCGAATTTTAGAAAACTATTGAACTTATGATTAAATATCTCTCTGGTCTTTCAATATTTTTTTATGCAACCAACTGCATATCAAGGGAAATATGCATGACTATCCATACGTGAAGTCAAAAATTACTTACTGGCTACCATTTCTTTAAAAACGTGCATCGATCTAAGTGACCTCTAGACCTGTGGGAAAAACAGGGATTTGGCCATAACTCTTTAACGAAGCAAAATGCCACACTGCAAGTTTCGCTCATATGATAGTCCACGGTGGGCTGAACCTACCCTCAAAATATTTGCATCTGTATACGGGACACCCTGTATAATGATTATGTCTGTCCAGTGTATTGAACTGAAGTCAGGACCCGAATAGAATTTCCTAGAGAAAATTGAACATAGTGTCAGGGATACTGTCCACACTGTCCAGGCCACACCTACATATTACTCTTGCTCGTCAACAAAACTGTCCATTACGGTAGTCTAAAGTAGCGGTCAGTGGTGTTTTATTATTAGAATGGCCCGATGCTAATAATGACTAGGTATTATTAGCACCAGCCACCAGACTTTCAGTTGAATATAATAAGTATATAGGTATAGATTATCATCAGGTGGAAAATATCGTCAGTCATTTTTTCCACACTTCCATTTTCAATCTACATTTAAAGAAGATGATTTTAAAGAATGTCCAGCACCACTTCAAAACTAATCAGATGAATTGTACCTATATACGTTATATTATTTCTATGGATTACGAATGATGATTTGTAATCCAAAGAGATGTTAGGTGTCGTGAAGAAGAAATCGACAAGCTTTGTCAACTATATCGAACACCATTTTGTAATTTTTTTTGTAATTTGTAATAATAGGCAATGTATTTGACATCAAAAATATATACAAAGTGAACAAAAGTACATACAATAATAAATAATACATTTAAAAAAATAAATAAATGTTAAGTAGGTAGGTTAGGTAACAAATATAAAAGGTAATTGAATACTGAGTTAGTAAGAAAAATGATATGTTATATTCGCTTACCATCTATGTACCTACCTAATAAGATTTCTATCATTATGTATGTACGATGTATGTTGACATTTGCCATAGCTATCTACACTAAGGGAATTATTTCCCTTGTTTTGTGGATAGCGTTGGATAAGAAAGTCTAGAGCAGATATACTTGTATTTTGAGGATGTACATTGTTATTATGTCCAAAGAATTATTATTAAAAAAAAAAAAAAATATATATATTGCTTTAGTATTTATCAGTTTTTATTAGAACATTAAATTGTTAACTAAATCAGTGTCTGATAGCCATTTTTTCAATTTGTATTTGAATGTTTTAAGATCTTTAGCTTCCTTCACTTCTCTTGGAGTTTTTTCATAAAATTTAGGTCCAATGAACTCTATAGTTTTTTGCCCTGTGTTGGTGGTACAAATAGGCAAAATCAGATTCTTTTTTCTGAGACTGTGGCTATGTTCTGTGGATTTTATATATTTTGATTTGTTTTTATGTATGATTATACCTATGTTTTTGTAAAAGAGTTTGGTGATATTTAATATACTAAGGTTTTTGTGTAATTCAATTGTTGAGTATCTTCTGTTTTTCCGATATAATATTTTCAATATAGATCTTTGTATAATATTGAGTTTTTCAATAACAGTTTTATTGGCTCTGCCATATACATTTATACCATATTCGAGAACTGATTGAACGAGAGCAAAGTAGAATTCCTTAAGGAGTGGGAGGTTTAAAAAGTTTCTCAAGTTCAAAAATAGATAGATGTACCTCCTGAGTCTTTTAGTGAGTTCTTCAATATGCTTGTCCCATCTTAAGTGACGGTCAATTTCAATGCCTAGGTACTTCCATGACTGAACTATTTCAATGGGCTCACACATACAGGGCGGAGCATCTGATTCGGTAGCTGAGTGATGACATATGTTCAGACTTGAAGTGTTTGGGAGTTTTGTTTTATTAATACTGAATGGTAGAACTTTAGTTTTTGACATGTTTAGTATAAGATTGTGATTATGAAAGAACCATCAGCAGCTTTATTAATTTGTAAGAAGATTTGAGAATGAACAAAGAGAACAGAGCTATCAGCAGAACCCATTAGATAAATATAGGTATTTTGTGTTTCATGTCATCACCACAGATCACTTGTGATCACTAATAAGCTGATGCTGCGGTCTACGAGTGGTTCTAATCTACAAGATATAATAAGCTTATAAGAGTCACTGAAAAAATAAACTAACTTTCTGGCAAAAACACTTCCCATAACCACCAGACTTCAAATGATTATTTTTTCCATACAACCGCAAAGGTTAGGGTACAGAAGAAAACAACAAACAGCAGGTGGACACATGAAACAAATACGTTAAATTAAAAGCTAAATCACATAATTTATGCCATTTATGGTATGATTTTCAATACAGAAAAGTAAATAAAGAAAAGAAAGTTGGAGATCCTAGGGAAAGATAAGTTGAGACACGTGATCTAAACGTATCGTACAGAGAAAATGGCCATAACAAGTTCCATTGTGGAATTAATAATAAAGGGATTAAGATTCTAATCTAAAGGGAAAGATAGGAGGGATATGTAATGAATTCTCACTGTGTATAATGAAATATCCACAGCAGCTGGCGTTCTTGCACTACCGACATTGGAATACATTAGTGTTGTACAGGGACTGTAGGGGCGAAGAACCTCGCTGAGCTTACGGGCGAGAGTATCAAGGAATCATATTGTTCCTATTTTAAACCAATGTAGTCTCACATGAATAAGATTGTTATTAAGTTTATGGTGTCAAAAAATTATTGTAACAAACCGCAATAGCAAAAGAAATTAATGAAGGATGAGTGTCGAAACGCACTAGGTATACTTAATGTAGGTATGTAGGTACATTACACTGGTACATACATATTTTCAAATTTATAATACTTTTTCTTGTTACTTTTTATTTTTACATCAAGTATAAAGTTTGAGTATACATATTTTCATTTATTCATTATATTGAACTACGGCACTGTTATTAATATTATTTTCATTTCAAATGAAAAATGAGAAGAATATTGAAGAGAGGAGGGGGTGAAGAGGGGGAGGAAGGGGAGAGAGAAGGGGGGGGGGGGCACGCGAACACTAGGACTTCCCCCTCGCTTTTATAAAAATATTTTCCGAGGAAAGTTCTAGTTAACCCTAACCTAACCCCCTTAACCTTGTAACATAGACACAACATGTCGAGGGAGGGTGAAAGTCTCTGGCATGGAGGGTGCCTGCCCGGGCCTATGTGCCTCCTCCCACTAGGCTCAAAACTTTCCACAGAGTAACAAGTTTACGTCAAATCTAGACCTTTGTGCATTTGGCTGTGAAATTGTGTCTCTGGAAAAGGAGATAGAGATTTATTGCAACGAAGAGATAGAGGGTTTTGATTTCCGTAGGGAGAGAAGACGCAGAGAAAGCAGAGATGCAGTACGATCAAGTTGAAGAAACGGATGCATTGGTTCAGGAAATAGATGGAATATGGCCAGAAAGACACATTGTACTGTACAATGTACAGAGATCTTTGCACTGTGCATGTGCAATATACAGAGATTAATTGGATATTTCCTTCTCAATCAGAGGAAAATATCTACACCAGAAAATGGTTAAGAAGAGGAAATTCCTGAATATGACATGAATCGATTAATTTTGGCAGCGCAAGTTGGTGATGAGTAAGACATGTAGCTCATCCATGCGATGTGTTTAATTGGAGGTGATCCTGTGGATGCAGGGTGGACGGATGAAAGGAAATGAATGCCCAACTCATAGGCTGGCAAGATTGCACGCTCGATGTATTTTTTCGTGGTAAAAACTATAGTTGGATCATCTTGGGAAAAATAGACATCTTCATTCTACGTAGCACAACACCATAAAAAAACAAACACACACCGAAAAAAATTTTAGGTTCGTTTTTACTAAACAGTTTTGTAAAGGATTTTTAATCAAAAATTTCGTTAAAATAACAAGAAATTGATAAATCCCACTAATAGTCATTTGAGATTTTACCTGGGCGTTCGTAAGAATAATCAATCAATTCTTGTAAATCGTCTGATCGTAAAACCAACTAACGTGTTAATTACCGCAATCAGAACATTAGTTATGCTTACCAAGTTCTGTTTTGCTGGATCTATTACCAATATATTGGTAAGATTTACAAAAAGTTTGGTTAAATCTAATAAAATTATTCTGTTAAAAATACCACCTGATTAGTACATGTCTGATAATTAACAAACAAAAATCGTTACTCTTACCAGATTTACATATGATAAAATACACAAAACAGTATTCGTTGGTTTAACAAGATTTTATCTAAAATTACAAAACATGTTTGTTAAATGAACCATACGGTTTTAGATTTCTGACAGATTTGTTTAGCTAAGTTTACTAAACTTTTTTGTAAAACTCGGTCGTTATGAAAATCATTTGTAGTCCCAACGAAAGTTTTGTTAATCACCCCTAGTCAATGACGGTTACAAGACTCTTTGATTAGATTTACTAAACAGAATTGTAGATTGAACAAAATTCTTGCTAAAACACGTGTGTCGAGAGACGAGAGAGACAAAAGATCTACAACAATTAATAGATACCGAAATCAATTTCAGATTCAGTTGTTTATGTTGATTGAGATGGCCCTGTGATTATTACGTCATATCTTTTTAAAATGGTATTGTTGTTTTTTTTTTCTTCAAAATCAAATTGATTTATTTATTTAAATATTAACGTCCACTGGAGAACGTTAATATCTAAATACACAGTTAATTTTAATATTTACATAGTTAATATTAATAATGTCATGCTTGGGTTTATTCGTAGATGTTTTGTGTGGTTTGGGTTGATAGGTATTGTGAAAGTTTAGTTATTGGGTGTTTTGTATAAGTCTGGATTTGGTTGATAGGTGGTGTGAGATTTTGGTTGTTTGATGTGTTGTCTAAGTCTGTGTTTGTTGGTTATGTTAATGTGGTTGATGTGTACTTAGTGTGTTGTGTAAGTGAGACGTGTGAATTTTTTATTTATATAATAAAAAATAATTTTTGTGTTTAAGAGGTTTAAATTTTTAAAACTCTATTTTGCATAGTTATTTTATCATTTAAAACTTTAATTGTATGTATTTTAAATGTCTCTTATTGCATTTTAAACAAAATAATGAATCTGTGTTTCTCAATAAAAGTGTTACATACACGCCTATTTTTAAATTATTGCAATTATATTTTGAATTATTTTCTCATAATGACTTAGTAACTGACATTGTTGTAAAAGTTTACTACAGGCGTTTTTGAAGTTCACTATGATTATCAGTGAAGTTTACTGAGGTTATCAGTGAAGTTTATTGAAACTATCAGCAAAGTTTACTGAAACTATCAGTAAAATTTACTAATATTGTTCGTGAGGTTAACTAATCGAGTCAATAGTGTGAACGAAATACTTTGCTTAAACTTACTAAACAGTTCAGTAGATTTAACCAATCTCTGGCGTAAGTAATAACAAGTCTGGTTGTTAAATCAACTATTACTATGTTTAAAATTACAAAACACTATCATAAGCCATACTGAGTCGATTGAATGGACTAATGAAGTATTTTGTAAACTTTACTAAACAGTATTGTAAATTCAACAAATTGAAAGAAACAACCTTAATAAGCATAACAAGATGATTCGTAAGCATTATGAATGCATGCTTGAGATCTTACTAAATACTTTAGTAAAGACAATGGAATTTTTTCTTGTCAAAAATACAATGATGAGTTTAGTAAAAGTAACTAAACATAAATTTGTTGGATGAACGAAAGATATCATTATCTTTACTAAATAGAGTTTACGAAATTTGATTTGTAATCTTAACAAAACATTTTGCTGTCACTCAATCAACCCTAAGCCTTGTGAAATTTACTAAAGTTTTAGTAAGCCCTACAATAAATTTTTTTCAGTGCAATACTTCCGATTTCTGATATTAGAAATTTCTCGGAAGTAAAATATACCTCTCAAACTAAGTATCTGCTGATGTTATAGTCATATTCGCCCCAAATTACAAAACAATTGTAATTAAAATATTATTGAGCTTTTTTGTATAATATTTTTAAAATTTCTTCTTTGTTATTAATTTATTGTTGATTGATACCTATGTATAAAAAAAGTGTAAATTAATAATTTCTCAATAAAGTACTTTAACTAGCAAAACATAACAATTTGATAAACAGCATCATCATTTTAATTTCATGGACAAATGCATATTTATAATATGAAAGCAGGGCGCGGCGTTTAAAATAAATAAAATGGAATTCTGTTAATTCGAAAATTCGGCACACGTCCTGATATAACCCATGAAGAACTCGATGGTTATTAATGAGGGCAATGATTAAAAATAATTTGACACAAGATTCAACAATGTTCATACGCCGGCATGCAGTTTACAGAGGGGAGAGGAGATTGATGTCATTAAAAAAGAAAAATGTCATTTTTTTATAACAATTAAAATACAACAGGCTTCTTCACCAGTAGGGGGCATTTCAACACAGAGGAATAAAAGATGAATTTCAAATATAATGTATGGTAGGGGTGTTATCATATTTGTGTTAATCACTTTCGTGATATCACAACTATATTCAAATCGCTTTACTAAATCCACGCTGAAACCGGGGCTTGAACCACCGACCTCCAGGTTACAAGTCCGCTGCCATATCCATCAAGCTACTGAGGTGGTGATCATTCAAAGTTTTAAAAAATAGTTTCCTTATTATAGGATAAGGAAAGTAAAAATATCTTCACCTTCGTGCAAAGTTTACAAGTTACTCACATTTAAATTTACTGTTTTAGCATAAAATGACTTGATTATTTAACTAATTTAATTAACTACCTACTAGTATAGAATAACATTACACCTAACTAATATGATATTGGGTATAGGGTTAAGGTAGTGTGTGTACATTAGATATGGGTATGTACAGTATCTGCACAATATTCGCAGGATGAGAAGGATAAGACTGATAGGTTTAAGGGATATTAGTATGATTATTCAAGGTGGCATTAGACGTTGTTATGCACAGCACTGGTACTGGCTGTGTAGCCACTCTTATAATTCTTCGCTATCTTAAACAAATTCGCAGAAAAGAAACTTAAAGACTACATCGAAACTTTGAAACTAAATTGGTTGAGCGACCTGCCTTGAGGTATAAATTAAAGCACTTCAAGTAATATAAAGCACACCGCCAGGAAGATAATAATGCTCGCCTACTTTAATCTAAGAAATATAAAATATGAACAAAGAGAGGAATAAAAAAAAAAAACATTCAGAGAGTGATTCTTGGAAATAAAACAGATAAATTGAAACAATTAGCATATTCACGTCTTGTGGTGGCATTTCCTGTGCAGAGGACCACGGGAGAGAACACAAATTCTGGCCTAGATATAGACAGACAACCTCTTCTGTCCCTATAAGGTACAACGAAACCGGGCAACCCATAAACTGGTACATTTTGCTAAAATTGTTTCTCATATCACTAAAACGAGCAAGAAGGAAAGGTAGAACTGAGGGAGGATTCGGGATAAAAAGACACTTTTAAAGAGGCAGATTTCTATTTAAAATGAATTGATATTATTCTCGTCGAAAATAATTCACTGATACAGTGAGGATTGTGAATAAAAATTACATGTTTAGCTCTAAGAACTGACGAGAGCATAAAGAATTTGCCAATTTTAAAGAATTTGCGAATTTTTCACCGATGAACATAATAATTGGAATATCATTTTATTTTATTTAATCTCAAGAAAAAAAAAATAATTAAATAAGGTACTACCAATCTGGGTCATTAAAAAAGAAAAAAAAATCTATGACGATAAACAATGTACCTATCTGATTGTTGACTTTTCCACCAAGCAAGAAGAGGCAAGGAGACATCGAACGCCAAGACTCCAAGACGTGCCAAGTGTTCCAAAGACTTGTATGTTGTTGTGTGTGGGGGATTCCCCCAATCACCCCAATCTAACCACTAACATGTTACATGGTCATGTGATAATATAAATGTAAGTACATTATTGTACATGGTATGACAACATGTGCTGCCTATGTGGTGTTTATCACTCTTATTAAATATTTTATTGTTTGCAAATTTTATGACATTTGAGAATTATTTTAATCAAAGAAAAAGAAATATAAAATATTCTGAGCATAATATTTTTGAGGTTACATATTTGTTTTTTGTTTGGAAATAGCGTTTTTTTTTCAGCGAGGCGCCACCGCAGGATTGTCAGGCCAGGGAGTGAAATGTCAGTGAGAAATAAAATTAATTAAAGTAATTGAAGCATCAAGAAGATTGCTAAAAAATTTACTATAGGTAGATTTAAGAATTTTCATTGCATGAAAAATATGACAATACATTAGTTAAAGCATACATTTGTATTAGTCCTAACCGGAATATAAGGTTAATAGACAATCCTTTGTTTCAAACCTATCAACAACTATGTTATCTAGAAGTTCGACATGTACAAACTCAAATAATCACTTCACGACAGAACACATACATAATTATAAAGACATCTAAAGATACAAAGAATTTAAAAATAGACACCACACAAGAAGTCAACACCTCATAAGAACCAAATACTAGTGCGATGGCAACTAATGAGCACCTACATAATAATCTAACCTGATAGAACACTTTGGAGTCCCAGTAACTATTATCACAATATTACTATCAGAGCAATACACTAATGCACTCTGATGAAACATTATACCTCCCAGCCACCCAACACATGAAGTGCATTTAGAATGATGCCATCAAGTAGAAGAGAGAGCTCAGATGAGGTGTTGATGTGATGTGAAGGAGGTTCATGTTTCAAAAGGTTTTCGGATTTTAAGAAAAATAAACATTTCCACAGTAGTAAGTACGTGCGCTGACACGTTTTGGAACATTTCAGTGCTCTCATTAATTTCATTTGCCATATCCTCTAAAATAGAAGACTAATGTTAATTAATCAATAAATCAACGGGTTGGGTTTAATCACATATAAGAAATATTCAACATGCAGAGATCTCAATCCTGGGATAACCTCCAGGTCACTCCACTGAGATAAGGAGTCCATAATGCTGGAAATTCTTGAATTTTAGAAGTGATTGAAAACAACCATTGCCTAATTGCCTTTCTCTACAAGCTATAATTTCTGAAAGATTTTTTCCTAAATTGCCATTACGCCCATTACATTAAAGTTATATTTACTTGGTAAATGCCGAAGTGTGCTAGTAAATGGCTTCACAAGAGAGGATGAAAGGAAATAAAAAATAGTAAAAAAAAATACAGTAAAACTATAACTATATACACTATCGCACATTTTTAATATTCGAGATGATTATTAATTTATTTTACTTAAAGTACGTAGGCAGTCTTAGATGCCGGGTGCCGGGCAATGTCTTCGCTTCTCAAACACAATTTCAAGAACAAATAGATCCTCAAGCTGAAGAGTAAATAAAATTTCCAAGGCAATTACAAGCAGTTCAACAAAACGATTCTCACGTCTTTGTTGACTCAGGCTGGAGGAAAAAACTAAAATACATAATAATGTACTCGCCAGTGCTTTTTCAGTTGCTTCAGCGCTCACAAGAGTTGGGGGGAGGGGGTATAAAAAATTAAAGAGGGCGCAATGCTCTTGAGCCAAAAAACAAACAAAAAATCTCAACTTCATATGCTTTTGAATTAAATCGGGTGTGAGTGACACACGGCAAGTGAATGAAATCTGGGAAATGCATTCGCTGTTTACTTTATTACTGTAGATATATCCTTAAGTGTCAAGATAAGGGCGAGAATTTATTTTATCCATGAAAATATATCCATAAAATATCTCTTGAATACATTGTTGCAAACTCAATAAAAACACTTCCGATAAGTAATACGATAGATATGAAGGTATTAAAGGTACTATCAAGTAATAAAGTAAAAGGTACAGAAATAATAGCTATAACATTGATATTAAACAAACTTGTAAATTTATCTATGTTAAAGATTATAGCAAGAATTTACCAAATACAATGTATTAAAAATCAAAAGATTTGCCATTACGTGAAATGTCTTGTGTATGAAAGAAGTATGTAATAGTAATAACTAATAACCTATAAAAAAGCCTATATCCAAAATTAATAAAATAAACTTGGAAAATGGTGGATAATGTGTAGATAGCCTAATAATACTTCACCTTAATTTTATCATACTACCTATCAATTTAAAAATATGACATGCAGGACTTGACTCCATGCGCCACGTGTTCCCAACAAACACCAGAAGTAGCACTGAATTTGAATGAAAAATAATTAAGTTTCCCTTTCAGTGTAACAAGTAACAATGCAGGAGAAAACTGGAACAAAACACCATAGAATGTACGTATACACACCTATTGTTGAGAATTTTAACAGAGATTTACCAACTGAAAAAATAATCTAGACAAAAGATTTAATCACAAAACACATTTAGGCAAGGAAGATTGAAAATTGTCTTTTTGCTTCACTTTACTTTAAGCTTTTGCCAAGATGACTATTTCTTCACTCACGAAATTTACTCAAAATAAAAACTGAGTTATAAGACTGTTTGACAAAACATTCTGTCGTATTTAGCAACATTCAAACAAAACAATACTTTATTTAAAAAATAATTTCCCCAATATTCGCTTCTACTTTATATGTAGAGAGTATAGAGTTGTAGATATAAATAGGTCGGCAAGTAGCAAGTATAAACTGCTATACTTGATTTTTTGACGTTAAAATTTCAAGTGCTTGATAGTTTACGACTAGCTTTTCTCAGAGTATTTGATGGAGGAGGTGAGAGAATAGTAGGATACATCAGACATACTTATACTGATCCAGCACATGGATCCATAGAGAGGACTTGCTATTCTGGACATCGGATTCGATTCCAGGTATGACCATTCTTCAAGAAGACAATGTACAAATACAGAATCAGAAACTTGAAATTTAATCTTGAATGTTCCAAATATTTATTGGACTCGTGGATAATTAGCAAATAATATTATTTAGATTTATTGCATTATCTTAAGAATCAAACTACCTGGGAACTATAATAATTAAAGCTACTAATTCCTATTTTCTCGAGCATCGAGATTGAGATACATTATTCTGATTGATTTCCAGTGTACGAGTATACATTACAAATTTACTGTTTTCATTTCTTTGAGGACCGCTTGGTTAGAGTCGGCTAGGGCTAGACAATACGGACTGACTAACCTTGGCGGTCCCATTGTAGTCAATGTAAAGCTAAATGCAATGTGAAAAACGACTCTCATAATTGATATAATAATGATACTTGAAAGTCACTGATATTGAATAGAGTAATAGAGTATAATATGTTATTAAGAAAAATTACTCTACAAATTAAAATTTTGGACAGTTAACTTTCTGAGATTTCACAGGGTTTAAAAAACCGTCTCTTGAATCCAAGATATTGATAATACTTGGAACATCACCACTTTCATGCCACTTCAAAATGCAAAGATTTTTACTTTCTATGTATGACCTGAGAGGTATAGAAAGTATTGTTTTCGGTCGGTTTTTTTTTCGAAATTGAGCTGATAACATTTCTGGGCGAATCAGAATCTCTTGATTCCAAAAAGTAATTTTCATCAAATAGTCTGTGTGTGTGTTTATTTTTTTTAGGTAGGTACAACAATTCTCTGACAGAAAATAAAAGTGACAAGTTGATCGAACTAAATTTCTAGGGAAAAATAATAAATTGGACATGGTGTTTTTCTCTGGCGACAAGTTTGACTGAATTCACTCTTTTTATCAATTTCTAGAATTCCTAGAACGCTAACATTAAGACCTCATCATTGCGAGCGAGACTTTGGACATGTTCCAAAATCCGAATGTTGTCCAAAATAACGATTTATGCTGATTTTTTCAATTTTGACAAAATTTCTCTCTTAATAAAATAAAATCTCTTTTGTCTTCACGCCATCTTGTTGAAAATGTTGAGTAATGAGATGCGGTTTCGAATTTACTCGGTTTTTATTTCGAGTGGCCTTATAAAGTGTAAATTCCTCAGAGCTTTCAGTAAGGCAAGCAACCAAAACTAACTTGTTTGGACAATAGTAAAGCTAGGAAAAGCCAGCGTCGATGACATGTTGAATACACCGGTTCCCTTCAGAACACCGAAGTTAAGCGACATCCAGCGAGGTTAAGACTTGGATGGGTGACCATTCAAATTCTAATTCTCGTGACGCTGGCTTTTCCCGGCCCCACTCAGGCTGGGTGAGGTCAATGTGAGTAGCAGGTTTGTGAGTTTCCTGCGAATGGAGGGTAAAACCCCCGTCGTGATATGACCATGGCAGTTGAAAGCGACGTTAAACCCTACTTAAAAAAAAAGCTAGGAAAGAATATATTGCTAATTATGGACATGGACACAATACTCCTCGTAAATGGTTCAAGTCGTATACACTTGGCCATAAATTATCGATATCTAAGCTTTTTTACTGAATCACTGGTATAACTGCAAATATTCTCAAAAGATTTTTTTTTTCTCAAATAAATACAGTAGAAAAGCGTTTTCCATTTATTTTTGTATTATATAATAAATTTCTGTAGCGGTTAAAGACCTTATTTTTCAGAAACTCAAAAAAAAATGTGTACTTGTTCTCCAGCCCTCGAACTCCCAATCTTTGAAGTGACCCAACTCGCTATTATTCTTTTCTAGAGTAGGTACTCCCTAAATTTTTACAAGGTACTCCCTATTTTTCTTTGTCAAAGTACTCCCTAATTTTTTTGCCCATCAATTCGCTTTCACGCGGCATTCGCTTTTCTGTATATTGTGACAAGCTGACCTGTTCCTGTTACTTTGTCACTTTTTTCATTCCCGTGTGTCATTCGGGGAAATACCGTGACTAATCGGGAACGCCAATTTGAATTAAAATTTTCCTCACGATTTTATATGTCGCTGCCAAAATAAAGTTTTCAAATATGAATTATAAGGCTCAATTGAAATGGTAAAAGGTGAATTTGTATATAAAAGTACCGTGTATAAGTGTAATATTTGGAAACTAATACCTACTACAAATAGTGCTTGTTTTCTTTTTTGTATTTTTCACTAAACATACTGATGCCTACATAAAATTATGTAATATGTGAAAAATGTAGATGTATGGTGACCAATTTGTATGGGTAAAAAAGTCATAGGAAAATCGCAAGGTTCTTTTCAGTAGGAGAGCCTAACACCATAACAAAAAAAATGTTATTCGACTACTCAGTAAAATATTGAACCAAATTTGAAAAGGTTCCACTAAATAAAAGTTATAGTAAACTTAAAACTAAGGGTTTGTTTATCAATTATCCCACTAATCTGTTCATTATTTAATAAACGCTTAATCTTAATGTCAATTTTGTTCATCAAAATGTCATTGATAAACACACCAACAGCACTAGTCAGAGGTTTATTTACTGAGTTCCGTTTTATCCAGAATTGGGTAGATACCTATTGCAATTTTCAAACTACCAAAAACTCAAATTGAGGTAGGTATTCGGAATTTCAGCCTAACATTAATAACACTATAGTAACAACTTAATCAACCTAAACATGACTCTTCTTCATACATTATAGTTTTCAATGTTCTTCTTCTCCAGACAAAACTTCCCAGGAATTGTCTCATTCGGAATTTAGAGGTTTAGATTTAGACTATCAACTTAGTACAGAATAAATCTTCTTACGATAGTACCTATACTTGGTACTGTTCTGTCTGGTTTGCTATAAATCATTCAAAGGGTGGGATTGAACTTTCGAAGAGAGATAGATGGGCGACTGGAAAAATAATGTCAACATACTGCATAGCAGACAAAGTATGTTGTTAACTATGTGCATGGCTATATCACGCCTTAGCAAAAGGAAAAACATTTCGACTTGGATTAACAGAAACTATATCCAAGTTAAAATATCACTTATGTCTACCACTAGTAGGAGTTGCAGCGTGGAATGTATGTTATGTATGTGCTTGATGCTTCATGGACTATACATTTGGGAATTCTTACATTCAAATAATAATAATAATAATAACACTCTTTAGTGGAAGGTAACCACCAGGCGAGGTTAATGCTCGAAGCATTTTCTACCACCTAACTTTCAGAGTCTTACTATTATGTGGTCACAAACTCAAATTAATGAGGAAAAATTCATGCACTGGGTGGGATTCGAACCAACGGATCCCTACGCTACCTGGATTACCAGACTAGCGCGTTAACCACTTGACTACCAGTGCACATATTATTTCCAAGCTAAGTAGATATATTATGCCAGTAAGCTAATAAGTTTTCATCATGAAAAAGAGAGTTGGTCACATCCTCTATTTTTGTTTCTCTTTTCGGGCTTTATTTGTGTGGTATAAATTGCTAAAGGTACTTGACGAAGATTCAATAAGAGGAGTTCAAGAAGCCAGTCTTTACAATATCAGCCGACAGGCGAAATTCTACTCCGACAGAAGTAACAATTACCTACAGTTGTGTTTTAATGATGATGTAAAAACTCCACAAAATGAATGACTGACATGGTTAATTTGATACCAAGCTCTTTATCTCCTAGATCCGCGTTGAAAAAGGGGCGTTGAAAAAGAATGAAAATAACAGACAGAGAGACTAAAAAAATGCATGTCCAAATATATGATTTTTTTCAACAGAGCAAAAATAATAATTTTATTATTTAAAAAACGAACACTATTATATAACTAGGAAAAAAAAGAAAAAAATGGAAAGTTAAGACAAGACAATGTTCTCACTACTTTTGAATTTGCGTTGGATTATCCTCGTAGGAATAGATGACTAGGAATTACATAAAAACAAAATAAAATTAATAGTAAGGGCGGAATTAATAGACAACATCAATAACTGAAGTCCTTGCTAAGGGTCGGTTTTCCCTATCTTATACAGTACGCAATCCGTGACTTAGCGCCACAGAGGTATTACAAAAACGTTTATTAATTTCGCCCTCAATGTCATGTCTACTTACACTGATTTTCTTGTTGCCGAGGCTGTTGGTGTCACTCCAGCTGGCAACATAGCCGTTGCTAGTGAACACATTGCTGTTGAGAGAAACGTCGTTGTTGAAGGATGGCATCGCGAAATTGGTGTAGAAACATTCGTCTGTCTCCGGGAGCCAATGGCTGAGGTCCTTATTGGACAAGGACACTAGGGGAACCATCTGAGCGGACATACCGCGGACGGCCCAAAGCTCCAAGTTAGAAAGTCAACACCAAGAAGTGAGGTGTGTAACACAGTCCGGATCAGCAAATTTTCAAGACTTATTAAAAACGAATCAGTACTGGCGTTAGAAAATTCTTATACAATTGAAATAATTTATCACGTTGGTAGAACGAAGTAAATTGAGCGTAATGATAAGTGACCAACTGTTACGATTAATCACAAAAGAAGGCAGTTTTAAAAGCACACGTGTTATAAAATCGGTTAAAATTAATAGTAAATTAAATAAAAAATATTTTTCGCACAAAAAAACGGCAGCACTTTCTATTTGGAATTGCTTAAATAAAAGAAATAAAGACGAGTTGTAAGAACGATAAAAATAATTGAATTCACTGGAGAAGAACTAGCGGAAAGCTCGACTTTGCGTGACGAGTGCAACTTCTAGAATGAATACTCGAATAGGAAAAGTTTCCGAGTCTCATTCAGCTGATAATCTGTGGGTGTTAAAATGAGGCCCCTCTTGTTCCCTACTCCTTTAATCCAAGCTCAGAACAGTTCAGACTTCAGAATAGAGTATCAGAACGTTTTTTTATTTCTCACATTGATAACAAACGCAAGGGGGATATTTCCCGCGAGAGTTGAAAAATCCCACGAAAAAAATCCCATGTGTTTGTAACATTAACTGATAGTGATAATCTGATGAGATGAAAAAATAAAAACATTATTATTATTATAGACGACAAGTGTGACTGGGTTAATGTGCTCATCGTGTTAATGAAACGTGTGTGAACAAAATATTATCGTGATTCATCCCTCGTGCGAGGTGCAAGTTCAATGTATTCAAAATAATAATAAATGATTATATGATGTAAACATCAAATTCGTCAAACGACTTTCGATTGCCAGTCAAAATACTGAACTATCAAGCAAGGTTTCTTGTTTGCGCATTTTCAATTTTACTCTACATGAACATGAACTCTATGACAGATTATTAGTATCTTGTTAGCATAATAGCCGTAGTAACTGCACCAAGTAGTTAGCCTCCCCACTCGTCTTGTCTGCAGGTAACCGGGGTGGAATCCCAATCGGATTTTTCTATTCATGGCATCAGGGACGGCCGGTGCTAAGGAGCTGCGGAACTCCAGCACCCCCAGACGAAAAGGAAAGAAAAGATTTTTTTTCATGTCTCTCTAGCTTGTAGTGAATGAAAATCATTACGCATATTTCGAACAAAAATTCATAAAAATTATCTAATTATAATTAGATAAACCTTAGCCAAGCTTGATTGTAGAATAGAATAGAATAGAATAGAATAGAATATATTTTATTGTAAATAAAGCCTTTCGGCATCTTACAACGTCAATAGTATAAAAATTACATTAGTACAATTAAATGTTACAATATAAGTAGTTACGTAGAAAAATAATAATAAAATATTAGATACTACATAATTATGTAAATGTATTTCATAGTATAATGTAGATTGCCATGGTAAATTGTTTATGAAATACTATATTCGTAGTTTATGCCTACGATAAAGATATAATCATGATAGTATTATAAAGTAAAGTACATATAATAATTATAATAAAGTAGAGATTGTAGAGAACATAAATATAAACTTTTGACCAATAAAGCTTTCATATTGGTTTTAGGGGAGAGCCAACTTCACGGACCTATATCTAACGCGCTTCTTACTTTAGGGGCGAGCCAACTTCACGGAGCTATATCTAACGCGCTTCTTACTTTTTGGCTTCTCCGTGCGGAACGCTGCCGCGCTCCGTAGAGCATTTCTCTTTTCTCTGCTCATGCCTTATTGAAAGAGAAGGCATGGAGCAGACCCGCACAGCGGGTTGGTCTCGGGGGAGACGAGAAGGAGGCAAATAGTGTCCACTGAAAAATTTCTAACTGATTGCAGAGCTAATAGAGTGATGTGGTAAAAATTCGAATTATTTTTAGATTTCCGTTCAGAGGAGGAAGAGGGGAAGCCCTCCGGCTTCCCCTTCATCCACTGAACTAATTTACTGGTTCCTTCCGGAACTAAAACTAACAATTAGTTCAAGGTCTCCTTCTCCTTTGTGCCTGACTCGGTTCGTGCCCTTTCGTTCCGCGAAATTTATGTTAATAATTTCACGTGTTTTTGTTTTGAAAATTAATTAATAATCGATAACAATTTATTTAATGATTTAAAGTACAGTGTAACAAATAACAATTTTATTAATCATTGAATTTACCTAACAGTTTATTTTACCCAAAGTTTTGTAAACATAATATCGGTCTATAAGATTATAACATTTATTGACATTTTCATGTCTTTGCTCTGGCACATAACCAAAATTATGTGACGAAATTGTGTAACGATATTATGTAACGATATTATGTAACGATATTATGTAACGAAATATCGAATTGTAAAGGGAGAGAAGTCTTCTAATATCGGATATCGATATTATGGTTTCGATATTATCGATATACCTAATATCGATATTTTCGTTTCGATATTGCAACCCTAAGAGAAGAGGGAAAGTGTGTGTCATGCGCACAATACGAAATTTGGTCAGTTGGGTTTTGGACCTTGAATAGTAAAGATGAAAATGTCGAAATGGTTGCAGACTCGTATGCAAGCGTTTTTTTTATTTTAATTACAAGATTGTGCTAGATATGGGAGGCTAAATCATTGACTGGTTTCCTAGGTCTGGCATAATGCTACTGGCAACAATGTTAATATCAAAAACACATGACATCTCACATGGTATGTGGCTTCGTGACATTTCGTATGAGGTCGTGTAGATAATGTAAACTGAATACAACTGAAGACTGTCCTCAGTAGCATATTACATAGATATATAGTTCTTGCCTAATATTTTATCCTTAATTTTGAATTCATTTTAAGATTAAATTTGTGCAATCAATTGAAGTTGGGTTTGAAACTTCTTATAAAGGATATTAAAATTAAATTAGCATTATCGATTCATTCTCTTTAAAGTTAAAAATGTATATTTTTACTTTTAGTATTGTTTTTTTTATCACAGAGGAATTAGGTAATTACATTTCAAAGCAGGTATGGAAAAACAAAATTAATTCAGTTGACATCTTATTAAGAATAAGTTTTCTTTGTTTTTACTTGACAAAAAAATGATTTCAAACATAGGTAGGTACATATTTGATTCTGACTTTAATGAAAAAGCCATTCACAAGTTTTGTTCGAAATCCAGCGAATGGATTCTACTCCAAATAATCAGTAGAGTAAAGAGTAAGTCCTTTATAAATTCTTATTTTCTTTCTTTTGAACATTTTTTATTCTTATGTATGTTGAAAAAAAATCTACAATGGTCGTGAAAAATAAACGTTATTCCAAAATTATCATCATAATATATTTGCGTCAGCTAATCATTTTTATAAATTAAAACAAATTAATTTATTATGATACTTAACCACTCTAACTGAATTCTCGAAAATCACCATACGTGAGACTTGAACTCCCTGACATAACCACTTCACCACCAGGCCTTGCAGACATGTATTAAATGTTGCATAGTTTTTCTTTTCGTAAAATTTTGACAGCACTCCCAAACCAAATTCCCACCGGCCGCGCCTGCATGGCATGTGACAACAAATTGAAGAATCATTGCAAGGCATGATGAACTTTCACAAAAGTTGCATAGGTACGGTTTTTGATGGGTTCAATCAAGTCTGTTTATAACTCAAGTTCATAAGATAAACAAATTTTCAAAAAAAGGAATCACAATAATAGGAATGAAAAATGATGATTTACAACTTTTCACTAGCAAAAACAGCAACATTGATATAGCCGTGGGGGATCCAGGAGTCCAACTGCATTGATTTTCCAAATCCAAAAATAGCTCTTAAGTGGAAAGTAACTCAAAGCATTTTCTGCCACCTAATCTTCAAGAGTCTTATTATTATGTGGTCACAAACCGAAATAAAAAAGGAAAAAACACAAGCATAGAACTGGCTACAACCTTAAGTCTCTTTTCCTCATAAGAGCACATTGGAACAATATTCGCTGATGCTTGACCTTGTGCCAAATTCCTATACCAAACAAACCTATAGGTACACATGTGGTACCAGAAAGAAACGAAGTTTCGTGACTTATTCAACACAACGTTTTATACAACCAAATATGAAACAGAAATATTTGGTTTAATTCATAATATTGTATACTAGACTAGGTCACTAGGTACTTATAATTAATTTGTTTTCATATAATAAATTTTCCCAGTCAAGTAACTTCGAACTTATGGTGTGAGAGAAGTATCATGTGAACATTAAATATTCACTGCCAATTATGGACACAATACTTCCTCGTGATTGGTTCACATTTTCATGATTGATATACAGGGTGGCCCAGTTTTATGGACCGATTTAACGATGGTAATGAATTAAAAATGGGACCATCTACAATGTAATTGTACAACACCTATCATTGTACAACACCTATAATATGTGTACACTTTCGTTCAAATCCTTTCAACATTTTTTTTTTTTTTTTTCGCGCGTTGCAAGGATGCAATTAACAGGCAGACACAAAACCAAAGTTACTCCAGGAATATGAAAAAAAAATCTGGTGTAAACATCACACGACTTTCCTTATCTCCCAAAAAGGAGTCGAATTCCGCCACTGGTGACTGAACGGTAACAGATAACTAAAAATCAATGCCAAATTCGTGATCAGCACTTCAAAATCATTTAATTTGATATGTCACAACCCCCATCTAGGATGAATAATAAAAAAGTTAGTCCAATCGGGTCCCCCTACAATACCGGTAAATTGGGGCCGGTTTCCAAAAAGTTAAAGATATCAAAAAAATGATCAGAGTGAACCCCTATTATTTTTTTAATCTGAGAAAATGTTGTTCTCGAACTTTTTTTGTATCTTTAACCAATTCAAAGAAGCGGTGCTTGCGGCCAATATTTGCGGCCCTGCGGCCGAGAATGCGGCCGATTTCAACCAAAAGTTTCATGGTTCGTCTGGTGTATAAAATTAATTACCATACCAAATTTCAAGTCTCTAGCTCTTACCGTTCTTGAGATATCCTGTTCACACACACACAGACACACGACAGCGCACGGACCAATGGCTGAAAACCACTTTTTTGGTATCCTGAGGCTATGATTCGTCCAGAAATGTGAAAAGCTGGGTAGGTCAAATTTTCGACGAATACAATACTTTCCTTATTATAGGATAAGGAAAGTAAAAAATGAATTCGGATGAAAAGTATATTTTATTTTACAAAAACGAATACCTGATGTAATATATTCTTGGAAGTAAAATTTTTATAAAATGTAAATTCAAGAAGAGAACAGCATTATTATTATTTTCAAAAGGGAAAAAAAAGACTTGTTTTTTCACTTCTCAGTTCTACACAGAAAAAAAATCCCACCTTAAAATATTTTTTCCCTATTCTTTCGAACTCTACAGTCTCTACTTCTACATAACTCTAACAGCAAGGTCGAAGCAGATATTCTTGACGTCACTGTTTCTCTCTTTCTTCATCCTACGGCAAGATATTCCGAGGAACTGAGATGACGTCATATTGTGAAGAAGTTTATCTTGAGGATTTCATTATGTTCATATTATTCAAATTGAAATTATTATTATTACCAAGACAAAACGGATGTTGCTAATTGGACAAGTTATCAATAGCAAGAATGTAAGTAAGAATAGCAATATTACTTGTTGCATTTATTTATATGGTTGCTGTTAATGACAAGTAGTTCAACCACAACGGCCCCACTCAGGCTGGGTAATGTTTATTTGAGTAGCTGGTTTGTGAGTTTCCAGAGAATGGAGGGTAAAATCCTCGTCGTGATATAAGCCTGTGGTTGAAAGCGACATTAACCAACACCCCGAAAAAATAAATCAAAGTTTTATCACACATTATTTTCTCAATTCAAAACATATTTGGTAAAACTTGGGACACAAGAACACGTAAGTTAAAACCAACTTGTGAAAGTTTTTGATACCAAGTCCAGCAGACTATTCCAAGAAGTGCGGACCTCGCAAATAGCTTCAGGTCAAATCAGACTTGAACCAACTTGTTACTGTAATATGGATGTGAATTTTTTGATGTTTTTGCTTAGAGCCGGGAGTTCCCCAGTAAAGTTGTCTGTGATGTTGTAAGAAGCAAAAGTTCCGGTTTGTGATTCTTGGAATTTTGTGTTAGTCATACGCATAACGTTAGTGGGTCAGTGAGATAGAGGACTTTTGCTTGCTCGAGCGGACTTGTTTTGGAAAAACCACTGTCATGCACCAAGTCCAGTATCTGTGAAAAAAAGTTCACAAGAAAAATGCACTGTCAATCAATTATGGACACGATACTTCCTCGTGAATGGTTCATATCGTATACTTACATTTGGCAATTCTGAGATTTTTACTAAATCACTTCTCTAAAAGTTTTCAATCGATTCTCATAATTAAATGTTTTAAATAGTAACAATAACGGCAAGTCTTTTTGTCATTTTACTTCCGAGAAATTTCTAATATTATAAATCGGAAGTATTGAGTTCGTTTTTGTAAAAAAAATATTTTTTTGCTCCGATTTCAATTTTTTCATATTTCTGGACGTTTCATAACCTCCTGAGCAAATTTGGTTTTGTGTCCGTCTGTCGGTCTGTTAAAACGATTCCTTGTAACGCGCAAATCTCGGAAACTACTCGACCGATTTTGATGAAATTTTGCACCCATCTAGGAGACATTCTCTAGAGTCTAGATGGTCCAATTTTAAATTCATCGAATTCGTACTAGCGGTTCTTGGTGAAAGAGACCATGCGCCTGACCACTAACTTTTTACTTAAACGCTTATATCTCGTGAACAGTACACCCGATTTTGATGAAATTTTGTATGGTTATGCATATTATTATTTTACATAGGCTTTTTATATTATTTAATTAATTATAATTTGACTCTGATATTTAAGAAAATTCGAAATTTTGGACAAAAAAGTCAAAAAATAAGGACTAGGACTTGCCGATACAGAATTTTTTGTAGAATCTAGAATGTAGAAAAAACAATATCCTACCATATAAAACAAACTTGAAGAAAATCGGTTCAGTCGTTTTGGAGATACAAGTAATTTTGTATAAAATCTCAAAATTGGCACGTGTTTACAATGTGAAACAATCACGAGGAAGTATTGTGTCCATAATTGGCAGTGTTTTTTTGTTTTTTTCTTAAAAATAACTTACCGATGTACGAGTTGTGAAAAATGGTAATTGGCACACACATACAAAATAAGATCAAGGTAAAATGTATTGTAAGGTTCACGAGAATAAGCTTTAATAAAGTGAAGAGAAAGAGGTAAGTCGCGAGGTATTTATCTCCAGGAAGGATTCGAAGATGATTAATTTAAAATAGACCATCTGCAAAACGTCTCCTAATATATGAAATCTGTCTTTGAAATCCCTTCAGAATTTTTCGAGATTTGCAAGGAATGCGAATAACAGAACGACTGACCGACAAAAGAACCAAAGTTGCTCTGGAAGTTACAACTGTTACAAGTCAATTTTTTTTTAAATCGGAACAAAAACTTTCTTATTTAATGAGCAAAAACTGTCAATGGTAAACATTGAAAGGATGTCAGTTAGTAAAAATATTATATTATTGATATTCTCGGAAGTAATATAACCAATCTCATTCATACATGTATACCGTTTCAAGGTCTAGACAGAATCAATATACTGCAGTAGAACTTGGATAATATGTGGGATTCCTCGATATGTTGAACTGAAGTGCTGCTCTCGACCCCTGTGGGAGACCAAACTCCTCTTAATGTGAAATGTTGGTACATAGTTACCTGTTTATGTGCATGGAACTGAAAATTTCCCGACTTCTACTGTCCCGGTAGCTCAGTGGTAAAGGCGGCACTCTGTGAATCCAAAGATTCCAGAGGTCGTGGGTTCGAAACCCAGCCGGGACATGACATGTCATCGTCCCATTTGGGATTTTTACCACATAATAATACGTCTTGGGCTTACTGCTGGAATAATGGGACTTCAATAGTCCTAATCGGGCAGTATAAATAAGGCGATATTATTATTATTACACCTGAAGCCGGAACTTAATTGTTTGTTTTTTTTTTTTTTTTTAATTCCGGAACTTAATTCGGCTACCCCAAAACCTTTACATGTGGAACGTGGACCTCACTACTTCTACAACTGGAACAATAGGTTATCGTTTGAATCTCTACATGTCTGACCACATATCTGTTCGTGTTCAGTGTAGGCACAACAAATTAATTGTCAGAGTAACACATGGGTCCTCAATCCTCATCCTCAGTAAGAGGAAGCTCAACAACCTAAGGCGCGAGTGACAAATCGCGCGTATTGAAAGATGTGGACGATGGGAAATAGGGAGACGAAATCTCTTTTACCTGGATAAAAACTCAAACATGTTTAAGAGAAATATACCTGGCTATATGGAATATCAGGGTTGATTCCTGGCAATTCCACATATCCTATAGAAATGAGAATTAAAATATATACCACAAAAATACATTCCGCCCATTTTTTTTTTCTTTTTTTATTTTTCTTTTTTTTTATTATATAATATTTTTTTTAATATTATTATTATTTTTTTTTTTCTTAGTCATAAGTTAGATAGGGTGACTATGTTTTATACATTTTTAATGTCTAATAAACAATAAATATACTATACTATACTATACTATACTATCCAAGTTCAAATGCTTTTTCTAAATGCTCTAAATGCATGTCTCTTCGAATTTAGTTTGAATCTTGACGCCCGCGCCTACAGGTCACTGCTACAGGGAAATCACTCTCAAGATGGTGACTGTAGACCGGACATACGTTAAGATGAATTCGTGCAGTTTTATGTGCACATTTAAATTCGCACGCAGTTCTATAGATTCGTCTGACTTTCTGATTCCTTACACGACAACGATTTTTTTTATTTTCCTTCAAGCGCTTTAACCTTGTCGACTGACAGGTCGTTTGCGCTGATCCCCTAGATTGGTTAAATCATATTGTAGAGTCTGATAGCTTTCAGTGATTGAAACAGAGAATCAACGCTTTCGCTACTGTCGTCAGTGACGCTTTCGGTAATTTTTAACAGCTATATTTGCTATGGAATTCCCACATAAATAAATGCCTTGGACTAATAAAAATACTCTTTAGTGGAAGGTAACATCAGGAGAGGTTAATGGCCAAAGAATTTTCAACCAAACCAGACGAAAAAAACATGTGAGGAAGAGAAAATTGATATTTTACTAGTAAGCGAGCCAAATAAAGGGAAAGTGAGTAAAGAGAGAGGGTGGTACACGGACAGTAACTGTGATGCAGTGATTGGAGTGAGGGGGAGGAGCATAAGTGGAAGTGAAAGCGGTAGCGGGCTAGGGTATACATGGATTGGTGTTAATAATGTAAAGATTTTCAGCGTCTATATTTCACCAAATGTGTCGAGAGCAACTGTTGTGAAAATTCTGGACGACTTGGGCAAGGAGGTTAGGAGATCCAAGTATAAAGATTTTCTTATAGGTGGGGACTTTAACGCGAAGTCATTCGCCTGGGGATCTAGAATAGAGGACGACAGAGGAACTCTTTTATCAGAGTGGTTAGGGGAAATGGGCCTGGAGGTTTTAAATGTAGGGGAAACACCAACTTTTATAAGGGGAAATTCAAATTCAATATTAGATATCACAGTTTGCTCTAGGGGTATTCTAAGCAAAATAAAGAGGTGGAGAGTGTCAGAAGAAGAGAATTTGAGTGATCACCAAACTATCTTCTTTGAGATGGGTGATATCGTTGAAAATACAGATGACGAAAGCGCTAATAGGGAGAACAGTGTGAAGTGGATGTATGAAGAAGGAAAGAGAGATATATTGAAAATGCTACTAGAAAGGGAATTTGAAGGAAGTGACTGTGAGCCGGTAGAGTGCATAGAAAAACTACAAGAAGCGTGTGAGACCATTTTTGGGAGAAAAAATAGAAATGGAAATGGGACCAATAGAAAAGGTATGTACTGGTGGAATAAAGAAATTGCGAGCAAAAGGAAAATGTGTCATAGGCAAAGGAGAAGACTAGTGAGAACAAATAAGAGGAATGATGTAATGGAGGCTGAGAAAAGAGTTGTGGAGACAAGAGTACTATAGGCTAAAAGAGGAACTAAGAGAGGAAATTAACAAGTCGAAGAGAGAATCATGGAAGAAGTTGTGTAATGAGCTAAACAAAAATGTATGGGGGAATGGTTATAAAATAGTGTGTAATAAGTTTAAAGTGGGACCAACAGTGAAATTAAATGTAAGACAGAAGAGAGAAATAGCAGAAGAGTTATTCCCGAGACATGAGAAAGTGACATGGAGAGTAGAGGAAGTGAGTGAGATGAATATACCTAAGTTTACGATGGAAGAGGTAGGCGAGGCTTTCCTAAACACTCGGAACAAAAAAGCACCCGGACCTGATGGCATTGGGGGAGAGATTGTAAAGGTATTTTTTGAGGCTGCTCCGGAATACTGTGTAAATATTTTTAACAAACTTTTGGTGGAGGGAAAATTCCCAAAAATCTGGAAAAAAGGAAAGCTCGCGCTAATAGAAAAGGGAATAAAAGAGGGAAAGATGACCTACAGGCCTATTTGTCTTCTGGACACAATGGGGAAAGTTTATGAGAGATTGATAAGAGAGAGATTGAATGAGGAAATTAAGATGAAAGGAGATCTGAGCGAAAATCAATATGGCTTTAGAGAGGGGAGGTCAACTGTGGACGCGATGCTTAGTGTATTAAATGTAGCAGAGGAAGCAAAAAGGAAAGGAGAGTTGTGCGCGATGGTACTACTTGATGCCAAAAACGCGTTCGGATCAATGCCCTGGGAGGCAATAGTGAGAGAGATTGAAAAGAGAGGAGTGTCTAGGTATCTTGTGAGACTGATCTGTAATTATTTGGAGGAAAGAGAGTTGGAAATTGAAGATGGTGAGGTCCTGGACCTGACAAGCGGAATACCCCAAGGGTCCATCCTGGGCCCCCTACTGTGGAACATCTACTATGACCCCGTCCTCAGGCTGGAATTATAACCCTCCTCAAGGACGGTGGCCTATGCAGATGACCTAGTGGTGATAGTGAGAGAAAAATGTAAAGAGAGTCTTGATAGAGAAATAGGATTGGCACTGGGGAAAATTTCAGAGTGGATGAGAGAACAGAGACTGAGAATAGCACCAGAGAAAACAGAGGTAGTATTGTTAAGGAGTAAGAGAAATTGTAAAGAGATAGAGACCAGAGTAGAGGGAGTGGAAGTGAAATCTAAAGAGTCAGCGAAATATCTGGGGGTTTTATTTGATAGAAATGTGAGAATGGTAGTGCAAATCAAGAAAGCAAGTGAGAAAGCAGAGAAAATTATCTTAAGCCTTAGTCGACTGATGCCCAACATCAGTGGACCTGAAAACGATAAGAGGAAAATCCTAGCTTCGGTTGTTTATTCAACTTTGCTTTATGGTGCGCCTGTGTGGGGATCGGTGCTTAGGTGGAATAAGTACATAAATCTGATGGAAAGAGTACAGAGAAAAGTGATGATAAGGATGTGTAGATCCTACAGGACCGTATCCACACGGGCGCTCCAGGTGCTAAGTGGAACTTTACCAATCGAGATAATGGTTGACCAAAAAGTTCAAACTTTCCACTTGTACAAAGAAACGAGTGATAGAGAAGTGAGGAGAAGTAGAGTTTTGGAGATAGAAGAGGGATTGTTTCAAAAGTGGCAAGAAAACTGGGAACAGGAGAGAAACAAAGGACAATGGACAAAGGAACTTATACCAGATATCAAAAGGTGGGCGAATAGGAAGCATGGAAATGTGACGTATGAGTTGTGCCAATTTCTAAGCGGTCACGGAGTTTTCAAGAACTACCTGCTAAGAATGAGAAAGTGTAGAGTGAATAAGTGTGATTATTGTGAGCAAGAGGACAGCCCTGAGCACTCAATTTTGTTTGCCCTAGGTTTGCCCAAGTCAGGATAGAGTGTGAGAATTATTTAGAGAAAAGAGTAGAAAAAGGAAACATAATTTCGGAGATGCTTGAGAGTAAAGAAAAATGGAATTGCGTAGAGAAAATGGTCAGAGAAATAGTAAGAGTGAAAATGAAGGATGGAGATAGGTTTAGGGCCCAAAATAGCTGAGAGCCCAAAGCGTAGAGATCCCGAAGTAATGTATCACACGGTTCCGGGATCTCCTACGTCTTCGGAGGATAGGTTTTTAGTGGGTAAAAATCCCACACCCCAGGGAGTGAGGTGGCTGGGTGTCTTTAGAAGATTTTCCTATCATCACAAAAAAAAAAAAAAAAAAAAAAAAAAAAAAAACAGACGATGATTAATATTATGTGGTCACAATTTCAAAGAAATGATGAAAAATGGATGCATTGGGTGAGATTCGAATTAATTCTACACTACCTGGATTACCAGACTAGCGCATTGACCACTTGACTAGAGGTACCTAATGGACTACCAAAAGGTATACGAAAAGAGATTGTCCTTTATGGTGGTTCACTGGTTCAACAGTGAATATGGTGGACAATATGGATCTCAATTTCTTGTCTGATGTTGGATTAAGTATCGAATAATTAGACTAGGACATAATGTTAGTTCATGACGTAGAGCTCGAAATCTTAGTAGTCTCCATTGCTTTGTGTATTCCACTCCCAAGTCTTTATTCTCCCAGTTTGTAATTCCCTATAAACTGCTGATGGTTTCTCTCGAAAACAGCACGTTTCCCTTGTGTTAATAGCTCACACTACCGTCGCTCTCCATAAAGAAATTACAATAAATTTTAATATACTGTCACTCTTTCGCTGTACAATGTTTTTTTCTTCCATTATTTACTTGATTAACTGGGTGATATTTTTTTTTCTTCATTGTTTCCACATCTTGTTCAGACAGGGTGGTTGAAGAATGGATTAAACAAGCTGTAGAAAATTGTACCGTACCTATAACAATCAATTATAGCCATACTTGTTCTGGGTAGGTACAACCTATTATACTGTAGTCAGCTTTTTAAATAAAAAGGATAAATTCATACATCAAACGATATTCAACATTTATTTTTACACTCATAAAAAAATCATCTGAACGATGAAGATACACTGTTTACACATAGTTACATAGCCCAAAATAATTCCCATAGATTTTTTTTATATACAAGAGAAGAACCGGGAGTGTGATATTTTGATCATTGGTCTAGAAATGTTGTACCTAAATTTATGTATTTAAGAGAAATTTGTGCACACAACTCTACGTTTTCTTGAATAGCCTTAAATCAATATCACACGGTATACGTATACATAATATGGCCAAGCAGGCAACTCCTAATGTCTTAAATAATAATAACAATCGTTATCAACACATACTTACAGCACAGCAGCATTACACTTCCATGTTGCTTCTTAATCGTGCCTTAACTCCGAGTTAGCAGTTTTCCTAATCGCTTATCAGGAGACCTTCAGATTGAAGACTCGCAGCTGTGTGCTTGCTCAGGAGACAAAGAAATTGTCCAGACAAGGGACTGATTTGAATACGAGAGAACTGAAACTTTTATTTCACACTGGCAACAGAAACAAGAAATGCATTTATCAGTGCAGATTAAGCACCCCTACCATTGCAACCAATGCATTTCTTAATCAGTCATAAGTCTGATCTCTGATAATGAAATGTGACCAATACCATTTTGAAAAAAGGTCTCCACTTCAAGGTTCATTGGGATCTGGTATCTATCTCCCAATCAAGATAAGCGCCAAATCTGGCACACTACATGGCGCAGATTGCATTAGAAATCATAATTTAGATCGAGGCCACCTCTACCTTGGACCTCTTCTGGAGTGTTTTCAAGAAATGAAGGTTTAGGAATTGCACAGATGGGAGATGTAGATAAGAGATAAACCGAATACAATGCATGTGAAAAAGAAAACCAACTACCAAATGGGGTTTTGAAAAGATGGCAAATGCGCACATGACAATACCTTGGCAACTGCTATAGGTAGTATAATTAGTATAATTACCAATGCCATATTTGTAGTATTGAGTATTGGATTGGCGGAAGATAATATTATTAACTTTCTAAAGAAAATTTCTAAAGAAATTAACAACAAAAACAACGGATAGTTCATTAACTTGTTATGATTAGACTTGGTCCGGTGAACTTTTAACAGACTTCACTCAACATCTATAAAAAGACAAAACTTTCTCGTAGCAGAGGTTACGGAATAGCAAGGCTGATAAGAGGAAAACTCGTGGATTATTGATGCTTTTCCAACATTTTTCTGAAGGAAAACAACTGATGACTTGTTTTTCTACTCGAAGTTCATTACCCCGGTTTGGGTCGGGCTTTCATATTTTTTTGATAATCAACTAACTTTATTTAAAAAAATAAGTTTCATAAGGGTTGGGTGGAAGAGAAGGGTTGGGTGGAAGAGATTGCCTAAGGCAATAACCCCGCCCTTTAGTTAGGACATATATTATGTATATATTTCTTTTTTTTCTTTATTTTTTTCTTCTATTATATTGTATATTGTATTTTCATTGGTAATTATTTGTATTGTATATAATATGTCCTATTACCTAATAAATTGTAAATAAAAAAAATATATGTACGAGTATTCACCCAAAACCACGCCGTAATACCGCAATTTTGAAGTGTGCTAAAACGTTAAGGTTCCTCCCGGGGCGAGAATAACCGGCGGAGCTGCTAGTGGCAAAACTTTGACCGCCTATTTCTAATTTAGACTTTGGAGATAGTTATCATATTTGTGTTAATCACTTTCGTGATATCACAACTACTCAAACTCGCTTTACAAAATCTACGCTGAAACCGGGACTTGAACCACCGACCTCCAGGTTACAAGAGATATTTGAAAGTTCTATTTCTGAGTTCCTCCGAGGAAATTCCCCATCCTCGACAACACATCACCCCCCACAAAGTTCTACACACAATAGCTATTTCATGAGACGCGACATGTAGGCTATGTTGATGCAGTCACGGCCCACTGAGCCCGAAAACTACAAAACTTTACTACTTACTACCCTCAGTCCCATGGAGACAGGGGTGCATATGATTATGAAATAGCGAGGGGAGACAGCATCAGGCAGCGGCGAATCTTTACAATGAGGCAGGGGGGTCCAAGTGTTGGACCTATATTATCTACACTTCTCTCTCATCAAACAAGTTCCATCAAGTTTTAATTATAGAGAATAATAATAATAATAATTCCGTGTCCGTAAGATAGGTATTGATTTATTTATTTACACTTTATTTATTTTTACAAAACAATCATCAACAAAGAATTAATAACAATATTTTTTTTTAAAAAAAAACTTAGAAGTATGTACAAAGAAAAAAATAATAATAAAGATCAATATTAATTTTTAATTACAATTGTTTTGTAATCCGGGGTGAAGATAATGCCTTAGGCATTCTCTGCCACTTAACCCCGGTACCTATATCACGGTGGTGAGAGGATTATATGGACGCCCAGATCCAATGTCTAGGCTCCTTTTATGTCCATTGATTCTATTTGCTTTTAACGTCCTGACTTGAGGTAGACAGGACGAGGGTTTTGCCCACCATTCGCTGGGAATCGTACCAGCTACCCACATTAACCTCACCCAGCCTGGGTAGGGCCGGAATTCCCAGCCTCACATGTTCGGAAGGAACAGAATTTTCTGTGCGAAAAGTCTGCTCCAACCGGGAATTGAACTCAGGATCTCTGAACTACGGGCAGTAGTCACAACCGTTACGCCACGGAGGCATTACAGAGATAAAACGCGTATGAACTCACTCACTCACTGACACATTACTGTATTTGCTGTAATGACAGTCAATACTCGGAAGACGATATTTTACACAAAGGTTAGAATTGGTGTCGGTAAATGATTTTCTATAACTCCTCGGGTGAAATCAGCCATTGGCGCAAGAACTTTGCAGTATCGCTCAGCTGGTAATAATATTATGTAGAGAAAAAACATGGCTTATGGCTTCGAGTTATGGGTTGAAAAAACATGGCTTCGAGCTCAGTTAAAACTAAATGTACTCTGCATAGAGAACCCAAGAAGGGATGGAATAAAGTAAGGTTATATGCTAAATGGTCAGCATGATGTACCTTCACAACGAGGTAGATTGTCAATTGGCAGGCAACCTGCGGCATAGTAAAGGTTGTCAAGCTTATCAGACGAAGCAACATTGCAGCATGCTGCTTAGTCAAAATTCAGCTATGATGGAAGAATTGCGACTTGGAGCAAGGCTCAACGCATGATACAGGTTGTATCTTCTAGCCGGAGAGTTGTAGGTGTGGTTCTTCGATATTCGCTTCTGAACACAAGACATGATGAAAGTGAGGGGGAGAGGGGAGGAATAAGCGACAGAAAGGCATAAAACCTGAAGAAGGGAGGTGGAAATAAATACATTTTGGAAGTGAGCGAAAATGGTGAAAATCGATTTTTTCTCCTTGTTCTTACAAAAGTTTTTTTCTATTCCCCCTTTATTTTGTATCTCTCTCTCTCTCTCTCTCTCCTAATTCTCACTCCTGCGGGACAGTTTTACTATGCTGTCTGCAAATGAACTTACAGGATAAATATACTGGGTGGTGGTTTTGGTGTAACATGTTGAGACCTTGTCTCGTATTCAAGTGTCACAATAGAAAAAAATACACTGCCAATAATTATGGACACAATACTTCCTCGTGAAAAGTTCAGATTGTATACAGTCGGCATTAGTTATAAATCGACTTTCCATTATCGCTAAAAATTGATTTTTTTAATCACATGTACCTATACCTGCAAAATTTCTATTAATTTTTTTTTTTTTTTTAGTAGAATCTGGAACCTCGATTGGTCGAAAATCTCGTTGACACGAAAGAGTTCTTAGACCCTTGTCAAACGTCACTCCTTATACTTTTTCCGATAGCTCGAAATGATCCTTCTGTCCTTTGAATTCTGGGTTAGCGGAATTTTATTGTAATTATGGTAGAATACCGCAAATTTCTATATAAAATACTACAAAAAAATCTGTATCGGCATTTTGAAGACCTTACTTTTGAAATTTACGGTCCATTTTCTACGATTTAAATATCAGACCTTTCTATTTTGGGAGTTTCAATGAATGTGCAATTGTGCAGTGACACCCTGTATGCAATAAGAATATAAAAATGTTCTACGCACCTCCACCCCTTCTTTTAAAATTGCAATTATTATTTTTTTCTCGGAAAAAGAATAGGGGAGAAAATAATTAAATTTAAAACTAGGAAATTCGTGCCGGGACAAGGGAGAGAAATGATTGGAAAAGAGAAAGAGAGGGGGAGGCTATCAACAAAAATCCCATTTTTCATTTCAGATTAAAATGCCAAAATATATTTTGCTCGGTAGTATTTTTTTTATTATTCAAATGAAAAGTGGTAGAGAGAGAGAGAGTGACATTTTACATGGTCGATTTTTATTATTATAATAAAACACACAAGACATACAGAGGGTCGGTTTTCCTCCCCACTGCACTGCCACCCCGTGTAAGACTATTTTTCCGATTATTATTTTTTTTTTAATATTGTAAGAGCTTTTTTATCTTTCTGAGGGACGAAAAGTCTTGAATTTTATTATGTTTATTCGAGGATTTAAGAAGTATTAGTGTGGATTCGGAAAGAACCGAAAAAAACGTCTATGAGGCACTAGAAGGCTCACATGTTACTTTTTTCTTAAGGACAGACAGGGTGGCAACTACTGACAGTGGGACACATAGGTCATCATCAGGTGTAACTTCTTTCTTTTTTTTTTTTTTTTTTTGGTTTGAACGTCGCTTTCAACTGCATGGTCAAAGCGCGACCGGGGTTTTACCCCCCATTCACTAGATCCAACAAACCAAAACTCTTGGTCTGTCCCAGTAGCTCAGTGATTAAGATATCGGTTTGGTAATTCAGTGGTCGCGGGTTCAAAACCCAGCCGGGACATGACAAGTTATCCTCCCATTTAGAATTTTGACACATGATAATACATCTTGGGCTTACTGCTGGAATGACTTAATAGTCCTAGTCGGGCAGTATAAATAAGGCGATATTTTTTTTTAAAGATGAGTGTTTCACAACCTTTTTTATTTCGTAGCCATGAAACAGGAGCTACTGTAGACACTTGTGGTCTGTTTTGTAGCCTGCCCATCCCGTAGTGTGCCTCCCCTCTGACGGGCGAGAAGTGATACAATACTTCCCATTTAGGTGCTGGGTCAACACGAGCGCACTGGAAGGTATTTAAGGAGAAAATAATAGACTTGATGTAATATCTATCTGAAAAAATGTCAGTAGATTTTGCGTAATTATTGTTTTGAAAGAAGAAATGTTAGAACAGACTCGTTAATCCATTTTGTATGTAATAATTATTTCCTTGTACAACTACACGAATTAAGTACACTAAATAATGCTCTTATTTGAACTTTAACGACTTGCTTATCGTCACTCGTGCCATAATCATGTTCTTTAATCATAGGCACATTGCATACTTTCTATTTCTCAGGCGTCCGTATAAATTTTTTTTTGGGCATTCTGGTATCTGTTACCGTTTAAATCTCAATGCACGAACTTCGCCAAAAAAAAAAAACTTCGCAGACTAGCCCAAAATTTCAATACATTTTTCCTGAATAGTGCCAACCTACTCAGCCTCCATTAGATATTTTTGCAAATACTGCAAAGTATCACTCCCAAATTTTTCGTTTTATAGACTAGCAATACATCTCATGTTGAATAAAGTACTAACCAAATGACAAAATGACAGTAAAACTTAAGATAAAATAATTTATTGAAGGCTATAAAAAACCATTCCAACCATCGCCTCGCATAGCATGTACAATTGTACATATACTAGCACCGCACCCCTGCCTCTCTAAGTGATATTATTGTAATTTTGTAGGTTATACATATTATATATGTGTTATGTACAGTACATGGGTAAAAATATTGTCATAGTACATTATCTATATACATACTTCATAAATTTTATTTAGTATCTACTGTAAACTGTAAGTACGCAAATATACCTACCTACATACACTCTTAACTCCACTACGTCATATAATAATCTCCCTTGCCTTTATCCCATATTAGCTTATGTTGCTTTTGGGGTCGGCATTGTTCAACCTCATGATTGAGGTTGGTAGGGTGGAGCATGTTTTTTTTATGGCTGGATGCCCTTCCTAACGCCAACGATTCTACTTACTTTAACGTCCTGGATTAGGACGGGGGTTTTACCCTCCATTCGCTGGGAATCGTACCAGCTACCCACATTAACCTCACCCAGCCTGGGTAGGGCCGAAAATGGCAGCCTCACGTGTTTGGATGGAACAGAATTTTCTTCGAAAAGTCTGCCCCAGCCGGGAGTTGAAGTCGGGAACTCTGGACTACGGGCAGTAGTCACAACCATTACGCCACGGAGGCTGCTACCTATACCTACCTACATACACTACGTCATATGCCAATAATAATAACAATAACATATTTTATTCGGTTACTCAGGTAACTGTAGGTGATCTATGTCTAAATACAAGGCACGTCCAGAAAGTAAGAGTGCTGGGTCTCCTGGCAACTTTTCCGTTCAGCGTAATTCCTCTTATTCAAAATAAGACCAATTTGAGGGCAGTACGTTAAAAACTCTGCAAGGGCATTTCTAGCCAGATATGACGATCCAATCTCCCGCCAAGTGTGAAGTCACCGCTGTCAGCCGTTTCCTTGTTATGGAGGGATAACTCCGGGTGAGGTCTTAAATGAGGTTTTATCTTTATGGTGATAGTTGTTATGAATCGTACTAATATGTAAAAATGGCTTCTTGGGTTTAAAACCGACCAAGAAAATTACAACAACAAAAAAAATCCAAAACTTTAGCCATAAAATCATGGCATTTGTGTTTTGAGACCATTAAGTCAAATTTTCGATTATTTATCTGTCTCTGAGGGAGACCGTCATCACAGAGAAATACTGGGAGACTCTAAAAACTTTGAAGAAGGTGATTCAGACTTGCTGACTCAGGAAGTCTGTCTGCTGCAGCACAATGCCAGACCTGACTCAGCGAATCTTACAAAGCAACTGTTGGACTCACCAGCTTCGAACTGAAAGTGATCATGTTCATGTATCTACTTAACTTTTATCTAGGTATACTGATGGAGGCTGAAGATTGAATATGAAAAGGGAAATATTTTTAAAATCTTGAGCTAAAACCCCAAATTCAACTCAAGCTTCCCAACTGTTAGTAATTGATTGATAAAATCATGAGTGTTGGGATGGAATCAGTTTAGTCTTTTTAATGATAAGCGGAGATAAGAACGATGCGATAGACCCGGCCTCTCTTATCAGTGAAAACATTTTCCCTTGGTGCAATACCTACATTACATACAGCAGCTAGCAAACTTTCTTTTCAAAAGTAACAGAAAGGGTGTAAGGAGAAGAATTAATAAATTAGGTTTTTCACGTGGATCAAAATCACCATCATTTCCTATTTGATTTTTTTAACAAAGGTAACTGTAACCATCGTAATAGGTATTTCTAATGTTTTCATTCTTTTATTTGGTATTTAACATTGAATTTGAAACATTGATTACAGACGCTGCCGCTGTATGATGATTTATAATAATACTTGCTGCGTTGCGGCCAGGCCTGAGGTGTGCGGTGATTTTGTAGAGGCATGGCCGACTGACGCTATTTTCTTTTTCTTTTCTTTTATGCTCAATGAGCAATTTCAGCAATTGAGTCTAACATAGTATTAATATGTACCTATCTCAAATCCTTGCCTGACTTGCAACAGACTATCAGATAGTCTGTTGCAAGTGAGGCAAGGAAGCTATCTGATAGTCTGTTTCCAATAGCACAGCCCAAACTATAACAGACTAGCCGTTTGCCCGTGCTTTGCAACGGGACTAAATTTCAAATTTACTAAGGCATGGCCGTACTGCTGGACAGCAATGCCTTTTTGAACTTTTTATAATTTTTCTGGACAAAGCAATAATGGTTTTGGGGGGGTCAATTCTGAGACATTTTTCGCTATCTCTTACCGTTTTGGCTAAACAACTCCGGACAAACAAACAAACAAACATAGGTAGGTAGGTAGGTAGGTAGTCCTTTTTTCTGTTTTATATATAGAGATATCTAAAATTTGATGAGACGCCCCCTAAAACACTGTAACATACCTAAAAAATACAATAATGTCAATTCCTATCCTAGGTTTTTTTGTGGGGGGCCCTTGATAAATTTGCAAGTGGATTCAGTATAACTATAGAATATAATTGGCTCTCAATCTCTCACAAATGCCATGGTTCCTTTTAGACTACGTCTCAATGAAAAAAAAATAGAATTGCAAAAATTTAAAAGATTTCATTGGTTGGAAGCAGATATGTTTTCGAAACCTGAATAAAATTCTTGAGAGTAATATCACCCGGATTACTGATACTGACACATTAGAACCATATTCTTGGAACACAAAACACAGCAACAAAACAAAACACTCGACATAAGAATGAATGAACCGCAAACCAATGAGCACGTTCTTATCTATATCAAATAGTTTGCTAAATAATGTAAATACTTTCACAGTACTTGAGTGTCTCACACACACACCTCATCAATACCACAGTCCTCAATGACCTTGGTTAGAGATAAGGATGTGAGCTATACCAGGGCACTGCAGCAGTTATGATGAAAATTTTTCATCTTTCAGGATTGATAGAAATAAAAAATTGTACTAGGTCATATTTCACTAGTAGATCTACCTAAATAGATTTAACTGTGGACCATTCCAGTTTATTCAAACTCTCCTTTTCCCGAATCTGTTTCATTTCTCAAATTGCTTTCGTACAGGGTAGGTAAGTTATGGGTTGAATTTGTTAACTAATAAGTAACAACCAAGCGATGATTGCGAGTTTACCATTGGGTGTATTTCACTAGCTCCAAATTAAAAGTCTCAAAGATGCCCAAACTATGAAGGCCTCAAAAATACAGAATCTGAACAGAATTTGAAAAGGGGATTGGAGGCAACATGGAAAGTGATGCCTCTGGTACACACTGAATAACGCTGTTTTTTTTTTAAGATGAGTGTTTCACAGCTGTTTTTACTTTCCTTATCCTATAATAAGGAAAGTATTGTATTCGTCGAAAATTTGACCTACCCAGTTTTTCACATTTCTGGACGAATCATAGCCTCAGGATACCAAAAAAGTTGTTTTCAGCCATTGGTCCGTGCGTCTGTCTGTGTGTCTGTGTGTCTGTGTGTGTGTGTGTGAACAGGATATCTCAAGAACGGTAAGAGCTAGAGACTTGAAATTTGGTATGGAAATTAATTTTATACACCAGACGAACCACGAAACTTTTGGTTGCAATCGGCCGCAGAATGCGGCCGCAGGGCCGCAAATATTGGCCGCAAGCGCCGTTTCTATGAATTGGTTAAAGATACAAAAAATCTGGTGTAAACATCACACGACTTTCCTTATCATATTAGGAATGGGAACAGGACCAAAAGCCACTGGTGACTCAAAGGTAACAGTCAGCTAAAAATCAAAGCCAAATTCGTAATCAGCACCTCAAAATCATTGGATTTGATATGTCACAATCCCCATCTAGGATGAATAATAAAAAAGTTAGTCTGAGCGGGTCCCCCCCAAAATACCGGTAAATTGGGGCCGAGGTCCAAAAAGTTCAAGATATCAAAAAAATGATAAGAAGAGACCCCTATTATTTTTTTAATCTAAGAAAATGTTGTTCTGTAACTTTTTTTGTATCATTAACCAATTCATAGAAGCGGCGCTTGCGGCCAATATTTGCGGCCCTGCGGCCGCATTTTGCGGCCGATTTGAACCAAAAGTTTCGTGGTTCGTCTGGTGTATAAAATTGATTTGCATACCAAATTTCAAGTCTCTAGCTCTTACCGTTCTTGAGATATCCTGTTCACAGACAGACAGACAGACAGACAGACAGACAGACAGACAGACAGACAGACAGACAGACGCACGGACCAATGGCTAAAAACAACTTTTTTGGTATCCTGAGGCTATGATTCGTCCAGAAATGTGAAAAACTGGGTAGGTCAAATTTTCGACGAATACAATACTTTCCTTATTATAGGATAAGGAAAGTAAAAAAGTTAGAGAACAACATTTTCTTAGATTAAAAAAATAATAGGAGTCTATTCTGATCATTTTTTTGATATCTTGAACTTTTTTGAACTCGGCCCCAATTTACCGGTATTTTGTGGGGGACCCGCTTGGACTAACTTTTTTAGTATTCATCCTAGATGGGAGTTGTGACATATCAAATCCAATGATTTTAAGGTGCTGATTACGAATTTGATGTTAATTTTTAGATAAATGTTACCTTTAAGTCACCAGGGGCTTTTGGTCCCGTTTCCATTCCTAATATGATAAGAAAGTCGTGTGATGTTTACACCAGATTTTTTTATTTCGTAGCCATGAAACAGGAGCTACTGTAGACGCTTGTGGTCTGTGTTGTAGCCTGCCCATCCCGTAGTATGCCACCCCTGTGATGGGCGAGAAGTGACACAATACTTCCCAATTGGGTGCTGGGTCAACACGAGCGCACCGGAAGGTATCCCTTACAAACAATTGTAACCAAATTTTGAATACATACTTTTGTCGGCACGGGAGATCGAACCCGGGACCTTCCGCATGGCAAGCGAGTGCTTAACCACTGAGCTAACCGTGCGGGTCTGGCCTATATGATATTAGATTCACATGGCATATACATATATTTATGTGACACCACTTCAGGGATGTCCATGTTTCCTTCAAGATTCGATTTATGAGAAAATACTCGTACTTTAGGTACTTATTTATTTTCATCTTTAAATTTGAATCCTTGTCATAAATGAGTTTATTTCTGATTATGTATACGTTAAGATATCAACTCGTAATATAAATAATGTTTTTAAAAAATTCAGGTCTATGGGTACCTAAAATTTAGAAAGTATCAGAACCTATGAAGGTACAGTGTAAATGAGCATTCCTCTAGCTATTCTATAGGTACTAAACACTTGAACAGATAGCTACAGTTATACAAGTCACACAGCGACAGGATGCTACAGTTGCTACACGCAGTGGTAAGCAAATTTCTGATGACGCATTTCATGTAGTATTCTACCTAGATCACAAGTGTTTATTTTCTATAGTTAATTGTACTAATAGATAATAGAAAATACTCAAAACTAATGGAATTATTATGGAGAGGTTATTATTATGTTAAACTTACATTTTTAGAATCTCTATTTTAATGTCACCGAAAGCAAAGAGCAAGCATGATGAGATGTGTCTCCTTTTCAAGTCATAATCATTAAATTTCAGCCTTAACCTATGAGGTGAGGGTGGCTCCAAGGTACTTAGAAATAAATTAAACAATATCCAGTCTAGATGCTGCATATTCACACCTAGGACACCTAGGAGTGTAGTTCATTTTACAATACATTATCTCATTTAAGGATGAGCCAAGAGAATGGTCATGTTACAATTATTATTGTTACATACCTATCTTTTAGTGGTGAAAGGACTTTTCTTATTTTGATGGTTTCTTATTTCAGAAATTGTAAACACAAACTATTTCCAGCTCATCCTGGCTCACAGTATTTTTCCAATCATTTTATGTGGGGCCAACCATCAGAATTTTTGGGCTATTTCCTGTATAAAGAACATCTAAACATTATAAACTAGAAAATAGGTATACCTACCCAACTGGCTGGTTTGGATATGTGTTCCTATTACCTATTATAGTTATGCCATATAATATATGAGGGTAAATTGCTTACCAATCAATCCATCAAACCATGGAGTAGTCAAGTTGCTTAACAAGAGAACAGCCCTTGGCCCTGTATTATGTCCCCAGGTACCACATACAGGGTGGACCAAAAAAACGTTTACACCCGTTAATGGTAGATTACTGACGACATTTCCAGACCGGATCTGCAATCCGTTTTTTCGGATTCGCCTTTGTAACTGCACAAAGTGATTTTTTGCAACTTTCTGAAAAAGTCCGACTTTGGCTTATTCTTCAGGTCAGAACTTTTTTCTTGTTTAAGATGAGTTGACTCTGAACAATTCTGCAGAAAGGCAACAAAATTTCGATGTTTCTAGCTACACTACTTTGTTTTTTACGGTTTGGTTTGGCATCTTTTTTGATACCTGAACAGAAAAAAACACACGAAAAAACTTTTTTACTAAATAAAACACTCGACATTTGCCCGAACAAATTTTGGCACAGACATGGGCAAGTTTGATAAAAGTTGGCGGCCGTCCCGAGGATGCTAAAAAATAATTTTACAAATTTTTATCACGTGATCTTCTGGGAAAAATTATTAGATGTTTGCCAAAAACTCTTCAAAAATCCTAAGAGTTTTCTAGCTGTAGACTGTGTAAGGGCGTCTTGTATTGTTTACAAAAATTGTTTACATTGCTTCTTTTGAATACCGCGGTCTCACATCTTCATCAGCCAGTTTAGGAAAATTCAAATAATAATTTTTGTGCTTTTTAGATTGTCAGTGGTGTTAGCTAGATGTGGTAGTGCTAAGCGTGTTGGTCGCATGACTGAGGTTCAATTCTCGGCGGTCAATTTTATTTTAATTATCAAAAAAATCTGATGGAATATTTTATTCATACCTGTATCTGACCAGTTGTAACACCAACAACTTATGGTTTTTTTGGTGTTAATACCATCTGTAAATTGAGTTATATCAGATACTATTGATATCATAATACACATAATTATTATTCATGTAAGCCCCTGAGAGTCTGCCTTGATAATGTAAGGATGGTTTTTCTTATACTTCTCTACGAGAGAAAAAAAAAACTAGCGAATTTTCCTAACGAAAATAGAGTTTATAAAATAAAGACAGGTAAATATGTAGGTAGGTTCTTCTATCATAAACAATACTAATTAAATAACAAATATTTACCGATTGCCAACTCTTAATAGAAATCTTGAAAAAAAAAAAAAAAACAAGATAATATTTTGTAAAATGAAATAACTTTTGCAGTCTTTATTATGTTTTATACTTTATTGGTATAAACAAAAAGGTATTAAAAAAAAAAACATTTTGTGTTAGTTTGTTCAATGAGAAACGATTAGAAGCGCACGATTAGCTCAGTGGTAAGCTAGTCACTTGCCATGCGGAAGATCCCACCCGGGTCCGAACGCCAGAGCCAGCAAAAAATTCATGACTACAAAATAAAAAAGACTGTTGCCATTTTTTATTTAGCCATAGTACACACTATGGATTCTCCTCACACAATTTTTTGAAACCAATGGTGACTTTTGTAACTTAGTTCTGCCTCAGAACTGTGGAGTGGAGTTATTAATAGCTTTGCAGAGATAGTAAATTTGTCCGTTATCATTCTGCTGTTTTTGGCATTGTGATGCCACTGTGTTTTGATTAGTAAGCACTTATTGTGAGCCAAGCCTTCTTACCTACGAGCTAATATTTCTCACATTCTCATTAGCCTCTCTCTCTCTTTCGCTCTCTCCCTCTATCTCTCTCTCTTCTTTCTCTCTCTTTCTCTCTCTCTATCTCTCTCTATCTATCTATCTATCTATCTATCTCTCTATCTCTCTCTCTCCCTTCTCAATTCCCTCAGAGGAACTGTTGGAAGTGGCGTCCACCTTCCTGGATGCAAATGTTGAATCTCTTCATCATGTTCCGTCGAATGTTGCGGAAGATTCCAGTTTTTTCTGTCAGGTCATCGAATGCCAACAGGATTCTTGCTACTAGATTCTGCTACTCTTGCGTCTCCACTGGTATTTCGTAAACTATGTTTTTCACGTGATCCCAAATGTTCCTGTTTGCAGGCGCTTCATTATGCTAAATGCACATCTGCCATTTCACCATCCAAAAAATAATAATAATTATGTAAATTGTACTTAAAAACTCAAGAAGTTAAAAGATAATATTTCACAGAATGCAGAAAAATATGCTTGAAAACTATCATCGAGAAACAAACAATCATTAATGTTACTGGCCTTTAATTAATTCCAAGGAAAATAATTATCAGACATAAATAGCTAATTACTCTTTGAGCACAAGACGACCCTACACGGTCAACACTTTTAAGATTTTGAACATCATTTTTTTGAGACTTACCTGGTTCGTTTTCCCAGAAGATCACGTGATAAAAAATCGTAAAATTATTTTTTAGCATCCTCGGGTTGGCCGCCAACTTTTATCAAACTTGCCCATGTCTGTGCCAAAATTTGTTCGGGCAAATCTTGAGTGTTTCAAAGTGTAAAAAACTTACATGGGAATTTTTTTTTCTATTCAGGGGTCAAAAAAGATGCCAAACCAAACCGTAAAAAACAAAGTAGTGTAGCTAGAAACATCGAAATTTTGTTGGCTTTCTGCAGAATTGTTCAGAGTCGACTCATCTTAAACAGGAAAAAAGTTCTGACCTGAAGAATAAGTCAAAGTCGGACTTTTTCAGAAAGTTGCAAAAAATCACTTTGTGCAGTTACGAAGGCGAATCCGAAAAAACGGATTGCAGATCCGGTCTGGAAATGTCGTCAGTAATCTACCATTAACGGGTGTAAACGTTTTTTTTGGTCCACCCTGTATATAGCTTTTTTTAATTTTTCACTTGAAACCCTCAAGATAGAATGCCTGGATTTTATAGTGATAGTGAGCATGAAAGAAACATAAAAACCACCTCATCATTCTTATGAAGCTGTAGAGCTTGAAGTTTTCTTTGCAGAATTTTTTAGTATGTATAAGATGCAATACAGATCAATTATTGTACATTATTCTGTCTGGCTGGGGGCCGTTAAACAAGGATAAGACAAGTGTTTGACAAGAAGTTTGAACAGAGAACAGACTGGCTCACCCCAACAAGCAAAGCTTAATGGCATAACAGTTGATCACACATAGAAATATGTGCATCAGAACAAGAGAACTTTTCAACTAAAGTTGTAGCCAAGCAGGATGGCTACAACAACAAGCTGCCAAGCAGGCTACAGCATCAACATTATTGTATATTATATTGAAACTAATTTACCAATTTGATCAACAAAAAAAACTTTGAAGTGGGAAAAGGACTTTGCCAAAGGGCACCTCCCATTATTTTACAAAAGCATTTAACTTTGACCAAAGTAATAACTTCAAGCAAATTTACCAAGGAAATCTTTTAGTTTTGTAGCTCAAACTCCAGGTTTTATATTACAAATGGAATATCTATGCTAACTACCTACTTAATACTTAAACTTAAAAATCAACATGCAATGAAAGAAAAATGATTTTGAATACCTAATGAAAAATATTAAGAGAATGTGCACTGTAGTGTATATACTTCAATAAAGTTCATATCATACAATACAAATTGTCAACAAAAAAAAGATACATTGCAGAATGTTAATTAGAACAATTAGACAGTTCCTGGAGCACATAACTTGCTGTGTCCAGCCTATCTAGCCAGACCCTCACTGCTGTCCTGCTCCTATAGTGAAGTTCTGATAGCTTATCATTAGGGACTTACCGCCAATGTTATCACTGGAGTGTTCAAGTCACTGATTCCAGATAAAGTATTCAAGTCACTCAGTATTGAAGAAAACATATTGGGTCTTTTGGGTTTGCTGGGTGGGTTTGAATTGGATTCAATTGAACTAGCTTTGGACGTCATCACAAAGGTAGTCATAATCACCATAACCGAAAATATCACTTGTTAGAGCTTTGATTAGAAGTTGTTAAAACACAAGATAGTTCACAAAAGCGCGAAAAAAAATGGTTTTATCAAATTATCACAAGAATGTTACAATTTACAAAATAAGGATAACATTAGAGACATAACTTCTGAAATGTAAACAACAAATAATAGAAAACACCTGTAAACTGAAAATCTTTTTTGTAATTTTTGAAAGGGGACGACTGAAACCCTCAGCAGGTGTTAGTTAACTGAAATTTTGAAATGATGACTCATCCAGGGGAATCCTTCTTTTCTCTTACCCCACTACCACCCAGTTACCTGGAGCTGAACTGAAGAAAAAGGTGATGTCATGAAAATATTTTTACGCATTGTTAAAGAGACCGGTCTATATGTGCTGAATTCATTTTATCAGGTTGCGCGTTAAAAATACTTTTTCTAAGATAGTGCGCGCTATTTATTTTTTGTTTTTCTTAAATTACTTTCTATTACCTGAAAGGTATAGAAAGTATTTTTTCGTTCCGTTTTTTTTTTTTTTTTTTAATTTGAGCTTAGATTGCTTAGAACCTCCTAATTTCAACATCAACATTTTTTTTTTTATCAAATGTTCTGTTTGTATGGATTTATAATGCGTGTAATTGTGTATGTGTGCGAGTAATTGAGTATACAAAATATATTATGTCAAGAACAGTTAGAAAAATTAAATTTGGCATGTATTTTCAAGGTGTCTCTACAATTTGCAGCCGGAATAAATTCATGAAAATCGGGCACTTCGTTTTTTATTGGTTATATCACGAGAAAGAAAAAATACAAAAACCAACACAATACTTCTATTAGAAATTTATGGGAACTAAGTAATATCCAAATACATAAATATCTCGTAAGCTATGAGAGTTATCTAAAAAAAAACTTTTTTGATGATTTTACACGCATTGTTTATATTTTCGCGCCTACACGAAAAGTGCTGGAGACCTGAAATTTGGTCCGCAGGTCGGTCTTTCATTAGTGATGGTTATAGGATGGGTTACAACATATCGCTAATGTTAAGATACGCCGAGTAAAAACTCTAAATAAGATGGTTGACCAACAGTAATATTAATTTTTATTTCGGTGCATGGGAAGTTGAGATGGCGCAACCATAGGCGTTTCACTATACCAGAATCCTTCGTTTGTAGATTCCCAAACCGCCGCATTGGGAATCTGCATCTCACTTTGAACTCATTTTGACCCTATTAATGCGTTATTTTCAGGTTGTGGACCCTAATTTAAGATTATTCGGGATCACCTATAGTTACATGACATATGCCAGTGGTCATAGCTTCTAGTAAGCGATTCGCAAAACTGTGCTACCTGAATGTAGTAAAAAATAACAAACTCGGCGGACAATGCGGAAGCTGTGCAAGCAATACTAATGATCTGACAGAAAAGTTTGTTATTAAAATTATCTGAATTATTAAAGACAAACTGTAAACTTTTCATTTTTGTCACCAATTTCACCAAAAACCACTTTTTGCCTACACCATCATGAATATTAGTGGCAACTTCGTTGTTATTCTATGTGTGTGGGTGTGTGTGTGACGTCTTGGCTAAGCGAGTGTAGCCCGCTAGTTAATAATTGTTACAGCTCTAGTATTTGATTTCAATTTTTTTTTTTTAATTTGAACCTATAACATAATTTCTTATTCCCTCGTGAATGTATTGAAATTTTTCCTCATAACCCGGCCTTTTACCACACATGCCCAGTACAATCCACTTACGTCATCTTCTCAATTCCAAGAACTCAATACAATCCTACCAGCATGCGATGCGAGGCACTGTAACGTTATGTATGGGTAGGTATTTATTTTACATTATCCACATATGTAGCACAGATACCTAGGTTTAGGTATCCATCTATAATTCTATATTATGCTTATATATACGAGTATAGTTGTGTTGCTCGTTTTGCTCTTCCATATCAATACGATATTATATGAAGCTATCTGTATCTATGTGAGTATGTAAGGAACTACGCCGAGTAAAGAAAAGAAATGGATGGGTGACAAAAAAAATGCCACTTATGGACACAGTACTTCCTCATGAATGGTAATCAAAACTTTCAACTTTTCGCTAGAATCAGAGATTTTTTACTGTATCACTTGTATTTACAAAAGTTCTGAACCGATTCTCTTCGATTTTGTGTTTTATGGTAGAATATCTTTTTTTACATTCTAGATTCTACAAAACGTTCTGTATTGGCAAGTCGTGGACCTTATTTTTTTTACTTTTTCGTCCAAATTTCGGATTTTTTTATATATCAAATTTTATTTAAAAAAACACTGCCAATTATGGACACAAAACTTCCTCGTGATTGCTTCACATTGTAAACACGTGCCAATTTTGAGATTTTATAGAAAATTATTTGTATCTCCAAAACGGCTCAACCGATTTTCTTCAATTTGGTAGAATATCGTTTTTTCTACATTCTCGATTCCACAAAAAATTCTGTATCGGCAAGTCGTGGTCCTTATTTTTTTACTTTTTTGTCCAAAATTTCGGAATTTCTTAAATATCAGAGTTAAATTATATTTATTTTGAAAATAAATATAAATAACCTATGTAAAACAATAATATGCATATTCTTACAAAATTTCATCGAAATCGGGTGTACCGTTCACGAGATATAAGCGTTTAAGTAAAAAGTTAGTGGTCAGGCGCATGGTCTCTTTCACCCAGAACCGCTGGTATGAATTCGATGAATTTAAAATGGGACCATCTACAGAATGTCTTCTAGATGTGTGCAAAATTTCATTAAAATCGGTCGAGTAGTTTCCGAGATTTGCGCGTTACAAGGAATCGTTTTAACAGACCGACGGATCGACGGACCGACAGACGGACACAAAACCAAATTTACTCAGTAGGTTATGAAACGTCCAGAAATATGAAAAAAATTGAAATCGGAGCAAAAAAATATTTTTTTTTACAAAAACGAACACAATACTTCCGATTTCTAATATTAGAAATTTCTCGGAAGTAATATAAATGCATTATGTAAACGCTACGCATATACCTATATGAAAAATTTCATCAAAATCAGATGTACTGTTCACGAGATATAAGCGTTTAAGTAAAAAGTTAGTGTGGTCAGGTCTGGTGTCTATCACCACGAACCGCTAGTGCGAAGTTGATGAATTAAAAAGGGACAGAATATCTCTAATATGTGTACAAAATTTTGTCAAAATCCGTTAAGTAGATTCCGAGATTTGAAATCGGAGCAAAAATTTTTTTTACAAAAACGAACACAATACTTCCGATTTCTAATATTAGAAATTTATCTCAAGTAATATTCACGTTTTTCGACTTAAAAATGACATTTTGTATGTTTGATGGGCTTGCGAAGCGGCGGGGCGGATGTAACCCGCTAGTATCGTATACAATTTTCTTTCATGGCGTTTAGCAGAACAATATTTCTTACGATCAAGGAAGTTGTAGGAGTATTATTTAGCTTTTATACTACAAATTTACTATCACAAAAAGAACGATAAGTTGTGTTTGAAGATATGTTAGACAAAAAATAACTCACGTCAGTATTTCTTACCGTGAGTCCTGTGTACCACGTTCGTGGCTTGTGAAATGAGAATTATTTTGGAATCAATCTATGTTCTGGGGAACAATTCTTAAAGTGTTAGATACTAGATTTTAACGCCATTTTAAAATACATACCTACCTACAAATTATTATCAAAGAAATATCATAGAGACAAAATCCTTATCAAAGTCCTAACTCGTGTGCGGTATCCAGGAAAACTTTTAATCTTGTGGCTATGAATAATTAGTTCAGATGACAATATATCCTAGTCACATATTACTATTACAAAATATGTTTCAATATGGAGTTGCATATAATCTCGTCTTTGTTGGTACTTGTATGAATGTTATAATAGTTTTTTTTAAAGTTATCATATTTGTGTTAATCACTTTCGTGATATCACAACTACTCAAACTCGCTTTACTAAATCTACGCTGCAACCGGGACTTGAACTACCGACCCCCAGGTTACAAGTCCGCCGTCTTATCGCTCAAGCTACTGAGGTCGGTGTATGAATGTTATATCGTGAAAGTAAGCTATGTTATATATCGTGGATATCACACATTTTTTGTGGTATTTGCGTATCCCCGTTACTCATTTAGGTAACTGGTTAAATATAAACGAATTTAGCGCTAATTTAATTGATATTAAAAAATAACAATTCAAAATTTAAACATGAAATATAATATTTTTAAAGAATTTATTTATAGTTCAATAATTAAAACTTTTTTCATTACAATTTACAACTTTGTTATATTCATAATTCATAGAATTCAATTTTTCAATATTTACAGCCAATAGGAATAGTAGATTTTTACAACATAATAAAATTTAATAGAATCTCATTTTTTTCTGAATATATAAGTTATTATTTCTACATGAAAATTGTTTGTTTACTAATACACAAAAAGAACTATGTCTTAATTTATCCTGGAATTCCTAAATAATCTCTTCATGAAGTGAGTATTAAAACCACTCATTATTTTTATTGATCTGAAGATTGACTTTTTCAGCCCACAGCTACTATTTAACCTTTATTTATTTAAGAGCTATGTTGGCGCGATATATTCATACCAATGCACCAGAAAAGGCTACTTGGTATAAATGATTATTATATATCAATAAAATAATATATATCAGTAAATACAAATTTTGTTTTCGACTAGTTTGAAATCATAGTGACAATCAAAGACGACTGAAAATGAGAATCAAGGACGCATACAGGTACGCATTAAAATAATATCGTTCAAACCCTTTAGATGCTGGCTATTCCCGGAACAAACCAGGCTGTGTAAGGTTATATGGTTAGTTTAGTTTTCATCGATTTGAGTAAAACCCCCGCCTAAAATTACCCCGATGTTAACAAGACGGTGAGTAAAAAGGAGATCGATTTTTACCAAATTTGTAGTTTATTATTGTAGTTAAAAATACTCTTCAGGTTGTTTCTCAATTAGATGTCAATCCGAAAAGGGATTTCTAGGGCTATAAAGAATTGAAATAAACTACGGATCAATTCCTTAACATTTTTGAATAAATTGGTATTATGCCATTTCTATGGTCGCCCCTACCATGTCCTACACTTTTTTCCATTTTTTTTCCCCTTCAAAACTATGAATGATATAATAAAAATGAAAACAGAATCAGGATGACGACAGTAATTGCTTATTTTAAACATATTTCGTTATTTGAAAATTTTAAGGTAAATTTCACTTACAAGGCTAAAAAAAAACGACAAATAACATATTTTCCTCCTTTTTTAGTCCACCCTGTATCGTCTAAAATAATTGAACGAGGAGAAAATGGCAAAAAAGCATAATTGTACCAATTGTACCATACTCTTAGGTTCATATTTCAATAAACCCGATGAAGCTAACTTCAACAGTTATGAAAAGGTGTCGTGTTCTTAAAGAAGGGATTGACACCTAGTTTAATTCCATTTTTTATAGCCACTGAAAAACACCTTTTTGAATTGATATATAATTGAGTTTTAAAAGTAAAAAATGTATTGGTTGATTTTTTTTAAATTTTCTAGACAAAAGTAACTCTTCAGTATAAAGAGAAACAGATAGATTACAGATGTACAATTGTACATGTACATAAGTATAAAAGAACACCTGTACAGCTGTTTTGAGCCAATTGACACTCATTAACATACAATAGTTCTGAATATCCATTACATCAACAGAACTAACTCACTATATTGCACACTGAAATAAATACTTTGAGTTTCCACAATATTACAGAGTACATAAGCGTTACCTGTACAATTTTTAAAACAAAGTTTAATTATGCGAGGGAATTCTTCCACCATCTCATGATCACTCTTGAATGTGACATTAATTGACTAAACCACCGCCAGGTGTGCAGAGATAGCTCTCTTCTAGTGAGGCCAGAGCCCCCTGGTGTTATACAACGGTACTAGACCCGGTGCCTGCTACCAGATGGGAGTTTTGATTACTCTGAAATTAAAGTTGGGATAAATTATTAAGACAATTGAGCAACACCCAAAAATGAAGAAAACTTGTCTGACTGGGGCACCTTACACAGGGAAATGACCAGTGTCTTTAGTCTGGGTGATGAAAGGGATTTTAGGGGGGGTAACATTGATTTGGATCAAAGCGTCTCAAGAAAATTTTATGACTGATTCTTATAGCTAATTACCCATAGATCTCTACGTGTTAAGCATTTTCCACAATTCAAGGCGTCTATATAAAATGGCCACAAAAAAATTGGTAGTTCTAATAATGACCTGTGATATTTTCTAACGCAAATTGTCAACAGCATGAAAGTTCATATTTTTTATTCGTATTGAATAAAAATCACTGCTTGACCATTTTACTTTTACATTAAAAAATTTAGCCCTAATTAAAAAAGCCTCCTTTCCATATCAGTGTCCAAAAAAGGGCTCTATAAGGTGATGTCAGGATTACGGGAACAGATCTCAGTATCTCAAGTTGTTCATCAAATTAAATATCTAGATAAGAGCATTAATTTTATGACACAAAGAAGTATTTTTTGAGCACTTTTATTCACCACGGGTAGTATTTTTTTATCTTACAATGTAGTAGGTCTTGTTATTTTTTTAATTTGAATATCCAAATCATTCATTCTCACAAATATCAGTCACTTTGAATTATTCCCTTTGAAGAAATACACAAATTCACACAAGTTGGACTAAAATTACACAATTTGAACCCTAGATTATAATAATAATAATATCGTCTTATTTATACTGCCCGATTAGGACTATTAAAGTCCCATTATTCCAGCAGTAAGTCCAAGACATATTATTATGTGGTAAAAATCCCAAATGGGAGGATAACTTGTCATGTCTCGGCTGGGTTTCGAACCCACGACCTCTGGAATCTCTCGATTCACCGCCTTTACCACTGAGCTACCGGGACTGAATTGTGCACTTACAATTTTCCCAGGTCGGGCCCAGGTGTACACGTAGCCGTCTTGGCAGGCAGCGACGAAGCAGTCTTCCTTGAACACCAGGGCCGTCAGGCGCTCGTGAGCTATCTTCTTCCTGATGAGGGGCTCTATGCGAGGGCATTGGTCGTAGCGGGGACAAGAGGCTGTGCCTGGGGTGATAGTTAGGACCACATTATTAGAGCAAAGATAAGGGGAGACGGTTCCGTAAGTCTAAGGGCGGAATTAATAGACGTTTTTGTAATACCTCTGCGGCGCTAAGTCACGGATTGCGTACTGTGTAAGATAGGGAAAACCGACACTTACCAACGACTTAAGTTATTGATGTTGTCTATTAATTCCGCCCTAACTCTTCATCTTTCCAGCCGACCTCAGTAGCTTGATCGAAAAGGCGGGCAGATTTGTAACCTGGAGGCTGGTTGTTCGAGTCCTAATTTCGGTGAGAATTTAGCAGCGTGAGTTTCACTAGTTGTGACTTCACGAAAGTGACAACATAATTATTACGAGTATTACGAACTTTCTACCATTCACAGTGCACTAGGACTTAGAAATATTCCCATATGATGGTCCATTTCATTTAGTCCTAATTTTTTAGGAATAATACTTGACCTACTTACAGGCTAATAGTTTCATTATTGAATAACTAAGTTAATAACTGTCATTTTCTGCATTTATTGTTACTCCCCGCGCTGCCGCTGTGTTACATGGGAAGATGACTTTTTGACAACAGAAGAAAAGCAATTAGGGAAGCAATAGAAGAAAATGAGAATATACCTATCAGTCGCATGGGGTCTGTAGAGTCAGGACCTGCCAATGTATGGTGGTTGTGGTCTCCATGGTGCTTGTGTTTGTCACTCGAACCAAAGCTGAACCCGGCGAGACGTTGCGTCAGAGAGGTGACGGGGTGTGACACATCTCCTGCAACAGTATCGTTTCAGCCATGTAGATTCATCTTTCTAATAAAATACTTCTATCCCCAACGATAGCAAAATGGACGAGATTTTCTATTTGTAAAAACTAAAAAAAATACTTCTTGTCAATTGTTGAGGTTATATCTTCTCAATATGGAAAACATAATTGTTGGGGATTGAACCACCAAACTTAAAGTTTAAACATATGGAGCAGTTGGTACCGACCTCTGTAGTTAATGCAGCGGTCTCGCAAACTAAAGGTACGTGAATCAAGTCCCAAGCATGACAAATAGATGATATCACAAAAGTAGAGGAACCAGAGAGAATATAAAAATAAGAAATGTATACATGTACTGGTGGTCATGGTCAATATTGATATTCTGGTTATTCAGGTGGCATGGGGATCTTTTGGTTCGAGTTCCAATCAATTATTAATTCTAAAATGTCAAAAAACTAGTTTTAAATCATCTACGTTAAACTCAAATGGAATGTACAATGAATATGCAATGATAAATAATCGCTAATCGTGCACTATAATTTTAAACCAACATTAGTAATTTTTACTTTATCATAGTATATTTTCATTTCACCAACTTTGCCATTCTCTTTTTGATTCCATAAGGTTAATTTTAGCTTAGGATGTAATATACTTAAATAGCTCGTTGCTGTAAAATCAAGAATCCAATTCTTAGCTTAGTGAATTACTAGACTTTCCCTCACCTGTGTCTTTATGATTTGATGTTGAGTTGGAATTGTTGTGACACTTGAGCGTTCCATTGCCCGTACTACTATTATTAATCAGTGAGGTATTGTTGTTATTACTACTAGTCTTGGTTCTGGAGAAGATGTTGGTCTGCGTCAAGACATCTTCGGTGATGTCCCATAAACACAGCTGAGTGTCTTGTCCCACTGATCCTAGCCTGAGAGTGAAAATAAATATTGCTATATTAGTGAGGCCTACAGTTCAGAAAACTACAATTTTATCAGAATTAAAAAACAAAACATGGCCCATGTAAAACATCATCATAAATTAAATGAGAATTATAAAGAAACAAAATAAATTGGTGTGAACATCACAAGACATTCTGTTACCTTGAACAGTTCTTTTTTAAAGTTCCAACAACAAAAATCTGGCAGTAATTAAAAAAAAAAACAGTTATCCTACCAAAGTGTGGAACTTCAACTTTCCTGTAGAACAATCAGCATTCAGTATATCAAACAATAACCTCCATGTAACTGAGTATTACAGAATTATTAATTTTGTTTTTCAAATCTCCTATAATCCATTTTTTTTCTTTATTTAGTCCATGCTTCTACCAATGATTGTATCTCATATCAAAGCAGCTCCTTATTGTTCTCCAGGAGAAATCAGTGGACTTCAAAACATCAAAAGCTTAGATCTGCGAAATTCGCCAGGATTTGAATGTGGATTATCTACACACAAGTAACAACCTATTAGGCCAAAAAAAGGAAACCATTCTCACCTATAGCACTGTACTTTGTCCTCTGCTGAATCCAGCTGAGAACAGTATGGATCAAAAGCAACCACGTTGACCCAGGAATGATGTCCGTCCCCCCTGGCGACCACTACTTTGTCCTGCAGCCTCCACACTGTGACCAGGTCGTCCTCGCCCCCCACCACCACATACTTGCTGTCCGGAGACCAGCACACACACAGGAACCCCCCGTAGTAGCTGCGAGCCCTACCCACCAGCTCAAGCGTGCTGTAGTTGAACACGCGAAGAAACCCATCCTGAAGAGAAACATATCACAGTTAATATTTCGTCGAATCAAAATAGTGCCATAATCATATGGGAGTTTTTTACAATTATTTTTGACAGCCCCTAAATGGTTTCAGAAAGCACAAAAAATCAAATATGCAAGATACACTTGGTTGAATTTCAAGGCAATCTATGTGTAAAATAATGTTTTTGATTTGCTGTAATTTTCAAAGGACCCCGCATATTTATAGAGTGATAGAGGTCTCCATGTTGAATTTTTGATATGCCCATCTCAGTCACAGTCAGGTAAAAATGTTCATAACTCATTTGCCCAGAAGAGCAAAAGAAGTGCTCTGTCTGAGCAAAGAGGAATTAAAAATCTTTACTGGCTTTTTAACAGGTCATTGTAGCCTCAACTACCATCTAAACAAGATGGACATCACTCACGACCCAAAGTGCAGTCTCTGTAAAGAAGCCCCAGAAACAGCCAAACACAATTCTCTTTGAATGTGGAGCAGCCTCTGACACTCAACTGAAACACTTCTCAAGGCTGATTCTAACACCTAAAGAAGTTACTGAAATCAGTAATCAAAGAATCAGCTACATTAATAGCTTTGATCTCTTTTAGTTTTACAGGGGCATGTCACAAAAGATCTATTTAAGGTTGTAGTGACAAATAGCTTTTGCAGCCAATAGACCTACTTATACCAATACCAAATTTTAATAAATTTTAAATGTGAGAGTAGGTTATGCAACAAGAAGTAAGCTCAAAGGCTCCAAATGTACCTGAGATACTACAGCAAGGTAGACATGGCATGGAGAGAATGCAAACTCATTAACACTAGAGCCTTCGTATCCTATCACCCAGCGGTTTACTGGATTCAGAGGAGACTTTGATTTGAGCGTGTAAACAGCATAACCTTCACCTGTGAATTAAAACACATTAGTATTGAATGAAACTGAAGAACAGTGTACTTGGTAGTAATTCCTTACAAAAACTATTTTTTTAAATAAATTGTTGAGCTAATCACATTTCACATTGCTTTATTTTTCCATTTGGTAATTAAAACCTATTTCTAACAACCATCAATTGTCACTATGAAACAAAATCCATTAGCATTAAATATGGATAGATAATTTTATAAACTGATGCCTTTGTTGATGTGCTGCAGGCCTAGCCTAGTCTGGAAAAGAAGCTAATAGATTTATATATTAAATATATATACTTACAATTTATACACACACACATCATTTTATAATATAAGACATAAAACTTACCTGATTGAAGAAGTTGATAGGAAGGGGTAGATATACAACAGGGTAAATCTTGATTAAACAAATACATATGACCACTTGCATAAGAGGCTAGGAACAAATTTTTACTATTAGGTACCCATCGAACACAGGTGACTTTTGATTTATCAATTGATGTATGCTCATTGAATGTTTTGAAATCTTTTTCTTCTCTCTTAATAGGATCAAATAACTGGATTGGTCCTGTTGAGAATCCAACTACTAGACATAATGAATCTACTGTAGCAGTAAACCTATTGAAATCATGACTTGTTGGGTTGGTACCCTTGTAAATTTTCTTGTCCACATATTTAGTTAAGTCAGCAGCCTGTAATCAGATCATAAAAAGTTTGGTAAATATTTAGGAGTAAATATTTAAGAATTTTAGGAGTTGATCAAAGATCCGTTTGATGAAAGTATTGACAAGAGGGTTCAATTGAGTATAGATTTTGACATAGATTAAAAATATCAAATAAAAAAAAAGCAGTTCCATTTTAAAATAGAAAGTTAGTGCCTGTTTCACTACTTTTAAGATGCCCTGTAGAAATTTCAATAAAAATTCAAGTCTCTATCTTTAGCTGTTAAAAGGTAAAAATCAAACCTGGGACTTTAAGTACACTCCGTGTAATAATTTCAATTTGAGAGATGTATTAATTTTAATTTGAGAGATAGGCAATAGGAATAAAATTTCTTGGAATCCAGATAAAACATCAACAAGATCCTGAAAAGCTCTGCAGAATCCACAGGCAAACTATTTTTTCACATTGCAGTGAATTTTTATTCTCACTTCTGTCTCATTCTCTTTTGTGTGGATGTTTGAAAAATATGAAAGCCCAATCTAAGAAAACTATATCTAAGTTGATTATAAATTATTAATCATAACTTTCTGTGTACGTGGACACGTTTGTGTGCCTACCTGGACAAAAAATTGTCCACGTAGTTTTAATATTGTAACTGTCAAAAAACTTTTAAATTTTTAACTGTGTATTTCTTGTCTTTCCAATGCTTTAAGACCACTTGACCAACAAAATTAAATAGAAAATAAGCAGTATTTATATAATAGCAATGAAACAGCAGTTACTGTATTGCTTATGGTCTGTTTGCTAATCTAATAGTAAGCCTCCTCTCAGATGGGAAAGAAGTGAGAAATGGCACAATACTCCCCATTTAGGTACTGCTGGCTCTGAGGATTGAACCCTGGACTTTCTGCAATCTAACTGCATTATTTGGTCAAGATGAGTTCCAAAGACTAATTCAGCTGTGCAAAATGTAAAAAAAAGGAAACTATATTTTAAACTCTCACCTTCTTTACTCCCTTATACACAAACACATAGAGTTCTTTGCCTGTATTGAAACACAACCTTTCTGGATAGCCACTAGGGTCTGGATCAGGCAAAGTGATAAAGGAGACCTTAACCGCAGTATTTCCTTGATTAGTTGTGTAAGCTACTCTGTTAGGCCGAGAGTATTCGGACAGTGTCATTCTCTTGTAAGTTCCATCTCTTACTACAAACTGAGTCTTGAGTTTATCCTCTTCCTCACCACCGTCAACACTTGATGCCATTACTCCACAATGATCGCCTTCATCCGTCAGTCTGTCATGATTTAGCATTTAGAAAGTGGATCCATGGATAATTTACTCGATAAAGATTAGCATGAACTCACTAGAGAAAAAGATAACAAGTGATAACTTAACACTCCACTTATCACTATTTGCTTAAGCTGTAATCTGTGATTGTGATTGCTGGCTGGATTGCTCTCCTCTTTTCGTTCCCATGGGTTTGTTGTGTTTTGGATGTTGAAATGTAAACAGCTGATAAATAAAACCAGAAAGGGAAAATGGAATACCACCATTACGCACAATCGTTTATCGTTATGCACAAAGTTATCCGATAGTATTATTTTCAAGACAATCGGACGGTTCTGGCCTTTAATTACCTATTGTAAAAAGATTAAACTAGACAATAACAAATATTTATCTGAAAACATAAACTAATTCAATAAAAAATACACTGCCAATTCTGGAAACAATGTACTTCCCCATGATGAATGATTCACATTGTATACCTATAGGTACTCTTGGCAATAATTTATTTATCAATTTTTCATTAACGCTATATTCTGGGATTTTTTTTCTAAATCACTTTTGTATCTCCAAAGTATTACAAGCTATTCTCTTCAATCTCTTCAAATTTATATAAAAGCAATCACACAGATCACACACACACACACACACACACACACACACACACACACACAAGCGTCAAGTAAAAATTGAAAGTTCATGGTCACCCATACTTTTTTTATCCTGACTCGGTGTTGCTTAATATTAGTGAGATACCATGATGTGCCAAATTTCAAGTCCTCATGACTTGCTGTTCAAGTGCTACCTATGTATATTTTTCAAGTCACCTATCCATTTTCTATCCTAGCTCGTCGTTTCTTAAAATTTGCAACATGACTTATCCAATAACCATTTCCGCTGCATGCAGCATGACGGACCTGTGTGCCAAATTTCCAGTCTCTAGCACTTTTTGTTAGAGCGCTACCTATAACACCTTCCTGTTCTGCCACAAAAGCCGCCCAATATGAAATCGTTATGCATGAATACTCAACTTTTCGTTATCATCAGTAATGTAATTTAGGTTGGCACAACTGCAATATACGTGTGTCGGCTTGTTTATTTTTTTGTAACTCCACATCATTGGCAATCTGTTCAAGTGTTCAAAAGTTTAAAGTTATCATTAATTCACTCTAATAATTTAATCCTTTTTATCCAAATTATAAATACCTTAATTCCTTGATATCCATCAATTAGACATTTTTTGTGACCTTCATAGACTTTTTGTGATCTCTATTGGTTAAATTTTGCATGAGTAAAATTCGTGAGTTGAGTTTGCCATGATCAGAACTCTGTGCTTATCAGCAGGTTTAGTCCTCATCTACACGATATGTGTCCAAGGCATAATGTGGCATTTGGAGCCCAACACAAGGAAATGCTTACGAGAAGAGCTGGGACAGAATGTGCTCATAGCCGGAGACTATGATGTTACAGAGCTTCCGGGCCAGAGGGTGGACTATCAGGTAATTATTATCAAACAAGGGGCAACTAGAGGTGAAAGCCTCAAGAGAAGGAAGAATCAGTATTATGATTTCTACCACTCTCAAGCCCTAACTTGCAATGGGCTTGGTCAAACCCTTATCCTAGATACTATAAGGGGCAAATTGGTGATGTCGGATATGTGATTTGTAGGGTCAAGACATTCATGCAAAGTGTAATGTCATCATGCAACCGTGTCATACTTTTAGCTTGTAGAAAAAGACAAATGGAGTATTTTTTTTGGTAATTATTCAGAAGGTGGGCTTTCAAAGATATCAATTAAAATATAAAATAAAACTTTAAAAATTTCTGTCTCACTTATGCTCCAAAGTGTATTCTTTTACAAATACTAGAGTACAAATTTCAGCTTTCTAGTGTTTTGCCTTTGAGAATTGAAGTCAAAATTAATTTGTCTGGGTTATTCCATTACTTTCCTTTCTATAAGATAAAGAAGTAAAAAAGTCATACATTGTGATATTAATGATACACTTAATTGACTATTACATATATTTAAATAAAAATTATATTCCTCTACAACTCTACACTTTACAGATAACAGATTCTAAAAATCATATCCTAGCACGTGGTGAAAATATCAACAAAGGCAAATTCACATTTGTTACGGAGACTTATGATACAGTTGAGATCTGTTTTATATCCATGGTACCACCAGGTCATCCAGGCAGACCTCATGAAGTGTCTCTAATTGCAAAACAAGGAGTAGAAGCCAAGAACTATGAGGGTGTAAGTATTTTACCTTTGCAACTACTGAGAGATTATTATTATTATTGAACACTTTATTAATAAGACGCCCCTTGAATCTGAAAAACATTGAAGGTAATGACAAGCAATAAAATACAGGTATGAAAATCATCCTGGAACAGTTTTTTTTTTTTTTAATTTCAGTAGTTTAAAAAACCTAACCCATATCATTTATTAAAAAAATGAACAAATAAGTAGTCACCAATTCACCATGTCTAACTGGTGCAGCACATAAGGCTTGCAATGTTGACCTGGGTTTGAAATTTTTTGACTACTTTAGATATTACAGAGTCTGATCATACCTCGTGAGGAAAAAATGAGTAGCTGCTTTGATTTGAGCAGCTACCAGTGGCAAAATTATGGTCTAAATGAGGTATCACTACCAATGAATTTCTAATATTAGGAATCTCAAGTACTTTTTTTATATATTCTATTGAGTTTTTTTTTCTCTCTTGCTAGTGAAATCAAGTATCAGTATGAAGTAAAATAATATTTTAAACTAGAATTAAATTATTTGATTTGGACTTAATTTTCGTATAATTTCTTCATTTTAGATTGGAGAAGCTGCAAAATTGAAACCCTTAGAAATTGAACTGAAAATTCTTGAAGACCTTTCATCTGCAGTTGTTCAAGATTTTGTACAAATGAAAAAGCGAGAGGAAGAGATGAGAGATACAAATGAGTCCACAAACAATCGTGTCCTTTACTTCAGCATATTTAGTATGGTGTGCTTACTTAGTTTGGCAACTTGGCAAGTATTGTACTTGCGTAACTTCTTCAAAACAAAAAAACTGATAGAGTAACTTGAGAGCCAGGTATATTCAAAGGTGTATAAAGTCTGTCAAGTATCTCTCTGGTCTCTCACTTTGTATAGATTAAATTTTACTATTAAATATCTATCATGGAGGTTGTCAGTAAAAATGTACAGAAAAATTAACAAGACATAAAATATTGTCATGTGTAATTAAAAGAAAAAGACAATAATAATTCTGTGTTACAATATTGGTAGAAGTGGTTGAAAGAGTGTAATCAAGGACATTCAATATAATTATTCTACTTTTTCCCATCTTTACTGATCTCATTGTATTGGTGGCTTATCTTTAACTTTAACAGGGTTTTTTTCCCATAGGTTCTTAAGTATATTAAGTACATACTAGCCATCATCAAGAGCACATTGTTTAAATCAGGACTTGTATGATTGCGGAAGTTAATCAATATCCAGGAATACCTGTTAAAATATCTATTATCCCTTACAAGATATTTGCAATTTTACTAGTTTTCAAGGTTCATAATATTATGTGCCAGTGTCAATGACAAGTTGAATACACCAGTTCTTGTTCTGTCACTGAAGTTACAAGTTCTTAAAATTTGTATACAGTATACACAATTACACACACACTTCATGTACAGTGAACACAGGTACACTCATTTGTAAAGACCATTTGATAAAGATCACCTTATTTGCATTAAGGAGAGCCTAATATGTCCAGAAAAACGTTAGCACATTTAAAACAAACGTTATCAACAGTCATTCAACAAAACATGACTGTTGATAACAAACGTTATCAACAGTCATGTTTTACAGATTTAAAATCATGATTGTTTTTATTTGTGATGTATAAAAGAAATCATTTTCTGTCCTAAAAAGAAATCTTTTTGATAAAAATACAGGGTTTGTCCGGAAAGTAATAGGGCCGAGTTGATTTAAGAAAAGTTATTGAGCCAATCATTACAATTCTTTAAAAAAAAAAATCAAAATAGGCTCCTTCTGCGTCGATGCAGCGCTGCCAGCGCGATTTCCAAGCATTGAAGGCGTCACGGAAGGCATTTTCCGGAATAGCGTTGAGAGTCGCGGTGCATGCTGCTTGGATGCCCTCTGTCGTCTCAAAAAAGCGCCTTTCATCGGCCTTTTCAGACGAGGAAACAAAAAAAAAGTCCAAGGGGGCTACATCTGGGTTGTAGGGCGGCTGCAGAAGCGTTGGGATGCTGGCCTTGGTTTTCTTGGCACACTTCCACTCGCCGCAATTTCTGTTAGTCAGTGAGCACTTTTAGGACCATCTTCGCACAAACCTTGCGCATATTCAAATGCTGTGTGAGAATGTCATGAACCATAGATTTTGATAAATGTAACATCTGGACAATTAAACGAATACTTAGTCGACGGTCTGAGTTCAAAACTTCGCGCACACGAGTCACATTGTCGGTGTTTGTCGAAGTCGAAGGTCTTCCAGCACGGTCTTCATGAGTGACCTCTTCCCGGCCCTCCAAAAAGGCCTTGTGCCACCGAAACACGCCACTTCTTGGTAAAGCAACATCTGGGTAAGCCTGCTTGATCATATCAAACTTCTCTGCCTTTGATTTACCGAGTTTCACACAGAATTTAATCGCGTACCTCTGCTCTAACGAACGCTCCATTTTCGGCTTGCACCACTCACAGAAACACGTCGCGCGAAAATGCCTGTCCTGACTCTCTAAGTGCTCGGAGACAGCCGACCAGCCGCTCGTTCGTTAGCTAGGAACCTACTCTACCGAATCCAGTCGATGCGCGCACGCTCCGAAGTACAAGTCGTGGCGGAAGAAAATGAGTCCTAATACTTTCCGGACAAACCCTGTACCTTACTTAGAATCACCCTGACATGTACATTGCCTGACATATTGAAGAAAAGGACTCAGTCCACCCTTCCACACTCACTTATTCAATGATCAAGGCACCCAAGTGGTACTTTTGGCTTGGTGTCTCCAAAGAGATATTCAACGCAGATAGCTCAAAAGAGAGTTAGCTGAAAAAACTATTTACAGCCATAGATCTATCTTTTGACATGGGATGGGTTTTTCAACCTTTAGCCTGGTCAACAACAAAGTTGGGTAGTAGCAGTCTGAGCCAAGGACCATCATAATAATCTTTTGGAGTCTTTTGACCATGAATCCGGTAGTAACCCATGGCCCACAACTAGGAATAGTCCAATCAATCTTTCAAAGTAATTATTCTTCAAAACTTCTTCACATATATATTGACATGTCAAGAGAAGGTCAACTTTTTTTGTGTGAATAACTCATTGTGAAGTTTTTCTTTAATTTTTTCTGTCATTCAAGTGTTAGTAGTGGCTTCACCCTGAAGTAATGTAAATTAAGGAAATCTAGAGGGATGAATTTTTTTTTTTTACAAGAAATAAATAGTAATAATATGAAGTGTTGTCACAAGTAGGTAAAACTTGTACAAGTAAAATTAGTGTAAATAAAATTAAAATGTCTACTTGTGTTAACCTGTTTGCTCATTCTTATCTTTTTCTTGAAGACTTTTTTAAGGTACATTTCTATATTTTTTAATAAATACATACAGGGTCTGCCAAAAAAAGGAGCCACTTGAAATATCTAGAGAACGGATTGAAATTTTAAAAAGTGCTAAAACACATGTACCATTATAACAAGGGGGAAACATTTTCTACTGGGTTTTGATTTTCATCATTACTATGGGCAGTCCCAGGGGGGTCAACTTCGGAATCTTAAATGGAAACACCCTGTTTGTAATACATTTCTGAAAAGTAGTTGACATCAATAGTATTTTCACCCAAGTTTGAGATTTTTAATCAAAGGCTGGTCATATCATATATTTCATTTCACAGGTTTCAATATTTTTTTTATATAAAATATTAATCATATTTTTGTAAAAAATGTTAAACTAATGTCGTTCTGTTAGAAAGAATTAAACTTTCAAGCTTTTTTTATACCATTAGCTTTACCAGGGGAGGTGTCAAAGGGTCAACTTCTTTTTAAATTGTGTAAAAACTATTATTTTTTTAGTATAATTTGTGCTTAAAAAAATACGCTTTTCAAATGGAAAAACATGTGTTTAACAATTTTATATAATGTGAAACAATCACGAGGAAGTATTGTGTCCATTATTGGCAGAGTTTTTCTCTCTACTCTTCTTCTTGAGCTCGTCCACTTATCCTGCAACACCTTGCTCTTGTATGGATGCCAATTTTACTTGAGATTTATATATTTTAAAGTTAAAAAATCTAGTAGGACTTGATGGAGCTTGCCAGAGGGCGTGTGCCTGCCTAAATCTTAGTTAGTTTTAGAATTTCATTGCAATTAGGATAGTAATGACATGTAAGAAGGAAAAGAAAAATGAAAACACATATGGAATTTTAATTTTTTGTAAAACAATAATAAATATAATTTCCTTAAATAGATGTAATCATTAATGAAGTATGAATATAATAATTGTTTGTGTTTACATGCAGTAAACATAAAGAGAAAGAAATAATGTAAATCGTTTGGAGATCAATGAACAGAATGATAGATGAATGGTAATGTAAGATATTGAGAAGTAGAAGACAAAGCAAAAGACACAAAAAATAGTATACCTAGTTTATCGGTTGTTGAAAGCATAGGGAATCTGATACTGAGACTGAACAATCATGCCCATCATTTGTTATGAAATTACTTCATTTTGTTTAACCTTATACCAGGTTTTTCTTTTGCAGTGCATTTTTGGCTATTACATTACATAGTGCAAAATTTCACTTTTTATTTTATGGAGACGAGTGTTTCACAGACTTTTAATTTCCTTGTCATATGTAATAGCAGCTACAGTAGAGGCTTGTGGTATGTGTTGTAGCTCGCCCGTCCCGTAGTATGCCTCTTCTCTGATGGGCGAGAAGTCATACACGAACGCACCAGATGGTATCCCTTAGAAATAATTTTACCAAAATTGGAATACAATATTTCTGTCGGCTCTGGTGTATCTTCATTAATCGTAACGTCAGTATAATCCAACTACTCAAATTTCACTTTTTTACCCCTATTACAAATATTGGTCCAATTTCTTGGTCTAACACTATCAACCAGTATTTGGAAAAAGAGAAGAAAAAAAAAATCTGGTAAAAAAGTAGCAATGCAACTGCCCAGATTTGTTTAAAACAATCGATTTTTGATGTTCTCCTGGCTTCAAAGAGATCAGCATTAAATTTTAGTCAAGTTGTTTTCTATAGTGTTACAAAATTATGGGTTTTCGAGCAGATATAAAATAATAGTCTACCAATATTGGGTACGCAAAAACTAATAAATTATAAATTGCTTTTTAACTATCACAAAAATAAAATTATATTAATGATTTACGAGAGATAATTTTGTAATGGTTAGTTTACATAAAGAAAAAAAAAACTTGAGAAGAGGGGAAGGTACAAAAACCAAAATGTAAGTTAAAATTAGTAATTACGCCATTTTTATGATTCTGCTGCTGTAAAAACGAGTGCTTAGAGTGGGCACCTGCTACTATATCTATGTACCATGGTACATTGCAGTTATTACAAAGGATGAAAGCACATAATAGATTACTAAGTTTTGTCAGAAAATTACCGGACTGGAATCAATCTAATTATTGAATATCATTGTATATTATGTATCAAAAAATGATACAGAATATACAAGCATACCTATGTAGATACATTATTTATAATAATTTTCTTGATAATATTATTATCAATAAAATATTTATAATAATTTTATTGATTATATGGTATCATTAAAGCCCTAGGAACTTATGGCAGAATTGATAGACATTTTGAGTTACCTATGAGTCTCCTGTATTTCAAAAGGGTTTAAATAGTGTATTGTATCTAATATAAAAAGTCAAACATGATAGTCAAATATTGAATAATAGTTTCTATTTTGATTACCTACACCCTTTATATAATCGATCAAAACTAATCACACCATTAATACCTGGTAATCTACCACGTACGACTATGTACAACTTTACATAGGTAATACATAAGCAAGTAATTATGTCATTCTAATCTAACAAAGACTTATAAGGATTTCAACAACTAAAGGGTGATTTCAACAAGGAACATAATTTTTCATGTACCTAACAAAATTATATACATCAAATTGAGTTTTTTCTTCTTCTTTTCTTAAAGACACAAAACTATTTACAAAACATCTCATATTCTATATTAGATACCTATTTTACTTATATACTATAATGTATTGTATAGTGTGCATTGCCCTAAAGAGTGACAGTTTAATTTACAAACAAAAATAATAAAAAATGACGAAAGATCTTGAATTTAAATCTTTTATTACACCCAAAGTTAAAAAAGTACTTATCAATGAGAGTAGTCACTGTGGCAGAGTGAGTTAGCGCGCTAGGCATTGCACACATGGTGACCTGGGTTCGATTCCCAGCGGGGGAGGATTTTTTCTGCTCTGTACTTGGATGTTCGGGGTCCACATACCTCGTGAGGAAAAATGAGTAGCTGCTTTGATGTGAAGCAGCGACCAGTGGCAGAATCATAGGCAAAATAAATAATACAAGATATTGTAAATTAAAGTGGTAAAGTCCTATGATTCTGCGCTACCCACTAAAATTGTGACATAATAACACAAAGAAAAAGCATTATTATTATTACTTATCAATGAGACAACCATATCCCGAAAGAAAAGAAAAAAAAACCAACACTTCCGATTTCTAATATTAGAAATTTCTCGGAAGTAAAATACGTAGGTACAATCTTGACCGTGTGCATTTGTTAACTGCATTTTGGGGGGGGGACCCTTTTTTCTCTAAAATTTCAATGCCAAGAGAAATTATTTTCAGAATGATATTTAAAGCAAAATACCAAGGATACATCGTTTAAAATAGTCTCGTTTAGTCCAGGAATTTCTTTAAAAATAGATGAAAGCTCGAAACTCAGATATATTTTCAATGTTTATTTTAAATTGGACTGAAACAAATCAAGTTACACAAAACAAAAAGATACGGGATGGTCAATCTCTAAAATATGTAGGTACCCATGTTTGTATACAATGAGATTTTCATGCTGAACTTAATCTGTTTCTTATGATTCTATAATAATAAACGTTGAATATATTAATAACAACAACTGACATCTCATGATGTTTGCCTATAGACACAGTAGTACATAGTTTGGTGATTTTGAATAATAATAATGGTGGATGAATTTCTTTTTTTAAGTTTTTTTTTTATATGTATATGTTGGATTTTTGTTACATACATTAGTTCTTTCCTTATTTATTTTTTTCTTGTTTTATTGAATTGATCAAATTTGAAGAACCCACCCAATTAGAACAATATTAAAATATCCTTTCTCACACTCAGCACAAATAAAATACATGTACGTATGTGACCATTGTTACCGTCAGTAAATGTTTTAGGTATTTAATGCTAAAACACTGTGCAGACTAAATTTCATAAAAGCTCAATATCTTCATTTCCAAACAACAAGAAATTACTAAAGAAAATAGAAGAAGATGTAAATATAATACTATTCAAGTCATACATGGTATAACTAGAAGCAAATATTGTTTGTGAGTGTGCAGTATATTCAACAACAATTAATTTAATTTTAACTAAACTTAATGTTAAAATCCATGATATTTTTTATATGAACAGAAAAAATCAACAAAAATATTGCAGAGAAAGAACCCTTTTATGTAAATATTGCATTGATTTTGATAAATCAATCAATACAGAACACAACTAATTGGAATTCACGACTTAATCAAAAATGTTTACAAAGAGTATACCACAAAATTGCTCTAGGATCACGTGAATTGGATTTCCATGGGCAGGTTGAACATCTGTTAAAAATGTGCGAAATTCAGCATAACATATTCATACTCTATTCTAGAGTTCTGTGTTATAAAAACAACGATATACATTAGACTTTCTTTCAAGTGGACACAATGAATCATTGAAAATCACAAGAGACAGCCGTTACACGTACCATTCCTTCACATGCTGTCCTCCGGACGGCCTCTTGATGGGTCTCATATCATTGGCATTGTTGTTATTGTAGATGCTGCT